>CM053755.1:23569114-23641653 GCA_028658305.1 Pachyuromys duprasi
AATGGTAGCTCAATACCCAAGTGAGTATACTAGTAAGGGGTACAGGGACTATTCTGGATGTGAACTCAATGGCTGGCTCTTCGATCTCCCTGCCCCCCGAGGGAGGAGCAGCCTTGCTAGGCCACAGAAGAGGACATTGCAGCCATTTCCAAAGAGACCTGATAAGCTAGTGTTAGATGGAAGGGGAGGAGGTCCTCCCCTATCAGTGGACTTGGAAAAGTGCAGGGAGGAGATGAGGGAGGGAAGGGGGAGATAGGGAGGGGGCTACGGCTGGGATACAAAGTACATAACCTGTGATTAATATAAAATAAAAATAAAAAATAATGATAATAATAAAAAAATAATAATAAATTGTACTGAGGAATATAAAAACTCCCTTATTATTGATGAAAAATGGATCTGAGGAATGAAACTGAAAAATAAGTGTTGTAACGTAGCAAAGAGAAGGACCAATGCAGTTCTTCTGATTAGATAAAGGTACATATATGTGTGTGTGTGTGTGTGTGTGTGTGTGTGTGTATGATTTTGCTTGAACTGATAACCATAAAGAGCCAAGCTTGAAATAAACTACTGATTTCTCAATATTAAATAAGACTTTTTAAATGAAAAAAAAGAAATAAAGAAAGGAAGGAAGAAAGGAAAGAGCACATGAAGCTGGGGGATTAGGAAAGAGGATTCTCTATTTTTAAAATTGTGACAATTTCATTCACGCACATAACGTGTTTTTGACAACTGAATATACACAGGCAATGTATTTTGAACATATTCACCCCTATTATTCTCTTCCCCCCCCTCCTTTTCCTATTGAATCCCTTATTGTTTCCAACAATTATTGTTTCCTATTCTCACTTCTTAAATTGTTACCTGCTGAGTTTATGAGTGAGATGGGAGGGTGAGGCATATTTATCAGAATTTGGAAGACTTACCATGGCTATACCACTGAGAAAAATGACTTTCATTCCCTGCATCAATCCGTTAACTGAAACAGATTCTTAAGGAAGAATGGACCTTCTGGAATTCTTTTCTCATTCGTGATGGAATGTTGACAGGTCCCGTCTTGTGCAGGTCTCATGCATTTAACTACGGTTGTGTGTTTAGGGTTGCACCAGCCATTTCACATCCAGAAGGCAGCATTTCTCAGTACTCCTCCACATTCTCAGTCCCTTACATTCCTTCTTCCCCTTCTTACAGTGTTCCTTGGGTGGGCCTTGGAGGGGATGGTATATTTGTCTCCTCCAGGACTGAGCATTTAAAGGCTATTTATTCTTTGCACTTAGCCACTAATAACTCTGCATTAACTGCTGCCCACTGAAAAACAAGCTTCTCTAACCAAGGCCAACAGTAGTACTATCTGTGACTATAAACATCAATATTTAAAAAACATTTTGACATGTCCATTTAACAAAACAACTATAAATATATTCCTTGTAGGTCCTGTAACCCCTGACCCAGCCATGTGTTTTTGACCATATGCTACTACCATAAGTTCCCTTCTACTGAGCAGACCTCATATCCAAACAGAAAGTGGTTGGTTGCACCCATATACTAGTCATGACATTATCACGCCAGTGGGTTTATCTTGCCTGCCAGGTTGGTGATGTAGCACATGGTGTTCACAGTGTGGATGACTTTCCTCCCTCATCCATGACTGTGGATGACTTTTCTCCCCAGCAGCTTGCCCTGCATATCCCTACACTATAAGTACTAGCCAATAGGAACAGAGCTTCCAGTTCAGTTGCAATTTGATTTTTCTGTGTCTTGCAACCAAAGTCTATGGACTCTTCAACAAGAATCTTACAATGATATCCATAAAATAATAATAATAATAAATGAAGAGTCAATTTGTTAATGATTTTTTAAAAATATTTTGAATATGGATTCTCCAAATGATTGATACTCAATTCAGATGAGAAGAGTTTAACTAAGATACTCACACAACGGCTATAACATTTCTTCATATCAGAGTTAAAGATTTGAAATACAGTTGAAATGATAGTTTTATAACAATGTAACATATTCATTCTTATTTCTGAAATGAGAACTGGACAACCTAACCTTTTTCTTAACAATTACTAAATGGGTTGTCATTACATAGTAGCTTTATCATTTATCAGAGTTTTACAATTTATATTTTGTAGATATACTTGGTTGACCTTCAGAGTCACTTGTTTAGTGTCTTCTATGTGCTATGAGAAGAAAGATTTTTCTATTAAGGGGTGCTATCTCAGTTAAACTTGAAGGATTAATAGGCCTCTTAAAGGTCACTCAAAGTAAAAGAGAGTTTCCTAGAAGAAGGAATTCTTGCAAAAGGAGATATGGGTAGCACATTATCATGTGCTTAGAAACCTACAAGTGCCACAGTGTAACAAGGCATAGGGAACTAAAAAGACAAAGCGTGAAGGGGTTTGTATATGTCCAAGAGAGCCAGAGGTTTTTCTTGCATTCTCTGCTAAGAGTTTTTTGTTTTGTTTTATTTGTTTTGTTTTGATTTGATTAAAAGAAGACACTACACAATGGTTTTAGTCATAAACTTAGAAAAACTAAGTGAAAGACATGTGGATATGCACACATATGCACACACACAAACATGTATACATACAACAACACATCAAAAAAGGAATGAAAAACCTAATCCGAGACAATGATGAGAGGCTGCACAACACAGTGATATGAAGGATGGAATCAAATCAGAAGATGGAATTATAGGATTTAAGTAATGATTTGATGAAGAAAGGTGTAGACATGCTGATTTAAATGACTGCCTTGGCACTACATATATATACATATGTATATATGTGAAATATACACACATAAATGAAATATACACACAAAAATAACTCTATTCTTTACCAATTCAAATGAGTTTTCACCCGCTGATTTAATTAAAGTATATCTCTGTCCCATTTTGTTTCTTTGCTATGTCCTTCACCTAGTTTTCCTTCCAGTTTTCTGAATATTTTTATGTCTTAAGTTCCATTTATGTTAGCTTATATATTTTATATATGAGCCTGTGACCATGAGGTCACGGGTCAACAAGCTTTGACTGCATCTCCTGCTGGCATTTCGTACATCCACTAGCACTTTCATCCTACTCTTAAAGCTGGTGGGAGTATTAAATGGAGTTGTGTATACTTACAAGCTATTCCGGGTCTGGTCTTGTTTGTCGATTTTAATCTAGAAAGAAATGAGAAGTTCTAGAATCTTCTGCAAAGAATATAGTTTGGCAAGATGCTATGGTAGCTCATCTTGAAATCTTGATATCTGGGTGGCTGCAAGTTTGAAGTAAGCCTGGGCTCCACAGTCCCTGGTATACACAATAAAACAAAACAAAACAACAACAAACTCTACATATAGTGCTGTTGAGAAGATAGTTTCAGTTATACAGTAGAAATAAATGGTAACTCTGGTGATGAATATGTTGATTAGCTTGAGTCAGCCATTTGACATTGTGTATATAAACACATAGATAATAGCATCATTTTGTACCTAAGTACATATCGTTATAATTTGTCACTGTGCTTACAATTTTTAGGACTATAGTTTGCAAAGAGTAAAAGAAAAATGACTCCTCAATTGTTCCTGATGAGTTGAGGATTCGTCTAGTATCTGTGAAAAGCAATAACCCCTTTCTCCCTACAACATTTTCCTGGCTAGCCTCTCTTATACTCACCCCACCCCAAACTCATCCCAAATGCTCAATGTATAAAAGCTGCCAATTAATATTAAGGTGTGGTCTTATGTAAATGTCCCTCCTCAGTCAACACGATGCTGTATTCAGGTCTATATATCACATAGCATCTCTGGGTTGTATCTCTCTGCTCTGGTACTAGGTCACTAGGGTACCTGCATTTGGGTGACAAAGCATGAAGGGGTTTGTATATGTCAGAATCGGACTCTCTCACGTTATAGGGTCCCTGGACATTACCATCTCAAAGTTCATTCTATAACCCTGAAGAGGTGACATCTTTTCAATTCTGTAGACTGGCATTTACTGTGTCTTAAAACTGGTTTCTCCCCTGTAACTACGTAAAAAAGAAATCACTTGCGTTTTAAAACAACACAACGTATTAGAAGTGTAGGTGGACATAACATCGTAAGTGAAGACTAAATTAAGATGCAATACTTAGGATACCACACAACGCTGTGGAATCAATGCAACAAACAACCAATTGCCAGCCTTCTGAGAAAACAAGCTACTAAAGGCAAATCTACCTGATAACAGCTCCGTTTAAAGTACACGTGTGCAATTTTTTCCCCCTAAACACAGAGCAAAGTGAGTTATCTAAAACTGAATATTGTCACCAGTGTGTCCTCTGGGGTTCGATAAGCAGGTTGGTCTGGTTGAAGCTGAGAAATAGCACTGTGATCCCTTCGATTAATACAGACTGCAGTGCACTGGCTGTTCACAAGAAGACACCAGACGGCCTCAGTGGGGAAAGCCGACAAAAGATGGGGGATTACTTTGAACACCCTCTTAGGCGATCTCTCTGGCTAGCAAAAGTGATTTATCCAGACCTGACTTTAGCCCCTGGTCCGTCCTGGGAAACCGAAAGAGCCCTCCTAACCCGCGGCCCAATGCCCTGCGGGGAACACTGGGAATGGCAGACTAGCTCTGCTGCGTTGCCGCAGAGCGCCTAGTCTGCGCTCCGGGTTTCCACTGCCACCCCCACCTGGCGGAAGAGCCGGTCGGGGAGGGGATGGCCACTAGCTCTGTCCTGGGAGTCTCAAAGGTGCACTGTCTGTCTATGGCACCTTTCGGGGGAGTCTGGCCTGGAACGAGCATTGCTAAGCTCTGGGTCGGTGAGGTTAGCTTTGAGCCTGCTTAGTGCCATGGCCTGAGACCCTCTCCCAGCTTGATGCTTCACTGACCAGATTCTCTGCTCGCTGGGCTTTAGTACCTTCAAATGCTTTTCAAGCCGGTCTCCCAATTCGGAGCCAACTGCCTCCTGGCAACCAGTTTAGAGCTGGTTGTCCACCAGGGGCGCTCTAAGTACTGCAGTTTCCTTGAACGCACACCGAGGTGTGTAAAGACCGTGGGCAAATGCAGATAAAGGAAAACACTGCCTTTCCTTAGGCTCCCAGAACTTCCTTCCCTTGAAAATGAAGTTCCCACCTGAATGAAGGATTTTTGTAAATGCCATCAACCCTGGATGCATAGGGCGGTCAGTGTCGGTGATTACTTCAAAGAAAAATCGGAGAGCAAGTGAAACAGAAAAATGGGGAAAGCCATCAGTTGGGATCATTTGAGAATTTGCCCTTGCTTTCCAAGTAAGGAAGCCACCAGCATTTACTAGGCGCTACTCTTTGCCAAGTTTTCTAGGCTTTGGCAGGCCAATGGGCAGCGGGGCAGAGCTAGCAGACGTAAGCCATTTAGAGAGAACCTATGGATGAGGACGGTGAAACCCGGAACCTTCAACCTGAATCCGAAGACTGACTATTTTCCCTCCACGCCTAACCCTTACCCAATGCAAAGAATATCCAGTAGTACTTGCTTTTGTATATAGATGGCACTTTTCAGCATTTGTCGATATTCACCAAGGCTCAGAAGCCTGGAGCCCAGGTCTCTTTAACGCGCATTGCTGCTACATAGCCCAGCCACAGGCACTTGGCTCCCATTCTCCAAGGAGCAGAACCTCTGGGAGAGATGCCCCCATAACAGTGAAAATCGCAGCCATTCTCTGTTTGGAGCAGGGACAGGTGCTTAGGGCCCACCTGGAAGCTTTCTTGCGAGGTTTCTGCAGTTTTCTTCATCTTACAGTCTGACAGGAGGTGGCTAGAGGCCGGACTGAAACTGTGAGCAGCGGGGAAAACATGCCCACGTGTTCTTGTCTCCTCTGGCTTAGCTTGCGGTCACTTGACCCCAGAATCGCAGGGGCAGAGCGTAATGAATGAATACCATCAGCCCTACCTTACCCCCATCCAGGTGCAGGGGCTACAATTAGCCCGGCTCTTTTTCCCAATGTCCTTTGAGTGTCTGCTAAAATCCGGAGCCTAGGACTCCACGGGCAAAAAAAAAAAAAAACAAAAAATACAAAAAAAAACTCCGAGCCCTGCCTCTGAGCATGCGCCATCGCCAAGTGGCTTTTGGTCACAACTCTCCAAGCAGGGCCGCGGAGCGGCGGGAGGAGGGAGAAACGAGGGGGCGGAGGGAGTAGCGAGGTGGAGGCTCGCGCGCTTGCGCACGCCGCTCCAGGGACCCTAGGTTTTCTATGGGATTCCCAATCTGCTGCAGAGATTCACCCGAGCGTGTTGCAGCGGCCGCTGGGCTTGCTAGGCGCGATCCAAGAGGGATTTAAGCAGCCCGGAGCTCCTAGAAAAGGAGCGAGAGAGAACCACTCGCAGAGACGGTTTAGCAGTTAGCCTGAATTAAACATATATATACATATATATTGAAAGAACTGTTGAGTTTTATCATTTTCGTTAAGTGACGGTGCACAGCGCTATAACTGTAAGTGGAAAATACAATCTTGTTTGCATTTTTGCATGTGTAGCGCAGCCGATAGTCAAGAAATGCTTTGGCTGTTGTCACATATTTTGCTTTGCATAGATGCGACTAAATGCATGGTGACAATTGCCTTAGTTAACGTTAGCGGGTCGGAATGTGCTGCTGGTTCATAGGGGACCTTTTGGGATAATGCGGTGGGGAAAGGAGGGGTGTTTACATGCGGCGTGTTTGGGAGACTTAGGCTAGATTTAAGACAGGGTGAGACGGGGTGCTTTTTAGTTTAAGTCTACAAATGGGTAGATTTCCTTAAAGGTACTTAAGTAGCTAATTAAACGATTGTGAAGTTTCCCGGTTGCTGATAAAACTATTGAGAGGTTGCAGTTAACTACTAACCTGTCTACGTGGAATTGGTGCACCATTTTTTTTCACCGTGGAGGAGCACAAAAGGTGTTTGCTAAGTAAAATTGAGTGGACGGTGTGGGCATCTCCGTTGGTTGCTATGCAGGATGCTAGTGTTTAAAATCCAAGGAGTTAGGCGCACAAGTATATTGCTTAGTACTCAGGAAATGCTGTTTTCTTTCTTTTTTAATTTTGTCGTCGCAATGATGAAATGTTAAGAGAAGGAAATCTATTCCACAGCATCTTTGATTTTTGAGCAGAGTCAAGAGTGGCTCTCAGAACCTGACTAGCTACCTGACTCTGCATTCCGCATTCGCCTTCCGGAATGCAGAACTGACGACTGCACCCTCTGGCATGTTGCATTTGGTGATGTTGCTTTAAAGGAGAAAAGGTCGTTCTGCGTTTTGATTTAAATTGGGGTGTTCCTAGCCCGGAAAGTGGAAGAGGGGTCTTCACAAGGTCAAACCCTGTTTTGGGGGAAAAAACAAAGATTACCGAAGAACACCCTCCTGGGTGTGAGAATATGTGTAGTGGAGGGGGTAGAGAGGCGGGGATGCTTCTCCCAGGCGAAGAGAGCAAGAGAAGGGAGAGAGCTGTCTCTGCATGGATGTACCCTGTGAGGTGCCAGAGTGGGAATCCATTTTTCCAGAGTTGCCCCCCTGTCCATATTTTGGAGACTAAAATGAAATGGAATTGCTGGTGGGCGTGAAAAGCTCAAAGAATGTGTGCCACTTCCATTTGAAGGCATGAGAGAGTCAGGGAGTTTTATTTCTACGTTTTTTTTTTTCTTTCTTTCTTAATTTAAAGGAATTATAGACTGAGACAAATTTAAAATGAAACTTGTGCAAACTCATTTCACCTCATTATCATTTAAACTGTCTCCATGTGTGTGCGCCGTGGGGGTGGGGGTCTGCATCGTCTTAGACCTTACTCACCAGTGCCCTCTCACCAAGACTGGAGAGCTAGATAACCCCCAGAAAATGCTGCATTGAAGCAGGTTGGCAGAATGATATGAGGCGAACAAGAGAAGAGGGGCTGCTGTATACTGAATTCCCACAGAAAAGTCAATCTGGTCTGTGGGGTGAAAAGAAACAAATTAGCCCCTAAAAAAAGGAGAGACAATCATTTTATGCATCTTTTGGCGGTTTGATCAGTCTGGATGTTTTCAACCCCTCAAAGGAATATGTGACTTCCTTCAATGCATGAAATTTGGAATAGAAAATTCGAGAAAAGCCTCTCCCTGCAAATCCAAAGTAGACATCACAGGGCTTCTCTTCCTTCCTCACTCCAGGGCAGAAAGACCAACCATCGCCACCTTTGAGCCCTACTCCTTGCCATCACTGAGAGTTGGCCTCAGTTCAATGACCTGTGTATGTGTTGCTCTGCACTGATAAATAAGTGGCAGAGGAAATAGGGAGGGGGTATCACATATTAAAGATCTTTGATGCTGGGTCTCAGATTCCCTGGCTCCTAGGTTGACAAGTAAAAAGGCTCAAACCAGGCAGTGTCCTTTATCCAGCATCTATTCTAAAGCTCTTGTTTTTTCAGACTTAGAAAGGAGGCCCAGAGCCATGCAACTAGATAAAGCCAATTAACTTCCAGTTTGTGGGACAATTAAAAAGTCATGTTGAGCACAAATACCCTCCTCTGCATTGTCCAGCGTCCTCAACAATAATGCTCAGTCTTCAGATACATATATGCCTTGTTCTTTTCACACAATGTGAGATGGTCTTGTCGGGTAAAGTGGCTTTTACATGCTTTCTCCTTTGCATCTTTCCCATTGCACCTCATTGGGTATGTTAGTTTGTTTTAATAAGTCTTCTCTCCTTGGCATCTGGCGCATCTGCATCAATTTATTTAAGACCTTCAGTGTTTCTGTGAGGCATCAGGAAACCAGGGGCAAGGGTGGCTCTTGTGTAAGACCTGCCTGGGGTCGATCCGTTTCTCCTGGCCCCACTCCCAGAATCCCTCAGGAGCTTCAGGCTACAAAGATACTGCAGGTACCATCCCCACCCCTCTGCCAGTCTAGCCTCCTCCCAAGCTGCTGCAGCTGCAGAAATGAGAATGTAGTGGAGCAAAGAAGCTGCAGGATAAACATGCAGTGGACTCTGCCAACTCCCCAGGCTCCTGGAAGGCAGAAGCCAAATCAGAGACTTGCATCTCCAGGATGTATGGAAATCCTCCAGGGGAAGTCAACCTGCAGGAGTGGGGGTGGGGGAGCAGAAAGACTGTTGGGAGAGTACTTGGTGGGTTTAACCCTAAGTGGGGTTAGAGAGGAGGGTAGTGAGGCTTCTTTACCCCTTTGGAGCTTTTCAAGCATACACATAGCTTTTCTTTTGGGTGGTACTTTCTTCCCCCCTCATGTGCAGCTTTCTTCACTCATTAGTGGAACTAGAGCCACAGTGCATATATTTGACCACCTTCATTGCTTCTACCCCTTTTCTCTCTCCTTTTCCTTATCCCAAGCCTTCTCCATTTCCCTGTGCTAGCATTTTCCCATTTTTCTCCTTTCCTTCCATAAAAAAAAAAAAATTTCCAGAGTGCCTATACACAGTTCCATGCCTTTTAAAGATAATCTTGGCCCTCCTGTTTTCTCTCCAAAAATATAATCTTCCAGACACTTGGGAAGACAGCTACAACCAGCACAAATGTCCCCAAGAGGCAATGCCAGGGAGCCCCCAAATGATGAAGCGTTGAGGGTAGAGCTGTGACAGGTTGGAGGCAGGCCAGAGGAAGACCTTGGTGGTGCTTTTCCACTCACCAAAGGAGCTAAATAAACTTAGGTGTCGTTGAACCTGAGGTAGCAAGGGTTTCCAGCATATGAAACAATTAACACCATAATGTTACCCCTCCCTTCCTGGTAAACATTTTCTAAAATGGGATGAGCTCTGTCTTGGATATGTTCTGATCAATAGAAAAAAAAAAAAAGGTTGTTGGTTAATTAGATGTGATGCTGGAATTCTGTCCCAGGCTGTTCTGAATACCAGGAGCCTCTATGGAGACCCAGAAAGGCCAAGCTTTAGTTGGGATACGGGACTGTGTTCTGTAACTGAAAAATATGCCCAGGAATGTTAATGACCTTCTTGCGCAAGAGCATCTGTGTAGAATAGCATGACCAGGAGAGTCGTGTTTAGTGGAATTGCAGGCAGATATGGATTCTGGACATTTCACAGAATGGCACACCGCATCAATATCAGTAGCAAATGTTTGATTTCTTATTGTTAATGTTATTTCAAAAAGGTTGTTTTCATTATAATGAGTGGTTTCTGTGCACCTCAGATTTGTGATTATCTGGGAATGGAAGACAATTGCCTTTATGGAAGGAATCTAGGAGATTCCTTCAGTTGGTGAAGTGCTTCTGTGCAAACATGACGACCAGCATTCAATCCCCATTACCAATATGAAAATCTGGGTATAGGGGTATACTCTTAAAATCCCAGCACTGGGTGGCAGAGACAGGCCGCTCCTTGGGACTCACTGACTGGCCATCTTAACCTAACCAGGGATCTCCAGGTTCCAGTGAGAGACCCTGACTCACAAACAAATCAAATTGAAAACAAACAAACAAAAATCCAGGAAAGACCAAGGTGGACTGAATTTGATTTATGGTTTCCATGACTCCCATACACGTGAACACAGACATGTACACTCATGCGTGCACATACAAGCATACAGAAGGGAACACATGCAACAAATATAAAGTTGAAATAGACACTGTCTATCAGTTATATGTAATAGGTATAAAAATTAATTCTCCTAAAAAAAACAAAATGTATAGCAATAAAGAATGGTTGCTATTTCTAGCTCCCATATAGTCATCTAGTCCATTCCTCCAACATAAATAATGTAGATGGTATTTAAGGAAAATTATAACCTTTAAGACTTTCTGAACACAATGAAACCAAGGTTTTAATGGGCTTCTTTAGTATTTCCACAATATCTACATATGTTTTGTGTAGCAGAAACTCTTAATATTTTTGTCAATTAAATATTTCCATGTAACTTTCAATTATAGTAAGTAAACCATTTCTGTGAAGACCATATGCACAATTAACTCTGTTTTAAATATCTTTGGGGAAACTGGAGAGAGGACTCTGCTGATACAGCGCTTGCTGCAGAAACCTACGATCTGAGTTGGATCCCAGCACCTATATAAAAGCCACGTACAGTGGCGCGCATCCGTCACCCTAGCACTGACCAGGGGAGAAACAGGCAGATCTCTGGAGCTGACTGGCTAGCAAGCTCAGTCAGTGCACTCTGGGGTCCATGAAAGATCCTGGCCCAAAAAGGAAGATGAGAACAATAGCAGAAGACATCCTGAGCCACAAGTGCAAGCCTCAGCACACTCACACACACAATTTAGGATGTTTTATACTTAAATTAAATACTATATTCTAAAGAATGTTTGATAATTTACTTTTAGTAAATACATAACAGCATTACATCAGTTCTTTCCAAAGTAGAACACTGGACTAGAGAGATTGCTCAGCCATTATACGCTACGCTCACAACCTAAAAGATAAGAGAACCTACTCTTTTTTTTTTTTTTCATTGATTGAAAGTGGATTTTTTTTCTCACATAATATATTCTGGTTACAGTTTCCTCTCCCTTTACCTCTTCCCATTCTCCTCCCCCTCTCTTCCCACCCCCTTTCTGTTTCCCACTAGAAAACAAACACGTTTCTGAGGGATAATGATAAAATAAAATATTATAAGATAAAATAAAACCTGCTTATTAATAAGCATAAAGATTAATTATGTTGTCTATATACAAGAACTGATATTGACAAGTCAAAAGGAAAGATAAGCCTACACTAGGAGAGCTACACACAATGTTTATTTAGATCACCGTCTTTGAAGCTACGGAATTACATTAATGTGTTCTCACTGTGAAGGGACTACATTTATGGTTTGCTGCTAATGATGGCTTTTCCTTTCCTAAGTGAGTTAAAATAATTTGAGTTGCTCCTGGTTCAGTTCATTGAGAACTTTTCTAGGTGAAGGATCTTGGGGATGTGTTAGAAACTACTTAATGAAAGAAACACAAATGGAATAGCAAATTACTGACGAATCCTCAGGGAGATTTGATGCTTTAATAATAAGGAGCCTGTGAATACATAACACAGACGCTCTATAAGCTTTAACTACCTTAAAGCACACAAACTAGGTAAGTTTCTTTTTATGGATGTCGCCGTTGTCTTGCTTCAGTGCTGTTCTTACATATATGATCTGATATGTAACCAACAATTGTTTACTTTTGATAAAAAATTATAATAATGGCCATTGTTTCTAATGACTTCTTGGATAATGTCTGGGTGAACATTTTATCCTCTTTTGTTCAAATTACAATTAAGACCTAGAGTGCTTCCATCCACCAAGTGGCTCTCGATCTCAAGATAGATAATACAGTAATTGCTGGCCTTTTAAAAATAGAAATTGGGTCTCTTTTAATTAAAGATACTTCATTTTTAAGCCAGACAGCAGTGACACACACTTTTACTCCCAGCCCTTGGGAGGCAGATGTAGGCAGATCACTGAGTTAGAAGCCAGTCTGGTCTACAGAGTGAGTCCCAGGACAGCCAGGGCTACACAGAGAAACCCTGTCTCAAAAAAAAAGTCATTTAAAAAAATGTTGCTTGTAAAATACAGTGTTAACAGATAAGTTGAATATATTACCAATTATTATGGAAGTAAAGACAAAACCTATTTTTCTCAATAAGAAAAATAAGAAACATCACGGAAGTAGAAAGTAGAAATGAATTCTTCTTGCCCATCTTTGTGTTACTTATCATCTCTTAGGCCCTAAAAGATCTAAAAGTAGAAAGTACAAATGAATTCTTCTTGCCCATCTTTGTGTTACTTATCATCTCTTAAGCCCTAAAAGATCCAAAATTTTTGAAGAGCTGTGTATAGATTTTTTTTATACATTGCTAACATGCTGAATGCATTTCAAAGCCTAGGTAAACTTTCATTAAGTTTTCATTTAACTTTTAATAATTTTCTTATTATTTAATAAGACCCTAATGTGTCTGTTGCTTTGTATTTTAGAATGATTGTTGTAGTTGGTAGTTTCTTAAACAGTAGGCTCTGTATTACAGGACTCTCTAGTGTTTTATATTTTGCACTGGTTGTATTAATTTGTTGCATTCATATGTTTCTGATTTCTTGAGATCCAGTATTTAAGTTTTAAGTATAATGTCCCATGGAGACTCATCAAGTGTTATCAATGCTGTTGAAATGCTTATTAATGTAATGTTTTATTTTCAAGTGTCATTTGGTACGGTTCACATTTAACTCTTTAGTAGGAATTTCTGCTTGTTGGAATTCTTTCATTAGGTTTTTTCTTTTTGCATTCATGACAAACTCTTACTAGTGTTCATTTCAAAATTCCATGTGTTTTTATAGTTTTTACATAAGGTGTTTGATATTTTGTTTTCTTGCTCACATGGGAAGTTTTATGAAAAGCCTAAATGTGAAATCAATTTAATTTGCAGATGTAAAATTGTTAGTTTTTTCTTTAAATGATTATGTAAGCATTCATTTCTCCAAGGGAGATGAAAACCATTCCTTTAATCATTAGTTTAGGTAGTGTAGAGGAAACTCCTCACTAATACTTCACTTCGCTTAAACAAAATGGAAAGAAATATAATCAAAACTATTCAGGAGGCAGTGGTAGCTGAGGCGTGTAATCTCAACAACTTGAGAAACCAAGGAAGGAAAGCTCCGAGGTCAAAGCCTGGAGCTGGCTGAGAAAAGTGCTCATTGCGTAAGCATGAGGACCTGGACTCTATTCCTAGCACCCATGAAAAAAGCTGGGCGTGATGATAGGAGGGTCCCTGAGGTTTACAAGCCAATCATTCTAGCTATGCTGGTGATCTGTAAATTTAGTGAAGTGGGAAAACATAAGATAGAGAGAAAGTGAGGAAGACACCAACATCAACCTCTGAATTACACACACACACACAACACGCACATAACACACACACAAGAGACACCTGATATGGCTACAGAGTGAAAGAAGTGCCAGCCTAAGCAACTCAGTAAGACATTGGCTCAAAATAAAATAAAAGGATGTTAGCGGTCAGGCAGAGCATAAGATCCTGAGTTCAATCCTCAGTACTGGAGGGAAAAGAAAATCTCTGAGGCACACGCAGTCAGATCAAATCCTACAGATCAATACTTTATTGGTTCTTTGACCTCCTATAAATTAGTTAATCTTTGTACTCATTTTCTATAGTAATTTACAGCTCTCTTGAATACAAAATAAACCATGTATGTAAAATAAAGGCTTATTATTAAAGAGATGTAATGAATGATAGATATCTTTGTGATCACTCTTTTCATCAGAAATCAATAACATTTTTGTCACTGAGTTGTAACATCATTTAGCTAACTGTAGGACAACCTCAAAAAGATGCTGTGATTTAACTCTCAACAAAGTATGCCTAGTAAAGAAGAAAGCAGGCATAATTTACTAAGTCAACTGAAATACCAAGATGGCATGGTCCAACAGTGGTAACATTCACCTGCAACCTAGTATATGGGAAACAAGGCTTAGTAGCTCAGTGCCAGCCTGGGCTACATGACATCCTACCTTTAAAAGACAGAAATAAAAACAACAACCAAAAAAAAAGGGGGGGGTCTGTGCATAGAGGGAGAATCTCAGAAAGAATAGATGCCTTCATGGAAACCTCAAACCCCTAGTTTCTCTCATTCCTTCTTTAGGTGCGTCCTCTTTATTTTTTCTTCATCACCCCACCATTTAATACCTACCTATAATTGAGAACTGCAAAGGCAGCTTCAAGCTTGTTTCCTTACTGAACACATTTGAAGCTTATCTGTGGGTTATTATTCCATGTAGGTAAACAGCACGGCCTTTGTCCTCCCGTACCACTGAACACTGAATTTAGCAAAAACAGCTCAGGAGCACTGCTTTGTTAAGGGATTAAATGTTATACTTCCATACTGCTCTCCTTCACTACCATCCAAAACACACCCTCCTCACACCTCTCCTATTACTCCAACTCACCCCATGACTAATCTTTCAACCTGTGTCTGTGGGAGGAGACTTCTCGAACTACTCTTTCATTCTTTTCTTCCAAGGCTTTTACAGTTTAAAAAAAAATCACAAAAACATTTTTCTATGAAACCCAAAACTTGTTTGCATTTTTTGTGCATGCACACATGTACACACACACACACACATACACATACACCACAACAATACTGTTTTTAACAGTTCTAAGAGCTGTTTTCTCTTTCTTCTAATTCATTCTCCATTTGCTGGGGGATTTAAGGAAATCTCTAGTCTGCAGATATATGGAATGTCTTTTACTCCCTTTGAAGTTGATAAATGTTGGTCCTACGTTTTGAGAGGAGTCCCAGTTGAGCCACAGAATGGAGTAGGATTTTTGGTTCCAATCTTTGTAAAAAGAGGATGGTATATCACCTTATAAGAGTGCTCAGGTCAATCATACAAATGTACATATTAGCAACTGAAGTAGTTTAGCACCCAGTAAACAATCCTTCCTCGTGCAGACTTCCTTCTCTGGTGCCCATCCCTCTCCTCCTGCCCACCTTCTCAGTCTGTATTTCATAATTTCTCCCACTCTAGCATAGCTATGTTCTGCTGTATTTTTTTCAAGTATGTCCGTCCTACTGAACCAGGCTGGTAGCAGGATTATAGTTAATACACATATATGCCACGGAGTCTCATGTTAAGAAAGCTGTGCTAACCAAATCGGTGTATTGCCTTAGAGCTGTGTTTGTGCATCTATTTGGGGGAAGAAAAAATAAAAACAAACAAACAACAAAAAAGTCTTTTTCATTGACTTAAGACATACTTCCTACTAAGGAATCCGAAGCTTCAGGTGGCTAACATTCAACTGAATGATCAGTCCTCTCCCACTCGGGTGTCCTTCATAGTGTCAGGGACATCTGTCAAAACTAGGTTGTCCTTTCACCTTTTTCTTTTCTTTCCTTCATTTTTTCCCAAGGTGCCTCTCACACCCGCACAGCATTCCAGGAAGCACTGTACTTTCTCTCTTGGGCCAGCTCTGTCACTGTCCCTTGCATATGCTTTGTCCATCTAGGAAATGCCTATCAAATAACACCAAGAAAACAGCAGAAGGTCATATGGAGGCCATAATGAGGCAGTGTGGAATATGTGCATGTCACGGTTAGACTCCAAAAGCCTTCAGTTGCCGTGGGTTGTAGAAATGTACTCTAATGCAAATAGGCCATGAGCAAAGGGCAGTCCTCAAAACTGGGGTGACAGAGAAACATAAACATACCTAGGTAGGTCAACAAACATGTTCATATATGACATACCTTCAGTATCTTCAGTGTACTGTGAGAGATTGTTTGCTAAATTTGTAAGCAAAATGTTTTTGAGAAGGAGCTGGAGAGCTGTCTCAGGTGTTAGGACTACTTACTGCTCTTGCAGAACACTTAGGTTTAGTTCATGTGGTAGATCGTAATTGTCCATAGAAACTCCATTTCCAAAGGATCTGATGCCCTTTTCTGGCCCCAATGGGTACTAAGCATGAACACGGTACACATACATAAGTACAGAGAACACTTAACACACATAAAATAAAAATCCGTAAATCTCTTTCTTTCCTTACTTAACAGCCTGATCCCAGCCCCTTTCCTCTTTTTTTCCCAGTCCCTCCCCCCATTCTCTCTGTCTCCTTCTTCCCAGAGAAGGGGAGGTACATAAGGGGTACCAACCCACCCTGGCATCTCAAGTTGCAGCAGGACTAAAAGTATCCTCTCCCACTGAGGCCAAAAGAGGCAGCCCAACCAGGGGAAAGGGATCTAGAGGCAGGGAACAGAGTTAGAGACAGTCCTTATACCCCTTGTTAGGGAACCCACAAGTTGACCAGGCTCCATATCTGCTACATATGTGTAGGGGGTCTATGTCCAGCCCATGCATGCTCTTTGGTTGTTGGTTCACTCTCTGTCAGGCCGCCAATGGCCCAGGTTAGTTTACTCTGTAGGTCTTCTTGTAGTGTTAAAAAACACTTTAGAGCAATTGATTTATAACAGATCTGTGTTTGTGAAAATGACATTAATGTAGCATCTACTGAAAGTTTCCTATTTTGCATAGTTAGAAGGAGTGAGAAAAAGTTAGAAGTAAAGACACAATAGAATTTATTTCTTGAAATACTTTTCAAACTCTGATAGTTAATTTTCCTTGAGGAATTCTCTAGAAACATTTTGGGAGGGGAAATTATCCACTGCATGCCGTACTCACAGTTCAAATTTTCATATTAATAGTAAGTATATTTGGTCCTGCAATCAAGGCCACTGTGTCTATTAAGCTTTGTTCAACTATATGTCTAAGGCTATTTGCAAAGAAACCTTGTATTAGAATGAGCTTATTAGCATTTTGTTTTGTTTCTGGAGAACTCAGTCAGGAAATCTGCTTTAACGAGACCAGAAGGTGAACTGTGAGGTGAAGATTGCATGAGGTCAGGACTAATTACAGGACTAATTAGATATGTCTTTCAGATGTCAAAGCTATACTCTGGGCATCGTGGAGTGCAGCCTTGGAGAAGTAACTTCACGTCTCTGCATTTTAATTTTCTCCAGTGAAAAACTTGACCTAGCCTGTTTAATTGGGGGTTAGTGGGATATTGAGACATTTGTGAGCATATGCCACACACTGTACCCTATGAGGGAAGGAGATTATTATTATCACCTCAGTTTAGAATCTCAGTTTAACCTCAGTTTTTAAAAAAGTTACTCAAGAATCAAGACACTGATCTTGCGGAAATTTCTACATGAAGATTATATCTGCTAAAATCAGTTTTTCCATGCCCTCTCCACAACAACTGCATGTCCATGGCTGGACTGATAAATGTCACATAGCTTCAATTAGGCCCCCTGGGTTTTTGTTGTTGTTTTAATGCCTTTGAATAAAATATTCTGAAGAACAAGGCTGGTGGCACATGATTTAATCCCAGCACTCAGAGGCAGAGGCAGGTGGATGTTCAAGGCCAATCTGGTCTACAGAGGGAGTTCCAGGACAGCTGGGGCTACAGAGAGAAACCTTGCCAAGAAAGAAAGAGGGGAAGGAAGGAAGGAAAGAAGGAAGGAAGGAAGGAATTCACCTATCCGCTCTGAAGATCTGATGCCCTCTTCTGACCTCCACATGGACCAAGTACACACATGGCAAATAGACATACATGAAGACAAAACGTTCATACAATAAAAATGCATAAAGATAATTTTAAAAACAATTTTTAAGAAACGTTTTTTAAAAACTTTAAAAATAATAATCTGAAAAAGGAGTAACTCACTGAAAGTTGGTAGGAAAGCCTAACCCACCAAATGTTCAAGAAGTCTCTACATCATTTCTATGGGGGTTCCCTGTGTGGCTGAGGAACCTGAGGCACAATCATTTCCTAGCAGAGCAGGTGTGTCTCCACTTACAGAGAGGCTTTTGTGGGAAGAAAAGCAGCCATGTTTATGCCCACAGGTTAGGTCTAACACAGACCATTTAGAAATAGGATTTTTCAACCCACTACCGTTAAGAGGCTTATAAACGTTAGTGATCTTTCTTCTCTTGAATTCCGGGTATGTATATAAACATAAATCATAGAGCTTCGAAGAGAAACAAAAGCCCTATAGATAGATGCCCACGCCCACAGAGAATCTGTTTTAGTCCGGCTCTGAGCCTCCTTATGCACACCAGTCAGGAGAAGTTTCCTGTGAGGACAATGGAAGTCGCTGCTCCTGAGCTGCCTACAGCGCCCATAACTAAATTCTTATCTTAGGAACGCTAATCTAAGTTTTCTAACCAAAACTATCTCTGGCCACTCTTGGCAGATCTCAGCACAAATTCTAATCACTGTGTTCACATCTAATCTGAAAAACTGGAAGATACTAGGGAAAAGAAACCACATCTGATAAGCCCTGGCCCCTTTAGTTAACATGTCACTAGAGTCCAGTAGAATAGAAGTAATTGGTAAGTTGATTGTGCATTGCCTAGCATTCCAGTGTGTGTCATTCTTCAAACAACTCAGAACAGTGAGAAATAGCTTTCAGGATACTAATGTCCAAGATGCCCTGGCACTACTCACATAAGATCTTGCCTGTTTCCTGTGTCATCCTCTTTCTCACCCCCAGCCAAAGCAGATGAGAGAAGAGAGCAAGGCCCATTACTATTTCTTCTTTATGACTACATGAAAATTGGCTGAGAGGCAGGGCGTGACGGCGCACACCTATGAAGCCAGTAGTCAGGAGTCAGACAGTAAAACTGTTGAAAGCCAGCCTCATCTACATAGTGAGTTCCAGGCCAGCTAGGAAGACAGAATGAGGAGACCCTGTCTCAGAAAACCAAAAAACAAATAAAATTATGCTTAAAAAAGAAACCAAACTGGATACAAGTTTATGTCTAAAGGATACTGAAGTTTTTAATTTCTAAAAACATTCTTCTGATACCTCAAAGTCACCTGAAAAAAAATGTAGATCAGGAACCAAGAAGATGGATAGTGGATAAAGGCACTCACTGCTAAACCTGGCAATCTGAGTTCAATCTCCAAGACCCTTTCTCCCAACCCCCACACATATGTGCAAAATAGCAATAAAATATTTTTTGTATAAGTATAGGCTAAATAATATAGGTAGTCCAAAATACTATCCAAGGATAGCAAAGGGAAACCTGGTAGATCATGTTTGAAACAATAATGAGAGAATAAAACTATATACTGAACCCATTCAGTAAACTGGTTTTGGCTTTAAGGAGTAAGACAAAATGGTTTATGCGTCTTAAAACAAGAGCACGTGGCCAGACTTGCCACATAGATATTAGAAAAACTGTGATGTGAACTGGGGGGAGGCGGAAATCATCAAAAGAAAGGGACTTGGGCTGAGGACACCAAGAGCTGGAAAAATTGACTCTCTTCCAAAAAGGTGTTAGTAGGAGACAGCATGTATAGGCAGTTTCTATTGTTCATCTTTGGCTGTGAGCCATGATGAGACCGACTCCATGTGACTACTGGAAGCTTTCCTTGGGCCATATTTGGAGAGAAATGAAATAGGAAGTCATTTGTAGCTTGTAATATTAGTCAGCTTTTTTGTAAAGAACTTAGGATCTGTGCTGGGTTATTTCTGTTTGTGCACATGTCTCCCTTGAGTCCACGTTACAGGTCTATTAGGTAAGTACTTTCAGGTAAGCTTTATTCTATAACTGAGAAAGTGGGTCTCAGAAAGGAAAAATGTTGCCCAGGTTCACATAGGTACTCAGTGGAAGTTTTATTCAAACCCAAGTCCCTCTCTCTGCCAATCCCCAATCACACAACAGATATATAGACATGCATACATACATACATACATACATACATACATACATACATACATATAATGTTGAACATATACTTCATAGTAGAGAATATTAGGAATCTCCATATGCCCTTCAACTGGCTCTCAAGGCCATTATGAAGGACATTTGGTTTATCTTTGAGCATTCACTGTCCATTCCCTCCAATGGGTTAGTTTCAATGCATTAAGGCATGCTATAATTTCATATATGAATATTTAAATATATATCTTTATGGTCTTTTTAAAAACATATCAATAGCACTATTAACACTATTAGCAAAAAAATAGCCTAATATCTTCAAATATCTATTTACTGCTTGAATCTCATGATTATTTGTCTTCATTCTAAAGTTGACTCAGTTTAGAGGTGTCTAGGAGACAGTCCTCTGGGCATGTCTGTGAAGGCACTCCAGAGAAGTTAAACTGGGATGAAAGGAAGTTAAACTGTGGATGTAGACAGCACCATCTCATGAACCTGGGTCCCTCACTCAATACAAAGAAAAGAGGGGCAAGAAGTCCCGATGAGGGTTAAAGAGATGGCTCAGCAGTTAAGAGCACTGGCTGATCATCCAGAGGTCCTGAGTTCAATTCCCAGCATCCGTATGGTGGCTCACAACCCATCTGTAATGGAATCTGATTCCCTTTTCTGGTGTCCATGAAAACAAAGCACTCATATACATTAGATAGGTAGGTAGATAGATAGATAGATAGATAGATAGATAGATAGATAGATAGATAGATAGATAGATGGATGGATGGATGGATGGATGGATGGATGGATGGATGGATGGATGGATAGATAGATAGATAGATAGATAGATAGATAGATAGATAGATAGATAGATAGATAGATAGATAGATTTTTAAGTAGAAGCAGAGGAGGAAAAAGAGGAATAGAAGGAGGAAGAGGAGGCCTCAATGAGCACCAGCATTCATCTCTCCCCATCTGGCAGCTGTGCCACATGTGACCAGCCACCTCAGAGTCCTACCACCATGCCCTCCCTGCTACAATGGGCTGACTTGTACTTTCCACCAGAGAGACAGAGTAACCCTTCATGATGTATTTTGTCACAAAAAAAAATTAGAAAAGCAATTAATACAAATCTCATTAGTACCCTATGGTTTTATGTAAATCCGAATCTCCGTGTCTCAGGTAGTGAACACTCAGCAGCCTACTTCATCCAAACCAGAACTGCTTCTCTACAGAGAGAAGCACAGTGTAGATGAGAGAGTTTCAGCTGTATATAAGGCCCAGTCACTCTGAATAAGCTCTGTTAAACTTTAGAATACAGACTTACTCCCTGAGTTTATTAGCAAAGATGTACTCCCATGTATCAGGAAGTGCTGAGGACAGCCTCTGGCATGTATAAGGTTTTCAATGAATTCTGGTTTCCTTTCTGAAGAGGAAAAGAAGAAAAATTGTAAGAGTAGTCCAAGAAGCTTGAAGAAACTTATTGGAGTGCTTTGGCTACTGATCCTTGGAGAGCATTCCCATTTTGTTCCTGGACCACTGTTGTGCCAACATGGCTAATGACTAACAGCTCTAAGTCTTCCCCACCAATGTGTTTCAAGCTCTGGATCATTTCCCACATGAGGGGAAAGCCTGTGACTTTAAAAAATTCTCTTAAATTCAGAAAGATTTCAATATTTAAAACAGGCTTAACCTTGTAACCAATTAAACATTTAAAATTACCATGTGCCGTTATATATTGTAGTCAGAGACTGAAATTGTGTCTGAGAGCTAAGACAATGGAAAACAGACAAACGGGGCTGTCCTAGCCACTTCTGTGTTACTGTAGTAAACTACTGTGCAGAAAGGCAAGTTGAGGAGGAGAGAGTTTATTTGGGGTTACAGCTACAGAAGGGGAGTCCATTGCGGCAGTGGGGAAGTGGGGCAGCAGGAATAGGAAGGTGAAGGTCCATAATCTTTCACCGAAGCATAAAGCAGAGAGTGAACCAGAACTGAGGCAAGGCCTTAAACACTGTGAGCCCACCCTCAGTGACATACTTCCTCCAGCGAGGCTGCACCTCCTGTAGCCTCCCCAAACACTGCTGCCATCTAAGGACCAAGTATTCAAATGGCTAAGCCTCTGGGAAACCTTTTTCATTTAAACAAAAACAAGTCTAATTCTTGCCTAAGTTGGCTTTTTATTTTACAGATTTGGGCAAAACCTTTTGTTCTTCAACCGTTCAGCGTAAGGTATAAGACAGAATTTCTGAGTTAAGAAAACCTAAATGATCAGAAATCATCAGTACGTTGGGGAAGAAAATTTAAGTATATGTTAGAACTAAGTTTAAGTTGATGCTTTCAGTGTATGTGTATGTGATCTTGTGTAAAATACTTTAGTCTTTCTGGACACCAGTCCTCAGTTTTGTTAAACGTAACTTATCTCTCTCAAGGTTGGTTTTAAAAATAAAAATAATATGCATTATATCTAATAATATTATATCTAATAAGCCTAATCTTTTGTTGCTACTTAATAATGCTTATTTTGCCTATTCTTTGAAAATTTTATGCAATACATTTTGATTATATTCTTTCCCCTCCCTCAACTCCTCCCAGATCCTACCCCAATTCCCCCTCTACCCAACTTTGCATCTTTCCTTCTTAGAAAAACAAAGCAGCACAAACAAAAGCAAACAAATAAACAACAGATACACCAAAACAGCCACAACAAAGTCCAGCTTGTGTTGGCCAAATACTTCTTGGCCTGCACTGGAGTACAGTTGATATGACAGTGCCACCCCACTGAAGAAAACTGGTTTTTCCTCTCCTAGCAGCTACCACTTTCAAATAAGCTTCTTGGCTAGGAGTGGGACTTTGTGTCCTCCATGTTGAAATTTTGCCTCACTTAAGCCTAGGCTGGTCTTGTGCATGCCTCTGAGCTTGTCTGTTGTCTGACATGTAGTGTCTGGAAATCATTGAGGTGTTTTCCTTGAAGTCATACCTCTGGCTCCTAAAATCTTCCCACTCCCCTCTTGCACATAGATCCCTGAGGCATGAGGAGAAGGCTGTGATAAAGAGCCAGGCATTCCAAACAGCTCTCACTCTCTCACTGTCTAGCAGTGAGTCTCTGTGATAATTTTCATCTACTGCAAGAAGAAGCTTCTCTGATGAGGGTTGAGCTTCCCAATCAAATCTTTGAGTTACAGAGTAGACACTGGCTTACTTTAACCTTCCCTCAGAGATTTGTAACTATAAGGTTACAAATGTCTACATGATTTATGACAGATTGTTCCCCTTATGTTTTATTTTAAATAAATTTCTGGTATTTTCCCCTTAGAAGTAAGCTTTATTAACAAACAAACAAAAAATATCTAAGTGGAAATCCTGCCAGATATAGTGGGTGATAAATTTCATGGCATCTCATGCCAATCCCAGTCCTAGTTTGGTGGTCCCAAGAGAATCTTCCCAGATGGGAACTTTTCGCACTCATAGAGCAAATATCTTGTGCTTCCTCTGTATGCCACAATGATTTTTGTTTTTTTTGTTTTTTTTTTTTGCTTTGCACTGTTTTCATTAATTTTTGAGAATTTCATACCAGGTATTTTTTTAATACATTCATACCCTCTTCCCGGCAATGCAGTGATGCCCTGAGCCAGTAAAACTCCAGCTTTTATGGTCTCCTATTATTGCAGCAGTTATTATAGAGCAATGTTTATCAAATAAGCAACCATTTATAGGTATGATCTAATGAAAGAAAGCAAATTATAAAATGTCAATTTATCACTTCACAAATCAATTAAACCATTAAAAGTGGCTGACTTCCAGACTTCACAGGAGAAAGCAAATTCCAAAGTTCAAACCCCAATGTCGCCATCCCTTGGCTGCTCAGCATCTGCTTCCCATCTGTAAAATATGAATAATTAAGTGTTTTCTACAGCATACCTGTAAATGCCGACTGAGGTTTTGCATGTGGTGAACCTACCATGGAGCTATAATTACAATTGTTTACAAATAATAAGCAAGCCCCCTAGATCCTTCTAGGACTGACATATTTAAACAAAGTTCCGAGACTAAACACTAATTCAGTGATATGCTTACCTAGTCATAGTCAATGACTTAGTCTACGCCTAACTGACTAAAGAGTCTTAATAAATACACATTGAATGAATCACAGGATGCCAGATGGTCCCAAACCCTTGCCTAAAAGATGGAACAGGATGGTGGGGATTTCTGCCTATCCACAGAAGATATATCAGGAGAAAAAGGAGTATGCACCTGGTGTGTTGGTCACCTGAAGTCTGTGCTTCCCACAAACACCTTAGAGTGCTCAGGTGTTCCAAACACCCACAGCTAATCCCTCAAAGGAGAAAAAGAGGAAGCAGTGGTTCCATGAAACATGCCAAGTCTGTGAACATCCATTTGCACTTGTTTTTGTTTTGTTTTGTTTTTCCCAGCAACCCCAGAAAGTGTATTAAGTACAGATTCCATCCTCATGTTCCACAGCAATCCATGAAATATCTGTTGTCCCTTCTCTGGGTCCAGAAATGGATGCAGAAATCAAGCAATTTGCCTAAAGTCCTGAAGCTTGCAAGTGATAGCTCTAAATTCAAATCAGACCAGCTCGCTTTCAGCTCACTTCTCATTGCTTTTATTCTTATGTTCACCATGTTGCTTTTGTATGAAGAGCTAGCTCTCTGCTTCAGTCCTTTCAACATTCATTGAACATTCATCATCTGCAGGAGACTATCCCTCATAGAAAACAGTCTAATAGGAGGTACAAAAATAATCAAAGAAGGCATCCAATTACAGAGAAGATTAAGTGCCATGGAAGAAAACATGTGGTGTTCTAAGAAAATTCAAGAGGGAAACCTATTTGTGGACAGCTGAAGTAAGAGATTCCAGATATTCTTGGGAAATCCGCTGAGATTTGGGTTTCTAACTCCGCCCCCTGGGATTGTCTATCTCTTGTTTACAGCCTTCCAGCCTAGGAAGAGGATTGTTGCTTCATTTCTCACTTCTCTCTGGAGACTGTGGGTCTTCTCTGCAGGATTTAGCATCTCGCGTTTCATTCCTTACCCAGGAGGTCCCCAGTGACGCAGCACTGCAGAACTGTTGGTGTTGGTCAGTCTCCAACAGATGCTCATAGTCTAATGGGAGAATCTCCAGAATGGCTTCCAGACAAGAAAATCTACAAACACCCTTGTGCTGGGGGCTCCTCCCAATAGGCTCCTCCCCTTTCTCCTTTGGTGTGGACCTCTGGGTTGTTAAATATGGCCAAGCACTTCTAAACTTTTCTACAAGAAAAGCAGAGTGATGAAGGAGCAAAGAATGCAAGGGTACATAGAATTGAACTCCCAAATATAAACTCACACACACATAAACACGCAGACACACATACCACAGATACACACATACACCACACATACCGTACCACACCACACCACACACACACACACACACTTCAAACTTCCTTAGTGTAAGGAATTTAGATGAGATGGCTTTCTATTTTTAGAGATGTCAAGACCAGGCATTAGCTTCATAACACACAAAGAGATCAGGAATATCATTACCTAAAGAGGAAACAGAAAGAAGCCATGTTTAATAAAAGCAGGAAAAAATTCTCACACATGGGCTCACACATGTTTTAAAGGCCCAGATAGCTTCTTGATCCAGTACAATGAGCATGACATCAAATAAAGAAATATGAACTCTGTAATCAGACTCGGGTCTTAATCTAACTTTGCAACAACATATCTTGAATTTAGGAGTCATTTTACCTGTGAAATTCAAACAATGAACCTTATATGACAATTTTATTGTTATTAATATAAATATTGGCAGAGATAGCTATCATCTGGTGCCTTGGCTTTAGAGGTGGTAGTAACTATAGCTCTAATGTTAAGATCAATAGTATTAGAAAAGACTAATTGATACTGTCCGGGAGTTCAGGAGGAGGCAGGGGCTATGAGAAAGAAAAGAAAACTGGGTGTGGTTACACACAGCAGGTGGTAAGAGCTTGGTCTTGTGCAGATCTCAGAGTTGTTAAGGGGCTACATCTCAGCGGTATTTTTGTAGGAGAAAAAAAAAAAAGAAAGAAGGTTATGTTCATGGGAATAGCAGTGGCGAGACTTCAGAGTCCCTGTCGAGTTTCTTCCCTTCTTGTGACTCTTAAAAGTACACCTCAGAAGCTAACCCAGGAAAGACAGGCCTTTTACACTGTCCCAATAGGTTATCATCAGAACACAAAACTTGACTTACACAGAAGTTTCTCACCCAGATGTCAGGGCCAATGGTAACCCAACCAGCTTACCGGCATAATGTCAATCTACTGCAGTTTTTCTCCAGGCTGCAAGTTCATGGCTGGTGTCCCAAGTCTTCCCAGATTTAGCTAAATTTCTCAGGCTTCTCTCTGATGTCAACTTTTTCAGACTCTCAATGTTGGTGGCTGCTTGAAAGAATACATAGTGACAAACAGCTGGCATAAATCCAGCAATGTGTAAAATTCATTCCTGTTTCAGCCAGGCACGATGGTCACACCTGTAATCCCAACAACTCAGGAGGCTGAGGCAGGAGGATTCATGTGAGTTCAAAGCTAGCCTGAACTACAGAGGGAATCCCTGTCTCAGGGGGAAAAATCCCACATTTAATAATAGTAATCTTATTTTATATGTGTTTGAAAACTATGCAATGATATGAAAGCTATACTATTATATTTTCCAAGGACCAAGAGTTTTACATATTCACAAATTTGGGGGCATAATTGAGTATATTTCCCCACCTCCAAACTTTGCCTCAACAACCTCCCCAAAAATTGTATTTTTCAAGTGACTGCAAACACTTTTGTTTGAAATAAGAACAGGGTTAATGTTAAGGGTTAAGACTGCCACATTCCTTAGAAATCCAAGCCACAAATGTTTGCTTCCTAATGATGGCCTTTAGATAGGCAATGAGCTTCGATAAACAGGTATCCTTTTGTCCACTCCCATATAAGTTTAGCCCTAAGTTTAGAACCAAGATTTTATCCCATTGATACTGTTTCATCTGCCTTCTGCAGTTGTGTTGCAAAGGGCATCAGTACAGCCACTGGAAACAAGTAGAACTTTCGGCACTTTTTGTTTTGTTTTGTTTTGTTTTGTTTTGCTTGTGAGATTCAAGAAATGTCTACATCGGAACATTGCATTTCTGCTTTTCTCTCTAGAACTGGGTTCTGGGTCCATTTATTGCTTTAAGTGTCAGACTCTCATGAGGATGGCCTCAAGTTCGTTATGTAGGTGAGGATCGTCTGATCCTTCTATCTTTCTCCTCGTGCTGCTAGGATTATAAGTGGGCACCATGTGTGATTTATGTGGTATGAAAGACTGAACATGGGGCTTCCTGCAGCCCTACTCCATCATTTGGCCAACTAAGCCCTTGTGTCCACTGCTGATGAATGACTCCATTTCATCTGATGTTCATCCCAAATTCTTAAAAGAGCACATCTATTTTTGTCTCTCTTTGGAAAGTCCTTTCCACTCTCTAAGCTCCCTGGCCTCATCAGTTGGCCTGTGATGGGCCACTCATGTCAGTGACCCAACCTTGATCAAATTTAAGGGCATCTCGGTATAAAAACCACTTACCACCGCTTCCCCTGGACATGAAATATTGATAGAGCCATTTTTTATGAAAGAAGAGATGGGACATATTAATAACTGATATGTTCAATGTTTGGGGAAAAGAGCAATCAGGAAGCTGAGATGAAGGGGAAAGAGAACTAATTGCGCCCTGGCCAAGAATAGCTGAGGCATCACAGCCTTGTGTTGCTCAATGCAGGAAGGAAGAGCAAAGCCCGGGTTACCACTGTTGTCTCCACCTGACACTGTGGTTCTCAACCTCCCTGATGCTTTCACCCTCATGTTCCTCATGTTGTGGTGACACCCTAACCATAAAAGCATTTTTGTTGCTACTTCATAACTATAATTTTGCTTCTTGATATGATGCAGGCTATCTGATATGCGACCCCTCTGAAAGGGTAGTTTGACTCCCAAAGGGGTGGCACCCCGCTGGTTGAGAGCAGAAGAGGCCAGGGAAAGTTTGAGACAATGGTTAATGTGCTTAGTCACCCAGCAGCAGAGGAGGAACTTGAACTGTTTGCAAGCTCCTTGAAACTGAGTATTAAGCTATACCTAGGGGCACACAATACTGAATGCATACTGGTGGGAGTTGATATCAAGGGTCAATCAATCACCTTTGAGACGTGGGCAGCCAAGACAGCTCTTAAAATCTGGGGGAAATTGGCAATTGCTGAACACGTGAGAATTGCCTCTTTACAGTCTGAGTTTGTAATCTTAAAAAGCAACAATTTTGCTTTAAGAAATATGTAATATCTGTCAATAAAAAGAATGTAAAAAGAGCATTATAATGAAAAGAATAAAATCATAATCCTAATATTCAAGTTTGCTATAATTACATGACCTCTTTCTTTGTTTTCCTTATTATTGATTTTTTTATTTACAACATGACTTTGTGTACTCATATAATGTGATTAGTAAAGTGAGGCAAATCCATTGGTATTCTAAATCATCAATTTTTTTCACAACATTACCATCCACCCTGACATGCCACAGGTTGTACAGGTAACAAATTGAATCCATCAAGGCTTTGACCAAAAGGAGATCACCATCAATCATGAGATTTTCTTAAGTTAATTTCTGTGTCTGTACAATACAAATGTCCCACTTTAACAAAGTGCAATGTGACAGATGACCTGGTGTGTTTCCACAACCTCTGTACGTGGAACTCTATGTGCAGGGTTAGGCAAATGTCCCTCTACCCTAAGACTTCAATGGAATAGCAAACAGAATTCCCAGTGAGGGAGTAAAGAAAACCAAAATGATTGGAGCTCAGTTACTCTTGAATGGGGGACAGTCACGGTCTTTATTAGTTTGCAGTGGTCTCTGTAAAAGTTACTGCAAAGGAGGGGAGCTCTAACGAGAGCTGATCTCCTCGTAGTGCTGATGGTTTCTGGAAGGCAAGACCAAGGAATTGGAAAGAATTCATTCCCTGTGAAGGTAGTGAAGTCATGAGATGCTCCAGGCTGATTCCTTGGCTTATTTATGACATGACTTCTTTCTATCTGCTCTACAATCTATGTACCTAAATTTTCACTAATATAGTAGGGGAAAAAACACTGTACTTGGTGGCTCACTTCTGTAATTCAAGTACTCAGGATACTGGGGATGGAGTATCGCCATAAGTTAGGGCTATCCTGGGCTACAGAGCAAGACTGTCTCAAAAACAAAATGAACAAAAAACAAAAACAAAAGCCATAGCGGCATTACAGATAAAATTTATAACCCTTGTTAAAAATTTTGCCTGGCATGGTGGCATTTACCTGTAACCTCAGCATTTGGAAGACAGAGATGGGAGGGTAATGATTCAAGACCGAAGGTCAGCCTGAGCTACACAGCGTGAACTATCCAAATATGAAGTGCTAGAGGTACAGCTTCTTCGGAGAGTACTTCGTAGCATATATAAAACACCAAGTTTGATCCTTAGCATAATAGAAGTATTATATATACAGTGTGTGTGTGTGTGTGTGTGCATTTCTGAGTCACTTTTATCTACCCTTTATTTACTAAGCCTGCTTAATTCAGCAAGAATGTCTGGCATAGAAAGTGTATTAGGCAATGCAAAATAAAATTTAAAAAGTAAAAAAAAAATACGTAGTAGCAAATGCCTGTATTCCAGAACTTGGGAGGTGGAAACAGGGTATTCCTGAGTTCAAAGTCACTCTTAACTACACAGTAAATTCGAGGCCAACCTGATCTACCAGAGACCCAGTCTGAAAACAAAACAGAACAACAACAAAAAAAAGTTTCAACAATCACCACAATATAAAACAAAGCAAGTCTTTCCTTTGCTTTACTCTGGCCCAAATTGCTAATCACTAAACAGGACTTTTCCTATGCCGTCCAGCAATCTCCTTTGTGTTTCTTCCCTGAGTCCTTCCGATTTAAATGGCACTTTCAAAGTTACAAGACATGAAAGGCAGAGACTAGATAGCTGGCCTAAGATTGTGATCCCTTTGGCAATAAAATGAATATTTGCCAGCAGGAAGGTCTGCATCACACCGTCCTGTGAGAATATTATTTCATCACTTATGTTTAGGATCTTATAAGAACAGCAACTACAGATGATCTCACTCTCCTTTTATGTGTTCAGCTCAGGAGGCTGAAGCAAGTACTCACTCCCTAACTTTATTACTTTCATCTCGGAGCTTCAAAACCATGCGTGTTTCTCAAGTTTGACTTAGGTAAGTCATTTAAAAACAAAACAAACAAACAAACAAAACACTTGCAGAATGCCCACATCATGTAGGACAGACAAGGAAAACAAGAGTAGTCCCCATCGTGAAGTGGTCCAGCAGTCTGTTGGAGAGAGGCAGGTGAGCCGTTATTACAGGGTGCAAAGACTACCTTGAGAATGCTAGCTCTAGATGTGATCTTTGGCCAGCTAGCTAGCCACTGCTTTTTCATGCCGAGTCTGTAATTTAGACTTCTCTAAAATCCAGACTGACTTTTCTGATTGCTTCACAATGTTGATGATTTGCTAATCAAATGGCCATCTTTGATTCTGGGTAATCATGTTTCCTTCTAGCTCTTATAGAGAGGCAATTATTCATTTGAAATTAGCAGATTACTAACAAACCGCCATTCCCTAAGCATGAGGATTTTACTAACTTAAAGATTACTAATTTTAAATTTAGAAGATTTTCCTCTCCTCACATTCTATTAGGAATTTGTAAGTGATTTTATTCAGTCTATATTTTTGTGTATATTGCATGTGTGATTGTACACACATCACTACAAGTGCTTGTGTAGGCAAAGGTCAGCATTGAGTGCCTTCCTTAGTTGCTCTCTACTTTATTTTTTTTGAGATAAGATCTCTCAAGGGGCCTGAAGTTCACTGATTGGCCAGACTCGCAGGCCCGCCATCCCCAGGAATTGTTCTGTCTTCATTTTCCCTGCACTGAGATGACAACCAATCAAGTTACAAACTTGGGTGCTGAAGATCTGAACTCAGGTGCCATCTGACTAATCTATGTCCCTGCTGCCTTCTGTTATTTTGAATTAATTTTAAATGAGCACACACAGTAATAGATTCCACTGTTACAGTCCATAAACTCATTTCACTACTTTGTTCTAATCCACCCTCCCTTACCGCCCATCCCTGTAGCCTCCCCACCACACCTCTTGTGGGTCCCCTCCTCCTCATTTTATTCTTGTGCTATTCAAATTTGATATGGCAAACCAAGATGGAAATTCGTATTTGCTTTTGTGCTGTTAGGGATGCTTTCCTGGCACCACAACTGCATCTCCATAAGTCAAAACAGAATGTCACACCCCAGGTTCATCTCATCCACCTTACATACCCAGAATCCTTATATTAGCCTACATGGTAGGACAAAGCCAACTTATATGAAGCCTGGTTTTTTTTCTTTTTTTACTTACTTATTAAAATTTATTCACTTTCTATCCCAGCTGTAGCCCCTCCCCCACCCTCTCCCAATCCTGCCCTCCCTCCCTCTACTTCTCACATTCCCCTTCTCCAGTCCACTGATAGGGGAGGACCTCCTCCCCTTCCATCTGACCCCAGCCTATAATGTCTCATCAGGACTGGCTGCATTGTCTTCCTCTGTGGCCTAGTAAGGCTACAACCCCCTCAGGGGGAGATGATCAAAAAGTCAGCCACTGAGTTCATGTCAAAGACAGCCTTTGTTCCCCTACGAGGGAACCCACTTGGAGACTGAGCTACATGGGCTACATCTTTGCGGGATTCTAGGTTATCTCTATGAATGGTCCTTGGTTGGACTATCAATCTCAGAAAAGACCCCTGGGCCCAGATTTTTTGGTTCTGTTGCTCTCTTTGTGGAGCTCCTGTTCCCTCCAGATCTTTCTATCTCCCTCTTCTTTCATAAGTTTCCCTGCACTCTGCCCAAAACCTATTTTGTAATGAGTTGAATATCATCTCCATCTTTAAAGAAAGGGCAGGAGCACAGCTGCAGAGTACTTACTTATCCCTGTGACTGCAGATCTTACTGGAAGCTGTGGTCCTCCACCACTGTCCAGGCTCTCCAGATAGTATCTGGAATATTTTGCTAGTCCAGAAAGATCAATATCTGAATTTCAGTTGTGTGGCTTGGTGTTTCTCTTTCTCATCATTACAGAGGTGAAAAATTTGGCCACACCACTAGAAGTTGGGGACATCCCTATTGCTAAACTGTTCTATCAAAAACAAACAAAAGGACACAGCAGTTTATATTTCCTTTAGTAGCACATTTAATAAATAAGGCATGTTTTTTTTTTCCTGCATCACTGCAAACACTTGGTGTGCATGCATTTAAGTTGAGTTTGCCAGGCTTAAAACCTCTTCTGTGCTTTGTCATTGTTTTACTTTCTACTGGCCATTTAAGCTTCCTCCTGTGCAAATGATAGAGTCAGAGGATTTACCTGTTTTACACTAGATTCTTTGTTTTTTCTCATCCACTGCTTGGAATACTTAACACAGTCTGAATACAACCCCTGGGTTGTAATCATTGCAGAAATATTCTTTTTGCTTTCATCTCTTTATCCTCATCCATACTTGCTTTTGTCTTAGGAACAAAGTCTTTAATTTTGAGGTAGTCAAATTTATCAGTCTCTTATTACAATTTATATATATATATCTATATATATATTGTTTGTTAGGGTTTTCATATGTGTTTTCTGAATGGTGTGACATAAAAACCTTATTTTATTTCTCTGGACAATCACATATCAAACATAATTTTATTGGATATACTTTCCTTATAGACACCTACTATCCGATATACCCTTGAAACCATCAGTTCCTTTTACACTGTTTTATTCTACTTTATAACGGCACAAATTTACTAGGATAGTTGAAATTCAAATGTGAATGCCATTAATATAACAATATAATAATATTAATATAATATTATATTATATATAATATAATATTAAAATAAAATAATGCTATATAGTATATTATAAAATATATAATAATAATATATAATAATAAAATTGACTGTGTCTGGGTTCAAATTTCTTTGAGAATAAGTACTTATAGATTTATAGAAACTTAGAGCTGTTTTATAGATGCAAATGGAGCACAGAGACATGCATTCTCTTGAGATGACATAAAAGGTCGTGAGCATCTACTATATTATCCACTATGCCTGGTTCCTTTCTTATGTTAGCTCTAATTTTACAAAATTCCTCTGAGGCAGTATTATCATAACTTTATGGATGATAAAAAACTTAGTCTTAGAAAGACTAATTAATTGCCCAAAATGGTAAAACTAATTTACTCAAAATGAGCCAATGGTTTTTCCATTATTCAAAATTGGCTGATTAAAATTCTCCCCCAAAACCGGTCTGATATAGCTCAGAAAGAATTTATTCATAATCTAAAAATATACAGAATGCCAAGAGCCTTTGTTTTAACAACGGATTGGGTCAAAATAACCACTCTGTTTCATTACCTGCCCCAGTATTTTCTCTAGGTTCCTGAGACAATGAATAATAATTATCTAAACAACATCTTAACCTCTAGTCTTGTTTAAAGTTGTTGATTTTATTTTCCCTTGAATTTGATACTAATTGAGAGCCCCGATGCAAATCCCTTTTGGATCATGAGCAGGCAGAATAGCTAAGGGAACTTGAAGTTGACCCTTATGTCAACCAATTTGACAGACATCCTTTTTGCTTTGATACACAAAATGAGCACATTCCATAGTAGCTTCAAATATTGCTACTTGTATTTTAATGTTATTGAAAGTTAAGCCATTCATTTAATCTGTTTGGTAGCACAAACTGATCTAGATATAAATAGAAGTGACCAAAACAGGCCTCAACCTCCCAGAGTTTACGTTCCAGCAAAAACAGAGTGAGAATGACCATATAAATTAATAAGAAATATTAGGTAATCTGAGATAGTACTTTTGTGTACTATAAAGAATATAAAGCCAGGTAAGATATGGCATCTATGAGTGTGTCAGAGGACAGGTTTAAGTGGTCAAAGAGATCTGAGAAGTGACATGAAAGTGTGGCCCTGAATGGTGAGAAGCCAGCCACACATACTCCCAGGAAAAGTGAATTTCTATAGAAAAACGCTCATGCAAAAGCCCCCATATGAGAATGGTTTTTTCTATGCCAGAGACTGTCACAAGGTCAGTGTCGATGGTGGAAGGGCCAGCTCATTGTGCTCAGTGTCATCCCTGGACTGGTGATCCTGGGTCCTATAGCATCTGATTACAGCAATAGAAACCCTAACTAAGTCAGAGTGTAAATAGCAAGCTGCTATTTACACTTGCTATATAGCCAATAGATGGCTATATTTACTCTTGCTCTATAGCCAGTTCCCATTTCAGTCTGACATGGAGGCAGCTTGTTCCTGAAACCTGCGACAGTATAGATGAGATATGTGGATAGGAGCTTAGAGTCTGCAGAGCACACTCGGTGGGAAGGCTTAGGCATTCATATAATTGTTGGTACAGCCCAAGATATTTGCACTAAACAAAATAGTTTACACTAAGGAGAAGAGAAATGGAGGCACACTAGAGGTAGGAGGATGCTTGTTTATGCTATCTGTTATTAAGTATTCATCCACTTTCTTATTTTCATCTTCACACTTCCTTTAGCATGAGGACATGACAGCTTAGATGATTCCATGACTGAATCTAAGTCACATAGACTTATTGCTACTCTAACTGACTAACCCTTTCCATTTGATTCTCCTGCCCACCTAAAGACTTCCAGTAGTATTTTCTTTCTCTCCCATCATGTCTTAACATGCCATGATATACCTTATTGTAGCTATACTCTCTACCTGACAGTCTCCACTCATTCATCACAAAGGTGTTTCCTGTGTGAATCCTTTGTGGATTTTCACAAATGTGTTTGATTGACACTTCTGCTCAGTTGCAAGAAATACACAAAGTCTCTGTTGTGATGGTTTATTCATTCATCTACCCATCTATGTATACACTTTTAAATACTGCACACCCATTAGTAAACAAGACAGACAGATGCAGGCCTCATCCTTGGGGTGAGGAGATGTAGAGAAGATGAATTAGTGAAATATCTATAAAATTAAGAAATACCAACTCAAGACAGGGAAATAGATCTAAGTGTCTTCCTCAGTCATCATCAGAGAAGCTTCCTCCTGCAACAGGTGGGAACAAATATAGAGACCCACAGCCAAACAATATGCAGAGAGAGGGCTGGGACACTCAGTCCTAAATGAGATGTCACCATCAAACCCTTCCCCTCAGAGATCAGGGAAACCTGCAGAAGAGGAGTCAGAAAGAGCTTAAGACCTAGAAAGGATAGAGGACACCAAGGAAGCAAAGCCTTCTACACCCAACAGGAGCAGCACACATACGAACCCAGAGAGACTGAGGCAGCAGGCTCAGAGGGCCTGCACGGTTCTGCACCAGATGAGGTCCAGAAGCTGAAAGGAAAAGTAGACACATGCCTTCATCCCTATCCCAAAAGCAATCTCCAGTTGACAACCACTTGCAAATGAAAATTTAGTTTCCTCCAAGAGAGTCTCACTGGGGAAGCAAACCACACTTAAAGGTGGCCATGTGCCCAGCACTAGATGGCAAAAGAAAAAGAACTCAACATCTTTGGAGGTTTCTTGTCTCATACTGTCATGTCAGGAATTTGTTCTCCTTCTCTCTTTTTACCCTACAGGTCCATTGTGTATATATTACAGCTTTCAATTTAATGTTCTTATGGGATTCCTGAGTGTGCAAACAACTGGGTCTTTGCATCTGTATCTGTTTCTTGTGCCTTTTCTTGGGTTCTTTTCCAAGAAAACTAATGTTTGTTTGTTTTGTCTCATCTGTGTTAGTTGTTTTTTTTTTAATATTTGTTTTCAAATGAGAGACAGAGAGAGGGTGGAGCTAGGTGGGAGGGAAGGTAGGGAAGAACTACAAAGAGCAGAGGGGGGAACTATAATCGGGATTTATTATATGAGGTAAAAACTATTTTCAATAAAAGGAAAAAAAGAAAATTAGGTGCAGATTAAAATAAATATCCTTAACCTTCTTTTCACCTATTTGTCTATTCAACAAGTACTTATTATGCTAATAGAGACCTGACCAAATATTAATATAATTTTCAAAATGCCTAGACAATGTGACCATGAGTATGAGACTAGGACTTTGGGGCAATAAAGAGATGACACTGAAAGAAAAATCATGGACATAAGAGCAGCTCCTGTGGGTCTCACAAAGGAGCCATCAGCTGCCTGAAATGGTTGGATTTTTATTCTAGCCAGGTCCCCATGGTAGCAATGTCAAGACCAAATCAGAGGAGGAAAGAAGACTAATTAGGTAGTGGTCACAAAATATACTGTGTCTGAAATGAAATGCAGTCAAAGGAATAGAGGCTATAGGGTGTATTCACTGTTAGACTAATTAGGACACAAAGGATCAGGACTCTTTGCTGATTCCTAGATGCCTAACGAAGGCTGCAAATTCATGACTCTCTCCTGACTAATTAAGACATATTTGGTCCTGCCCACCATACGCACCATGCCTGATATGACCCTGCAAGATAACTAAGCTTGTCTCTTCTGATGCTTCCTTGTCTTATGGACTGGAGAAAGCTGCGTTTGACAGAGTCACAGGATGGGGAACCAAGATTTGCCACAGATGTTTTCTGAATGCTTAAAAAAGCTTCCTCTCTAGCCTGTTTTCTGGTGTGGAAAAGGAAAGAACTGATCTACAGTAGAATCTTTAGATTCCCTGTTAGTTAAGGAATTCTAAGATTCTGCATTGAATAGTTAAGTGTCTGATCATAGTTCTCAAAGGGCCACATGCTGTCTTGACAAGCAGCTTAACTTGAAGACCAAGGAAGATTAACTACTAGGGTTTCACTTGATATTTATTTTCTTCTTGTTGTTCCTCATGTACCTCATAGTTCTACCTGACTTAGACTTTTGAAATTTGTCTAGCCACATAGTCCATACCCATAGAATGTTAGTCAGCCCTACCATATTCCTCTTGTTCAATAAAAACGTAGGTAGAGGATAGATAGATAGGTAGATAGATAGATAGATAGATAGATAGATAGATAGATAGATAGATAGGATGATATATATAGATACATATATATATACATAGATAGATATATAAATAGACTGACAGAATGACAGATAAATGAATGGATATGCAAGCAAATGAGAGATGATACAATGATAAACATAATCAAAAGGCAGATCAACAGATAAAAATGATAGATACGTGATAGATTTCTGTGGAAAAGTTATTAGAGTTTAATAAACTATCTCCCTGCCCCTATAAACAATTGTACAGAACCCAGAACCTCCAGTCCTCCTGGCCATGTGAAGATCTCTTCTGAACCGCCATCTTCTGTCCTGAAGTGCAGCTTCCGGAACCATAATTTGAGCGGAGACTGTCACCTCATGCTTAAAACTCCACTTTCTTGATTGTATCATACATTTTATTCTTGTCTTCATTTTCCTTGTTCAAATTTAAACTAATTCTCTAGCTGAAAATTCTTTGGACACATTAACATTAGTCACTTCAAAAGAACAACCAAATATAGACCATAGAATTTTATGAGCGTAATCATCCATCATTTGTTGACTGGGATACAACCTGAGAAATGCATCCTTAGGCAATTTCATCCTTGGGCAAGGATCCTAGAGTGCAGTTATACAATCAGACATGATACAGGTCAATGACTCAACTTGATCTCTGTGCACAATTAAGAAAAACAGTAAATATGAGATAGAGGAAGCTATAACAGCCTGATATAACACACTCAGTAATGTCATTATTTGACAATTTCATGCATGAATGTAATGTATTTGGTTCATTTTCAAACCATTACTCTTTCATCCTTCTCTCATTCCTACTGATCTTTTTATTCTTTCCAACACACTCCTTCCAAACTTCATGTCTTTTTTATGTCTTTTTTTTTACATTCATTAAGTCCATTTAGTACTGCCCATGTGTTGGGGCAGGGCATGGGACATTCACTGGGACACAGGAACTATCACTGGCCACAGCCTTAAAGAAAAAAAAAATGATCCTTCCTTTCCCAGCCACTAACAACTTTCGGTAGCTCCTTAATAAGGGCTCGGGCCTGGAGATCTTCTATTCCATCCATGCCAGAATTTTGGCTGGTTTCATCTTGACAGGTAATCAAAGCTGCTGTGAGTTTATGAATGACATAGCCATGCCACATCCAAACCTCAGCATTACACAGTACTCCTCAACATCCTTTGGCTCTTTCGTCCTCTTATGTGATGTTCCTTGATCCTCAGTGATGGTGAGGTAAACATAGATGTCCCCTTTAGGGCTGAACACTCTTACTCTCAGTACTCTTACTCTCACCAGTCACACGTCAACTGCTACCCACTACAGAAAAACTTCTCTCCATTCACTGCTACCCACTGCAGAAAAACACTTCTAAGACCAAGAGCACCCAACTTTGGGTATAAGCATAATGTTTAGAAGACAATTTGACAGCCACAACCATTTAGCAGGAGTGGTTTTGTTCATTTGGTTTATTGAGATAAGATTTCAGGTAGCCAAGCTTGGCTCAAACTTGCTATATAGCCAAGGATGACTTTGTACTACTAACCCTCTTTCATTTACCTCCCAAGTTTTTAGGACTGCAAGCATGCAGCACCATTCCTGGTGTGTGTATGATGTTTTTAGCTACATTGCCACATTAAATGGCTATAGTCTTACTAGACCAGTGGAAAAATTCAACTCTATTATAATCCTATGGAATCATCATTGCTGTGCAAAATATGATTATATCATATACAACTGTCTTCATTAAGGCAGTCACCAGACAGAAAAGAGAGCTGTCCTTTCTGGACTCTTGACAGTTACCAGTCCCAGAAGAATGTCTAGGTGCTTATTTCAGTGTTTAGTTTCCTTGTATCCATCCATTTCTCCTATTGCAACAGTTGATGCTTGGGCTGGATGTGGGAAAGGAAAGACTCTTAACACTCTACTATTTCATTCAATGAATCCACATACTTTTTGAAGGAATGGGCTAAAAGCAAAATAGCTCAATTCGGTCAACTGAAGGACTAAGGGATACTTGGAGGAGGAGATTCCAAGGCTGCTGCTGTCACTGTCCAGGCTGAGGGGCAGAGAAAGAACTGAGTCCTAGACCCCTGAGAAATCAACCAACCACTGCCATCCATTATTAGCATAAATGGGACTACCTATGTCTGGGTACACTGACGCTTCAGTCACCATAGGCATTCTAGAAAATAATGAAAAGAACTTGAAGCCTGAAATGAAAACACCTGGTTGAGTTCTGGGTGCAGTTCTGTTTCTAATTTGAAACGATTTGCTTACTCTTTCCATAGCTCGAGCTTCTCAGTTTTGTAACAGAGAACATTCATTAGATTTTACAGAGAGCCTTTCAGGTTCTCTGTTCAAATAAGGTAATAAGGTAGCCGATAGGAGCCTTTACAGTATTTAACACTCTTATGTTAGCACGTGGAGTCCTCTGTGTTATGAGAATGCATTTGTCATTCCCTCTTGTAACTTGCAATTAATTCCCTTACATATTATGTGTCTCTCCCTTGTTGAATCATTGGTTTGTGCAGGAAATAAGCAGTTTATTCTCATTTTGTCCTTTCATACAGAGCATGGTTTGTGCACATACTTCACACTTTTACCCATCAAGAAAAAGAAAAAGAGGAAAACAATTTTTGCTTTGTCGTATACACAGTAATTATAGAGCACTTTAATTTTGTATTTATCTTTTTCTACTTAGCATATCATGAGCAATTTTCTGTGTTTCAGCATTGCATTCATATTTTTATTTCATTAAGATAACATTCTGTAATTTACCACCCATTTCCCTAATGGGGAATTGTTATAGTCTAGCACTTTTACTATTATCAAATGGAGTTGAAATAAACATATCCCTGTCTGTAACTTTTTCTCCCTGGGTTACTACCTTAAGATACTTTCTCCAGAGCCTGGGGAGAGGGCCCCATAGGTAATGTACTTCTTGTTTTAGGATGAGGACCTGATTTTAAATCTCACATAAAAGCACCACATGCCTATAACAGATGATGGGATTGGGTAGAAACAGGTGGATACCTAGCCAAATCACCAAGCTCTGGGTTCAGAAAAAAGCTCTGGCCCCCAAATGCATGCAAACAGGTAAACACGCATACACATATGTGCATACACACACATGTACATACAACTCTGTGTCTCTGTCAGCCTCTCTGTCTCTCTGTTTCTCTCTCTTTCTCTTTTATACACATACCTTGGATCAAAGGAACTTAATACTTTATGATTTCTAGCATTTTCTAGGGAAAAACATACAATTTATCCACATTTCTCTGTAGAAGAAAATTTGAGCATTGATATTTCATCTCTTATTTACATTTTGCTCACTCATGTGGTTTGCCCAGGTTCTTTCTCTTTTTTTATGCTTATTTAGTTTTAAAAAGACATTTATATTGCATGTATTTCTCTACACTGCTATTTATATTTCCTGTTTTTGTAGACTCCTAAAACACTGTAGTTTTATGTACTATTGGTCTTGGCTCTACAGTTGCTATATTTGCATTTAAACTGGGAAAATCCATCCTGACTTTAAGAAATAAGTCATGCTTCTCCTAGTTCATTTACTATTTGTGTTTACTCTTTTGATTTATACATTTGCATTCTAGACATTCATTTTTTTTCTGACTTTGGTGGTTTTCTTAATAATTTGTATATGGTTTATATATAAACATGTAAATACAAAGCTGTGAACATTTTCTTTGTTTTCGGTTTCTAATAGTCTCTTTCATATTAAAATATAATTCTATAACCTGTAACATTTTTATTCCAAATGTAAGTGATTTTTAAATATAGAACATATAGTGTGTGGTTTACTTACATTTTTTTCCAACAATGTAAAATTTGCTCTCAAGGGATGATGAGGTCACTTATAGAATGTGCTTCCTTTCCCCCTCATTCTGAAAAGCTTCCTTGATCTTATATTAAGTGATTATGCATAGCTGCATCTATTTCTAGCCTCTCCATCCTGTTATGCTGATCTATATGGCTATTTTTGTGCCAGTAAGTCCTGCATTTATTCAGAGGAGCTCATATTTCCTCTGCAGACTCTTTGCCCTTTGAATTGCTGCTTTTGTATTTGGCATGCAAACCCCTTCCCTTCTACTGAAGATTGGAAGCAGGCCATGAGGAGGTAAGGGTCTGAGTCTCTGCATGCCTTTGAAGCTATTTCACATGGAGAGACAGGTCTGTAGAAAGGCTAGCTCCTAAGCAAGAAGAGCTATGAGGTATTATGCTGCAGTGGTAGCTTCTATTCTAGAAAGTCCCGTCTTGTTTCTTGTCTCTAATTAGCAACAGTGTGTGCTGCTACCTGATGGATTCCAGGGCTTCCATTTTGTTGCTATGTGACCTTGCATGAGTGAAGTAGCCCTGAAGAAAGATGTGGTAATATCTGTAGCCGGGCTTTTGGCTACTTTATTGGGTTCCTTTTCTTACTTCCCTATACTACCCTTACCCTTCCAACCCCCCAACACTAGGTAGGAGAGAAAGAAGGGTAGAGGGGAAAGAAGGTTTTGATCTCTTTAGCCTACTTCCTACTAATTAGGGCTGTTGAGTTTCTTGGGGCAAGGCCAATCTTCTTTGTCAGGATCTCTCCAACCAGCAACCCAGAAACAGCAATCAGTAGCCAGCAAAAGCAGCAGCAGGGCAACTAACAGCCTCCTCAGGCCCTCTCGGGCCTCCCACATTCCGTTCGTACCTTCTCAAGAATTCCCAGAATTCCGATGGTAAACTATCTTCAGCTGGCAAAATCATGCCCCTTCCAGGGCATGAGGCAAATCATAGTTAGCTGCTTTCGACAGTCTTCAGCAGCCTCATATCCCACATATCCACATAAAACAATTAGGTTTTTAAAGAAACCAAAATTCTCACCTCAAGTATCTACTTCATCAAACTATTACAAAGGGGGACCAAGAAATATCTCAGTTGATAGGACCTGACTTTAGAGTCCCAGAATCTATATAAACAGCCAGGCATGGTTCATCTACCCCTAGTCCCCAGAGCTGAGGCAGCAGAAACAGGAGGATCTTTGGGGCCCACAGGCCATCCAACCTAGAAGAACTGCTGAGCTCCAGTTAAATGAGAGAGTCTTTCTCAAATAAGGCAGAGAGTGATTAAAGAAGACAACTAACTTCATCTGCCACTGCATGCAAATGCACATGCAAACATATACCTTTGCCTTACTTAGGGTTACTATTGTTGTGATAAAACACCATGACCAAAAAAGCTAAGGAGGAAAGGGTTTCTGTAGCTTACACTTCTCCATCCTCATGGAAGGAAGCCAAGACAGGGACCCAAACAGGGCAGGAACCTGGAGGCAGGAGCTGATGCAGAGGCCATCGAAGGGTGCTGCTTACTGGCTTGCTCCTCACAGCTTCCTCAGTCTGCTTTCTTATAGGATCCAGGACCACCAGCCCAGGGATGGTCCCACCCACAATAAGATGCCTCGACTCACACACAGGCACATATCAATTGCTAATTAAGAAAATGCCCTCCAGGCTTGCTTTATAGCCTGACTTTATTGGAGGGATTTTCTTAATTGGGTTCCCTTCTCTCAGATGATTCTAGCTTGTGTCGAGCTGATATAAAACTAGACAGAATTCCTGCCCACAGACACATGCACACACAAACATGCAAATACACATGTGATTGAGAAAACCATCTATGAAAACAGAGTACCCAACATTGTGAACTGCTGTCATTACCACTAATGCATCAGGCGTATAGATTCATTCTGCAGTTCAAAGTAGTTATTTATATGCACAACTTAATGTTGAATGATGATAAGACTTGATAGCTTTCCCCGAGGCACCTTCTAACAGTTGTGCCTTCTCAGTGAGACATGAGGCCTCATCAGCTGTGACGAGCACACCATACAGCAGAATACTGCAAAGGCAGGGATAACCAAGTCTCTGGATTCTGAAGTGGTTACACAAGACAAAACCTCATAGTCTCAAATAAACACCTGCAAGGTTCAAAGACACTCTGTGTTTGTCTTGAGATCCCGAGTGGTTTCAAAATGGGAAGACATTAGGTCAATGAGAAAACACCAACACAACAACAACAACACACTTTTATCTTAATCTGCAAAACTAAGTATTGCTCAACATTCTGCTCCAAGTGGTGGCGACATGGGCCCATAAGCATTTGTCATCTCCACAGGGTACCAAAGGAAGCGACATTTCATCTCCTTCAACACCTGTTACCTGTGCTCCCAGAAGGCCCAAGGTTGGGAAGGAGGGTGCCACATTAGCAGCCTGCACACAAGACTGCCAAGTCAAACACAACCGGAAGGTCTAATTTTAGTCCTCCTGGCCTTGGCATTGTCCCTTTCAGCTGAGGTATTTTTCATGTGCCATAATGAAGTGCTTTGTTCCATCCTTGCTGGCTACTTCACAAAGGCTCATCAAGGACAAGGTGAGCCTAATTCAGAGCTGGCCACACATCAGAGAGGGACAGCATCCCTCTGACAACCTTTGGGAAGTATGTCTTTATAGCCATCTCCTGAAGCTCGAAGAGGGGACATTTGGGAGTGTCTCTACTTCCATATGTAACCCCTTTCTTTGGCTTCCTTTTCTGAACCCTCTATTGGCTGCTCAGCAACAAGTGTCTTACTCCATCATACTAGGCATTTGAAATTCACTCCTTTTCTTTGTCCCTGTTTAAAAATGCTTATTTTCTTCTATACAGTTAACATATCATGGAAAATATTCCCAGTTAGGCGACAGAAACAGTTGTCCCATTTATAAACAGCATTCACAGATGGTTTCTTACAATTACCTGGCTCATTAGGAAAGGCAAAAGTTTTGGATATATATATATATATATATATATATATATATATATATATATATATATATATATCCATACTGTGAACATGAGGAAGCTGAAGTTCACTGAGGACCCAGGCTTTTACAAGAGTCACTCCAAATAAAAGGCTGTCAATGATAGAACTATGTGGTGGTTAGGGTTTTGTCAATTTGACACAGGCTAAGATCATCTGGGAAGAAGGAACTTCAACTGAGGAATTATCTCCACCAGATTGGCCTGTGGGAAAGTCTGTAGGGGCATTTTCTTTATTAATGTTCGATGTGGGAAGACCCAGACCATTGTGAGTTGTACCCAGGACTGGTGGTCCTGAGTGCTATAAGGAAGCAGGCTGAGCAAGCCGGTAAGCAGCTCTTCTCCATGGCCTCTTCTTCAGTTTCTGCCTCTGGGTTCCTTCTTGAGTTCCTTCCCTGACTTCCTTTCATGATGGACTGCAATGTGGATTGGTGAGCCAAATAAATAACCAGCCCTTTCCTCCCCATGTCTAGTTTTAGTCATTGTTGTGTCAGTCACAAAGAAGCGAACTAAGAGACTAAAACTTGGCCCTGGTGCTTCAGAGATGAGTGATCCCCACAAAGCAATCAAATCACAGAAGATCTGCATAGAATTTGGTTGGACTCTAGAAAAACTCTATTCCTGGAGCAGTGGTTCTCATCCTTCCTAATGCTGTGACCCTTTAATACAGCTCCTCATGCTGTGGTAACCCCCGCCCACAAAATTATTTTCACTGTTATTTCATAGCTGTAATTTTGCTACTGTTCTGAGGGATAGTGTAAACTTCTGATATACACAGGTTGGGAACTGCTGCCTTAGAGAATCTGCAGGTTTTGAGGCCAACAGTTGCAGGCTGAGTTCTCCCAAATAGTGGGCTTCACTTTCCAGTAAATCATCATTTCATGTTCCCCTGGAACAAGGACAGCTAAATGTTGTCCTGGAGAAGTTACAGGTTCCAGAGCCTTCTTGGTCCTTTCATTTGTCCTCAGGACAGATGTTTTTCAGCACGTTAGCAGGCAACCCTAGACCCAGCCTTAGGCACCCAGATGTGGCCTGTCCCTGCCTTTGGATCCTCTATCTTAGAATTCCAGTTCTAAGAACATCTAATGGTACTTCAGCTTTGAATGGTGGCATTTATCACCTCTTTCCTCACTTACATCTTGCAATCATACAAAACTTTAAACATGGTGCTAATGCACCAGCCTGACAGAACTGTTAGTCTGAGATGACAAAGCAAAGCCTCAGAGAGATGATTACCCTGGCAGTCCCTGACCCACTCAGGTACACCCAGACTCCAACATGGTTTCTCCCTATCACAGCTTCTCTGAGGTGCTGAGAAGCTTGCCTGGGTTCTCTTAATTATCACCATATTCATTTCACTCAACTAACTGAGGGAGTCAGAACTGAACCTCTGCCAATGAAACCTGAAGTAATATTGTGAATTATTTTAAAAAATGACAAGTACTGAGGGAAAGCAATAGAAAAGTCCTTACCCCAAGATGGCCAGAACCGCTGTTGGCTTGGTGAAATTGCAATTATGTTTTTTCTTTTTTTAAATATTAATGTTTCTGCACCCAGAGAGATGCAGGAAAGAGCAAAATGCCAGCATCGTACGGCCAACAGTTACCAGCCACTAAGAAGCTTTTAATGTAAGTTAGAGAGTGCCCAGACTCCCTGTGCGTGCAAGCTATGCAAGTGTGGACATGAAGTAAAGCAAGGGTAACACTGTACATGCTGCTCTGTGACCTGTTTCCCCAGCTTACTAGGTTGTTGTGATGTCTTCTCCTTTCTCGTCTTTCTTTGGGGGACACCAGACACACACTTATGTTAATCTTGAGCCTGTGGATCATGACTCGCTCTCATCAGCCTGGGTGCCATCCTCAGCTCTGCATAAGCTAGAGGTGGCGCTACGTGCCTGAAATGATAGCACTTAGGACAGAGATGCAGGAGGAGTTATAGTTCAAGGTTATCCTCAGTCACATAGCAAGTTCAAAACCAGCTTGGGCTACATAATACCCTGTCTTAAAAAACGAATAGGAAAGAAAGAAGGAAGGAGAGAGAAGGAGAGTGGGAGAAAGGTTGATGGATTGATTGATTTCAGCATCACATTTCTTCCCACTAGAACATTTTAGTTACAGAAAGTCTTCTTCATATGAAAATCTGAAAATTATCTGTGTCTAAGATCCAGACAGCCAGTCACAACGGCTTACGCCTGTAACCTCAGTACTAAGGCACTAGAGGCAGAAGGATCACCCACAAATTCAAGGGCAACCTAGCCTACAGAAGGCAGGGTTACATAGCCAAACAGATGGCTCAGATGTAAAGATATTTGTCACCAAGCTTGACAAATAAGTTTGTACCAAGAACCCAACTTAGGTATACACACACAAAAAAGAAAACAACAACAACAAAATGACCACACTACATGATTAATATATATTTTTAGAAGTGCTGTCACGATAACATTTCAAAAGCATGGTGAGTACGGCATCTCTCAAAAGGGAATGTACAGTGGCTTGAGATTTGGAACACAAGAGAGTTGAGATGCAGCTATTCCACCAGCATGTGAACCTGTCACTGGCCCCTCCCATAGGACCAAGGCTTACTTGAGAAGCAACCTCTGAGGATAGCAACCTCGGTGCTCAAGGCCCAACACCATGACGAGGATGTGCTGGTGACAGGGGCCAGTCCTGGTCTACTTCTTTCTCAGCAGCTCCCTGCTGCTCTGAGATAAGGGCCGTGGTCCCTCCCCACTGGGTCTTGGCAGCACAGCCCAGAACACAATCTGTTGGCCAGAAGGCTGTGATTAATAAAAGCGGTCCCTCTGTCACCTCACAGAACCAAGCGAAGCTCTCACAATGCCAAAGACAGCCAAATTCCTTTCATAGAAGCCATTCTTCAGAAATGCATGGAATGCTTGGGTGCACAGGGAAATGAAAATAAGGTGCAGGTTGCAGGAAAGTGGGTGGCTGCTTGAGTCAGTCCCAGAGGAAAGGTCACCAGCTATTAATCAACTCACACGTCTGTTCAGTGGCTGAGCCAAAGCTGGATAGAAATCTCAGTCATTCAGCAATTGACACTCTGCCTGTGCTGTGGGGTCCTCAAGTGACTTTCCTCTGCCCAATTATATATAAAATACTTTTATCTGAAGGAAGCTGAATGCATTCGTTATATCCATGTCACTGTCTTGGCTTCATTTCTATTGGTGTTACAAGTATCCTAACAAAAAGCAACTTAGGGAGGACAGGGTTCATTTGACTTGTGATTCTGGGTTATAGCCCATTGTTTCAAGGAAGTCAAGACAGGAATGTAAATTTTCACATCCACAGGCAAGAGCAGAGAAAGAACAAACGTGTATTCCGGCTTAGTTGTTTGCTCTTAGCTAACTTCCTCTCATACTGTTCAGAAGCCCTTGCCTATGGAATGTGCCACCCACAATGGGCTGGGCCCTCCCACATAATTTAAACAATCAAGACAACACCACACACACACACACACACACACACACACAGGCCAACCCTGATCTAGAAAGATCCTCATTGAGATTTTTCTTCCCAGGTAATATAGGTTATGGCAAGATGGAAATGAAAACTAACCAGAACATTTACTGTCTCGGGAAACCAACAGAAGTGGTTTAATATAGGAAGGCTATATTTTGGCTCACAGCTCAGAGGTTGTGACTAGTCCATCATGGTAAGGAAGGCATGGTGACTGGAGTGGGTATAAATCCATGGTGGCAGGAGTCTATGGAATGAATTGTTACATATGAGCAGATGAGGATGCAGTTTGGGTAAGAAGCATAATACCTTCAACACTTTCTCCCAGAAACCTATTTCTGCTATCCAAGCCATAGTTCCTAAGAATCCAGCTAACAAAATAGTGCCATCGGTGGGAGACTAAGTGCTCAAACATATTAACCTATGGGGGATATTTTGTATTCGAACCATGATGCAGAGTCAACAGAGACATCTTAGAAATCCTCTGCCCCTAGACTTTTGTACTTCTGCTCATGCAAACCTGGCAAGGCCGTCTAGAGTGGTTCCTGCATGTCTCTTATACAAAATCTTGGAGCATCCAACTCTCTGTGTTCTAGATCAGCCTGGTTCCTGGGCCCGTGGCAGAGTTAATAACAGGTATTGTAGTTCAACACCCTCTTCTTGGAAAGAACTGAACTCATCATCTCCTTTACCCTCATGACAGCCCCATGAGGAAATATCACCATTTTTATTTAAGAAAGGAGAATTCCCAGGCCTCATTGACCAAAGTAACTCATCAAAAGACACCTACTTGTGTTTATCAGAAGTTTCATTCTAGTCTCCAGCCCACCTACCCATGTTTCCTGCCCTTCCCCTACTCAGTCCAATTGAATATGAGGGAGGCATTGTGCCCTGATAGACAGGAAGGAAAATCAACAAAATAGGTAGTGAAATGAGAGGAAACGTGTCCAAAGTTATGGACAAACACTGAAGAATCAAGTGTGGCTTTGGTTCTCTTGGGAAATCCAGTAAGTCCACTGGCAGCTCCCAGCCTGGAGTCGGGGGTAGGTCATCCTTCCAAAGCCCCAGAGCAACTTCTGAACCTTAGTCTGTGTCCTATCTAACGATGTCTCAGACAGGAACTTAGCAGAGAATATGTGAGGCAGGGAGGCTAGTCAGGGAGGCTTCTCTTCATACCCTGAACACTTGTACAGACTCTTTCTAATTCTGGAGGGGGCCTGCGGCCCACCTCAATGCCCCAGGATCAAAGGACGGACACAGCAGCAGTCTACAAGCCTCTTGCTGAGGGCACCACTGGGCTCCTTTACTAACTCCCTATGTTCTCTGGCATAAGTGCCCTGACCTCCCCAGGTCTCCAGCTAGAAAACAAAGCAGTTGGATGATTGATCCCTGGGGCCCACTTCCACTTTCCCCTTCATGTATTCATTACACTTTCCTGAACAGATCTCTTGTCGCTTGCCCTGATAGCACCACTGTTACTTCCATCAAAGTATTTTTTCCCTCATTTATTATAGATCAAATATGTGCTTTTGCTTTTTATCTTAAGTCCCCGAGGATGAAGCCTGAGTCCCACCGCCTATTTCAAGCTTGTGGGCCAGAACCTCAGCTGTGGTCCCACGAGGTTTGAGTCTGAGGCGATGGCATCAGAGAACACTGTGAGAAAGGACTTCTCTTCCCTGAAGCTGCTTGGGTTCCCAGACAGCACTGACATGCCAGCCTGCCATCAACACCCTGGCTATCCCCTGAGACATACTGCTTATGAGTACTTGGCTCTTGGAAGAAGGAGGAAAAAAATGGAGTAGAAATTATAAGATCTCAAGTAATTGCCTTTATTCAAAAGGAAACCACTTTACAGTGTTCTGGGTAACTATGGTCCTTAGTTCTCAACGGTCTTTAGAAGGCAGCAAACCCAGAATCACTTGTTTACAGGACCCTGGAGAATCGGCAGCGCGGGGCGTTTGAACCTCTTTGCACAGAGATAAACATGCTTGGCTGTTACAGCCTTTGAGCCTTTGGCTCCGGGACAACATACTGCAAGAGTCAGGGGTGAGACACCAGCCGGCTCAGTGTCCCAGGCTTCTTTCTCATCACAGTTCAGCCACCAGCTGCCTCTGTGATCTGAGAGCATCTCTCACTCTCCTGAGTGTCCAGTCCTCTAGTCTAAAACCAGAGGACCTGGACCGGAAGTGCCTAGAGGCAGCTCTCTCGGGCTTCAGTCTACCCTAAGCGTGTGGTTTCTGAATTCTTTGTGCTGGTCCCCAGTACAAAAATCTAAAGCATATATCAGGGATACCAGGAGGAAGCGTGAGGATTCAGAGAGAACTTGGGTTACCAGTGTGTTGCCCTGGGTGCTTTTATCCCTTCATGGGACACAGTATTAAGCCACGCTTGACTTACTGTACTCATCTGGCTTACAAGTGTGGGCTTCCCTCTAAAAAGAAAGGATCCCACAGAGGTAACCAGGGGTGATTCATGTGTTCAGGCAGGCTTCGGGGAGTTTTCAGCTGAGAATTGTTGACAGATAAAGTTGAGTAACTGACGGATTCTATCTCCTTGTCTGTCCTCTGTCACTACAGTTTTCTGCCATGAACATCTTTTCACCACGCTTTGCATTTAAGATCTATGAATGTCTTGTGAGCCCTACAAGGGTGGGACTGATTTTTCCATTTGTATCCCACCATACCCAGCACAGACCCTTTCCCACAGAATTTGCTTAGGAATTCCTGCCAAACTGAGTTGCTCTGGGGTTTTTTTCTGTCTGCTTCTGTTTGTAATGCCTCCCACCATTATAGCCAGGAAACTGATATGAAATACAAGGAGAGTAGAGGATGGGAAGCCACACATTCTGTCACGGAGAAGGCAGGAATGAACAGAACCTTGCAGGAGCAGAAAAGTTTAGTCAGGTGACAGGGAACAAAGGGCAATGCCAGCAAGCAACCAACTCGTGAGCAAGGCCAGCTACTTCCGGTTATCTCTGTGTACAGACAAGAAGCCAAGAGCCAGAGCTAAGAGCTAATTTGTCTGAGGTTGAACTGGTAATTCGACACTAGAACCAGCCTGGCCCCCATCCAAGCCATCTTCTACCCTGGTGAGTGGTTCATGCATTCCAGAGGTTTGAGGCCTGTGTCTCAAAGCCCTTCCTTCTGCAGGGCTGGGCTGCTGTCCAAGCCTGTTTCCCATTGTACTTAGGCTGCTGTGTGTCTGCACATGTGGGTTGGCTGCTCCATCTCAGCCACCCAGGCTTGACAGAAAGATCTTATTAAGATCCAACCGGGCTGATTGCCAGTTTACCTGGGAGGAGTTGGCTGTGTAGCTCTGTGTGCCTAGTGAAACTCAACAGGCCCTAGTGTGTAGTGGGAAGCTGCATATAACACACGCAAATACACACACACAAGTATCCTGAAGAAGTTGTGGAGAAAAGATGTGCATAGCCGCTTCCCAAGTATGGAAAAGGCTTTCTCTCCTACGGAAGCTCCGTGGCTGTTCCCAGTGATCTATTCCGTTTGTTCTGCTCTAGAATCTGCTGCTGGACAGGGTTGGATGTGGACAGAAAATAAACAACCCTTGTGGCAGGACCACCAATTGAGACAGTTGAAGCCTCCAGGTGGGGGAGAATGATGCCCTGTATCAATAAGCAAAAGTGTATGAGAAGTCTGTGATCAGGCCTTACTAAACCTCCCCTTGCTGACTGAGCTCAGGCAAACCACTGACTCCCTCTGACCTTCAAAGCACTAGCAATAAAACAGGAGTAATGATAATCTCCTTCTGACAGCACTGTCATGTGCGTGAACTCTGTTACCCAAAAGCCTCTTCTTCAATAAGATAGTGTGCAAGTCCCCATCTCTTCTATGCCATTTGCAATTAACTGATCTTGGCTTTCTGTTCAAGGACTCCATCCTCCATGAGTTCTTGTGTCCATGACGGACCTCAACCTGGTTCTGTTGTATTTAGTCTTGAGCTTCTCTCTCCTCATCTCAAGCACCAAGAAGTTCATTTGGTCTTGGGTGGGGCTGGGCTTTCTTTTATTGCCTGGAACACCAGCTTAAAAATAAAACACGGTTTCTGTCCCCTCCCTTCCTGGATAACAAAAATGCTCAAGTGTTGACATATTCTCAGGTAAAAAGACAGAGAGGACATGTGCTGACACAAGCCAGTCTGGAGTCCGTGATTCATACTTAGAAAATGCGTGCAGCCAATCAGACAACGGTGGAGCAAGGAGAGCCTCAAAGATCACTTGATTCAACTTGTTCTCTTTTTAAGTGAAGAAACTGAGAGAGTGGGAAGATGAATTCCCCCAAGATCACGGAGTACATTGGAGACAGAGGCAGCATTCCTCTCCTCGCTGTGTGTCATGGGAACTCTGCTTGGGAGTATTATAAGTCTTGTCATTTTTACCCTTTCTGTCATACTGGCTCCATAATGAGAAAGAGTATTTGGCCCATATCACTGTAGCCCACAATGAAAGGCCTATGAGTTGGATGCATCAAGCTATGCACACCCATTCATTTAAAGCATAGCTACACACAATCCATATATCAGCCACAAGGATACTAAGGTGAAAGACAGAGACCGTCCCTTTAAGGTATTCAAAATGAAAGGATGAAAACAGACAGATAACCTGTCCTTAGCAGAGCAGGCTATTTTTCACACAGTTGAGCAAAACATGTCTGCCATCTGTGGAGTTCATCAACGTTCTTCCTCTCTTCATATAAAGATAATGAGACTGATTTTCCCCAGGAAATGCATATCAAATATGTGAGTCCTCACAGAAGAGGTAAGCCGGGAGCTGAGGTCAATTAAAAGAGAAGGAAGGAGTTAGATTAGAAGACAAAGGGGGGACACTCTTTTGGGGAACTTGGAGGTCTGTGCAGAGTGTGAGCTCCAAAGCATGTAACACTCTTTATTGTTAGCACACAGAGTGAAAAGATAGACTGAAAGAAAGGGATGCTCCATAGCAAGCCGCAGGACACGTGCTGCACTCCAGAGATGGGCTGTGTGATGGAGACCAGGGGGGCAGTGCTGAAGTATAACAGGGCAGATCCAGTGCCTCGAAACTTCTTTCACCCAGCTGTGCACTGTTCGAGGTTAGGATAGGATCTGATGAGTGAGGGAAGAACTAGAGCCTGGTGAGGCCTGGCCTGGTGCAGGGCACAGCAATACAGTCACTAGAACAGGCCGTAACAAGACTGTGTGCACAATCCACCCACTCTAGGCACACCTGAGCAATAGCATTGACTGTGACTGTAACCAAAAGGCATGAAGTTATGCACTTGAGTCTCCAGAATTATGACTCAGAGCCCTAACAATGCCCCTTGTATGTGAGAGAGAGACAGTCATCCTTTCCCAGCCAGTAGGAACAACTTAAGGCCTTACAAATGATCCACGGAGATCCAGATTCTTTTAAACCAACACATTGTTGAATTTCTAAAGGTATTTAGGGTGTGGGTTTTTATAACTTTTAACCTATTTCTAATGATTAATTCATACATATCCATGGAGTGTGTGCTTTCGGTAAATCTTTCTCTAACAAGTCAGCTAGTCCAGCAACTTGGCCCATCTCTTCATGAACACCCAGCTTTGCCTTTCCTTAGGTATGTAACCTTATGGAAGTTACCCCAGTGGTCTGAGTCTCAGGGAGCCACCCTGGTCCTTGCCAACGTGTGAGAAGTGCTCCATCCAGAGCCTTATCCAAACCAACATTATATACTCAGTCATTATTATTGTGAGGTGGGATTCTAATTAATAATGAAGGTTGATGCCTTTCTACCAAAAAGAACACAGCAACAGACTGAAAGCTTTGGCAATCTGTCTTTTGATTAAGAGGCTAACAGTGAATTACAGTTTCCTTACCCGGATTAATTAAATCTCACACCTGAGTACCCACTTGATTTCTGCATCCAGCTGTGGAATCCCACAGTAACTTATAATTAAGAGACAGTTGCTAATAGGAGACTTTGAAGTAACATTCAGAGCAAAAGTACGTAGAGCAAAAGTACAATAGAGGGTACAGTTGCTGATGCCAGAGGCTGTTTATCAAACACAGAGGCTTGGAAAATAACTGGCCATCCTAAAGTATCCTGTGTACTGCCCCACACTGCTGGGGTGGTGCCAAGAGGGATGCTTTCCTGGAAGTAGGGAGCTTGGTTTGGTTTCGTTATAGTGAAAGACCTGTCCAATGTCAGGGCAGGTTACTGTTGAAGGCTGTGGGATCTGCTTTAGAAGATTAAAATAATCACAAAAGTAAAATATGAGATGACATTTTCTTCCTCCGGACTATTGCAAGTATAGACCTGCTTAGAGTGCATGGAATAACTGGTCCACTTGAGTACATTCTTTAAAACCTAAATCACTCAGCTAACTAAACCTTAAAGATATTCTGAGCTGACCCCAGTGGTGCATGCCTAGAAGGAATCCCAGCCCTCAGGGAGGCAGAGGCAGGCAGATCTCTCTGAGTTCAAGGCCAGATGGTTTACAAAATGAGTCCAGGACAGCCAATGCTACACAGAAAAAAAAAACCTTGTCTCAAAAAAAAAAATCTTTTAATACTTTTCTCCTTCTGATGTGTTGTCAGACTTTCATGAGTTTTTCAATCACTTTGTGGCTTATTGGCTGGTTATTTTATTATAAAAAACATTAAGAAGGATTTTTCAATCTTCATTATCTTGAAAAATACAACTATTATAATTTCAAGTTATTCTTTGTAATCTTTGCCTATCTGTTTATTTCTCAATTAATCAGCACAGTAAAGCTAGATTTTTATTAAACCTGCTAATTTTTATGAAGCAGTTGAAAAAGGACAATAATTAATATTTCTGTAACTAATGCACATAGTTACAAATCAAGGTGACAGTCCACAGATTCTGAACCTTACCTGTCCCCCGACTCTATGTTCTGCTCTTGACCATGCAAACATACAATTCAAGTAGGAGATATGACATTATGCACTGTTATTTTAACTTCAAATGATTAAAAATGACAGGATGAAACTTAGTCGATGAAAATTCACTAGCCAATCTTTAGAAAAAGTCAGTCCTGGAGACAGACTTGCAGGAAACGTCTAGAGGTGAGAAGAGTAAGAATTAATGTGACTAATCAAATGGGCTGTTTTCATTTAAAAAAAAAAATCCAGGACTTTGGAACTAATCCAACTGATACACCTGTGATAGAGATCAGGTTCTCCAAGTCATTTCTGAAACATTTAGTTAACAAGGTCCTCCCATGGTTCTTGTCAACATCTCTCCCAAATACCCCTGTAAACTAAATGTAGAATTGGATGTGTAGGCATCGAGTACTAGCGAACTGTAACCCGAAGAAGGAGTAGGCAACGAACACCCATATGCCTAACATGAACACCAAGAACAATGGCGGTCCGCTTTCCATGTGAGAGTCAATGTCGTGTTACAGGTCCATGATGACAGGGAGGATGAGCTGCACCGACCCCAGCTTGTCGGGGGGGGGGGGAGGATTTCTGTTCCTGTCTGTTCTAGAATACTAAGGGTAAAGGATGCAGACTCAGAGAGACTGTGATCAGACAGGCAGAAGTGAGTTCTGACCAAGAGACCCTCATAGCCAATGTGCTAACTGCATCGATGTGGTTTTCTGCAGGCAGAATGGGGAAACAGAATAGCAAACTGGCCCCGGAAGTCATGGAGGACCTGGTGAAGAGCACCGAGTTCAATGAGCATGAGCTCAAGCAGTGGTACAAGGGGTTTCTCAAGGACTGTCCAAGCGGGAGGCTGAACCTCGAGGAGTTCCAGCAGCTGTACGTGAAGGTACGAGATCCCAACTGCTTCTCAATCCAAGCCAGAACTATCTGGCTAGCTTCAACACTGGTGGCTTTCCGTTCTAACCTTTAAAAGGCTGTTTTGATGTAAAAGGGCATGCATGTGTGCGTGCGTGCATGCGTGTGTGCCTGTGTGTGTGTTTCTAGAGATAAGTGAAGCAAGTTCTGAACAAGAAAAAAATAATTGCTAAAATACTAAGTATGGTTTTAGACGGTGAGAATACCTGATGAAAGAGCCGTACAAATATCTTCGAGACGGTGTTTGCTGATCACACATGCATAGAGAGATATGTAGAAAAACGCATACTTTTTTCTCAGTTAAAAGGAAAGTACCTGTGAGCAATTTTCACCAGGAAAGGTTCTCCTGTCTGCAGGTAAGGACTTAGAGTCCCAACACAGCTCATTTAAAAGAGCACCGTGTTACATACATGGAATCCTCACTATCTCTCCCATGGACTCGGTGTTTTATACTGCGTAGGAGCTATTCTTTCTCTCGACAAGGGCTATCATTAAAGTATAATTTCTGCTGCAGTAGCATTGTTCTGGTTGGCCTGAGTTTGTGCATTACAGTGGTTCTGGCATAATCTAGGGCATTCCATCTTGTGGACACTTACATAATGTTACACTGGCGGAAGAGATGCGATATTTTTTGTGTGTGTTTTAACCTTTTCTGACTGAAATACCAAGTAGAAAATGTCGCTTTTTATTATTTTATTATAACAAATGTCAGCGTGAGCTCTGCGAACTATCCAGGTGCGCATCCATGCGTGGGAGGTTTGTGTCATGCTTCGAGGGTCTTAAGCTCTGGGCTGAACACTTCCATAGCCTCAGCACTTCCCTCTTACGCGTGCTCGAGGCGCACATGGAAGATAGAGCATGCTCAGAGCTGCACCGGGAAGCCACCCAAACGCCTGTCCATGGGAACATGGAAAAAGAACTGTGACATATTTACACAATGAAATCTACAGCCGTCGAGATAGTTGAACTCCAGAAATGCTAAAACACAAGTTCAGAATCTCGGGGATTCTAAGTTAGATAGAAATAAAATTAAGATGAGCTTTGTAGGACTGAGTATGTGCAATGGGGTGAGAGAAGAAAAAAAAAGTTGAGGAGTAAGGAATGAAGAGGGGAAGAAGCAAGGGAGGAGATGGGGCATGGCTGTGTGGTGAGTACAGGGTGTATTGAAGTCTCAGCTACGTTTTAGGATGCTGAGCTTGTGGTTGCTTGTTGAATTGAAAGCAGACCAGCTAGCAAACTAAATATTAATAAACAGATACTGCACGGACTACTGATGACTGCCAGGCACTCCAAATGATAGCTAATCAACTGAGCGTGTGTAAGAACTGGAGGAGTATATGAAATATCGTATTATCAAGTGCATGTAGAAAGGCACATGTGTTGTGCAATGTGTATATAACCTGTTATATGATTGGCTCAGCTAATGAAGGCATTTGCCACTCAGCTCAGCTACCTCGAGTTTCATCCCCAGAAACCACATGATGAAATGTTGAAAAGGGAACCAAGTCATACAAGCTGCCCTCTCACCTCCACACGTGTGCTAGGGTGCACGCACACATACACACACACTATTGCTGCTGGGATAAACTCTCTGACTAAAGAGTTTATCTGGCCACACTTCCAAGTCACAGTGTATCGCTGAGGGAAGCAGGACAGAAACTGAAGTTGCAATCATGGAGGAACAGTGCCTACAGGCTTGCTCCCTCTGGCTCATGTTCAACTAGCTTTCTTATAGAGCCTGGGACTACTGGCCAGGAGTGGTACCCCCACCATGAGCTGGGCCATCCTGTATCAATCAACAATCAAGACTGACCCTTCTCCACAGATAGGGCCACAGGCCAATCTGATCTGCACATTTCTCGCTCTTCCCAGATGACTCTTGGTTATGCCTTGTTCACCTATACATGTGTGTGTGAGAGTGTGTGTACATAGTGTGATATATATATATATATATATATTACAAATTTAAGCTCACACACCAATTTAAGATCACAATGGCATCCCTAAAGGTATCTAAGTAACTAGTCATCAGCATGTTGTATAGACATTTCAGGATATGCATCCATTATTTAGTTGGTATAAATCACTTCAGAGCAGAAGTAGAACAGATGTGCTTCCTAGGTTGTCCGGTGACTCCCTTCTACTCTCAGACTCATATTCTGCCATTTCCTCATCTGGAGTTAGCCTGTGCTTGGAGACTTTCCACTGTCGGCATCAAGGAAAGCAGAGACAAATGGGCTGTGTCAGAGACACCTTCACATCACTGAAGGTCGTGATTGAGAGAGCACAGGGTATTGCATTCCTCACTACTTGTTTAAAACCATGGGTCCCTTTTCTTTGAAGAAGTAGGAAATTTCTCTGTGTCATTCACAAGGCTGCAAAAGCCTCCGCCTCAAGCTCAGCTGTGGAAACATTGCACACGCCTCTGTGTTTTATGACACACAGAAGCGTGTGGACCAGGATCACCTGCCACCCCCATTCTCACTCCCACTACCACCCTCACCCCAAATCATACCCAGTGGCTTTGCTTCAGGAAAATGAGGCGAGACTTTCTGAGCTCAGTGGATGTTCTAGGTAGCCTCTAATCTTAGCCCCTGAACAGTGAGCCTTGAATACGGCCTCTGCTCTTGTGTCAAACAGGCAGAAAGCAAAGTCCTCTCAGAATCACCCAAGGACAGAGATCAAGGGAGAATCACAGAAGACATATGCCATGCCCATAGAAAAAGAGGAAGGCAGCTCTGATGGGTGAAGGGGAAAGCTGAGCATTATGTAAGAGACCCAGGAGACACTTGATAAAAAATGACTTCCTTTAAGTACTTCAGAAGAGTGCCAGTGTTCACTAAGGCTAGACTCAGTATCTTGAAAAATGGGGCTTCCCAATAGTTCTCTGTGTGGTCAGGAGCAGGGCTGTCCCAGAACCCACTGACCAGCAAAAGCTACTACAGCTTCTGGTAAAACAAGGCTTACTGCAGCCTCTGGCAGGGCAAAGCCCACTTCAGTCTCTGATGGGACAAAGCCCACGGCAGCTTCTCATCTCTGTGCAGCCTCTATTGCTACCTCAGAATCACCATTCCAGAGTCACCCCAGTTGCTCTTGAACTGTGTTGAAGATTGAGACAGGAGTTAAGTAATGGCAAACACTCATCCACTAGGCCAGGAGCCATGACCCTCCTCCTCGCCCTCACAACAAAAGCCTGTCTGAGTTCCAAATGTAAAGGAACATCCTCATTAAACAGACATTTAACAATATGAAAGCAAGAGGTTTAGAAAATTAGGCAAATTTCCCGGCATCATGAAAGGCAAAGGCAAGATCGATGCCAAAGATCAGGGATGCTCGGTGCTGTGGGAAGTGGGGACAGGTGAACCCCAGAAGCTCATTGGCCAGCCAGCATAGCCAAATCTGTAAGATTTCAGTTCAGTGAGAAACAATGCCTCAGACAATAAGAGGAAGAGCAACTGAAATTGAAAAAGATACCTGATGTTGACCTCTGGCCTACACAGCACACGCACTCAAATTATGCACATATACATAAACAAACAAACATTAACTACCCTGAGGATCTCAGCAGGGCCTCTCAATGGGAGTCCAAAAGTACTGTGGACAGAATACAGTGTGGGACAAATCTCAGAGGAAGAGAAACTCACACCTCAGAAAGGGAAGGGAGTCCTTTCCAGCAGTGAAGTTACCTGGCCTCAGCTCTGGCCATCTCTGTGGGGATGTATCTGAATAGAGTACATGAGGTCATCTCACTATTCTTGCATGCGTGCATAAGTGTGGGGTGCCCTGTATCCGAAACCCACTCCCTTTCATCTCCTGGAATGAGCTCCGTGACACAGGTCTAGACACAGCACCCCCCTATTTGACACAGGTTTTATTCTTTAGAAATGCAGACCATAGTAACAACATTTCAGTTGTTGTAAATGCAGTGGTGAGCAGGGAACCTGCCACAGAGAAGCTTTGGGAAGTGTTTGCTGCTGGCTACATAGTTCCTTCTTGGGAAGGCTGGTGGAGCAAACTTCCCCAGCCAACTTCAGGACAGGCCTCCTTACCCAGCAGGATCTCCTGAGCTAATACAGAAGGCACAGATAACCACGGTTCCAGAAGGAATGCCACTCATGCTTGGTGAGGGGACAAAAGTGGATAGGAAAGATGCTGATTTCAAAGTGGGCTATCAACAGAAGATGGGTAACTAATGCAGTGACAGGTGAAATACTTTGCTCTTAACCTTAGAAAACAAAATATTTATTAGGTGACGGGTTTTTTTTTTCAATCTCAGAACCTCTTATCACCTGCATTGTGTCCCCTATAAATTGAAACATTGACAATCTTATTCCCTAGTACATATGAATGTGGCTGTATTCAGATGTAGGATCTTTAAAGAGCTGATTAACTTAAAGCAAGGTAAATAGAGTGGACAGAACCCCACCTACTGTGACTGGTATCCTTATAGAAAAGGAGAATCTAGACACAGGACATATGGAGAGAAGACCATGAAGAGACTATCTAGACATCACAGAGAGAGACCTCAGAAGAAATCGACCCTGTCAATGCCTTGTCAAGGATTTGCAGCCTCCAGAACCATTCATATCTTTCTTGATTAACCCATCCAGTATTTGGTTTGGTGAGCAAATACTGGATCCATCCAGTATTTCCTTTGGGTGGCCTGAAAACATAAGTATAGTCCAGGTTCCTTAGCCATTGACAAAAGTAAACTCTGAGCCTTCTGCAAATGATGAAAGGCCACCCTGTGTGGAGTGCCTGGCTCCCTACATGGCCAGGAATTTCTGTGTCTCTGGTCACAGAAGTTGTAGCAGATGCTATGTTCTCCTCTTTGCTCCCAGCACTGCTGCAGCTAGGCTGAAAAGAACCGTATTTTGTCAACAAGAACCGACTACCTGATTTTCTGCCCATAAGAATTTCCACTTTCCAACAATCATTTGAATTGCCAAACCAAGATCACAGAATGAAGACAATTTGCCATTTTAATCCATTTCCAGGGAAGACGCTGCAATTTTCGAAATAATCAAACTCTGGAGATGAGCAAGCAACCATCTCCTGGGGTCTTCTTCCTGGTTTGAATAAGGCTGTCCCTAGCTTACTTTGCTGCCATCATATCAAAGCCAAGGAACACACCCTAGCAGAGTGTGGGAGTAGGTGAAGTCCTGAGTGAATATGTATTGCTGGCATGAGCAGCCATGTAAAGGACCCTACTCCGTCACACCCATGTGAATGGCAAGGCCTTACACTGATCATATAGATATTGACAATGTGTGCCAGAAATATCAACCACAGCTTCCTATTTCTGGATGACTGTAGTCTGACACTACTCCCCTACTGCTCACACTAAGATGAGCTAACCTTCCTCCTCCTTCACCTGTATCTAATAGCATGTACATATAATAAATGTCCCCCTGGTCCCAGCTTTTCCGTACGCGTGTCTTTCATTTCTTCATCCATCCGTCTTCCCAGTCAGGCCAATCCCAAAGCCATGAAGATCATAGCAACAGAGTGCTGCAAATAGCCCTATGACATATATTTGATGTTTCGCTTTCAAGATTATTGTCCTTAGGAGTCATTTGGGTTGTCTAAAGGTGTGTTACACAAGTAATAATAATAGCCTTGGCATTTAGAGACTAACAAATGTGCAATTCAATCTCAGATGGGCTCCATGTGCCAATTCTTTGCCTCTCTGGATCTGTTTCCTTATTTGTAGGTGAAAATAATAAGTCTTGTCTTGTCACCTCCTTTGGAGTCCCAAAGAAAAAAGAGGTGAATGTTATTTACAGCCCACCCTCAGCTGTGTTTGCACCATGAGTGATCCATCCCATCATTTTCAGAGAACCAAGGCTGAAGGTTTTATCTGTACCAGTGGCAGTACAGAAATGCACACAGAGGTGGACTCAAGGCTCTCTGAAGGTTCAACAGAGAAGCAAGCTTTAATCAGTCATGACATCCACCATGCATTCCAGAAGGGGTAGCAGGACCTCAGGTCACAGCCTAAGGTTGCACCATCGGCATCTCCATCATGGATTCCCACACACTGAGCACTGTGACCAAAGCCCTTCCCAGCAGCCAGGTGCAAAACAGACTGGGGACTGGCATTCACTTCAAGTGGGTATGGGGGGGTGAACTTATGTGAGGGAGAGTGTTTGTGAGTGTGTGTGTAGATGTGTAGGGAGTTTGTGAGAGATAGAAAAAAAGAAAGCAAATGTGTGTGAGTGCATGTGTGAAAGAAAGAATATGTGAGTGTGTATGTATGTGTGTATGTGTGTGAGACAGAGTCTGCATGTGTGAGAGAAAGAGAGTGTGCATGAGTGTGTGATTGTGTGTGATTGTGTGTCAGAGTATGAGAGAAAGTGTATGTGCATGTGTGAGAGAGAAAGTGAGTGGATGGATGTGAGTGTGTGTGTGTGTCAGAGTGTGAGAGAGAGTATGTGTCAGAGAAAGAGAACGTGAGTGTGTGTGCATTGAGTGAGAGAGAGAAATTGAGTGTGTGTGTGAGTATGTGTGTCTTTGTATATGTCAGTGCGTGTCTTTGAGTATGTGTCAGAATATGAGTGTGTGTGTGTGTGTGTGTGTGTGTGTGTGTGTGGAGTTGTTTCTTTCCACCTTTATGTGGTTTTAGGGGACCAACCTCAAGTCTTCATGTTTACATGGCAAGCACCTTTCCTCACTAAGCTATCTCCAGGACTAGAGACAGTTTTCAAATCTGTGCCCCACCAAGCACTCAGTGTCCTACCCCTTACACCCCTGCCCCAGAACAGAGGCTCACAGGCTCACTTCCTGTAGCTTGTCACTTCCCAGAGGCAGCTAAGATGCTGACTATCCTTTGGCTCCAGCCCAATACTCCTGAGCCTTGGCTTAATCCACCACACTAAGTTCACTTCTCAGCAAAGTGCTAGACGCTGGTGAGGCAAAGGATGACAGTGCCCTGGAGTCCAATTGGATCATCACTGATTCCACAGTTTGAATTTTAAATAAAATTTATTCACATATAAAAGGAGAGCTCCTGCCAAATCATTCCGTGTCCCTCCAAGTGGTCATTTCCTGAAGAGCTTCTGTGATTTGGAGTTAGGAAACGTCCTCCCAGCTCCACCATCCATGCGCAGCTTCACTGCCCAGCTCATTCGCTCATTCACGGACTTTGTGCTTTTTGTGGAGTCAGTGCTGTGTAGGTCCGCATTGTCTTCAGAAAGCTCCAAGCCTGGCAGAGCTGCTTCGAAGGCTTATTTTTGCTTTGCAAAACCATCCTAATTTGCAGCAAAATATACCAGTGGGGTTCAGTAAAACTTCCCCCAGGCCAGGCATATCCAACCTGTAGCCCGTAGGCCCTGTGTGTGTCCTGGGATAGCTACGAAGGAATCTGGTTCAACACGTTTGGAGACAACAACATCAAATACCCAGGTTGAAAGTCTGAACAACCCTAAGGGCTAAAAGTATTGGAGAACAAGGCTACTCCTGAAAATTCTAGTAACAGAGTTAACTTAACACTGACATGTATTAAGGCAAAAGTAACCGTTAGGGGGCTGGGAAGATAGCTCAGTGGATATATGCGCTGGCTGCACAATTGTGAGGGACTGCCACAAAGGCTCCAAGACCACATATAAAGCAAGGTGCTTTTGTACATGCCTGGAGTCCTAGCATTGTAGAGCTTGTTGGCCGCCTCCTTGATCCAAGTTTAGTGAGAGAGAGACACCCTGTGTCAAGGAAAAGCAGCAAGTAACAAAGAAGGACACTCAGCATCCTCCTTTGGCCTCCAAGTATGTCCCCCATTAACAAGAGACACACCCAGCCACCCATACGCATACACCACCCATCCACACCCTACGTGCACGCACACATTTATAAAACAGCAAATAAAGTTACTGAATTAGAAGAATAAATGTTTTAATAAAATAGCAAATACATTCTAGTTAATAATATGCTCAGAAAGTATCCTATACTTCTCTACACAGATTTAGAATTCTATTTTCAACTTCTGCTCTTACGCTCTTAGAGTCTACCATCTGCAGCTCAAAGCATTCTTTCTGGAAGTTGCATATAACATATAATAAATACAGGGTTGTATTATAAGCCTTTGTGTTACAAAACTGGTCTTGTCTGATTGTTGCCTAACTTTGGACAAATGCCTTTCTCTACTTATAAGCCACAGCATCTGTATAAACCTAAACATTGGCCTGCATCAACAGCTCTTGAATGTCAGCACTGGTCCCTTAGGCTGACTGTTCAGTCAGCAGGCACACTCCTCACTGTGCAGAAAATACAGGGCTAGCAAATTGAAAACGTGCCTAGATATTAACCAACGGCTATCTTTGGGTGAACTTTGGGGATTCTACTGCCACCGAAGAACAGTGTGTCTCAGCACAGCTTTCACTGGGTTCACATAAATTGTAGTAGCTGCAAGAAATGTAGAGAGTCACAAAAGATGCTCCTAACCATTGACAGAATATTCTAGGTCCCTTGGCATTAGCTATTGACTGTTAATTGTCACTAAGACAAAAAAGAGGAAAACCCTCTTCTAAACTAGACTTTCAAATTAACCTCGGTGGCATACAAATCAGAATAGAAGTCTCTGAGACGGGGATGTAGCTCAGCAAATGAGGAAACCCAGGAGAAAGCTTGACAACCTGAAAAGCCGGTGGTGGCTGGAACTGAGGCAGGAGGAACAGAGACATGAGGATGCGTCCTTGAGCTTATCATTCACTCGCCTAATTCTAGCTTCCACGAGAGACCCATCTCAAGGGAATAAGGCTGAGAGCAGTAAGCGGGACACACTCATTATTCTCTTCTAGTCTCCTTGTACACTGTGCATGTATGTATACACAGATACATCATGCACACAAGCATGTACCTGCACACACAAACACGCATACACAGAAATGTATAATTTCTAATCTTCATTTTGTTCATTGTGTGTGTGCATGCACGTGTATGACTCAATAAACTCTCCCTGATTCAACCTCGGTTGAACTGTTTCCATGAAAGCCAGTTCTGTGTTGGTACAAACAGGGAGGTATCAAGATTTTGCTTCTCTAGAGGATGCTTTATTAGCAGAAACAAAAGATGACTTTCGTCTTGTGGGGAGGGATATATGTGTGTGTGTGTGTGTATGTGTGGGTGGTTTGTCTGGATGGTGTATGAGTGTGTTCATGGGGGTGTGTGCACATGTACATGCCACACAAACACATGCATGTGGAAGCTAAGAGCCAACATCAGATGTCTTCTGTAATCGATTTCCACCTTATTTTTTTGAGGCAGACCTCTCACCAAACTTGGCTAATATCAGTTCAGCTAGGCTAGCTGGAAAGTAAGCTCTAGGGTCCACCTGTCTCCACCCTTGCCAGTGCTGAAACTGTAGACACACACTACCATGTCCAGCTTTTATGTATGTGCTAAAGAAGCAAACTTGGGTCTTTATGCTTGCCCGACACACACTTTCCTGTTTCCAACCAACCCAGCCTCCCAGTCACAATCATTGTCTCTCAAAGCAATTTTGAAAATGGAATTGTTGGCTTGAAAAAAAAAGGAAATCAGGGAGATGACAAATTTTCAAGGAGAGGGGTTCTGCTTGTTAATCAGAGTTAACAGAGTAGAGCTTATTAACCTATTGTTGGGCAGACCTATGCACAGACGCACTTTACACCCTTAGGGAAACCACTGTTACATAAGACATCATGTCATCTCAACCAGGCGCAGAGGATGCTGTAACTCTCAGTGAGAAGCTTGGAACTCATTTACATTTGGAGTGTTTGCCAACATGACCGAGGCTGCACTTCAACTTGAATGGATGTGGAAAACAAGAACTAGGCTCTTATATGTCAAAGAAGAGACAGTAAGGAGAGAAGTTGGGAAAACAAGGTTCTGTGTGAGGCTCTGGCGACTAAGGAGTGTGGCTTGTTAGAGATAGCCCTCAGCCCCAGAGAGGCCCCTGTGATAACCTTCTCCTGTCTTGGGGGTGTGAAATCACTTTGGACAGCTTCCCAGCCTTGGGATTTGGCTTTCCCACGATAAGGCTGGGGTGTTTAGGGGGCCATTAGTAGTCCTGCTACCGTCACATCCTGAAGGAATGCTTTTATACGAAACCTCAACTTCTCTGTCTTCAGCAGAAGATTGGAAAGAGCCCCTGCAAGTCCCCAAGTCTACTTTCCTCCATTTTGCAAATAGAGAGCCAGATGCATGTGAATGGGAAAGGGTTATCCAAGGCAGATCCACTATACCAGTTAATACCCAAAATTGTGTGTATATATGTATATATATATATATATAATTTTATATATATATATACAATTATATATATATTTATATAGTTATATATATAATTATATATATAATTGTGAAAGTGTGAAGCCAGATAATCCTCCTCTCAGCTTAGTTGTCTGCAGCCAATTGTCCAAGGGTCGCTTTTAGTTGGAAACAGAGCCAGAGAAGAAGAAAACGGCCAGTCTCTCTTAGGAGATTATATTTGAACACGCAAACTCATCAATCTCTCAGTATAAGGCTGCTTTGCTTTACTAGGTTTTTTTGACCTTTGAAGTTATGAAATGGTATTGGTGTCAGTGGGTGTCAAAAACACCATGGGTCTTTGATTCCCCCACCATTTTCCTCATTCTCCTCTGGGGTCATTGTGAAATTTGTGGCAATCATCTTATGTCTGTGTTCATGTTACTATGATTTGGACCCTGCCCTATATACACACAGATCAAAATGAGGCATATTATCACTTGGGACAAAAGGGGCGAAGTCCACTGTAAAATAAGCCTAAATTGTCCAAGAACCTCATTAGCTCTAACTTAGGGAAAATCCCCCTGAGAATAGTAACACAAAGATGCAGCAACTGTCATTCATTTTCAGAAAACAATCACCAGTGTTTTCCATAGCAAACCCATAACCTCTAAAAAGCCCTGGGACAGGAAAGATTTTGGATCAGGCATCCACAGTCCTCTAAGCTTCCCAGCCTGGGGAAAAATATAACAGTCTATATAAACAGCTAAAACAGAGATAGAAAATACATTTACACGAGACAAGTACCAATTGTCTGGTCTAATAAGTTTCTAGAGAAAAAGTTTGATCGATTTCATTATATCTTGAAACCAAAGTAGAGTTTGCTGCCTCAACAATGAGATTATAACATTAAAAAGTCCACAAGGGCAGCTTTAGTCCATGGGAACTCCTATATCAAAATACCTAGCTGAGTACCTTATAAACAATAGGACTTTACTTTTCACAGTTCTTGATGCTGGAAAATTGAATGGCTGATTTAGAAATTATGACTCCTCCCTTTGTCCTTAGAAGGTGTGAGGAACCAATGTACTCTTCGTGTGTGTGTGTGTGTGTGTGTGTGTGTGTGTGTGTGTGTGAATGTGTGAATGTGGGCATACACATGTCATGGCATGGGTAGAGAGGTCAGAGGACAACTTTGATCTTAGTCTATCAATCCAGTCCTTGCCCTTTACCATATTTGAGATGGGGTTTTCTATTGCTCACCAGGTTAGTTGGCTCACACATTTCTGGGATTTTTCTGTATCTATTTCCCATCTCACATTCTTGGTCAGGATTATAGATACATGCTACCACATCCAGCTTTAGGCTTTTGGGGATCCAAACAAGTATGCATGCTTGCATGGCACTTCCCCTAAGCCCTCTCCCTGACCCTTCTCTATGGCAGTTTGCATAAGAGCATGAATCCCATTCATAAGAACCTCATTCCCATGACTTAGTCACAACCTAATACCATCATCTTTAAGTTTAGGATTTCAACATATGACTTTGGGAACACAGTCATTAATCCCATGTCAAGCGTGAAGACCTGGGGTGAGTGAGTGAAAGAACAAAGTGGCTTTTGAGAGTTGTCTAAAATGTCAGATAACTAAAGAAGTCTCAGGGTAAAAGTAGGGTGGGAGATATGAGTGAGTTTAGGTCATAGAAGTCATTGCTCCCAGAAAATGCCTAAATCTTAAATGTTGTACGTACAGCCTCCAGAAGAATACTAGATGGTGGCCATACAACCCTTGTCAGGATGTGCTTGAAGAGGAAGGCCACTGCTGGTGGTCTATCTTTACATTCTTCTAGAACCAACAAAACAAACAGGACCAGCAATAAGAAGTTACTTTTTCTCTTTCCCTTGCTTTTGGTGGAAAGCCTCAGGAACTCTTGTTATAGCTTCCCATAAATGACTGGAGACAAACACGTCTAAGTTTTTCATCAAGTCCTTGACTGTACCTTGTATGCATGTTTCTAAACTCAACCAAGGAGGGTCGTCGTGGACACACAGTACCACAAAGTGACACAAAGAGCAGACTGAGAATGTGGGAGAGTCAGAGCTTTGGTGGCTCAAAGAAGAAGAGAGTCAATAGGTAAGAGTCTGGGGCAGCTCTCTAAGAGGTCAGAGAGGGGGGGGGGTGATCCATCCTACATTTCTTCCTTTGCCAATTATCCTTCAATGCCAAGGTTCTAGGGTCACGTAGACCTGTCACTAGATCTCTGCTAGACATACGATTTCTGTAGCCAGAACAGTTAATATCATGTCTCTTTCCCTTTCCAATTACCCAGGAGGGCAGAGTTCACAGATTATTTACCTCTGATTCTCTAGTGTCCGATAACAAAAGTTAATTAGCTGGGAGGATGAATTAATGAATGACTAAAAACTGCTTGTAACTTAACAGAAATTCAAGTCAAAGACTTAATGAAAGGAATGAAACACCCCAAAGCATATAGTTCAGAGCATAAGCTACTGAGGCTCAGAGGGCCACTTTCTGTATAGAATGCTTAAATAAATAGAGTGCAGGCCAAGAAGACAAGAAAACATAATGTCCCATTCTCTCAGTCAAAGGACTACCTAATTTTCTTATGAATGCATTAGACAATAGTATTTAAGGAAGTTCCATCAAGGAAAACTAAAGATCCTCAATATGAAAGGAATGGCTGATCAAAATTAGGCTGCTTATATTTGAGTTGGTAATGAGATGTTCTAGGGGGGGAAAAAACACAAAAATCGAGAAGATTTTTCTTGTAGAAGACAGGCAAAGCAAACCATATAAGACATAGACAGTCTCCCAAAATAGATAGCTCTGCCTGCATTCTGAGTAAATTCTACCACATAGTCAGGGCAGGGCTTCTTTTTGCTCGTGTTCTTTTAAACAATGTGACATGTCTACCAGGAGCACAATCAATGATGACATCGTGTTGTAGCTAATATGTTGTGGCTTTCACGACGCAGCCCCAGTCAAATCTCTGGCAGACTCAGAAGCCAGTGCCTGGAGACATCCTTCAAGATGACAAAGCTGGGTTGCCAGGGTAACTGGCTGGATGAAGCTTTAGCTGGCTTTGGGAGAGATTACATAAGACCAGACCAACTGGGAAGAGTTAAGTCATGTCCTCAGGGTGAAGAGCACTGGGCTGTAGTCTGTTCAGCTTCTGAGATAAGGTCATAGTAGTGACATTTTAAAAGCAATGTCATTGGACACCCATAACCTCAATACAAAAGTCCTCAAAGCCGATTGACAAGGTCTCTCTATAACAGCACTTTGATTAACAGAATTGTAATGGTATATCAGGCAAGTATAGCCACTTTCCTGAGCATTGCTCTCACCATTTATTTTTGAGATGTCAAAGGTGTTGTGCATTTCCTATTAGTCTATATTATGGATGTGTATGTTGACATGTGTTTATTGTCAACTGGGTGAATGACTTCTAGGAAGGATCAAATCATTGTTGAGCTATCTATCTATTTTGGGAGATACAAAGAACTTCCTGAGAGTGTGTAAACGATTTTTTAGGTATGCATTGCACACATTCATTATATATGCATATTTCTATATATACAAACTCAATTCTTCTATGTGAGTGCCTAACTTAGGACCCATCAAACAATACATACATTCCTGTATCTTCAACATGACGAGATAAGTCTTTTTCTCTCATGGAGAAGTCTAAACTGGTCAGGCAGCTCTGGTCTCCAGGCACTGGGGCCTCTATCCCCTGATCCCCAATCTTTCACTTCCACACATACACATACTCCAACTTGCTCTGATTCATAGGACCTCAGTGGCTTATTAGTGTCACAAGGTGAGTAAATCAAAGTAAAAACACAGAAGTACTAAGAAAAAGATGCTATTTGAGTGCTGATTTTCAGGAATAGGGTCCCAGTGTATGCCTCAGATTTACCTTGCTCTGTTGCTGGGGTGGAACATGGCATCTTCCTTGGGTTTGCAGAGTCCTGATAGGAATGTCATGCAAATAAAGTATTATGCAACACAAGGCCAAAGAAGTCCCATTTATTGTTCACTCTGTATGCCACGAGAAGTAGAATGTATTCTAAAAATAATGGAAATTTTGATCTCAAATTTGACCAGGAGGATGTCCTATCCCTGTTCTCTTTATAACATCTTCTCCTAACCTTAATTCCTCCTTGGGAGTCCCACATGGTGTGCTGCCTAGACTGGTGTTTCCTCAGTTTGGTGTCAAGGGAATTTACTTATCTTTATGACAGGAACATCATCATTCAGAGGCATGAAGAAGCATTAGGCAAATGAGAGCCTGGGATAAGACCCAAATGCCAATCTATGGGTGATATCTGCTGAGACACAGGTACTTGTGTCTGTAATCTCACTTGTAGTAAGATTTACTGGTACAAAGTAATAGTTTGGACTTTATATTTCACATATGTATTTATCCATCCAATGCACTTTTGTGTCCATTCAGTCATTGAACATTGTTGAACATCTACTTAAAGAAAGCACCCTGAAAGTAGTCAGCAATTATGACCCTGCCCTCAAGAGCTCAGTTAAGTTGAAACAAGCCAGGAATAGCGAAAAGCAGCTCATTTGTAAAAGTGCCTGACATTCAAACATGAGGACCTAAGTTCAGCTCCCAGAATCCACATAGGCAAGCTGGGTATTATCCAACATGCTTTATGGACAGCCGTACTCCTATGTGCTTACAGACAGCAGGAAGTAGACTCTGAATTCATTTCAAAAGAAGACATGGGTTTTTGAAGTTTTTGGAAGGGGGATTCTGGAAAATATAGGAGGGTATAAAAGCGAATATGATTACAATGTATTGTGTACGTATAGGGAATTCTCAAAGAATAAATAAAAATCTCCAAGATGGGCATGGTGACACGGCTTTAAATTCAGTGCTACAGAGGCAGAACCACAGGATCCCTGGGACATACTGAGCAGCCAGCCTGTCCTACCTGGTGAGCTCCCGGAAAATGAAAGACGTCATCTCAAAAAACAAAGGAGGTACCTCCTGGGGATGACATACAGGTTGACCTCTAGATTCCACCTGCACAAGCATATGTGCACCCATGGGAACTAACACACACATACACGGAAAGAGAGAAATGGTGGATCAAACTGTCAGCGTTGACATAGTGTGGTAGGTGCAGCTCATGATGCAGGGAAAATGAATAAATACTTGGACAAGGTTCTGGGAAGCCATCTCAGAAAAAAAAAAAACCCTTCAACACAGCACAGCAGGCAACACTGAAAAAAGAAAAAGAAAATCTGAGCAGCAAGAAGAATTTGCTATCTTTCTCAGACATTATTATTATTATTATTATTATTATTATTATTATCTTCATTAAGATTTATTTCTTCCTAGGGCCTGCACACAAAATCGTCTTGCAAGGCGAGATCCTAGATCTTTCTCAGGCACTCTAAAAATACAACTGTAATCTAATGGAAACAAGCACGTTGGCAAGACGTTCCCTTCCTGTCCATTAGTCAACCCTTTATCATAACAGCCCTGTTGAGGACAGGGAAGGTGATGTCGGATGGGGACGTGTGAGTGACATGGGGATGGAAGCATATGGTGCTGCATCCCGCTGCATGTCTCCAAGGAACCTCGGCCAGGCAGAGGCTGCACTCGGAAGCCCTGAACTCTACTTGCTTTGATGCTGGGGTGTCAGAACTGGCTTCCCTTCTCAAGACTGCTGAAGCCATGCCTCAGCCACTGGGAATGTCTCCTGCTTTTGTAAGTGTGCACATCTGAGTGATTCACAATCTGTAACTCAAGGCCCAAAAGATCCAAAAGCCCTCCTAGGGCCTCCCTGGTCACACAGAGAGGGAAAAAAATTGTTTAAAAAATAAAGACAAATAGAATATCCCCATTATCTATCAGGGTTCTCATTCTGAAAGGAACAGAACAGATTCTGGGAGGCAGAATTGAGTGACAAGAGTGATGGGGTGCCTATTCTCTATGTTATCCATTTCACTTGTTGTGATAGCCTTGGACTCTAGGTACTAGCAGGCAAGGCACCTGAAACACAGAAAGAGGAAGTGACATGTTTGAGGTCACAGGTTAATGGCTAAGCTGGGGACAAGCTCTGACTCTAACTTTAGCTTCAACTTACTGTGTGCCCTTAAGCAAGTGGCATAAACCCTTGGAGTCTTGGTTTCTTCACCTAAATAATGGGGCTAGCACTCACTACCTCACTCTCAGCCCCGAAGTAATGGATTCAATGACAGGCAGACTATTAACTGAGGTAGAAAGGAGGAACTATAGAAAAAATAATCTAAAAAGGCTAATCTCAGTCCCACAACAGATTCCCATCAGACCTCAGGATAGACACTTCTCTTCTTTGATCCCATTTCCTCATTATAACAGCTGGTGGGGCTACATAAATTTGAATGACTATATTGGATAATCAACCCAATGCCATTTACACTAAATACTCTTCACTCTTCACAACTCCTGATTTCCTCTCCAAGCAACAGTTAGTGCCCTATGCACAAAGATGCTTCATTCATCACCAAGCTGGGTAGCCTGACTGGTCTACCCTACAGCTCTTCTACCCATCTCCACCCTGTTGCCCATAAGCAAAATGTACATCCCTCCACTTCAAGCTACTCATGTATTCAACAAAAATGAGTAGCTTCTGCAATTTAAATGGCTATGGGCTGATCAGTTGAAAATGAGACACAAATCGTTATAGTGGGACATGCCTGGACTCCCAGAACTTGAGAGGTTCAGGCAGGAGGGTAAGGGATTTGAGGTAAGCTCCAGCTACAGAACTTCAAGAACGGCTTGGAGTACATGAAATCCCATCAAAAAATAAGGGAAGGGGGAGGTTAAAAAAGGGAAGGAGGAAGGGAGGGAAAGAAGGAGGAAAAGAAGAGAGAAAAGGAGGGGTGGGGAGGAGTGGAGAAGGGAGAAGACAGAAGAGCAAAAGGGGA
>CM053755.1:23641753-23660274 GCA_028658305.1 Pachyuromys duprasi
GAGGAGAGGAGAGGAGAGGAGAGGAGAGGAGAGGAGAGGAGAGGAGAGGAGAGGAGAGGAGAGGAGAGGAGAGGAGAGGAGAGGAGAGGAGAGGAGAGGGGGAGAAATTAGGTATCAGTCTTCAAGCCTCTACCACCACACCCAGAATAACCACACTGGAGTTCAGGGAAAGAGGCATAAGTAGTTAACTCTGTGAAAGAAATGTATTCAGAGCACTTGAAAAGGGAAATCCTAGAATATGTGGGAAGTAGGGTGAGGGCTGGAAATGTACTTGGAAGGCAGCTGATTAGGACAGTGTCCTGGAGAAGTCACACTCCCGTTGGGCCCTGAACTGTAGTTGAATTCCATAGAGAACCCTTATATAACTGCCAACAAGGGCCTAAGATGAGCTTGTAGCCTCTCTCAACACCACTGCCATTGTGTCAGTACAATTCTGGCACATCTTAGGCAAGGCATTCACAGAAGTCACATTGTCTGGTTGTCAGACTTCCTCATGGGGAAAACATTGGCTTAGCTATGTTCGGCAAATTGCATATTTAAGATGAATCCTGTTGGCAGATCTGCCTGGCCTTTAGCACCAGGAAGTGCTATGACAGTATAATTACTACCTCATGTGGGCTTTGCCAGTTATCATTTTTCCAAAAGCTTCGGAAGTGCCTCTGCCTCTGCTTCGCAGGTAGCAGGAAAGGCAACCCAAGGAGCTCCACACGACCGTGATGGGCCATTATCTCTCTGATTCCCTCTTTTCCATCAAACTCAGGCCAATTCATCCCTGCCTCAGCACTCTGCTTTGACCAACCCCAGAGCAAGCATTCTTCCTCTAGGCTTATAGCCAGGGCATGTTTCCCCTTAGCAGGTCACCAGGAAGCAGCCGGAGGCTCCCTCTTTGCAGTGTGTCTTGCCCAAGAGAATTCAGACATTTGCATTGAACGTCATGAAAATGAAATGGTGATGACTGGGTGACCATGCAAAATGCAAACTCAGATTTGGGGGAAACAGACCAGGCTTTTGAATCAGATCAAACTTAGTTTCAATTTTGAGTGAAGCTCTATCCCTGTTTGTAAAATGAAAATAATATAGTGGATGATTTGGAATTGAAGTAGAGATGGCAAAGCACCTGTGCTAAAGAGGTCACCAATGACTCTGTTTCCCCTGTTATCTTTCAATGCAAAAAGAAGTATTGTTTACTGGTTTGGAGTAAATGGTAGCTTTATCGTCCCTAAATACTACTCCCATGATATGATCTTAACCCCAGGGAACCCTTCTGAATCTGTGACTTCTCCTTAGATTGAAAGAGCCAGTCACAAAGCACTGTACTGACAGTTGCACAATCTTCTGCAAAATGTGCTCTTGACTATTGCTTTCCCTCTGTCTTTTCAGTGCTTCCAAGACGTGGGATTGGGGAGAGTGAGGAACCCTTTATTCCCTAACTTTATATACTTCTTTGTACCTTGAAATTTTCACAATACATGAGTATCAGTTTTCATTTTATACGAGCCCTAAATGATGATGTGGTTTGCTTTGGTTCCTGGGAAAAGTATCACCTCCATCCCTTGGTGCTGTACCTGTCTCCACTGCTTGGCAATGAATAATGGAACACTCAATAGGTAGTGGTTTAAATGGATAGGGTTTTTTTTTTCTCACAAAACTTTGGAGACAGGCATTGGTATAGCACTGGATCCTAGCTTCAAAAGGTCTGGAAATAAAAAAATTTAAAAATCTGCATAATCTCGTGGATTATAAGATAATTGTGGATGTTCCAGGAGTCTTCCAGAGAATGAGAATGGGTGACACCTGCCTCCATTCTTCCCTTTTTTCTTTTAAATCAGGAAATCAAAAGAATTCCATGAAGTTTCTTTTACCTACATAACTTCAGCAGACTTCTGGGGTTTTGTTTGTTTGTTTTTGGCTAAAACATGCACAAGGTGAGGGAGGATAGTAAGAGCAAGGAACTGAATAGTTGTGACGAGTTTAAGTAAAATCAAAAACATAGTTATTGCAGTAAGGAAAAATCATGAAGTTAGGCAGGTAATGTGTTCTGTCTGCAGAAGAATATAAGACTCTTCCTCACTGCAGTCACATTATAATCATCAAATGTTCAACATTGCACCTTCTGCCTTGAGCTCAAGCTGTTCTCTTGGCCCATGGCTTTCTTCCTGGAGTGGTCACATAAGGGTACAAGCACCCACCTACTGTGAGCATCACACAGAATCAAAGCCTCACAAGCTGCATGTGACTTCCCAAGTCTGGGTTGCACCAGAGCTACTCCTATGGTTCCTATTTAATAGGCTATTCCTATTGAAGGAATAGCCTCAGCTGGGGACTCCATGACTTCATGTTGTAGCTTCACCCCACTATCACTGCCAGCTCCTGGGCCTCTCTGCAATAAGGTACTTCTCCAAATACCCTACTGTGAAGTGGCAGTCAATAGCGATATGAGCTGACGGGTACAGGGAGTGTGAACTTTCTACACAGCCAAGCATGGTAAACATAGCTCGGTACAGACCCTGCATTGCAGTGACTTGTGTGCATGCATCTCAACTGCTCTGTTTCCCATAGCTCCTGAGATGGGGCTAGCTGAGTGCTTTTGGGAAACTTAACTTCAGAAATTCCTTCACCATTGTGCTATCTTGGATTTGGGGTCCCTGCCTTCCAGAGGCAGAGTTTCAGAACTGTGGCATGGCTCCTCAAGGCCCTGGGAGCAGAGCAACCATGAGCCCTCCATCGGACAGCTCTCTAGGCTGGGCTCATCACCTATTCTACTAATTTGTTCACTTTGGTATAAATGGGTTTATGCACAAAACAGGTCTTCCTTTGACACCAGGCTTAATCTAGAATGAAAAGAACTGGCTCTCAGGAATACTGAGAAATTGCTATTAACCTAGCCACCTTTCAGCTCTTCCCTCCTACAGCCTAAGCTGATATTCCCATAAAGTTTATCTTACATCTAAGATGGGCTTTGAGGTCACTCTTACCATTCCTTGTCTTCAACATAAAAAGGAGGTAGCAAATTCAACAAGAAATTATGAGTCCAAGGCTCCATCCATTGTTCCTTGAGGTCTCCTGCCCTTTTGCCGAACTTATTTTCTGGTTAATCCATGCAGTTAATTTAGAAAGAGTTTAAATAGAAAGATTCATCATGATTTAGTGTACAGGACCCTGCCACGCTGTGCTGCCAAATGCTGAGTTGTGAGTGCATGGCATGCACAGCAGTAAGCTGCACAGAGAAGGTAGCAAGCCAGATCAAAGATGCTGTTACCACGGCAACCACCATCTATCCTCAGCTTGGCAGGTTTGGCATTCTGGATTTGAACATTGTTGAATTATTATACCTATTGTGTGTCATTTTTCTTTTGCATCAAGCTGCCTATATCTATACACACACATTCGTGCAAACACACACACAAGAACAAACACACACTTTTTAGCATTTCTTTGCTCAAGCAAAAATAAGCAAGGTCTCACTTTCTTCCTGTAACAAGGGACTACACTCTGATCAGCTTAAATCAACACACAATGTTATTCTAATTCTGGGGGTTAGAAGTCTGAACTTATTTTCTTAGGCTAAACTAAGGCTGGCAACAGAGTGTGGTCATTTTGACCATGTAGGCCATGGTCCATTCTCTTAGCCCATTTCTGTAAGCTCATGGTTTCACTGTCCCCTGGAACCTGCCCTGAAAGTCTAGCAGTGTAGCTTCATCTTATCTCTGTCTGCTTTTGCCTCCTGGGCTCAGTTAACAACCACTGATTTTATCCTGGCTCCATCGGGGCTATCCAGAAATCATTTTTCTGTTTCTGACTCCTTCCATTGCTCTCTCCTCCAGTATCCCCTTTGCACCATGTAAAATAGCAGCATCACTGATTTCATGGATTAAGACATTTACACCTTTGTGGGGAGAGCCTTGTTCTGCATATTACACCCAGGTTCCGTGAATGTGATCCCTGGACAACCTGCTATTGTAAAAGTGATTACAGTGCTTGAGGACCTTAATAGGAAATAAATGTTCTACAAGGTTTCTATTCCTACTGTTTATCTGATGTAATCCTTCCGCGCTGTCTAGGAGGATGGTCTAAATCGCACACGAGGGCATTGACAGTCAATTGAACTGTTCTAGTGAGGCGGGGACAGGAATGACTCTTTATGAACGCTTTCAACTATGTCATCAGAAAGACACCCAGCACTTTAAAGCTACAACTGACAGTGAAGGAAGAGAATGAGTGAGTATGCATGCACTGGGTCAGAAACATCAGTGAACTCGCTTATGCCTATCAGAATTTATTGAATAACGAATTTACATGTTACATCAGTTTTGTTGTTTTGTTGGGCAAACTTGCCCAAACTCTCCCAAGTCATTCCCATTTCACTTCCCAGTGTGGCTGCTAGCAGCCACAAATTGCTATATTCCAATCTTAAGAACTAATATGAACTCTCAGATCACACATTACACTTCACACAGGTGGGGGGGGGGATGGGTGATAGAATGGCTGAAAAGGAATTAAGAGGCTACAGATTGTAAGAAAGCAGAGTCAGGGAGCAGATATAGAGAGAGGCAGAAAGAGTTGCGCTGGAGAATTAAATAGAAACTGTTGGAGGCAAGCTGAGTCCCCTAGGCAGAGTCACTTTAAGATGAGTTGAAATGAAGCCACACTGGCAATCCAGTGGGCTATGCTCAGAACCAATTGTGCTGAGCCCAAGCCCTGAGTGTCAATCCCATGACACATGTGCAGGATCGTAACAGGTCAGTGGGTGCTGCTGTGCCCCAGCTTTAGGCGCTCAACTTTTTATATGATCCCGATTAGCACTGCATCCTCCATCAGCCTAGCATACACAGTAAATCACAGGCCTGGTTTTTCTGAGATGGTTTTGAACTGCGCATGGCCCATGTCTTCCAAATCCACTTCAGGAAAGTCGTCAGTATTATTGTTGACTTGTATGGATAAGTCACTGTCCTAGTTAGAATTTCTATGGCTGTGAGGAGACACCATGACCACAGCAACTCTTATGAAAGAAAACATTTAGTACGGGGCTTGGTTATAGTTAGTCTACTATGATCATAGTGGGAAGCATGGTAGCATATAGGCAGACACAGTGCTGGAGAGGTAGCAGGAAGTTCTACATCTGAATCAAATCGGCAAGCAGCAGGAAGAAACTATGAGCCTCTAGGCCAGGCTTGAGCTTCTGAGACCTCTGAGCCCACCCCTAGTGACACACTTCCTTCAACAAGACCACACCTACTCCAACAAGGCCACACCCACTAATAGTCCTACTCCCTATGGGCTTATAGGAACCATTTTTATTCAAACCGCCACGGGGGCTCATCTGTCTGTGCCTCACAGTTCATACTGACGGTTGTTAACTTTCACAAACAGAATGAAGGGTCATCATGTGTTACTTGCATCCAAAATAAAGCAAACTGTCGTGTAAAAAAAGGCATCACCCAGAGCCAGGCACAGCCTGAATGAACGGAATTCTTCCATACAGTGTGAAGTAACTTAGAACAAGACACAGCCAGATCTACACATATGGTCGTGAATGTCCATCATAAACACACTCACTATTGTCTTTTCGTCTAATGACTTACACCTCTGTTAGGGTTCCTATTGCTGTGGCTGAACAACATGACCAAAAAGCTAGCTGGGGAGGAAAGGGTTCACTCAGCTTACACTTCCACAGCACTGGTCAGCATTGAAGAAAAGCAGGGCAAGAACTCAGACAGGGAAGGCTTCTGGAGGCAGGAGCCGATGCAGAGGCCATGGAGGGGTGCTCCTCATGGCTTTCTTAGTCTTCTCTCTTACAGAACCCAGGATAGTACCCACAATGTGTTGTGCCCTCTCCCATCAATCACTAATCGAGAAAATGTGTTACATTTTTGTGGATCTTATACAGGCATTTTCTCAATTGAAGCTTCCTCCTTTCAGATACCTCTATCTTGAGTCAAAGTAACATAAAACTAGCCAGGACAACTTACAAATAGATTCTGAGCCTCAGAAAATGAAATATATATAAATATATTTTAATATATACAATAAATCTCTATCTGTATTTAAAAAAATACAGAGAAACTCCTAAGAAGTTCAAGAGAAGAGTGGAAAGAAAACTCTGGATTAAACTTACTGGGAAAGGGTAATTTAACCTGTGCATTGTTTTTGAAGGAGAGCAGTTTCAAACCTATCATATCTAAGCATAATAAAACCTTAAGGGAATATTAGTGTAATCAAATGCTAATGAGTACAATAAGCTCGTAGGAAAACTGTAATAGACTTGTATTATGTAATGATGTGTCAGGACCAATTTGGCATTTTGGGTTTTTGTTTTGTTTTGGGACAAGAAGGAGCCTGATGAAGAATAACGTCATGAAACAATATCCATGTACATGTACACACACACACACACACACACACACACAGCACAGCATCTTTCATTTTATCAGGAATCTCTCCACGCAGTCCTGTAAAAGACAGCAGTGTCTAAAGACATTCCTGATTTTGTTTCGATTCTTCCGGGCAAATTAGAAGACCCCAAAGCACCATGACAAGACATGCTTTTGAATAGTAAAGATTTCCCCCGAGGTCTTGCATGCCCCCTGCACCCCTTGGTTCTCCTGCATCCCTTTGCTTGACACCCTTCTCTTGTCATCCATCACAGACATCAGGCCCGGGGACATCCCAAAGCAGTCAGGCTACTCTAGGCCTTCTGACGAATTTCCTCTACTCTAAAATGTAGACATACAAGTGGATGAATTCTACTCATCCACATTCCATGCATATTAAAGTAATCAATCACCCACAATCAAGTGAGCTATCTTGTCAGGAGTCCAAAGACAGTTTAGCACTAGAAAAATTATACTTTCTAATATAATTGTATCAATATATTAAAATAAACAGTTATTTCAATAGGTTCATATAAAAATCATCTTAAAAAGAAACATTAATAACAGAAACAAAGTCTGTAATTTTAGAAAGGCTTGCTGCCACAAACCTCCTAGATATCATTTTCCTTAGACATAAACATCTTATTCAACCCAGTCTGAGCAAGGCACATCACAACCTTTGACTTTTTTCATTTAATTTTTTTCATGGAAATTCTCCTGGCGCATTATAATAGGAAAATAAGACTAGTACCAGAAATTAAGCAGAACATTTTTCATTATGGAGAGAGCTAAGATAACCCTCAAAATTTCATGAGAATCAACAGGGAAAAAAACAGATTATCAGTGACTCATTTAATGCATCTAGATGTAGTCACTGAAAATGTAAAGACCTCTGCTTCTCTTATATACCGTAAATAATCAGAAAACACTAGCTTATAACAGGAATAAGATGTCAAGTTGTAAGTTTTAAGAAATAAGAATAGGGTTACATGAAGAAAACATTATTGAAAACATAAAGAGGACTTGAATAAATGGAAACAACATTCCTAGATGTCAAAAGTAAATACTCTAAAGATATCAACTGTGTTATAGTCTGAAAGTTAAGTGAAAGGAAAGTGCTGTGCCCACCACTTTTGGCTTCTGAGATGGAAGAGGAAGAGCCTTGAGCCAAGGAATGGCTGTAAGTCCCCAGAAGTAAGAAAAAACAATGGCATGGATTCTTCTAGAGCCACCAGGCATATAATGTTGACACACCATGGCTGACACCCAAGAGAACATGTCACTCTTCTGTCCTTCAGAATTGGAAGACTTAAAGGGTATTGGTTCAAGTCAAATCTGAGATTGTAGCATCTACAGAAAACTAACACAGTGAGCTATATTCAAACGTATCCTTGTTAATGAGGTCACCTGGGTGAAACACCTGCTGGTGGGCGGGGGAGAGGGAGGGAGGCAAATGATTTTCCTTCTTCATAACTCCCCACAGCAACCACGTTATAGTGAACTTCATGTGTCTTAACTGTTTGACAAGACTCCCCACATTCACAGTTACTCTTAGTTACTGGTTATAGTCCTACTCATTCAAAGAGATCCAGCTATACCTCGATTCAGAGGGTGTCTTCTCTCCCCAGCACAGTTTGATTGCCTGCTAGCAGAAGGCAGGCAGTGGGCGTGGGACCTATCACTGATCTACTTTGCTCCCACCTTCTTCCTTTACTACTACCAAGCTCTTTTACACACTAGGGCTGAGCAGACAAAAGGGCAAGCCGAGGAGCTTGTCACTGAATGAAGCAAGCCAGGAAGAGTCTCTTCCATGGCTGTTTTTCCAGTTCTCTGGGCTCCTATGGTCTGGCTCCATCTCCCACGGGCTCCACCAATGAGGGGTAGGCTTATCCTGGGACAGTATCCCCAAACCTTGGACGCTTCTTGGGAGCTCTGGCCTCACGAAGCTGCTGCAAGGGCCACCTTGCAGACCAGTGGGTACAAGCAGAATCTACAGACTGGCTCTCTAGGGCCTAGAAACATGAGGGGATGTGGAAATGGGGAGCTGCTTCCTTAGCATCCTCCACCGTTCCATGTCTCTGTGTCTCTTTAACCATTGGGAAGTTCGGCAGCCAGTAAGCAACCTCCAGCTTAAAAGCAAAATGCCAGTTCTCTTTTGCTAGGGGCCTACTGCTCTTGTATATCCACGATTGGGCCCACAACAGGGGATACTCACCCATTCCCACTCACCACACCTTGCTTGCTGGAGAGTAGAGAATACGCTTTCTCTGTGTCCCAGGGAGATGAGGGCTGGATGCAGAACTGAACATCCATGCTGAGGTAGCATTTTTTCATGGACCCCAACAGCACATGGTTGACCCCAATTACCAGTGACTCTTTGCAGCTAAAAATGCAAGTGCTTAGCACTTTCCCGGCTTTTGGCATTGGCCAAAGATTCAAGACAGAGGAAATATCTCCCTTTCACTGACTAGAACCCTCACTAGGAGAGCCAGAAGATGTACTGAGAAGATTCCTGTGTTCATCCATGGATGATTCAGGTCAATAATCATGACATTCCAATGTCAGCCTCACTTCTAACGTGTTTTGATCATTGGCCAGGATCTGCTGTCTTCAGCATGCCTGCTGCAGAGACCCCCAGATAGAGTCAGGCCTGGGAAGGTTTTTAACAGCAACAAAAATCTATTTTATACAGGTCCCACTGTTCATGGATCTTTCCAGCAGCCCTGTTTTCATTTCAACATCGCACCCCAAAAGCTTTAGGACCAGAGCATAAACCGAGGCTGCCAGCTTCCACATCACTGCTGGGAGAGAAGAAAGCTGGACAGGAACACCGCATCACTGCCGGCACATTTACATGAAGACAAGCCTCATGCTTGCTCTCATCTGACAATGAAGCATACATCCTCTGTGCTGCTCTGGGCTTTGAACTATAGTTTCCTCTCCTTGATCATTTCACTCCAGTGTAGCAAGGCAGACATGGACATTTAGCCATAAAATAAGACAGGACAGAACAAGTGCCACAGGAGCAATGCAAAGAGAAGGTTAAGAAAGTCCTGGTACTAGAAAGAGAATTCAGCCTATGTGAACAAAAGCATATAACAGTGAATTATTGAGTGCAGTGGCTGCATCTTGTACTATCTGGATTCATATGGGTCTAGCACATATTGGCTGTCCAACAAGACCTAGGTTGACTAGTATGAAAGACATGAGAACATGGAGAACTGTATGAAAGCAAATAACTCACAAGTCTATGTACAGTCCTGGGAGGAGGACATGGAATATATTGATACCCTACATTGAAGGTCCATCACTGACTTCTGATCTATGTTGTTCCCTCCAGGTAAGAAAGGAAAGAGAAGTTAGTTATAAAAGGCGAAGAATAGCTTTGGGGAGATTTGTGTTTTAGGAAATTCTGGGCCCTGAGTGCCATTAAATAAGGAAGCATTGTGGGTGTGTGGCTCTATCCCAGGAGGAAGGGTATTATGGTCATCTGCGTATTCATAAGTAGGTTGTAATGTGTTGGCATATTCAGCTTCATTCAAAATGGCAGTAGTAAAGTTCAAAGTCCCCTTCCCCTCTGACAGGCACCTACTTCCAAGCTGTAAGACTGCTTACCCACCATCCTGGCATTTCAAGGAATGAGCTTTGACAGCAGGCAGAACCCTGGCAGCAATGGGGAACTTAGCTTCCTTTCCTAATACGAAGTCCCTCCAGCACCTCAGCAGAGCTCAGAGACCAGCCCTCTCTGAAGTCCACATTCAGATGAACAATGCACCATTGAACATCCTCATTCTCTACCTTGCCCTGCCTATTTTGATCTCTGGTGCCCACAATCACTGCACCCTAGCTCTTCCTTTGTCTTGATGTCATAACTCCTTGCTTCAGCCAGACAAAAAGAATGCCAGTCTTTAATGCAGGGATTAGAGCCAAGTAAAATTCTAGAAGATCAGTATCAGCCCAAATCACATGTCTCCATATCTTTCCTGGGCTTCTCCCAACATAGACCCTGCTTCAGACTACCCAGCCTGAGGCTTGAGAGATGGCTCTGCCCTTTAGGGCGACAACTGCACCCTTCATTTCCAATCACACTCAGATGGAGGTTTCTGGGACCTAATTCAGTCTCTTAGTGCCCATAGTAGTTCAGATGAAAGTCTAGAAAGTAGAAAAATCTGGCACCCAATCCTAGAACACTAGCGAGTCTCAGTGAGTCACCAAGGCTTTAGCACCCTCCCTATGACACAGGATAATTTTCTCTTCCACACAGAGTTGATAACAAGATGCAATGAGATGCCTCCATGATGCACTTAGTCTACAACAATTGGTCTCAACCTGTGGGCCATGGCCCCTTTGGTGGTGTAATGACTCTTTCACAAGGGTTCCCTAAGACCATAGGAAAGCACAGATAGTAACAGTAGCAGTAGCAATATTACAGTTATGAAATAGCAACAAAAATATAATGGTTGTGGGTCATACGACATCATGAACTGTATTAAAGGGTCCCAGGATTAGGAAGGTTGAGAACCATTGTTCTAGAAGGTACACTGAGTCAGCATCTGTTTACTTTGCCTGGGAAATGCCTTCTCGGCCACACTGACAAATTTGAGACAATAGCAATTGCTCCAGAAAGAGATAATCTATTTCTAAATCCCTTTTCTCTATATGCCCCATCTGCACCCATACAGCAGGCTTGGCTCAGCTGGAAGTCACTCACCACTGCAGTGCCTTCTGCCCTAGAGTGTCCTCTTGAGCCCCTTTGAAGAGTCAGGGCCTCCTTTGTAGACCTTGAGGTTTGTAGCCCCATGAGAAAAGGAATGCTGTGCATACCCCAGAGCCTAGTCAATTGGGCAGACATAAACCAACCAACCAACAATGTCCCTTGTTCTTAGGAAGAACACTGTTACAAATATGTTAGCTTCCCCCTCGGTGAACGAAACAGCTCAAAGCAACCTCAGCTCATGGTTTTTGCTTGGTTTTGTTGGTTATACCCATTGGCATAATTATTTTCAAGTTCCTCTAAAAGAATAATTTTCAGTAATGATAAAAAGAGGGATACAAGTATCTCCCATGGAACAAAATAGATATTTGTGAAAATTGAAATACTATAGTATTTTAACTATAGTATAGTATTTAACAGGGGAGTAGGTTGACTGTCAAAGAGAGATGAACTAGTTCAAACATAGGCTTCGACATGTAGGATAAAGTGATGCTTCAAGACAGTTAGGAGAAACTGACTCCATGAAAGCATGTAACAGTGGTCTAGCCATTCAATGCATAAGTACATGTGACTTTTCAAAGGATAATGGAAAAAGAGAGAAGCAGAAAATAGAAGAAAATATAGAACAATGTGTTGAATCTCAGAAACCTAGAAGATGACTCAGAAGCTAAGAGCACTGCTCTTGCAGAGGAGCCGAGATCCAGTTCCCAGCATCTACACTGGGTGGCTCACAACCACCTGCAATTCCAGCTCCAGGGATCCCACACCATCTGGCCTGCAAGGGTCACATACATACACCCAGACACAAACATACTGGCATACACATAAGTTTAAAACATAATTTGTAAACAACAAAGTATGACACCAAAAACCACGAGTCACTTAGAAAAACACCGAGAAACTGGCATTTGCACAGGGGTCCAACTTTTTGACACTGTGATATGACATCATCAACAAATGTATTTGTTGGACTTCTATGCTTATAAATATCCTGGGCCACATGTGTTCCAGGGGAAACAAGTTGGACAGACCCAACTCTGAAGGTTTGTACAGAAAAGCAAAGAACGTTGGCCATAGTTTTCCAAGGGACATACAAAAACTAGTCAACTTCACCAGAAGTCAGAGAATTACATCAGTGCTTGTATCCAAAATGGCATCATTTTTGTCCATCAAAAGCAAGCTTGGGGAGAATGCTAATTCTCCATGCTATGTAAGATGAATGAGCATCTTGATTAGCTGTCCTCTGATTATATGGGTCAAAAGTCAAGTGTGTTCATTCCTTTGCCAGTAATTTGTGCCTAGAAGATAACTAGATCAAATTTATAAATGGAACGATTTCACCAAGGTTTAATGACCTCAACCATTACTTGATAACCATAGCTCAGTGGGCTTGCTGACTATGCATGAGGCTCTGGGCTCTACTGCAAATAAATAAACAAATAAACAAATGGGTGAGTGAATGAATAATTCAAATTGTATTAAACAAATTACATAACATGTATGCATAACCACTAGAAAAGAATCACATATTTAGTACCAGTCACATGAAGACTTAAACATATCAAGAACATGTAGTTATGAATTGCAAATACATGTGTCAGCAGATTACTGTGAACCGGTAGAAACATGTACATCCACACACAAACGACATCTGGAATGAGTGCAAGTCTATTTTTTTTTCTCTTGATATGATTCACTGCTCAATCCCTAAAGTCTGGAACCTTATCAATAAATACTTATCAAATCAATGGAAGAGCATCTAGAAAATATTCGCTGTGGATGACAGCTCTCTGTCAGTGGTAGGATTTGGGGTAATTATTCCTTAATTTCTGTGTTTCTAATTTTGTTTTCAAAAATGTGCTCTGTCTTTATAATCAGCTGCACTGAAGGATCCTAAGGGTTTTTGAAAGCATGTGCCATGCATGTCCTTCAACAATACTTCAAATGAACCGTCCTTCAGAACGAACTATGAAAGAACGGAATGCTGAAATTGGCCTTAAAACTACCTCCTGGTTAATGTAATAGTGAAACTAAGAAAAGAGCTGCCTGTGATAGAGCTGGAAATAAAGGTCCCCTTCAGCTATTGAATCAGTCAGGACATGTTAATTCAGGACTCTGTGCTCTAAAGCACTGATGATACACAAATAAGTCAGGCCAAGCAGTCTCTGAAAGGCGTTATAACAGGGCTTCCAGGGAGGTATTATTACCATGGTGAATACAGCGTGCTGGCATCTCAGAGGGGACATCCCTGGTACAGCGCAGGGTGAGCAAGCTACAGGGATGCACTTGAAAGGAAAAACATTGGGAAAAAGTTCAAATGTTCCCTTTGAGAAGAGATACAAAAGACTAGTGGGAACCACCAAGGAGTGGGGGTAGCAAAGTGGCCAGCAGGAGCAGTGAGGGAAGAACCAAGAAGGACCCCTTGTAATCCATGTAGGATCAGGGTACCTGAGATTGGGAACATGATGACACTGGAAAGGTTATTAAGGCCCAAGCTCAGATGGCATTATGGAATGGGATGAGCAGAGTAGCTTTCTTTCTATGGTATAGGTGATAAGGCCACCCAAGAGCTTTCAGGAAATAAGTTTAAATTTGCTTGTGCTCTAGCTCATTCGGAGGACATGGGCCTGGTGTGAGCAAGACTCTGCACTGGCTGCTCAGGCCTTTGCAAGAGACTAGGAGACTAGACAGCTGTTCAGGACTCAGTGCTCTAAAGCACCTTCCATTTGCCCCAGAATCCTGCCGTTATCACCTTGAAATTCTTCAGAATGCTTGAACAAAACAGGCTCCCCGTTTTCATTTTGCACAGGGTCCCACAAATCAGGTATGGGGTCTTGGCCAGAGCAGAGGCAGACCACCCCTGCAGTCCTCACAGAGAGAAACAGGTATGCCTCTCTTCCCTCTCAAGCCTGTCCATTTAGGGGTCCATTCAGCACACCATTCAGAAAGGCAACAAGGCAAACATGGCATGCAGCCTGGGTCTAGTCAGTGAGGATGCCCATGCCATGCATCAGAGGCATAAATAAAGCCAAGGCAAGGACTCACTGTGTGAACCTCCCAAACCAGCCAGCAAAGCAAGAAGATTCTCAGATAGGAGTAGGGAAAGGTAGAAGATGGGTGTTGGCAGCCAGGAAACTGAATGCTGCACGGAAGAGAACGGTTACCTGAAGGGCATGGCCTACTGCTCAACCTCATGCCCTCTGAGTACCCGCTGCTGTTCACTCACCCCTCCAACCAACAAAGCCTCCTTCCTGCCCTCTCTCCTCAGGAGTCCTGCTTCAAGAAGTCCTTCAAGAAGTTCCTGCTTGGTGCTGTCCCCCAGTGGTGGGATCCTTCTGACATCTGGGTCTTAGGCTGAAGCTCGGACTCCAGCTCCCCACTCACACACACACACACACACACACACACACACACACACATCTCTGGACACACAAGGATTCTCTTTTGTCACCAGGACTAGATCCTTCCTTCCATACATCTCAGAGAGCTCCACTGCTTAACAAAAAACTTTTGGGTAAGGCAAGACTCTAAATACCACTCCAGTTGCTATAGTTACAGGGCATGGCCCCAGGAGAGTCCAGGGGAGCCATTTGGGCTGCAGGGTAGGGATGTGTAGTCCTCAAAAGAAACACTCAAAGATGACAGGGTGCAGTGCTAGAAATGTCAGAGGCCTGCTGGGAATGACACACCAGGAAGTAGCATTCCCACCCGCAGAAAGCCCTGGGCAACAGGGCAGCCAATAGCAGGTAATGGGCAAAATGGAAAACTGTATATATCCATGATAGGACTCTATCTGATGTGATTTGGGTTTGAGTCACTAGGTTTGGTGCAGGATCTCAGAGCTTGATGTCAGGAGTCCCTTCATCGGTGCCACCAGGGGGCTCTGCAGCTGGTCTTCTGGCACTTGCACCTCAGCTCTGTCCCTGCATGACCTTAGGAGGTAAATTTGCCTCCCTGTGCTGTTAGCTCATCTACAAGCTCTACTTTTTAGGTCTGTTATAGGAACTGAATTAAAATAGACAAAAGGATTTTAAATGACGTGTGTCAATCAACATGAAGTCAACTGTGTCCTTTTCTAAGCTGAATACATCTAGTCTCCTGAGACATCACGAATTATGAGGTAGACTCTACAACCAGTATCCACATGCCAACGGCAGGGGGACTGGGAGTAGGTCGCTTTTTTTAGCATCTTCTTTGCGCTTGGCACCTTACAAATGCTTTACATAAGCTACTGCATCAACTCTCCCAACAACCCTAGGGAGCAGACATCTTTACACACCCCAAAACTGAAGCCCAGAAAACAGAGTGTGGCTCAAAGCCACACTTGAAAATTGCACCGGCATTTGACATGACCCCTACAGCTCACTCGTTGCTCTGAGACAAGCGGTCCTGTTTGTTGCATCTTGGAGCAAGAGAAACTGTTGATGTATCTCGTCAGGAGTGTGAGAAACAGGAGTTGGGATTTGCTGGATTAACAAACATTTCAGACAAGTCACATAAAGCCAGGGTAATTTCTTCGGTCTCCCTGATACACAGTACCTTGAGATAAGGAAACAGAGACAAAATTGTAGGGGAAGTGGAAGGTGTTCCTCTGGTCCCAAGGCTTCACATGCTTCCTTTAAGGAAAGGTGAGTCAACAACACTGAGTACAGAGAAAGCATGGAGTTGAACTGTAGAACATGTCCCTAAAGTAACCATTCTTTTTTGTACAGCATGTGGGGTCTCCGGATCCCACCAAGACCCACAGCAAGCAGAAGGCCCTGACCTACCTCCTCTCACTAGGAGCTCTGTGGAGTTCTGATATGATGGGCAGGTGCTTCAGTACACTCTCAGGCAGTTTTCCTGACTTACATGAAAACCCCAAATGCCTGTGCGTATACCCCAAACATGTGACAGGTACATATTCCTGAAGTACTTGTGTGTTATCACGGCCTGTGTTTCTGGGACACATTCCTTGGTATTGTTAGATCTGTTTAAAAGCTTAAGCAGCAGCTAATAACTGTAAGCCTCATGAGGCCAGTGAGCACTTGACATGTGGTTTAGGAGGGGTTGGGCTCTGTAATTTCAAAGACAACCCCCCATACACACACACACACAAACAGAACATCTCATTCAGAGCTTTCATGTTGATCCAGTGTTGAAATGATATTGGTGTGATGGCTTTTGAATATGATGGGTTAAATAGGATACATTAAAAAAAAAAACATTCTGTTGAGCTTTTCCAGAGATACTCACTATCTGGACTGTATCTGGAGAGTGCTTTCTAAGTTAGAAACTATTTCCTTTTCTTTCTGAATGAATCTCTGTAAAACTATACAGAGATATGAGCCCCTCGGGCCTTCTACGCCGGTTCCCGGTTTGTAGGCAGAGAAACTGAGGCCTCACGTGAAGAAATGGTTCTGCTACTTCAGGTGACATCCCCACTCTCGTCCCTGATCCCAGGCTCACCCCTTCACCACCCTTGGGCTTGCCTGAGTCTCCCTCTCAGGTATCATGGTTCTGCCCTCCCCTGGGGGAAAGCCTGGAGATCTCTCCCAGGAGCTAGGAGCCACATCTTTATTCATGAGCCTGCAGGAGGGAGCCCTAGGAGGCTGTGGGAGGCTGCTTTCTGCTTTCCCTGCAGACTCCGAGATAAATATGGAGCTGTGAGAGGAGAGCTTCCCCGCGGGGAGTCAGGACATCCAACAATAAACAAGGCAGGGAGAGACTCCTCAGACACCAGTCTCACTCTGCAAGTCACTGGGCAAGTTAAGGGCTGGGCTTCGGTTCCAACACTACCTGCTCTGTATGAGCAGTAAGGTGCCTGCCAGCCTCAACCACTGTTCACCACCTGCCCCTTAAAGGATGCCTCCCTGACTGTCCAGTGTGTCTGAGTTTCCTGTTTCAGACCCTGAAGACCCCAGTGGGATAAGAAGAAGCAACTACTGTGATGTCTTCAATATGCATAACCCAGATCCATTGCAAAGTGGTCTGAGTGAGAATTTGCATTTTCGTCGGGACTCTAAGAGATAAACTTGTCCAGGGTAGTTTAAGAAGCCCAGCTCTTTTTTAGCTCCATACCCCATTTTTTAATTGGATTACTTGGTTTCTTGCTTTTTAACTTCTTGAGTTCTTTATATATACTGGATATTAGCCCTCTGTCAGTAGTAGGATTGGTAATGATCCTTTCCCAATCTGTAGGCTGTCGTTTCATTCGGATGACAGTGTCCTTAGCTTTACAGAAGCTTTTCAGCTTCATGAGGTCCCACTTATTGATTGTTGATCTTAGTGCCTGTGCTGTTGGTGTCCTATTCAGGAAGTAGTCTCCTGATATTTTGTTTTCTCCATTTATGTTGATTGAAAGCTTTGCTGGGTATAGTAGTCTGGGTTGGTATCTGTGTTGCCTTAAATCCTGCAAGACCTCTGCCCTTCTGGCTTTCATAGTTTCTTATGAGAAGTCTAGTGTGATTCTGATAGGTCTCTCTTCATATGTTACTTGACCATTTTCCCTTGCTGCCTTTAATATTTTTTCTTTGTTTTGTAGGTTTAGTGTTTTGAATATGATGTGAGGTGAGGTATTTCTTTTTTGGTCTAGTGTGTTTGGTGTTCTGTAGACTTCTTGTGTGTTTATGGATATCACTGTTTTTAAGTTAGGGAAATTTTCTGCTATGATTTTCTTAAAAATATTTTCTTGTCCTTGGAGCCTGAAGTCTTCTTTTACATTTATTCCTATTATTCTTAGGTTTTGTCTTTTCATGGTGTCCTTGATTTCTTGAGTGTTTTGTGTCTGGGACTTTTCTGATTTTACTTTTTATTTGAGTGAGGAATCAATTTCATCATGTGTGTCTTTGGCTCCTGAGATTCTCTCTTCTGTCTCCTGTATTCTTTCAGTGTTTCTTACCTTTGTGGTTCCTGATCTAAGTTCTCCAGTTCCAGGTTTTTCTCTGTTTGTGTTTTCTTTATAGATTCTAATTCTGTTCTCATGCTTTGCACCATTTCCTTCATCTAACTGAACGTGGCTCATATTTTTGCATTTGTTTCCTCTCAATATGTTTCTAACTATTCCTCTACATGGGCCATTATATTCTTTTGAATTTCTTTGAGAGCTCTGTTCGTTTTCTCTTTTTTCCTGTAGTAACTGTATAATTATAGCTTTAAATTCTTTTTCCTGAGTTTCTGCTGAATTAAAATATCCATTAGTTTTTGGTGTGGCTTGTGGGGCAATAGTTTCCTGATTTTTGTTGGGTGAGTTCTTAAGTCGACCCTTGGCGATTGCTTATTTATAGTCCTCACTGTTTGTTCTATCTGTCTGAACTTCGGACTGGAACCGTCTTACTCTGGTTTCTGTTGAATTCTTCAGGAAGTTCGGTGAGGTCCAGATGTTTGAGAGTGTGTGTTGTTGCTTCAGTTGTTCCTTAGGGAGAAAAAGCCACTGCACAGAATCGTAAGTGTGTTTG
>CM053755.1:23660774-23740548 GCA_028658305.1 Pachyuromys duprasi
GAGAGAGAGAGAGAAAGCCAGGAGAGTTCCTGGTAATCCTCTGGGTATATCTATATTTGCTGGTCTCCTAGAAATTGGTAGCAAGAAGGAGTATGTTGCTCAAGCTATCCTAAAAAACAAGAACTTGGATTCCTCAGAGTTTTCCCTGTTGCCACATCCCTTGCCTCAGCTGGATCATTGATATTAACTAGATGCTTATCTGGCTGACCTGGGTCTGCATGGGTTTGACTGTACTAGAAGGTAGATAGCATATGCCCTACCCATGCTACCAGGAAACACCCATAGCCCTGGTACTGAGTTCACCTTTGCCCTTTCTTGTGTTACTAAGTAAGTTTGTGACTCTACACTTGCCTTCCTAGGCAAATGAGACCTGGACATTTTAATGCTTTTCTGCATACATTTAGCATCTAGCCAAAACCTAGCACATAGTGGGCATACATGGAATGATGATCATTGGTTCATCACTCATACCTTTTCCCCATAAAAGAATGAAACAGGACAGGTCAGTACCCAGTGCCACACAAATGGGACTTGGAAGCCCACATCTATAACCCCACTGCTGGGAAACTAAAGGTAAAAGGATTATAAGGTCAAGGTCATCTTCAGGTACATGTTGAGTTAGAAGGCAGCATGGGACATATGAGAACCAGCTGAAGAAGGAGAAGAAACTGAAACAAATGAATGGAAGAAACAATGAAACATCAGGTCCTCAGACTGACATGCCGACTGAGCTGTCTCCCAGTCCCCCATCCTCACTTCTTTACATGATAGGATTTCTTTGTCCCTCATTCTTTTATCAAACCTCACCTGTGTTAGCAGAGATGAAAGTATGTGGAACTTGTATAACCTGACAGTTGGGGAGGGCAGTGAGAGCAGAGTTTAGAGGAGCGTGTTAGAGTTGGCAGGACAATTCCTTCCTTCAGAAAACAGAGGGCGTATGTATATTCTTGCAACAGGCCCAAATACGTTCATTTAGCACAGTCATTCAACTTTCACAACTGGAACTTTCTTACCACGGGCTGTCATTGCTGTCACCATTCCCATGATAACAGCTCCATCTCCCATAGATCATAAACTTGATGACCTAATGTGTAGGATTCTGAGAGGTAGCCAGGCTGGTCACTCATCAGTGTCTTTGTGATGCTGTGAAATGAGTTGAGTGTGGGATGAAATGAGAATCGATCTTAAGCAGAACACTTTGTTCTGGAGAGGTTAGACAAAAAACCCCACAAATAATCAGGTGAAATCTACTGTGTCACCCACTTGAGAAGAACAATGAAAGAAAAAGCCAGGCAAGCAGCCTAATTTCTGCTTTCCCTGTGACACTCATGCTTCCACCAGCATCTTCAAGGATGTTCATCTACTGCCTAGCTCCAAAAATCAATTACCTTTAAGAGTAACAAAATAACCTTCTTTCTAATATACCACATTGGCTCTGAATGGAAATGCATGACAGTTCCCAGGCTGTGATTTATTATTGACTCCTATTTTGGTAACAAATAGAACAAGTTGGTGGCTCACGATTATCATCAAGCAAAGTGCTGGAGGAATCCCCTTTCCCTAATCAAAATGCCATTGACCCAATTTACACTGAAAATTATGTACTGAATAGGAGGAAAGAGAATTGATTTGGTCCATATAGCCAACAGTACACTTCAGGATCTCTAACACTTTCAAAAGAGACAAAGATAACAACAAAGGGAAGCAGAGATATAAAGATAGAGACAGTGATTTAGATTGAAATATAAGGATGTGATATAGAATTACTTATGGATCTATAAACTTATTATGAGCACTGGGATGAATGGAATAGATAAATAGATTGATGATAGGTAGATAGATAGATAATAGATAGATGATAGATAGATGGATGGATATGATTGATGGATGGATAGATGATAAATGCTAGAAGATATATAATAGATAGATAGATATAGATACATATATGCATACACACATACATCCATACATAAATAGATAGATGATAGACAGGTGATCAATGACAAATTGAAAGGTCAATGTAGGGGGCTGGAGAGATGGCTCAGCAGTCTTGTAGAGGACCCGGTTCAATTCCCAGCACCTACATGGCAGCTCACAGCTGTCTGTAACTCCAAGTCCAGAGGTTCCAACACCATCACACAGACATACATGCAATGCACATGAAATGAAAATAAAATAATTTTTAAAAGAAAGAGATAGACAACAGATAGATAGATAGATAGATAGATAGATAGATAGATAGATAGATAGATAGATAGATAGATATTCACTTTCAAAGTCTGATTGTGGGAATAATAAGTTCTATTTATTTATTATTCTTTTATTTTGGTCCTTTTATTCTTTTATTTGGTCCTTTGCAAGAACCATACGCAAGTGTTATTGCTTTGCAATAAACACCGCAAGTCTGGACAGGCGCGATTATGAAACAATGTGTGTTGTTACAGAGAGGAAAGACATGGAGCAGCTCTGAAACTCAAGTGACCCACTAGGGTGGAGAAGAAGTGGGGGATCTTTCCCCTAATTGCCATCCTGGAAGCTCAGGTGTTTGGGATGTGCCTGTGACTGCATCTACCCCTGCTTAGTTGTCTCGGCAGGAGGGCAGAGCCTGGGGCTTCTCTCAGATTCTCCAGCACATCTCTTTGGCCTTACTGTTCCTGCAGAGCTTGTGGATATCTGTCGAATGAACACATTAACAGGAAACTGGTTTTGGACTCACCATCTCTAATTAAGAGGAACTGTCTCTCCTCTCCTCTTCCTATCCACGATATAGACTGTGCCATTCTGGAATGATTCATTTCCCCCATGAATCATCAACAAAAGTAGTGATGACATGTCAGTGGGGCTTGAGGCCAGTGGTAGGCTTTCCTCAGTACAGGTGACTTCAGGGACCTTCAGAACATACTTCTCCCCTTGTATTGCCCATTGGGTGGAGATGCAAATGGCACCACCCACCTGAGCCAACTTGCTATGCTGTTCAACAGACGCTTATTGAGCACCTACTGTGTACCTAGCCTGGGACCAGGCATCAGAGATTAAAGTGATGAAAAAATCATTCACTGTTCTATTTAGCTCACAGATGACATAAGTCAGCAGTCCTGTGGGCACTTTACAACTGTGATAACTGTCATCAAAGACTGGTCAGGGCGAAGAAGGCAGCAGGTTGATCTGACCCAAGAGCTAAAAAAATGAACATAGAGTGGGTGGACAGAGGATTTTTTTAAAGGAGCTTTTCAAACAATGACAGCAGAACGAACAACAACAGCTCACACACAGTAGGGCTGCAGCCATAGGGCACAGCAAGAGCCTTGGGGAAACAAAAGCCCCAGGAATGGGGAACAGAGGAGCTCAGAAAAGGACAGAGAGATGCAGACAGCAGCTGGAGACCTGAGAGGATCCTTGCTTCTTCTGGAGTTTGGGGGAGAATGGACTGGAGACCTGGGAGTGGGTGTGCAGGAGGGAGTTGAGAGCAATGCACCAGGTGAGTGGACTCAACCGAGCAACCAAGGCATTGGGGTCATGTCCTAGGCCAGACCTCTAGGGACCGAAAAGCTGACAGCCAGCCTGGCGCAGTGTCGCATGCCTATAATCCCAGCACTCAGGGAAGCAGAGGCAGACAGATCTCTGTGAGTTCCAGCCTGGTCTAGAAAGTGGGTCCAGGACAGCCAAGGTTACACAGAGAAACCCTGTTTTGAAAAAACAAAAACAAAACAAAACAAAAACTCAATGCAACCCCCCCCCCAAAAAAAACCAAAAGGAAAGAAAAGCTGATAGCCAAAACCAAGAACCAGATTAGCCTCAGGATACTTGTCAGCCAGCAGCCCAGCATTTATACACAGACGTCTGTTATGACATGGCTTTTCCTTCCAGCCATCAAATAATCATAGTAAAGAAACCATGTACCTGGCAGTCATGGAATTAACCAGAATAATACACAATGGCTAGGTCTATGGTAGTGGTAAGAAAGCTGTATATATTACATAGCAGAAGGAAGAGAGAGGTCCCATGACCCTCAGTTAGGATCCCAGCCATCACTAACTCCTATTCCCCACCCCTTAGCTACAAGTGATCTTGGAAGATGCTAGCATATATAGGAAATAAAAAGTTAACTGCAAATGGGACTTCATGCTGCAGCATCTGTGATGTCATCATCCATGGGGTAAGGCCTTGTAGTGATGTGATTATTTAGAGGTCATCTATACTCTTCGAGAAACTCCTCACCCCTGCTCTGTAAGTAAGCCAGATAAATACCTAGCTATGGCAAGTCCTCCTTTGGAAATGAATCTTTCAGTACTCACCAATGGATAGTGAAGGAGCACAGAGAAAATAAAATTCTGTCTCAGGAAAAACTTCTGCTGTAGACTAACTGATTTTGCAAGGACTCCTGTTTCTGCCAGAAGGAGAGCCAAAGACCACAGGCATTTCATAGAGTCCTTTCTCTTCTTGTGAGTATTAGCCTCCCTGGGGCAGGACTGTGAGTTCAGTAAGGAGATTTGTATGATCCTGAAACTCTAGAAATGCAGACGATCAAAGGACCATTAAGCCTGGTGGTTAGGTGAGAGGCAGTGACTGCATAAAACTCATAATATTGTATGCACTGCTCTTGTGAATTTATGTACAATTTATATATAATTTGTATTTTATGCTTATCTATGAGGTTATTTTATTAATATCTTGTGTAGTTACTTTTCTATTGCTGTGATGAGACACCATGACAAACGCAACTTGTAGAAGAAAGAGTTTATTGAGGCTTAGCAGAAGTTGAGTCCATGGCTGTCATGGTGGGAGGTATGGCAATAGGCAGATAGACCTGGTGCTGGAGCCGTAGCTGAGAGCTCACGTCTAGATCCACAGGCACGGGGAAGAGGGAGCAACTGTGAAGGGTGTCGGCTTCTGAAATCTCAAATGACAGACATCTGCCAATGAGGCCACACTTCCTAATCCTTCCCCATTAGCCTGCTGGGGCCATTCTCATTCAAGCCACCAAAAATTCTTCCACTGTCATGAATGAATTCTGTGATTTTTTTTTTCTATTTGCATTGCCAACGGTTAATACAATGTTGACATGAAATGTTTTTAAAACTAAAGGACGAGCCAGTCTTAACAATAATCCCCGGCTGCATCTTAACCATTTCTCTAAAGCACAATACATGCTGCCAGCAGATGGCGATGATGAACGCAGCAGAGAATTTCAGGCTGTGGAGATGATAGAAGGTGGGAATTACATAACACTTCAACAACTGGGCATTTCTGTTTCTTTCCTCAACCAACTCCTGAGTAAGAGACTCACGAGGTATGGCAGAAGTGACTTGGCAGATCTCAATTCACATCCTGGTTTTTACAGCCTGGATCCTGTACAAACGCCCCAATCTTTCAAGTGTTGGCTACTTTATCCACAAAATGAAAAAAGTTGTGGTGGGTGGGGGGAAGAGAGGGTTGAGACAGAAGTTCTCTGTGTAGCCCTAGTTGTTCTAGAACTTATTCTGTAGACCAGGCTGGCCTTGATCTCACAATGATCCACCTGACTGTGCTTCCCCAGTGCACTAATGCCTGGCTCTAAAATAAAATTTATAATTCCAGGTTTTATATATGAAATAAATGAGGTGACATTAGTATCCTATACAGGCATATAGGTATAACCTCCATGTTCATTTTAAAAGCCAGTGTGGTGGTGCATGCCTGCAATCCTAGCATTTAGGAGATGGAAGCTGACAAACAGATTAAGAGTTCAGAGACAGCCTAACTTACAAGGAAACCCTGTCTTAAAATAGGAACAAAAAAATTCGCTGTCAACAAAAAGTAATTTTATATCAATATTTAATATAGGAGTTGAAGCAAAATAGATGAAACTGGGGAAAAGTCAAGAAGAATATGATGAGAAGAAAGGAAGGAAGGAAGGAAGGAAGAAAGGAAAGAAGGAAGGAGAAAACCCAGCATGCCTAGGCCTTTTATGCTCTGAGATTAACAGATTTGAGTTCAAGACTGTGATTTTTCCTTGAAGAGACTGGAGAGCGTGTGGTTCCGTTTTTCCGTAATGATCATGCCATCAAAAGGAGAGCTATTCTCTGATAAGAAAATCTCAAACACGACAGAAAAGGGTTTTCAGAAATCACTCCAGGTACACCACAGCTCTCAAGCAAACACTTCTTCCACAAGCAAGTGCATGGGCTGTGAGTCAGTAAATAGGCTTTTCCAAGGCACATGTAACTTTTATAGTCCAAAATCCGTGATCGATTTTTCTCTCAAGAATTTCCAGTTCTAAATTAATTTTTAATATACTGACCTACAGTTCCCAGCTATTATTAGGTAAAGCTGTCAGCTATCTCTTAACTTAAAAATATGCCAAGAGACATAAAAAAAAAAAGTGGAGATATCATACTGCCAGAAATGAAGAAAGAAAAGTGCCCAGTGCTCTCTCGTGGCTGCATAAGGCTAGTGGATAAACCACCCGGAGGGGTCACCAGGGGATCTTTGAACGGTTGGTTCTGCTCCACTCCAGGGCCAGATCTCACAGACCAGCCCTACCAATGGGCGGATGAGCACCTCAATAACACCACCTAGAAAGGGACTGGTAAAGAGCATGCACATTGAAATGCATCAGGTATGAATTTGTTCCATATTCAAATCTTGGCATTGCCATCACGTTCTAGTCCCTCAGTAGCTAGATGGAGAGGGTGGGGATGAATGAAAACGAGAATCCTGCTGAGCAGGTCAAGAAGAAGAAAGCACCTCCTTGCAGAACCCCCTCCCTAAGGTCCCCTGACTCCGTTCACCCTGGTGTTAAGAAAAAAAAGGACTATGGCAGACTCCAAATGACTGCCACAATGTCCTTGGGCTCCTGCGGTCCAGGAGCCCAAGGACTTCAAGCTGTTAGTCTCCACACCCCAGTGTCCAGGATGGCGCTCAACAAAAAAGAAAACTTGGAGTTTTGATTAAGTACTGAAAAGGGGAGGTTGGGAGAAATATATTGTTAGGAAGTAAGAAAACAAAGGACAATGCTGACCTTCAGGACTACATAAAAGTGAAGTTTGATGGCCAGGTGTAGAGTTACATGTCTGTAAACCCAGCGCTTGAAAGGCAGGAGCAGGTGGGTTCAAGGCCACCCTGGTCTACATAGTGAGTACTAGCCCAGCCAGGGTTGCAGGGTGAGACCCTGTCTCAAATAGATAGATAGATAGATAGATAGATAGATAGATAGATAGATAGATAGATAGATAGATAGATAGATAGATAGATAGATAGATAGATAGATAGATAGATAGACAGACAGATAGATAGACAGATAGATAGATAGATAAAGTGGGGGCAAAGATTGGTGAAAAAATATAAGCCCTGTCTCAAATAAATAAATAAATAAATGGGGGGGGGGAGATTGGTGAAGAAAAATCTAAGTAGTTCTGAAAAGTGAAACAAATGCCCTTATTTTAAGCGATTAAATGTTGGAGTGATTTTTTGCTACACAGTGAGAGAAACAAAAACACCGTTTAGTGCAGAGAAGGGACAGCCGCTAGAGCAGTGGTTCTCAATGAACCTTTAACACTGTTCCTTATGCTATGGTGACCCACCCCCAGCCATCAAACTATTCCCATTGCTACTTTATAGCTGTAAATTTGCTACTCTTACGAATCATAACGTAAATCTCCTGTGAAAGGGCTGTTTAACCCCTCCCCCCAGTAGGGTCGCGACCCACAGGTTGAGAACCACTGCCGTAGACAGGGTCAGCAGTGGCCTCTTTGCCCCTGTAGTTCTGTGTCTTTTCTAGGACACACACGTAGAATCCTGAAATGGAAAGGCCAATTTTGTTTCTATGGCCATTTTTCTTTTTTCCTGTTTAAAAATTAATTTATTTTTAGTGTGTATGTGCCTTCGTGTGATATATGATGTTGGTATGAGTGTGGGTACACAGGTGCTCTAGCCTGTAGGTGGCCGTCAGAGAACAACTTTTGGGAATCAGTTCTCTCCCCTCACCTTTACTTGAGCCCTTGGAGTCAAACTCGGGTCAAAGAGCAAGTACTTTTACCTGGTGAGCTGCCCCAATGGACCTAGAGGAAAGTCATCTACTTTCCTGGAAGACGTGGGCGGGCAGGGCAGAGTAGAACCCAGTGGACAAGGACAACGTTGTAGCAACGGCCCCACTGACAGGGACACCCTGGTGGCCATCTGAGTAACAGTTGCTCACGTGGTCCCTCCGCTCCAGCAAAACCTAGGGCAGGAACAGCAGAGACCAGTCCTCCACCAGTGACTCCTACCGATGACGTATTCATCCAGAAACGCAAATGCGCCTTCCATACATGCTTTGGACAAAACAGTTTTTGGTTTCGTTTTGTTTTGTTTTCTGTTTGGGGTCTTGAGATACTTGTGGTTGTCAGCGCTCCGAACGGCCTGCTGTCTGTGGCAGGCCTAAGATCCTATACCAGGACCGCTGTAAATTGACTGTAGAGGTCTCAGCCCTGCCACAGACATCCTCTTGCTCCCTGTGTCCATTCCGTCACCCACGCAGCCTGTTGCCTGCTGGCTCTGTGAAGGAAGCTCTTTATGTCTCTTACAATAAGCCTAGTCATGTTCTATTTTTAAAGGATTTTAAAATGTCTGTTCTGCAAAGGAAAAGTCCCTGTTAAAAAAGAAAAAGAAAAAACAAAACTGGAATCTCACCCAGGGAGGTGACACAGAGTGTCATGGCACCAGAGACGGAGGCATAAAACTGGTCCCCTAAGGTCTTTGTATCCTGTGGTGTGGTGAACCTAGAGAAACCTAGAAGTTTATGTTGTACCATGCCATGTGGCCTGCCACCTGCCTATGGAAGTGAGTGGCTAGAGGAACTACAAAAAGGCAAGGTGTTGAGTGACTGGACCTCACCAATCTGGAAGCCACATGCCACCACAGGAAATGACCTGTGCCTGAGCTTAAGGACATGTGGAGAGAAGGCCTCCCCTTCTGCCCCCTTCCCTTGATCATTGGCCCAATGCATTCTGCTGACATAGGAGGCCCACACGGTCTCCAGCCCTGTTCAACACGCAGGCTACCCCGCAGTGGGCACAATGTGAGCCTCCACCGCTTCTTGCTCCTGACTCGATGCTGAGGGTCTTTCTGCATCTGTGTTTCCTCCCGCTCCTGACCCCTGACTTGTTTGTTCTTTGCAGTTCTTCCCTTATGGAGATGCTTCCAAGTTTGCTCAGCACGCTTTCCGCACCTTTGACAAGAACGGTGATGGCACCATCGACTTCCGAGAGTTCATCTGTGCCCTGTCCATCACCTCCAGGGGCAGCTTTGAGCAGAAACTGAACTGGGCTTTCAACATGTACGACCTGGACGGTGACGGCAAGATCACCCGGGTGGAGATGCTGGAGATCATTGAGGTGGGTCTTTGAGGGGGAACACAAGGTAGCACAGAGGGAAGACCCCCACAGAAGCCATCTTGGGCAGGTGTTCTTCTCACTCTCTGGTAGCCCTGCTAGTTATACACCAAGCTTTGGTTTCCCCCACAGGCTCCCCAGCTGCAGGGTGTGGCAAGGCAGTCACAGAACCAAGTCTAGGCTCTTCCTGTCACCTAAAACTGGTGTGTTAGTAAGCCTCTCACTCAGTATAAGGCCTTCAACAACAACAAAAAGGCTTTCTGGGAGCAAAGGGTATTTATTTTGAGGGTCATTTCCGATTCTAGCTGTGCCCTGCTGAACATGCCAACCCCTTCCTTATACCAGCTCAAACTAGGCAGGAGCCCAGTGCATCCAGCAGCTCTAGGGGGTCCTACCCCCCACACACACACACCCAGCACCACCATCACACCACCTCGCCAGATTCCGTAGGATCCAGAGATCTTTTTCAGTTGTGTTGGCAAGAACCCACAATTCGTCTGCCCACTGCTCTAGTTGACTAATCACAACTTCTTCTTGTGTGCTGCCTCCTGGATGTGCCAGATCCTTGGACTTCACATAGTGCTCAGTCTCTCTTGCATCTCTTCCTCTTTGGGCCCAGGATGCACCTTCTACCCTAGGCTCCTCTCTCACATCATTTGACTGTATTCACGTCTTACTTCCTACCAAACCTTCCTTCCAGTAACCCTACCCAAATGTGCCTGCTGTATCCCAACACAGTATAACCTGACCAAGAAGGGGCCTTTTGTAGCAGTTGTCATTGCCCTAGATTACCCTTTGCATAGACTATAGAGAAGAGCACTGGTCCTGCACACAGAAGGATGCTGTGTGCTCATTGCTGTATCCCAGAGTCCTCCAGCCTGACAGGCTCTCAGAGTTGATGGATGCATTGGTATATTTAGTTAACTTAGATGGCCATGGTGTGATGCCCACCCCTGCACCAGACACTATGACCCAGGGAAAGAAATATGCTGCTTATTATGGGCAAGATAGGGCTGGGATGACAGTAGAAGACAGCAGCACAAACCCAAGGAGCCCTCCCCATCCCATCACTCTTCTTCACTCTCCTCCCTAGATAGTCAGAAATCCTTCCCCTAAGGCACCCCTCTACCCTACCCTGCCTTCCTCTGAAGCTGGGCTCTTTTATCACACTCCCTTCTTGGCATGCATAGTCCCTTCTCCTCTGCCTTTTTCCACTGTGTCTTCAGGGTCTACAGGAGCTCTCCAAGAGGCCTACCAAATAGTGCCTAGGCTTTCTATTTGTAGTCACTTATTTATGAGGCTAGCTCAGCTTAAAAATCCCAATCATGTGGCCTTGTTTTCTTACCTCCCTCACGGTTCAACGCTCTGTTCTTTAGCTCTTCCCAAGCTTGCTGTGACCTCCCTTCCAAGTTTCATCTTTTTCAACCTCTCTTTCAACATTTCCTCTGCTAATGACCAATCCCATCATCCCCTAAACTTGTTCTCAAGTCATTATTAATGTCTTGAGCTGTTGCACAAGTCTCGCTGATTATTAACCAAGGCAAATTCAGAAAGGAGGTACACTGACTACTAGTTAGGGTTACGATTGCTGTAATGAGACTGATGACCAAAGCAAGTTGGGTAGAAAAGGGTCAAAATGGCTTACACTTCTACACTGTAGGCCATCATCAAAGGAAATTGGGATCAGAACTCAAACAGGGCAGGAACCTGGTGGCAGGAGCATGCAGAGGCCATGGAGGGGTGCTGCTTACTGGTTTGCTCTCCATGACTTGCTCAGCCTGCTTTCTTATAGAACCCAAGACCCCCAGCTCAGGGATGGTACCCCCAATAGTGGGCTGGGCCCTCTCTCATCAATCACTAACTAAGAAAGTGCCGTACACCTAGATCTTATGGAGGCATTTCCATACTTGAAATTCTCTCCTTTCAGATGAAGCATAGGTTAAGTTGACACAAAACTAGCCAGCCCAGCTACTTTTCTCACTGCTGTTGACTAAACACCTGCCAAAAGCATCTTAAAGGAGAAAAGGTTTACTTTGGCTCAGGGTTTAAGGTTTACAGTCCTTCGTGGGGTGAAAGGTTGGAGAGGCAAGAGCTTAAAGCAGCTGCTCAAATTGCAGCCACTTCTGAAGTTGGGTACTGGCTCTCAGCTTGCTTTCCCATTTGATTTGAGGATTCCAGAACCCCATTATCTGGAAAGGTGCCACGCACAGCTAAGGTGGATCTTTGCACCTCAGGTCAACCTCATCTAGAAATTCCTTCATGGATATGCCAGGGACTTGTCTCTGAGATGGTTCTCCATCCTAACAAACTGGCAATGAATACCAACCATCACACAGGCTGTCAGTACTCACAGGCTGGGAGATTTGGTAAGGTGATTCAGGAAAGGTCCAAGGAAACAGCGATCACTCAGGACTGGGTACTGCCACACAGCGGAGAAAGAAGCCTGTATGCTTCAGTACCTCAAAAAAGCCATCTTTGCAAAAGAGCAACAGTACTAATGGTAAACCATGGTTGCTAAAGACGTGTCAGTCATTCATCTTAGGGCAGTGGTTCTCAACCTTCCTAACACTATGACCTGTTTGTAAGCTCCTCACGACGTGGTGACGTCCAAACTGAAAGCTATTTCTATTGCTGCTTTATAACTGTAATTTTGCTACTGTTAAGGGTTGTTATAAAAATATCTAACATCCAAGATATCTGATATGCGACCCCCAAAGGGATTGTGACCCATGGGTTGAGAACTGCTGGCTTATAGGGCTCCAGGAAAGCAGGCTTTCCATGCCTTGGAAATGTGTTATATGGTTCAGACGTGGTTTACAGAGTCTTTTACATGGTCTGTTGTGGCCATAGGTGTTCTACAAAGCTGGCAGGTTTGACTGAAGAGCATCAGGTCAGGCTATGAGTTCCAGATAAGCCACAGTAGCACTAAGGTCCTCTGGCTCACACCAGGCCTCTCTGGACACTGCCTGAAGCTTTTCTTATCAGCCACAGGGTAGCTCTTCTTTCTCTCCTTAGCTCCTTTAACCCTGTGCATTCCCTTATCTTTTAGGTTGTGAGCCTAACCTTTAATGGCTGAGCTATCTCATCTGGTTGGGGCAGGGTGTGTGCACATTTCTCCTCTTCTTTGCATGTTTAATAATTTTGTTTGTTTGTTTCTGGACATGGTGAACATCATATGACATTATCTGTATGGTACTTTTCTGATTCAGAGTATTGAGAGTTGGTCTGAAAAATGGCCAGATTGCATGTGGATTAGTGTGGTCTCCTAAAGCTAGTTTAGGGCAGTTCAAGAGGGAGCTTTCTTCAAAAGTAATTTTCCTGTTGATCAAGGCGCTCATTCTATGGTTTCTGTTCATGACCTCACATATTCACTGAGGTCTTTCCACTCTGGGTAAATAGAACCTTCCTGGTGTATGGGACTTACTCATGCATTTAAGTGAACAGAGGCATATAATCAATGTGAGTACAAGTAGAAAGGGGGGGTTCCAGAAGATAGCCCTGAGGCGTGAAAATGCTTAGAAAAAAACCATGCCGAACAATCAGTAAAGTAGACTGATGATGGGTAGGGCTGAGGAATCGAAAGTGCTAACCTACAAGCATGGGGGTCTGAGTCCCATCCCTATCACCAGTGTAAAAACGCCAAGAATGGTGTTGCACACTTGTTATCTCACTGATGTGGAGATGGAGATAGAAGCATGCCTGAGGATGGTTGGCCAGCCAGCCCAGCCGGACTGATGTGCTCAAAGCCAATTACAGACGCTTGTCTCAAAAACAATAAATGAATGGCATTCCTGGGGTTGGCACCAAAAGTTGTCTTCACTTTCTATTTAAAAACACACATGTGCGTGTTCACTTGTACACATACACAAGCACATTAATAATAATAATAGTAATAATGGATGGCCAATAGGTCAAAGTAAAAAGATAAAGACATAGCTAGAAAGTGCAGGAACCTTCAAGGGAGAAGGGCATGCAATCCAGAGAAAAATAAATTAGAAAAGACTATCAGTGTTCTTTATCCAAAGACTGCCAAGAACAGGGACTTGTCTTTGAGAACTAGTTAGACCTGGAAAACTAGAAGCTGTTAGTGAATTAGCCACAGGGTTGGATAGATGTAGCCAATATAGAAGAAAAAAACCAGATTGGCTTCTCAGGAAAGCTGGGCAGTAGCCCTGCTCCTGAATGTGCCAGGCATTCAGCAAGCTCTCCCTACTTGGGCTGTTCAGAACCAGAATGCTCCCCAGCCTTGTCAGTGCAGTTTGCAGGAACTTCTCCTTTGACTTCATTCTCTGTGTGCATTCTAGCAGATCCCTAAGCAGGTTTCTGGGTTTTCTGCATATCTCTCTCCTCTCTGGCCTTCTTCACCATAACTCTGTCTAACTCTGCACCCCGCTAAAAGCCTCTTAAAAGGGAAAGAGGGCCGTGTTGCTTGAGGCCTCATCCTTCTGCTGACATTGGAAAAACCTACCCATGATCCTCTCATCTCAAGAATGTCAGGCCTGCCAGGTCTGGTGGTGTACGCCTTTAATCCCAGCACTGGGAGGCAGAGGCAAGTGGATCTCTGTGAGTTCAAAGCCAGCTTGGTCTATGGAGCAAGTTCTAGGATAGCCAGGGCTGTTACACAGAGAAACCTTGTCTCAAAAACAAACAACAACAAAAAAAGACCAGTCCTGAATTGCCATTGTACAGTCTAAAAGAACTCTCCAGTTCCCTAGTTTAATGTGAAAGTCAAGTCAGTCTATGTAGTGCACTGTGGCTCAGAACGATTGATGGGGGAGGCTTCTGTAACACAATACCATAATCTGCATGGCCTATGAACAAAACAAACATCATCTTTATAAATCTAGAGGCTGAACATTTGTGATCAAGTCTCCGGCAGATTCCATGTCTGGTGAAGGCTCATTACCTGACCTGGGCAGCATCTTCTTACTATGTACTCAAATGGTGGAAATGGAAAATACCTCACTGGGCCTCCTTTATAAGGACTCTGATCCCATTCATGAAGGTCCTGCCTTTGTGACCTAGTTTCTTCCTGTCTTAACTGCCTTTCTATTGCTGTGGTGAGATACCATGGCCGAGGTGACTTACAGAAAAAAGAATTTAAGTTGGGGCTTAGAGTTCCAGAACAACAGCCTCAAAGGGTTAGAGTCCATGACCGTCATGGCAGAGAGCATGGCATCAGGCAGGGATGGTGCAGCAGCAGTATCTGAGAGCCTACATATAGATCAATAAGCACCAGGCAGCGAGTCCTACCTGGGAACGGCATGGGGCTTTTAAAACCCCAAAGCCTGTCCTCAGCGACACACCTCCTCCAAGGCCACATCTCTTAATCCTTCCTAAATAGTTCCACCAACTAGGAAACAAATATTCAAGCATGAGCCTATGGAGGCCATTCACCACATTCGTGCCCAGATGACCACAGGCTTGTAGCCATATTATAATGCAAAATGTATTGAATCCAACTTCAAATGTCCCCATAGTCTATCACAATCTCAACACAGTTTAAAAGTCCAAAGTCTTTTCTGAGATTCAAGGTAATCTCTTAACTGTAAACCCCTATAAAATCAAAAGGTAAATTACTTCCCACACACAATGGCACAGAATATACATTACCATTCCAAAAGGGAGGAAGGGGAAGTATAGTGAGGAAATATGGACCAAAGCAAAACTAAAACCCAGGAGAAAAATCTCCAAATCTTGTAGCTCCATATCTAACGTCCAAAGGGTTTAGATGACTCCACCCTTCCAGCCTTGCTGTCTGCAACACACCTCTCTCTCTTGGGCTGGTTCCGCTGTCTGTAGGCAGCTCTCCCTGGCAGACACATCGGGCCATTCTCATACAAACCACCACACTCCCCAAAGGCCCTACCCCCTAAAACTGTCACATTGAATGTGAAGCTTTTAACGTGATTTTTCTGAGGGGAAGACATTCATTTACAAGGGGTAGGGCCAAAAGCCAGACCTTGGCCCTGCTTCAGGGTTCCCAGAATAATAAGAAATTAACAGTAGCCTTCAAGCGTGTGGGAATGACCAAAGCTGTGGAACACCAATTCCCTTCCTCAGCGTTAGCTCAGCATTTGCCACTGGTTTCTCAGCATTGCTTTCTGACTTCCAGGTTGTTGTCTCCTTTCCTAGACATTGTCTCTTGAAAAAATCTGGATCTCAGCCACCTCCCCATCACCATTCCTATCTCTATTATTCTGCCAGGTCTGGGTCCTTACAGATTTAAATTCTTGTGTCTAGCTACCTTGCTCGTAGTCAACAGACTATGAGCTCTTACCAGTTTAAATACTCCCACCACAGTAATCCTGTGTTTCATCAGCTTCTCATCCAGTCCACCAGAAACCTTTGCAGAGATGATGTCACATGCCTCTAGGCACAGATCTGTAGATCTCTGCAGAGGATTTCACTGAGATCTTTAGATCCCCAGCTTCAGCCTATCCAACCATCTCTGACTCCTCACCCTTGCACATCCAATGGGCTGGGGGAATTTTCACTTAGGAATCTTCACTCAGAAGAAGCCATGATAGACAAATTTCAGGGAGAGCCAATATGAAACAAAGTCAGGATTCTTAAGACAAAGAGGTAGTGAATACTTTAAATGTTGAACGTAGGTATTGAAAGGGAGACAATTATTTGGGGCCTTTTTGAAGTTTCACTTCTTGAAGGGTGTAATTTATAACCAGACTCAATGATAAAATAGGTAAAACTGGAGAATTAAACAAAGGGGTCGAAGAGATTGTTCAGTAGAGCAATGACTGTCAATAGCACTGACTGTTCTTGCAGAGGACCTAGGTTCAATTCCCAGCATCCACATAGCAAATTACAACTGTCTGTTATTCCAGACCCAAGAGATATGATTCCTTTTCTGGCATCTGTGTGTACTAGCAACAAGTGTGGTGCACAGACACACATGCAGGCAGAATACCACGCACATAAAACAAATAAGTAATTTTTAAAAAAAAAAGAAGCAAAAAATGCATTATTCTGTTTAGAAATTTCCCTTATCTTAAAGAATTTTTTCATGCTCGCTTCAACAGCACATATACTAAAATTGGAACGATACAGAGACGGTTAGCATGACCCCTGTGCAAGGATGACAAGCAATTTCGTGAAGCATTCCATATTTTTTATGGACATTGGATATAGGAGAAAACAAGTAATAGGACAGGCGCCTACCACAGAGGGACTCTGAAAGACTCTACCTAGCAGTGTACCAAAGCAGATATTAAGACTCATAACCAAACCTTCGGCAGAGTGCAGGGAATCATATGATAAAAGAGGGAGTTAGTATGACCTGGAGAGAACAGGAGTGCCACAAGGACCAAATACATCACGGCACAGGGGTCTTTTATGAGACTGTTTCCCCAACCAAGGACCATGTATGGATACAACCTAGAACCCCTGCTTGGGTATAGCCCATGGTAGCTCAGTATCCAAGTGGTACCCTAGTAAGGGGAACAGGGACTATTTCTGACATGAACTCAATGGCTGGCTCTTTGACCCTCCCCCCGCCAAGCTAGGAGCAGCCTTGCTAGGCCATAGAAGAGGACATTGCAGCCAGTCCTGAAGAGACTGATAAGCTAGGGTCAGATGGAAGGGGAGGAGGTCCTCCTCTATCAGTGGACTTGGAAAGGGGCAGGGAAGAGATGAGGGAGGGGGCTACGGCTGGGATACAAAGTACATAACCTGTGATTAATATAAAAATAAATAAATAAAACAAAAATAATTTTCTTTTAAAATGAAGGTGTGTGTGAGGTGGTTTATGAAATTAAGTGTTCAGGTTTAAAATGGGAGAGAAGTGGTGACAAGGTTAAGCTCAGAGGTGACATATATTTTGATCTTGAGCATGATTCATTAGCTGTTTTGGCATTCGTTTGCGGTCTCTCTCTCTGAAAATGACATGAGGTGGTGCATGCCTCTAATCCCCATGTTCAAGAAGTTGAGGCAGGAGGATCGTAAGTTCAAGACCAGCCTGGGATACAAAGAGAGCTCAAGGCAAGCATGAAATATATTAATGAGACTCTGTCTCAAGAAAAAAATTAAAAGGCCATACTATAACTTTAGACAGTCTTCACAATGGTTTGTGTTTTTCTGTTGGTTTGACTTGGTTTTTGAGGTGCTTTTTTTTTCAATTATATCAACATTTTAGACTCTCAGTATACAAGAAATGCAGCCCAGGATCCAATATTAGGGGTTCCTTCCTCTTTCTGTGTCCCCTTAATTTTCTATCTTCCCTTTCCTTTCCTTTCCTTTCCTTTCCTTTCCTTTCCTTTCCTTTCCTTTCCTTTCCTTTCCTTTCCTTTCCTTTCCTTTCCTTTCCTTTCCTTTCCTTTCCTTTCCCTTCCTTCCTTCCTTCCTTGTTCTTTCTTTCTTTCTTTCTTTCTTTCTTTCTTTCTTTCTTTCTTCCTTTCTTTCTTCTCTTTCTAAATTCATTTCTGTATGAGTGCATGTACACCTGCATGCCAGAGGAGGACATCAGATCCCCTTTTTTATAGATGGTTGTGAGCCACCATGTGGTTTTTGGGAATTGAACTCAGGACCTCTGGAAGAACAGGCAGTGCTCTTAACCACTGAGGCATCTCATCAGCCCCCTTCATTTTCTGTCTTTACATCTTGTCTCATTCTATTTCTTCTGCCTGGAATGTGTCTCAAAGCTGTGAGTCCAACCGTTCTGTCTAATACTCAGGTCTGAACTGTCTCACCTTGGTCAGTTTAACCTCTTGCTTTGCTTTGTCTGACTTCCCACCTTGCTCAGGCAGCCTACAGCTGACAATTCTGTAAGGGCCAATGTCTTAGTTAGGGTTACTATTACTCTAAAGAGAAACTGTTATCAAGTCAACTAATAGAAGATGCACTCACTTGGGGGCTTGATTACAGTTTCAGAGGGTGAATCCATGACCATCCTGGATGGAAGCAAGGCATTAAGCAAGTGGGCATGGTGCTGAAGCAGTAGCTGAGAGTTTTCATCTTATCCACAGATGAGAAAGAAGGGTGGGGAGAGAAAGAAAGAGAGAAAGGTTGAAAAAGAGAAGAGGGAGAATGAAAAACGGGTGATATGAAACCTCAAAGCCTGTCCCCAGTGACACACCTCTTTCAATAAGGGTACACCTCCTAATCCTTCCCAACCAGTCCCGTACTGGGACCAAACATTCAAATATATGAGCCCGTGGGGGTCATTCTTACTCAAACCACCATAGCTAGTTTCCTGCAAGGGAGGCTGACAGGAAAAGAAACAAGTGGCTGATCATGAGAAGCCCACTGATCTATGGCCACTGCCCCAGAGAAGTAAATGGACAAAAACAGCTGAGTGATGTGGTGCTGATAACAGGATGGGGAAGAATCTGTAGGAGGAAAGAGGTGCAGGGAACCTCAAACGCCCATTAAGGACAGGCACGCCTAATAGAATCATAGGCACAGGACTAACAGATCAAAACAGGGAGACAGACTGAACATTCACTTATTTCTTCATGCAAAAGCATACCCTGTCCACAGGGAGGTTCATAGGAAACTTGCTTATGCATGCTGGGAATGCTCCTGGGACACGATGTAGAGGGATTCTGCAGTTTCTCTGGGGACATGTTAGGATTTAATTTGAAGTCTGGCATACCCTCTCTGATATGTACAGACATAGAGTGAAGTACTTAATAGAACTTTGCTTTCTTGGGTGTCATATTTTCAGACAAAATTAATGAGATCCCCATCATGCTATATCAGACTTGCTGCTGAGGTCCTTAGATGTGTCTCTTGTATTTACATTTGTTATTACTCTGACTTTATTAATAGGACACTTGCCTTATTGGCTGCTTCATGTCTTTTGCCTGGTGAGAAACCTTTTGATTTCATCTTTTAAAGGACAGCGAAAGAATGCAGCTACAAATTAATGGCCCCTTTGTCTCTCTCTCTTATTTTTTTTTTTTGAGTATTTTTAAATTTATTATGTATACCATATTCTGCCTGCATGTGTACCTGCACTCCAGAAGGGGGCACCAGATCTCATTATAGATGGTTGTGAGCCACCATGTAGTTGCTGCAAATTGAACTCAGGACCTCTGGAAGAGCAGCCAGTGCTCTTAACCTCTGAGCCATCTCTCTAGCACCCCACCCCCACCCCAGGCACAAAGAAAAGACTGACATTCCCTAGAGCACACTCAGGCTACTGGCCTAATCTGGACCCTGTCTACCAATGTAATAGAACTTGTATAGTCTATCACTTTTAAAGACCTTGTTTATTTGTTTTTGTCTTTCCCCACCAGCAGATTAACACTATCTACTTACAAAACTGAACAAGCCAGACTATTTCACCTCAATGGACATTTTAACTTGATGAATAAGGCACTCTCTAATGGGCTACCCTCCCTGAAAGGCATGTTTAAAGCAAATGCATTGATTTGCAATTTGCAGATCATAAATTCATTCATTTAAGCTATACAATTCAATGGGGGTGGTGGCACTCCCTATGATGAAATTCTGAAGTATTTTTGTCCCTTAATGAAGGCCCCTCAAACCCTCACACCTCCTGTCAACCGAGACTCGGGCAACGGCCACTTTGCCTCTGTGGATCTGATGTTGCACACAAATGGAATCATGTGACTCTGGCAGTGGTGGTCAGCGTTTCTGTTTCTTGGGGTTTACCCACGTGAAACTTTCTTCTTCACTGCTCACACGCTGTCCCACTGCACAGATGTGTCACCCCGCTTACTAATTTAAGAGCGCTGATGTCCCCACTCCGAGGCTATAAATGCCGCTCTGCACATTCTCACGAAAAGTGTTTGCAGCAACGAGCACTTCTCACTCTAAGGCCACTTTTCGTGAAGGAAAACTGTCTGTCTAGGAAGCACGTGTGTTGACGATGGATAGTTAGTTGAAGCGCGCCTCGGGCTTCTCGCTCTGCTCTCTCGCTCACGTTAACCTACAGGTCTTTCTGAACTAACTTCTCTGCACACTCAGTTTTAATGTCCCCCTGTCACAACACATGGTGAGACCCTTGTCAACTGACATCATTTCACTTTTTTCTAAATTCCCAAAGCTACTGTGTGCTGTCATCCCACAACTCAGAGTATCTGAAACGCGTTGTCATTTTCTTTCCTGATCCTCTTCCTAGTCCATGACTCTTCATCATTACTGCTGACCTATTTACTTCCTCCACTCAAAAATTATATTCATCCCCAGATCTTTTCCATCTAACTGGCCTCAGGATTTACACATATCTGGTTATATTACTCTCATCAAAAAACATTTAAGAGTTACACTGGAATCCACTTAAATTCCTTATTCACTCTAAAAGAGAACTTTACAATCTGCCTTTTGCACCCCTCTCTAGTTTCCTTCTTCACCAACACTCTTCTTGGATCTTCTCCTAGCCCACTCCATGTCTCTTGCCCCAGAGAACAAAATAAGTCTGTTTCTTTCAACTAATATTTGCTGAAGCTTTATTATGTGACAAGCATAGTGTTAATTTTTGAAAAAGTGAGAAAAACACAGCATTTTTAGTTTCATGGAATACACTCTCTGGTGAGGAAGACAAAGCAATTGCAGTAATTGCCTTAGGCTTTCTACTGCTGGGATAAACATTATGGCCAATAACAACTTGGGAAGGACATGATTTATTTCACCTTACCCATCTAGGTAACAGTCTACTGTTGAGAAAACTCAGGGCAGGAATTTAAGCAGAGCAGAAACCTAGAGGTAAGAACTGACTGGAAGCCACAGAGGAATGCTGTTTACTGGCTTGTTCCTCTCACTCAGCCTGCTTTCTTACTCCACCCAGGAACCATCTGCCCAGGGTTGGCACTGGCCCCTGTGTGCGAGATCCATCCCATCAATCATTAATCAAAAAAAAAAAAAAAAGACATACAAGTAATCTGTTGGAGGTAGTTTCTCAACTGATTTCTTTTCGAAGAACTCAAGCGTATGCCAAGTTGACAGAAAACTAGCTAGCTCAATAATAAAGTGTGTGTTATACTCCAATGGGGGAAGAGGTACAGGTTGCTATGGGAACTTAAAGAGAAAGGGGAACTAAGTTTAGGAGAATAAACAGAATCTAAGGAGGTGAAGAAAGACAGGGAGAGAGCTCTCTGGCTTCCTGGGTTTCTTGTAATGCCATCTACCATGTTCTTTTCCCCAAGGCTATCTACAAAATGGTGGGCACTGTGATCATGATGAAAATGAATGAGGATGGCCTCACGCCGGAACAGCGAGTGGACAAGATTTTCAGCAAGATGGATAAGAACAAAGATGACCAGATTACACTGGATGAATTCAAAGAAGCTGCAAAAAGCGACCCTTCCATCGTATTACTTCTGCAGTGCGACATTCAGAAATGAGCTGATGTCAATGCTATGGACTGCACAGAAGTCTTGATGTTCCATTCAGTCTGCAGCTATACACACACACTTACACACACACACAAACACACACACACACACTTGCTTGGACTACCTATAAATGGACTTGCTTCTTGTGTTTGAAACACTTGTGTGCATGAGAATGTCATTTGCTAATGAATTTTAAAAGCATATATTATAAAAAAAACCGACATCCTGCCACAATGTGATATGTGTAATATCATTTCATTAAAATACATCTTCCTCTAAAGCCTGGGCAGAAGCTGCAAAGAGTTCTATGATTTCTTGTACATGTTTTGCTAATGCTTGTGTCTCCTTGATTATATAATGTTAGTAGCACTGAGACCCCCACAGTAATGTAATTTAATTATGGGCTGTGTCACCATTCTCCTGTAAAATAGTATTGGACAGACACACAGGAGGGGCTCTTGGCTCCCTGTCTGGCCCACACACAGCTTGTATTATCCTTGAATATAAATGTACTACATTTGCATGCCTTTTGGGTTTGCCTTAATTCTTACCTCATTGTAACCTCTCAATCTGGAAAGAGCTGTTTTGGATGAATGCAGTATAAAACTTAAAAATTATGCTAAATGATTCATTCATTAAGTATAGCTATATATATCTATAGACACAAAGATATTATTTATTGAGAGTAAAAACATAATGATGGGAATGTATTGATTTCTGCTTGATGTTTCAAAGGCTTCCAGAAAGGTGGCAATAGATGTCCCAAATAAATTTCTAACATTTGATTTATTTCCCTAATTCTTAATTTATACTTTTCAGCTCGATGTTGATAATAGTCAGGGTCAGCTAGCAATGACTAAATCTACCCTTAAGCATACATCTTTGGAATTTAAAGAATGAAAGGGGGGGAAAGTCACTTTCTAACTTCTTATCCAGCCCCTTCCCCAAGGAGGGACAATTAATATGGCATGTAACATTTAAAGAAAACAGGAGATTTGTTCATTCTGGAAAACAATGCTCATTATGTGACAATAAACTTTATCTCAGTGTGACTTTGGTGCCAACAACGTATTATGTTCTAGACAACTCTGTGGAGGCACATTTTGTGGGCGAGTGGGGCCCTCCCAAGATGTTAGGAGTAAAACGCGTGCTGCTGTTTATTTTTCATGATGGAATATAACTGATCCTTTTGCCCTTGCAGGGGTTGGGGCGGAGGATGTCATCCAGAACTCTAAATCGGGTTGGCATTTTCAGACCATGCCTGGAGACGTTCCACTTCTTCACACAGTGCAGTCCTCTCGTGTTTCCTCTGATGGAAACCTCTACATGTGCACTGCATACTAGCCGTGAAGTCTTTCAGGGACAGCCATTGTGACCATAGCAAAAGGGGAACAACAATGACAACAAAAGAAAACACAAATTTTATTTTAATTAAAATAACTCATGTAGATCTAGTGCTTACTTTTATCACACACTGCAGCCTTCTTTCCGACTATTAAATGACACCAGCCATCCAATTCAATTCATCCATCCATCCAACTCATTTCGCAAGTAATTGTGACTAAGCAAAGCTTACTATTTATTCATAGGACGGACGCCAAGAGACCTAAACTCTGTCCCAAGAGAGAGCACCTCCACGAGTAGCTACGAGCCCTGACACCCTTCACTCTGTGAACAGTGAGGAAGAAGCAGGGGCAGAGAAAGTCTGAGATTCTCCCACTGCGTTTCCCTCTCACTCAGGATAGGATGGATTAACTGGGACTGGTTACACGGGACTCTGGTGAACCATTCATAATCCGATGACTGCTGATTATGCTCCCAACACTGTTCTTGTGTATGTGTGTGGAGACAACCCATACATGCTCATGAATGTCAAACTCCAAGAAACAGAAGAAAAACCCAGCAAGAGGGAGAGAGGTGAGATATGACGGTGGCTCTTTCCACTAGTATGGTGAGGTGAGATTTGAAGACCACCCAGTAGGACCAGAGTGGAAGGCAATAAGGGGAAGATACCAAGAACTTATTTAAATTAAACTCTCCCACAGGCCCATTGTTCTTATAAGTAAAATACAGAAGTGATATCAACAAATAAAAACCTGATTTGCTTGTTTAGTCCTCCTTTTTACAATTAGTGCAGACTGACTGGCAGTTGACCCTGAAGAAAAGCCATGTGTCACCTCTGGGTTAGCATTTTTATTCCTGGTCATATTGTCCATCCACCCTCAGTAAACAAAACAAAACAGAAGCCACTTACAGAAGGACCTGTGAGGACATGTCCCAGGACATCTGTGATGGCTGTTTGTGGTGTAGGCAGTGGAGTCATCTGGCTTATCATTACAGGATCGGGTAAGTAAAACACCTAAGATGCCTCAGCTTGGCAGCCTACGTACCTGCTGGAGAGGACACAGGGTATGTACAACATGAAGAAATGCCATAAATGTGGAGTAGGAGATGAAGAATCAAACCTACTACACAGCATAGTATATGTACAAATGGAATACCACCCACAAAAGGACTTTAGGTGAAGGGTGGGTGGTAATGGAGGTGGTGTCATTACTGTTACTCCGTAATAACTCAATCCCCAATCACAGAAACTTGAAACAAGCATTTTATCACCTCCTGTGTTGAGTGTGCAGCTGGCTGACACTGGCTTACAGTCGATGCAGCTACTTGAGACTTGTTTAGTGAAAATGGGTCAGGGTCACTCTGGGCTGTCTGGGAACCTCAAGACTTCTCTTCACAGGCTGGTTTGTGCTTCTTCACATGGTAGCCTGACAGCAGCCAACACTACAAAGTGATCTTGGCTCCTGCACACTGTCATGTTAAGCAAGAAACATTACCATCTTTTTTCCCCCCTGTGTCACTTCCATTGGAGTTACTGGTTACAAGAAAGCCACTTCCTGTCTCCTGTTAGGTGAAGCAAAGTTCTTGGAGAATATACAGCATGAGAGATTTTTGTCATCGTCTTCAAAATAAAACACGCCAGTCTAATCTGTGGGCCAGAGCTCATATCCTAGATCCCATGTGAAATGCGTCTCCCAAGAATCTCTTAAGTTTCTTGCCATGACTCTAGGATCAGGCTTGAGGGCCAGAAGGCTCCTCATGTACCACACACTGAGTACCATTCTTTACCCTGAGTCTCCCATATGAACAGGGTAATTACCTCCCCTCACACACATTGAATGGTGAACTAGGCTTACAACCACTGCAATAAACACTTCAAGTGGGAAAGAAAAGGCACACAGCTTTTCTAATCAATGGCAACTCTACAGTGGGGCGGGGTGTCTCTTATAAGCTTCCCAATGGGGGACTCCAGCTTGCTGTCCACATGTAAAATCTTAGAGCTACCAAGACCTTAGACAGTTCTTTTCAACACTTTTTAAATCCTCTGTATGCTTTGCCTACATAGAATGTATGGGCCAGGTGTTGAGTCCCCCTGTAACTAGAGTTACAGACAGTTGTAAGCTGTTATGAGGGTGCTAGGAACTAAACTCAGGTTGTCTTAAATGCTGAAGGCTTTGAACAGCTGCAGGGTGGAAGGCACAATCCTGTTCCATCTGTCCTGCGCCAGCGTGTTTATTAACTTATAAACTCCATTGTCTTGAAGTGGTTTATTCTGAGACTGGTATGGAATGAAACCCTTAATAGAATTAGCAATCCTACCGTTTAAAGGTAAATACCCATGAAGCCCTTAGAAGCATTTTGTCTGCAAAGGTCAACACCCACCTTAAATCTTTCTGTGCCCTAACAAGAGCATTGTACTCTTACCCTGGATTTTTAAATTTTTCTTTTCCAAGTTGAAACCACAGTGCCATTTTATTAACAGCTTACTTCGTCAGTTCAGGCTTAGGCCTTTGGGGGCCCTGCGGCCAGTTTTTGTTCCTTTTGAGTAGGCCTGACAATGTGAGATTGGTTTTTGCACTGAAACCTTTTTCTGAATTTGAAAAGCAGTCCAGCATCTGGCAGGAATGAGACAAGCATGGTCCCTCAGATGTCACTGCTTGTCCTTATCTTGTTGCTCTCACATCTTATTACATGCACCAGGGCATGGCCAGAAGGTTTAGACATTCTAGTTTACTGTTTCCCAGGTTACTGCACTTTCCTCTATGTAAAATGGATCCTAATCTTGGCACCTCTAATTCAGTGTTCCTCACCACAAGCATCCGTAAGACTAGGTGGGTTTCTGCCAATAGCTTTTCCAAGGCCATTAGTGCCATTTCTTGTCCAGTATTGTACAGATTTAGTTTTATTTTATATTTACTTTCAAGTACCAAGATCTGCTCTTTTAGCTATTAAAAGGAACCACTCCAGTATCTTAAGTCTTTATATTCTCTCCTGTTCCTTAACTACACAATTCATTTGTGTTGTTCTCGCTTGGACTCTCTCCTACAAAGACACAGGCTTTGAACAGCTGCAGGGTGGACAGCACAATACCTCTTTCCAGTAGTATCAAGACTTCTCCAATCAATTAGTTTCTTCTGGTGCAGCCTTGAGGAGAAGCTCAGTCCTGTCAAGCCTAGGGGATCCACTTAAAAGCCCTTGAATATTCAGAAGAGTTTCACTTCTTTTCATTGCTTATTCATTTCTAGCCTGGGAAACTACATAATTTTACCAGATTCTATTAGTTATAATCTAGCCAGAGCAAGGAGGGTCTCCACAAAGTAAGGTCCTGGAACATGGGAAGGATTTACTTGGTTGGCCATCTGTGGAAGATATTGTCTGCTAGTGGGAATGAACAGGAAATGAGGAAGCACTGCATAAATAATGCTGAAAGCAAGTCCATGAGCTGAGATGTAGATTTAACTCAAGCCTCTGCAACTGAGTTCCGTTAAAGCAGTCACACCTCAGCAACCAGCATCATGACTTCCTTTATGTCCCAGGTGTTACTTCATAAAGAGGTTGGGAGCTTCAAGGAAACACCCCCAATCCCTGAAAACCTAGCTTTCTTCCAGAAAGCTCCATCTCCTGAGGTTCCAGCATTAATGCTAGAGGCTAGAACCAAGTATTTATCACATAGGACTTCCAGGGACACGAGCAACAGCTATGCGTTGTAAATGTATTAACTGCCTCAACAAATTCAGCAATAGCTATATACTGTGAATGTATTAACTGCATTAACAAGTTACGGATATGACCGGAATACTGTCTTGGGATATTATAAAGAGTTAATCTCTAGTCCTACATCTAATTTGCACTTAGCAATAAATAAATAAACAAATAAATGAAGAGGGGTGTCTTCCTATGTAGCTATCCTAGCTTACTTTCAGTAAGACATTTTTGGCCACTTCCTTTTCATCACATTTCTAATATAATACATGAGGCACTGCCCTGTTTCTTGCAGATTTTAAGCATTTGTCTCCATATACAAATACTCCAAACATCACAAAGCCAGCCGTTCCATACATGAAAGGGAATGGGAGAAATAAAACCTTGGAAAATACTTAAAATAAGTTGCTTACTAATTTTAGTAACTATTCTTATACTTTAACTTACTAAAACTTACTACACTTACCATTTTGTGATTGATTCTAATCATTTCCTGAGAAAGAACACTGAGTACCTAAGTTTTAAAATCCGAACCTGTCTTAGTATGTCTAGGGACTTTAGAGCTACCTGAATGACATGTATAAATAAATCACTGTTCATGAAGAGGCCCAAGTTAGTCAATTACTCCTTGTCCCAATTCACAAAAGCATGACCTTAATACATATAAATTTTAAGTTTTATTTTTAGAAGTTACACATACTTAAAAGAACAATAGCTTTTCAAAAAAATTTCCAATGGATGTTATTACTACTTAGAACATTAGATAATGATGTCACTTATGATTGAAACCAAAATTTTCTGAGGCCCAAGCAATATACTGTCTTCAGCAGGAGCTCAGGATCTGAGAGTTGCATTTCCCATAATGCATTGTTTTCTGCAGGAGATGCTCAGGGTATGAGGGTTGCATTAGAAGCACACTTAAAACTAACACAAAAACTCAAGACACTGAACTCCTTCGCTAATTAAAATTAATGCACTGGTAAATTCCACCTTCATTTTATTTGAAAAAGTGCACGTATGTTAAAATAGTTCTGATATAAATGAGTTATACTGCTTATGGCTGGTGGGGAAAGTTTAAAATACCCAGCAGTCTCCTCTTTTTATATTCTTAGACTAGAAAATGCTTTTGAATTTTTGGCAACTGTTTTAAGAATACATTCTCTTCCCCACCAAAACAAAATCCAGTTTTTGTCAATAACTATAGAAGTATGCTTGCTTTTAAAAATAGTACTTTTCTTAAAATACTTCCCTTTCAGGTTCATAAATATGTATTTTAATTTATTGCTGGTAATAAAAGGAATGCTTCTTGCTACTATTCGATGTCTGTTTAAAGATTAGCCCTAATCCTAGAACACAGGCACTAGTACACTCATGGTTTCTTTAAAAACAAAAAATTGTAAATACCATTTTTTACAGTAAACTTATCATTGTAGAAACCTTTTAATATCTCTAGAATCAGGGTGTGTCATGTCATCTTACCATTAAGTGTTGATTTTGTCTCATGCAGCCATTAGCATCTCTGCCTGATGACAGGCACTTGCCTCCTTTTCCCAGCCCTGCTTTACCACTAAGCTGTATTCTCAGGCCTCAATTTCACATTGAGTCAGAAGCTAAGCTGCCCAGGCTTGCCTTGAACTCACTCCATAACCCAGGCAGGACTAGAACTTGTAATCCTCTTCCATCTGCCTTCCTAGTGGCTGTACCACCAAAAACGGGATTTTTACACTAGGCCACCAACCATGCTACTGGTTAAACTGGAAACTATCACAGCTGTGGCATGCTCTTCCTTGGGTGGAGGACTATTAAAGCACAAAGGAGAAAACACTGTCGGAGTTGGCAATGCTTCAGGACCACATAAGAGTATTTAATGAAGACCATCTTAAAACTGATAAAATGTACTGATTAAAAACTGTATCCAAAATCTAGTTGTACCCTAGGGTTGAAAACCAATGGAAACCAAAGATTTTGCCCAGTATAATCAGTCTTAAGTAGTCTCTAATACTTAAAACATCAGTATGTGCAGCGTGACCAGTTCTCGTATACTGCATCCACCGATTCCACACGGAGAAAGCCCTCTTTCCACAGACATTTGTTAATCTTTAAGCCAAACTGTAACAACCTGGAAAAGCAAAACTAAACATCGGGTACTCAAACTTTTATTTTAATTCTTACAAAATACTATAGAAATGAACCCAAAATGAACAGATATGTACATGTGCATATGTACAAAATTTTACTCCTGAAAAAATTTATAAAAGTGGATGGTAAAAACAAACAAAACACAGAAACTCCAAAGCAAACAAACATAAAAAGATTTAAAACCAGTATTATGAAATTGGTTTTCACAGGAAAAGCCATAGTAATTTTAAACTATTGGCAGCAGCTGGTTTTCTAGGCTTATTTACACAATTGATGGGTAATATCAAAGGAGCTTCTTTATTTCAGAGTAACTCTAGTCTTCTAGTCTCACTTTACTTCATCCACCAGTCCAGATTATTCCCCCTCACAATCTTTCAGCACGAGGGCAAGGCACTAAGCTGTCAACTTGCGTTGTCATCTTCCTCTTGAGTTACAGGTCGGAAGGGCAACGTGGTTTGCCCTCTTTCAGGGTCAGACATTCGAAGAATTCTAATCAGTTTACTTGAAGGAAGTGAGCTAGAGGAAGCAAAAGTAATCACTCAATTTCCTAATAAAGTTTTTACTCATTAAATACTTCCCTGGTATTCCCACACTAGGTTCAATTCCCAACAATACGAGAAATCAATAAATTAAAAAACTTCCTGCTACAACCTATCTATTTTCAATTTGGATGAAAAGAAAATATTAATTTTTTATGTCAGCTACTTTATACTCTTGTTCTTGTCTGGAGTTTCCTGGATATTCCAAATCAAACTGGCACAGGATCATGGGACTCCTTTGGAACATAAGATCAATGGCAAAGGATGGATAACACAGCAGAGCTCTTTCTAAGACTCGTGTTTGTAAGTAGCCAAGGACAAAGAAGAAGGAATCTTAAATTGTTTCTGTTTTACACAGAATTACTAAAATCACTTCCTATCTGTTGGCCAAGAAAACCAAAGGAACAAATTCAAAATATAAAGAAGTCAAAATTATATTCTAGTCTATTCGTTTCTTAAAGAAGATATATGACATAAACATCTAGGAGAGTAGAAGACATCTTAAACCTGCAAGAAGGCAGACTAATCAACCTCCATCCCTTATCCCATCATTTTTGCATTTAAAAATTTAAAACCATGCTAGTCCAATGCTCCAGGCTGCTTTCACTCACTCACCATGCTTTGCCTATCTGGGATTTTTATATGTGTGCATGCATGTGTGAGCCTCCCATGTAGAAGATTCCTTTCCCCTCCTTAAATCATATGTGTGTGTGTGTGTGTGTGTGTGTGTGTGTGTGTGTAAAACCTTTGGAAGGAAGACCCACTATGCCTCAGCCACACTTAGGTCAGAATGCTGGCCGTCTGCTGGACGGTATACCACCAGCAGGGTACACAGGAGAATGAGAAACCTCCATCTGTTAAGTTTGGCTTTAGGACCTTGTAGGTGTAGGGTGGGGTTTAAGTTATGTATGTCCCTTCTACACATGTGATCAAAATATATAAAAATATGTGTATGTGCTCACAGAAAGTTTTAAAGAGTTACCTCATGCTTTGCGGGGTAAGCAAGATAAACTGTCTAAAACGTTGGGAATCTGCCATCTTAAGTATCATGTCCATCGCAATTCTTCTATTAACCATATCCTGAAGAGGAAAGATCAAAGTTAAGATTGGCTAAAACAAACAAGTTTTATTCATTACGTATGATGCCAAATAGTTCATCTATGAAAAAGCAGTATCAGAAATTATAAGGGGAAAGCAACTGAATATTCTCCCAAGCTACTTCTCTGCTCTCCTCTTTCAAATATAAGCAACACTTAAAATAATAAGAACATATTCCAATGACACACTATTACAGAACGAATCTGTAAGTGCAATAATAATTACTCAAAATAAAAATAAAAAATTTGCCTGGTTTTAAATTTATCAAGTGTCTCAGAATTTAGAAAATGTGGCAGTCACAAGGCATAATAAAAGCAGCATCACTGAAAATTAAGCACAGTTTAAGAATAAAAATACACTAGTCAGGGACACAGTACTTCCAACATTACAAACAACTTAGTACAGCCAAAATTTCTGGCAGATACTACACCACTAAGGATCTCAATGTTACCTTACAAAATTAAATACTTTATATGTAACCACCGAGGGGTTTTAAAAGGTCTGTTTTTATAAACCAACACTTTCCTAAGTCATGTGGAGGATGGGCTGCAGATAAGAAACAGCAAGACACAATCTGAAAGTCTAGTAAGAGGCAGCTGGAGGTAAAGGGACAGGGGTAGCAGAGCCGCAGTGAGACAGGAGGAAAGGGCAGATCAGAGGAGCAAACAAGGCCAGGCAGCGTGTAAGTAAAAAGAAAGAGTTAATAAGATAACCACGATTTTAAAGCTAAGTAACTAGGATGGTATTGATAATTTGTCATTAACAAGGTAAAAAATAGGAAAGATTATTTGAGGAAGATCCACTCAGTCTCTATACTGAGCTTGGAATGTTGACAGTTTACTGGATGGTGGAATGTGCAGTGTGGCACACAGGTCTAGGCTATAAACCAGATTGTCAGGACAGAAGACCTCCATCAAGTAGGTCTATAAGCAGATATTGGCTTTGGTGACTGTAGGGAGGAATGTATATCACTTCTACACATACGTGACCAGGAAAACAAAAATATTGTAAAAAGCAAACAGAAAATGTCAAACACTCAGCGGTATCAGAACTGGAGGCAGAAAGGAAGACTAAAAGGGGACACTGTAAAATTAAATCCAGAATGAGTGTAGAGGCTATAAGAAAACACATCCCAATAAGGAGGGCAAAGGTGCCAAGTACTCTAATAAATAAAGACCAAGCTCACGGATGGCATCTGATAAATGACTGCTGTGGAACCCAAGCCCAGACTATAGTGCATAAAGTAGTAAGGATGTATGTAAACATAGAGATGCCACCTGAGCCTTATTGTAGCCCAATGAGGCAATGAATAATAACACCTTCTACTGCATGGAAAAACTGAGACCCCAAGAGGATACTAAGTCACTAGAGTAATAATAGCAGTCCTTGGTTTCAAAACCTTTCATTTTTTTTCACCCTTAAAGTCAAATGCTCTTACATCTGGTGTTATTTTTTTTTTTTTTGCCTTCCTTTTACTCTTTTTTGAAAAGCTTGGCCATAACCAAAGGAGCCAGTCAACAAAAGCCCTGTGTTAAGAAGCAAAAGCTTTATGATATCTTCAAGTTGATGGCAATGAGCCAGGGAAAGGCTGAATGAAAGCGCCTACCAGGTAGACACTCAAGATACACATGGTGGAGAGAAAAGCTGGAGTGGGGAGGGTCTCTGGAGGACCACAGGGCAGCCATGGAGAGAAGTACACTACAGGGGCTCCCCGAACACGAACATCACAAACTAATGTGGCAGGGGACAACCTTCCCTACTGCGGGGAAACAAAAGAGAGACTTCCTTTCAAAACATCCCAACCAAATAAAAATCAGAGAACTTAAAATTCAACAATACCATGTAGACATCAAACTCGTCCAGGCATCTGAAAGGTGATTCAGCAATGGACCACAGGGACAGAATGAAGCACACTGTGGAGAAAGAACGTTCCCCTCCAGACAGAGCACGCATGTCATTGAAGGAAGCTTTGTTTCCCTCTCCAGGCTGAACCTTTAAGAGTGATCACAAAAAAAAAAAAAAAAAAAAAAAAAAAAAAAAAAAAAAAAAAAAAAAAAAAAAAAAAAAAAAAAAAAAAAAAAAAAAAAAAAAAAAAAAAAAAAAAAAAAACAGATTTATAGTTCAAAACAAGAGAAAGAGGGGTGAAGCTAAGACCATTTAGCAGTATGAAAGAATCTATTTCATTCAGAATATTTTCTACTGTAACAGTAAGCTATCCAATTTTTGTTACAGTTTAAAAGAATCAAACTGATTTGCATCTCTGATGACTACAGGCATTGAGCATTTCTTGTGGAGAACTGCTTCTTTTTCAAGCTGCTTAATAAAGCAGCGGGGGTAGGGGGTTGGGGAGGGAAAATATGTTTTCACCCTGGACTTCACCTTGAGACAGAGAAATGCGGAAGTTTCGCCAAGTTCCTTAAAACTTGTTTGTATGACCTTGGACCATATCTACTACAGGGAAGTAGTTTTAGAAAACAAGTTTGGTAGTTCTATGAACTTCTTTCTTGTATTATGTGACTTGTTTTTGCTTTGCCTCTAAAAAGGAATTTTGGAATAAACTCATGCTGCAGTCTAACTGATAGCCCTCTTGAGCTGATCCCATGTACAGTGTGACTTGCTTTAATTATTTCAATCCTCACTCCCCACTCTGGAACTATTCGACTCTGCTGGCAGGTTCCCGGCAATTTCTTTAAGTGTTTCTCAGCCATTCAATATTCCTCTACTGAGAATTCTCTGCTTACTCTGTACAGCCACCATAGGCTGCTCAGTTTTCATGTGAGTTACCTAGTAAGTGGTACAGGGGTTATTCCTGACATCAACTCTGTGGTCGGCTCTTTGATCACCTCCCTCTGGGGGGGTGCAGCCTTGCCAGGCCACAGAGGAAGATAATGCAGCCAGCCTTGATGAGACTTGATAAGCTAAGGTCAGACAGAAGGGGAGGAGGTCCTCCCCTATCAGGAAACTAGAGAAAGGGCATAGGGGGAGAAGAGGGAGGATTGGTGGAATAGGGAGGAGATGAGGGAGTGGACTGCAGCAGGGATAGAAAGTGAATAAATTGTAATAAATACATAAATAAAATAATAAAGTAAAACTGAGGGGCTACAAAGATGGCTCAAAGTTAAGATGCTATTACAGAGGACCCAGGTTCATTTCCCAGCACCCACACAGTTGGTGGCCATCTATAAGTCCAGGTTAAGGGATCTGACATCTTCTTCTGGCCTTCTCAGGCACCAGGCATGCACTTGGTGCATAGTTATATATGCAGACCAAAAATACACAAAAATATTTTTTAAAAAATCAGCCAGGCACTAGTGGTGCATGCCTTTAATCCTAACACTTAAGAGGTAGAGGCAGGCAGACTCTGTGAGTTCAAGGTCAGCCTGGTCTACAGAGAGTTCCAGGACAGCCAGGACTACACAAAAACAAAAAACAAACACTGTTTCAAACAAACAAGATCAAATTGAGTACTTTTTGAGCTTAATGAAACCTAACATACCAAAATTCCAAAGCTATGGTAACAAATCCAATATTTAACCAAACATTATTTACTAAAATAATGTTCTTCTGAAACTGTTACTGTACTAAACATTTAAAGCACTGAGATAATTTTTCATTACCAGAATTACAGTGCCATCTAGTGGTTTTACAGCTTTAATAATTAATGATTGTCCAAACAGACCAACTTGAAGAAAGAGGCTTACCCAAGAACAATAATGAAAATGGATTAATAGGGTTTTTGAGGGGTGGAGGGAGAAGGAAGACTGGGAAGAGGGGAAAGTGCAGGAGGATGTAAGATAAAATTAAAGACATTAAAAACATTTTAAAAAACCCTCCATGGGAACAGTAAAAAGAAAATCAATTAATGTTATAAAAAGCATTCCTTCTGCATAATTTCCCAAGACAATAATATAAAGTAACATAAAGAGGCATTCTATTTTGACAATATTGCAGACATACCATATCCAACAAAGCGAAAAGAATCGTTTTATGTGTAAGATATATGTAAGATAAGCAAGCATACATCATTTTTTAACACTCTAAGCGGCTTACAAATTCTAAATGTAAATATATGTTGTGTAACTTTTTCTGAAGACACAATACCCTAAGGAGGGAAAATATCTTATGAGGACATAAGTATTTATTTTCCTTGAATTTGTGCCTGAAAGTAGATGGGTTTTCAAATAAATGCAATTTTCTTCTCAACAGCAAAGTAATAGCTCTGACTCCATGTCCTTACCAACCATGTTTCAATTTTGCTCATTTCAGTCATCCTCATTAGAGGTACAACAGTAGCTAGTGAGGCATAAGTTTGTATCTCTGATAACTTACAATCCTGAGCACTGTTCATGCGCTTATCACCCATTTAGATAACTCCATTTACAAGTTTAAGTCTTTGGTGATTTTAAAATAGATTCAGTCTTTTTTTCTTTTATTATGCTCAAAAAATTCTAGATAAGTTCTTTTGTTGTAACATATATCAAAAATCTTTCCCCAGGCAATAGCATCCCTATTATTACTGTTACTTTTTAAAATTACTTTTTATGTCCCATTTTTAAAATCTTCATTAAAGTACTTTATTTAATTAACAGGCAAGGGTGGCACATGTTAACAGTGCTTATTTCTACACATATGAAATATATACCAGTTAAGTCACAATAATTAGCATGTCTATCCCCTCACTTGTGTCTAGAGCCTTTGAGCATCTCTTTTAGTTTCCCCTAAAATGCCTCGTATTTCCTGTGAACTGCAGTGGCTACATTGCTGTGGAGCTCTGGGACTTAACTCCCATCAAACTTTTGGTATTTGTTAGCCTACTTCTACCTCTCCTTTCCCCAACTTGTAGTCATTGCTTCTTTGTGTTCAGATTAACTACTGAACATCCCATGAGAATATATGCCATTTGTTTTTCTGTATGTGGTTTACTTAACATAGTATCTTCTCGTTTTACCCATTTTGATGCAAATGGACAGGATTTCATTCTTGTTAATGGCTAAGTATCATTTCATTACTATATCTACTATATTTCTTTATCCATTCATCCACTGATGGGTACCCTAAGTTGACTTCCTCATCCAGTTTATTGTTCTATATTTTACATTTATCAAATTTTATACTAATCACTTTGCATACTAAATGGTATAAGGGCCAAAGCCTTTTTTTTTGTTTTGGTTTTCCCAAAAGGACATCAAATAATTTGAACCCAGTAATTCATGAAGTGATCACCATTTACCCATAGGCTTATAGTAGTGTCTCTGTCTAGATGAGGGAGTCACATGGCAGTTCACAACTGTAATTCCAGTGCCAGGGGATCTGACAACCTCACATAGACATACATGGAAGCAAAACAAAAATGTAAATTAAAAAAATTCATCTGTATAAAATGTGCTACATAATTTTATAAATTTGGGGAATTTTATGGTTTTATTTCTAATGTCATTCAACTTTGAAATACAGTCTATATAACTTTAATTTCTTTTCTTATTTAATAAGTTATTACAAATTTGTAAATTAGATAAATGGTCTATGCTGATAAATGCCCCATAGGTAATCCACAAAAATTACAATACACCACAGTGTTCTACATTTATGCTGGGTCAATATGGTGAATACTGTAAGGCTTGTTTAACTTTACTAACTTTTAATCTGATTTTTCCATTAATTATTGAGAAAAGTTCTAATTCCACCTATATTTAACAATTTTGCCTTTTAGTTTCCTCAAATGTTCTGTATTTCCTGTCTTCTAAATATATAAATTCAGAATGTTTAGAATTAAGTTTCTAATATTATAAAACATTCCTTTTGGTCTCTAGTGATCCTGTGTAAACTTGGTTTTGTTATTAGTAGCAATGTGTAAGCTTTCCTGTCTATCTGCATAGCATGCCTTTGCTCTATGTTTTTATTTAGGATCCCGTTGTCCTTGTGTTAATGTTTAAAGTCTCCTTTGAACAGAATTTGACTCATAATCTTAATACACACAGACAAGTCTTTGCTTTTAATACACCATTAGTCCACAAAAGCCTAATGTAACTACTGGTAACTAGGTTTTATTTCACACTACTTTGTGTTTGTCCCCATGTTCTCTGCGTTCTCCCTCTTTCATTTACGTGAGACAGGGTCTCAGTCTATAGCCCTTAGTATCTATAACTTGTGTTAATCTTCCTGCCTGGAGATTCCGAATTACATGCAAGTTGTCCTTGGGCCTCCATACTTACACTGTGGCATACAATCTGAAATAAATGCAACAAAATCTTAATTTTAACTGCATGTATTTAAAATGTGAATTGATTAAGTTTTAGAAGTGTGTTTATGTAAGAAATTGCAATTCAAAATAAGAATATATCCTCATGCTCCTTCATAAACTCCGCTTAGTTTCCAAGGGTCTAAATGTCTCTGTTACTTTAGCTTTCATTTATAAAATCAGCAAATACTCTTCTTCCTTTTCTAAGTTATTATAACTATTTTAGCTCCTTTGCATTTCCATATACATTTTAGGACCAGCTTATCAATTTCTACCAAAAAACAAACAAACAAAAACCCAACAACAATAAAACCCATGACTATTTTGATACAAATGGTGCTGAAATCTACAGGTCAATTTGAGAAGAACCAAAATTTTGACATGCTAAATTGCAATGTGCATATTCATGCTTGTATATGCACATGTGTGTTGCAGGTGTTTTCCTCAAAAATATTTTTTTTTTCCTGAGGCAGGGTCTCTAACCTTGGATCTCACTGAGTTGGCTACACTTGCCAGGCCCATGAGTTCACCTGTCTCTGCTAGGCTTCTTATGCAATGCTGGAGATCCAAACTCAAGTCATGATGCTTGCAAAGCAAATACTTTACTGGATGGAAAATCTCCCCAGCCCGTACTGAGTCTTTTCAGCCATAAAAATTATATATTTCTCATTTAGGTCTTCATTAATTTCTCTTTTGGCTTCCTACAGTATAAGTCTTAGATATTTTGTATCAGATTTTTATTTATTTTATATCTAATGGTGTAAAATGGTATTTTAAATTTCCAGCTTTTGATCACGCTGCTAATATAAAAATATACAATTCATTTTGAATGCTGATTGTGCCTGTAACTCTGTTTGTTGTATTTAACTATTTTTAGTTGCTTGTTTTATAGATTTCATTAGGTTTTCTACACAGGTGACCATTTTAATTATAAATGCAAGGAATTTTACTTCCTTTATAATCTATTTCTTTCATTCCTTGATTTTGGCTAGAATCGCTGGTACAATAATGAATAAATGGTAGGAATAGACAACTTGGTTGCTTCCTATCAGGAAGGATTCAAATCTTTTTACTTTATGCTTGATACTTTGTCTAAGAACAGGTACTAGATGATACAATAGCCCACCAAGGTGGAAAGGAACAAGTTTCTACTTGACTAGGATGTACATATGTTAAGGCTGACTGACAGTTAATCTGGGAGAAAGCTGGACTGTAGTAGATTTGCAGTTTTACTAAGATACAGTTTCATATATATCAGTTCCTTTGGCTAATGTAAACTCCAGCCCTCAAGAATTAACTGAAATACTAGTCATGTGCTTAATGTTCCCCAAGTCGTGCTGTCTTGTCTCAGTACCCCTTATAAACAATCAAATTCTAAGATCAGCAAATGCCTCCAGGAAAGAAAATATCCAGCAATGTTAGCTTACTTTGGACAGGTTTTCCCATTTCTTGAAATTTCAATTCATCTAGTCGCTGTTGCTTCCATAGCTTTCCAATGTCTTTAAAAATAGAACTTTTGTAATTTCCTTGGATTTCTTGTACTTTGCAGTAAAAACAATGGATTATTATGACATACTACCTCCCAAACCACAGGCCTAATCTCCCCTCGTACTTTCAAATCTGTATCTTTAAATGACTGGATCTCAAAAATAAATGGTGGGTTGAGAGATGGTAACCATGATTTACCAGTGGAAACTGAAACAATAAAAAGTAAAATTAACTTTCTAATTTGGTTAAATGCAGAGGTTCTAACTGACAAAGGCATTCCAAACATCTAGTATTTACTGTGAATATTAGAAGAGAAGGATAAAATTACAGAACCAAAAGCAGCAATTACTATTTAAAGTGGGTAACTGTTTTTTATTTTCCTACGAAACTTTTAATTCATATACCCGCTACATACTTTGTACACATTTCTACAAACACACAATCTACAAAGGTGAGTAACAGATAATTAAATTATGAGACAAAAACTTTATGGCTTCCACAGTGAGACTACAGACAATGGCTCTGTAAGTTCTAATGGTGCTGAACAAAAACTTAAAACAGTGGTGGACTGACAAGATAAACACACGTTATACTGAAAATAAAAGTGTCCTTAGCATGCTAAGAAAACAATGTGATTGTCTGGAAACAAACTCCCAGCTACTAGCTGTATTAACAGCAACTTAATTTTAAACATACTAGCAAAGACCATATTTTCTTCAGGTAACAGGATAAGGCCGATCATGTTTCATGGAAAAAAAAAAAAAACAACTAATGATAAAGAGGTAGAGTCAAGATACTTACTGATATACTAAGAGTTTCATTCTTGTGGTCAAAATTCATTTTTCCACAGTAAGCCCGCTGAGATAATAAGTTGTCAAAGTATAATTTGCATCTCAATGTCAAACACCTTCAAATAAAGTAATTTGCTATATTATAATACAGAACTGCAAATTCAATATGGTATAAAATAGGTAGATTTTAGATGATGTTTCCTGTATTTTTTATTAACATTTTTATTTTATATTAGTCACAGGTTATGTACTTTGTATCCCAGCGGTAGCCCCCTCCCACGTCCCCTCCCTATCCTTCCCACTCCTCCCTGCTCTTTTCTAAGTCCACTGACAGGGGAGGACCTCCTCCCCTTCCTTCTAGTTTCCTGTGTTTTTAATTGTATTTGTGTCCTGGATTTTAACACGTTCATTACTTGTATACGAATATTTACAAAATGAAAAGGATATCATTCCACATTAAATATGCCCCATTATGACCATTAGTCCATACGAATGTATTAGTCACCCAAATACGTTATTCAAGGCATTATTACTCTCAATATAAGACAAATCTTATTCTTAAAGGAATTCAGCTTTAGAGACATCAAGATAAATATGCATCTTATTTATCTGCCTTTTCCCCCTAGTTCATGTGGGGAAAAAAAGGTAAGGGTAAATGTTTTATCCCTTACTGGTACAATGCAAACTCCATCATTTCTACTCGATTATCAGAAAAAACTGAACTACACTGTAAGGAAACTTCCTGCTGCCTCAATTCCCTCTCCCCCATGTCTTTGAGTATATGTACATGAGCACATGTGCAGGTGGCACCTGTCATTCTTCAGTGCTATTCACCTTGGTTCGCTTATATTTACTTTTTAATTTATTTTATGTAGATGAATACTCTTTCTGAATGTATACCTACACACCAGAAGAGACCATCAAATCCCAGTATAGATGGTTGTGAGCCATCATGTGGTTGCTGGGAATTGAACACAGGACCTTTCCAAGAGCAGACAGTACTCTTAACCACTGAGCCATCTCTCCAGGCCCATATTCAGACTTTCATTTTATGGGTGTTTTGTCTGTATGTCTAACTGTCTGTGCACCACATACAAGTAATGCCCACAGAAGCCAGAAGAAAGCTACACTTAACATTCAATGCCCACAGAAGCCAGAAGGCTAGAGATCCCCTCTGACAAAGTTGTAGATGACTATAAGCCACCATGAGGGTGTTGGGAATGGAACCACAGAAGGGTGACCGGTACTCTAACCTCTGAGCCATCTGCCCACCTTATTTCTGAGACAGTCTCTTACTGCTCTGGGGTTTGCCTACTTAACTAGCTGTTTTACTAGTAAGCCCCAGAGATCCTCCTTACCTTCCCAGTAATAAAATTATAAATACATACTACTGTGCCTGACTCTTTGTTCCCAGCTTTTATGTGGGGCACAAAACAGGGCCTCAAACTCAGTTCTTCATGTTTATTGAGCTATCCCAGCCTTCAATTCTCATTTACCTTTCTCATCAGGGTGGAGCTACTGTGATTTTCAGACTGTCCCAGATTTGCCAATGAAAGCTCCTTAAGCTATCTCCTAAGTACTTCTGCCATCACTCTGAGGGAGTGGCTGGAACTGTAGTTGAGCCATAACAAGAGGCTTATCTATACCTTCCCCAGGCAGATTTGCTATCAGCCATTTTTCTCCATGGGATGCTGCCTCCTTTTACTGAGGGTACAGTATTTAGAAAATAAGGTCTGCATGAGAGAAAACTGGCAATTTTATTACCTGTACTCATTAATGAATTGAGGCCTTATTTCCTCAGAGTAATCATAATTTTTTTTTCTCCACTGTTTCCTGTCCTATACTACATTAACTCTCCCCATACTATGAGAAAGAGACGCCTGGGTTTTGTTAGTTTCTTTTGCTGCCATAGCACTAGCAACTGAGTTCCAGAATTCCCTATTAATGAACATCCTTCAGTACTCCAATATATTGGCTGCTTTCATTCACAGGGCTTTTATCATAAACTGTCCTGAAATAAGGTTAGAGAGTAAAGAAAGAATGATTCTAATACGTTGGCCATTTTAGTTCTTTCTACAACTAAGTAAACAATATAAAATAACCCCATGTCAGTGTTAAAGCCTCTATCAAGGCAATATATTATGGTGGTTAGTATTGTCAATGCAATGATATGGAACAACCTGGAAAATGAACCTAAGCATACCTGTGATGGATTATCCTTACTGAGCTAATTAAAACCAGCCTAAAGGCAGGCAGCAACAGTCCTTGGGCACAGGATCCAGAACTGTGTAAGAAGGGAATAGAGCAGCATGCATTCGCACTGCACTCTCTGCTTCTTTACTCTGGACGCAACAAACCAGCTGCTTTGAAAACCTGCTGCCTTGATGCTGAGGAGAAATAAACTCTTTCTCTCTCTTTGGTTTTTTAATTTTTCTTTGTTTTCTTTCCAGACAGGGTTCCTCTGTGTAGCCTTGGCTATCCTGGGATCATTTTGTAGACCAGGCTGACCTCAGACTCAGATCCGCCTGCCTCTGCCTGAGTCCTGGGATTACAAGCGTGTACCACTGCGACTGGCGAATCCCTTTACTCCTAAATTGCTTTTCTCAGAATATTTATCATAGCACCAATAAAAGAACTAAGGCATACACCAAAAAAAAAAAAAAAAAAAAGAAAGAGTATTTTTATACATACTATTTAAACACTAGTTTTTGTTTAACAGCAGATAAACTTTTACTACATCTGGAAAGCATGTAAACAATAACAGAAACTATTTAAGTTTTCAAAACCTCTTCAAAAACCAGACAAACTCTATGAAATAAGAGTTTTCAGTCTGGATACCAAATTACAAAGACAGTCCCAGTTAAAATGATCTCTGAAAAAATGGGAAGCAAATTAATTGAGCCCTGTAAGTGACCCCCCAATTGAAATGAAGTTTAAGAAAGAGGGAGTGGGGGGAGTGATTAGGAAACAGTTGTTACCAACCTCAGGCCTCCTTCATACGTACAGGTACACACAGCACATACAACCACACAATAGTAAACATTGGGCCATAAAGAAAAATAAAAAGCATCACTGAGGGGCTGTCTGGGAAAACAGGTAATGGAAGAACTCTCTAGAATAAGGATATTAAGAGCTATATCCCCTACCATTTATCTGGGGTTTTTTTGTTTTGTTTTTTTTTTGTTTTTGATTGTTTGCTTGTTTTCTGCTTTGTTGGTGTAAGTGGAGATCTATTTACTCCTGAGACTGCATTTTTGGGTATGTCATTAATAGCCCCTTTCCTTGCTCAGTTATAAACACTGAAGATGTTACAGTAAATCAAACAGGGTTACAATAATGGAGCTATACCCTTCTAGTAGATCATGGTAAAGCACTTGAGATACTGCCTTAATGGGCCCTGCTGAAATCCCTTAGTAACATGCAATGTCCTAGAGTTAAACCAATTGTTTCAGGACCACCACATCCCCAGTCACATGACCTACCAGGAAACAAACAGCATCTGTAAGTTATGTAGTAAAGGTTACCTAACAGCGGAAAAGCTAGGCAAGCTTGCTGTTAAGGTCCTTTCATACCAGCATTCTGCTTAACCAGAGATTCTAAATGCATAACCAGTGGATCATGCATATAGTTATAAGAAAAGATCTAATGAATACTCATACAGAATACTGTGAAAATAAACAAAAAGAGATATATCTTTAAAATGCACTTACCTTCTGAATTGTTGATATGTTTTGTACCTATGGGTCATTATTTCTTCTAGTAATTTAATAAACCTTCTTAAAGTCCTTACTTTATTATCCAGATCAAGATAGGTTTCTCTTGCTTCCTGGTACTGCCTATTTTATGAATAAAATATTCAGTAAATAAATAAAAAAATACAAGAAAAAGTCTCAGATATATTTAAATGGAAAGAAAAGGGAAAGAAGGACTATAGAGGGCCTACGAATAGCTGATTCCATGAATTTCTCGTCAAAGTATATCCCACAAAGACTGTTTCAAAAGACAGACAATGCAACTGCAAAGCAGGAAGAACAAAGCCCAAGACTTAGAAAATGTAGTAAGACAGACAGAAAAATTATTTGCCTAAGTACCCAGGCAAGGCTCAGAGGTAGCATATCTTAGAAAATACAAGTAAGTCGACACTTTCTAAAAATAAAGGGATCACACCAAAATGGTTTCTTAGTAATAGATGTCAACAAGGGAACAAGGATTACAAGGTCAGTATTGGAATTCTTCCACCCTAAACTAGATAAGACAAGGAAGTTATGGCTACTCAAAACTGCCACAATGAAAGGGTAACCAGCACCTGGACACACTTTCACTAAATCTGAACCTCGCCATTTTGGCTAGAACGGCTGGCCAGCAAGTTTTGGGGATTGACTGGGCACTGGTGCTGGGGTTACTGATAGGTACCCTCATGCCAGGTTTACAAGGGTGCAAGAGATCCACGTTCAGGACATCCTGATTTGTTACAATTGTTACACTGCCATACCTCCTCCCCGCTCAGTCATACATACACAGAAAGTGTCAGTAACGAGAAGATCAAACCCCAAGTCTTGGGTATGCTAGGCAATTATACTACTATTGAGTGGCGTCTACAACCAAATGATGCAATTTAGAAACTTTTGAAAGTGAGATGTACTGCCTACAGAAATTTCTTTATAGTATGATCCTTCCCCATTGTCTTGAATATGATGCTGAGATCACTGGCTTTGTCAAACTTATTTTTAAAAAGATTTATTTATTATGTGTATATTCATGTGGCACCATGCCACATGTGGAGGTTAGGGGCTAATCAACGGCTTCAGCTCCCTCCTTCAACAACGTGGGTCCCAGGGATTGAACTCAGGCCAGCAGGCTTGGCAGCAGGTCTTTTACCTGCTGAGCTACCTTACTGGACCCCTTCTTAGCCTTTTGTAACATAAAAAGGGGTTTTGTACAATGGTTGTAATTTTTTTTATTCTTTTTAACCATTTTCGGAGCTGCAAACTATGGTTAATGTTTCATTTAAAAAAAATAAATACCTATATAAGAACTTAGTAGAATATTTTCTCATTTTGATTATTTACAATATAAAAGTAGTGACTCATTTAAAATCACAACAAATATTCTGTAAAGCATTTTGATTCATACTGATTAAATGCTTTTTAGAAGAGTTCTAACAACTATATGCTGTTTCCTCTAGATTCTTATTATAGATTCTTTCATTTGATTTTCATAACAACCCCTAAGTTATCATAATTGTACTGATTACATAGATAAATAAAGGCTAACAATGTGAAGACTGTCCAAAGTCCTCAAGTGGGTAACAGCAAACTGTAAACCCTTCCACTCCTCCTAAAGCCTTTGTTTTTATTAGCAAGCTCGCAATATAAGAATACTCATTTCACTGAGACCTTAATGGCCTGGACTATTAATGTTTTCATTGCATTCATTTTCATGTATGTAGAAAATAGCTTCTGGTTATCTTGACTTGCAGTTTTGGTGATTCGTGAGGTGAATATTTTCCTGTCCATGTGACTCCTGTACACTGCATTCATGTTAAAATGTCATTCCGCAGCTTAGTGATGTACTGTCAGTAATATTCATCTAACAGATGACTTCAGTACAAGTACATACTGATAGTAATCCTCCAACAAATTAAAACTCACATATAAAACGTTTGGGCATCTTAATAACATCTACAGATAATGCACTAAAGTAGAAAACTAATGACCACTTACTTCATTATTTCCTCCCGATCTCCATGACTAGCATGTTCTGCCTGTATTTTTTGTCTTAATCGATTAATTTCTTTGTCTAAAATTGATGCAGACTTTTTTACTTCTATCCGTTCTGGGCAGATCTGTCTTGCTTGTGACATTTTCTCCTAAGAAAATATATGTTTAGATCTTAAAATTCTTCTTTGCCATAATTAATTTTACTAGTCCTACCAAAATATGCGATGTAATATGACCTTAGATTTAAAACATACATTTACTATCAGCATCTTTTCCTTAAAACATTTATTATATTTAATTATGTACATGTCTATGACTACAGACATCTATAGAGGACAGAGATGTAGGATTCCCCTGCAGCTGGAGTTATAGGTAGTTGTGAACATTAGATATGGGCGCCAAAAAGCAGATTCAAGTCTTGTGGAAAAATACGATGCACTGCCTTAGCTGTTGAGTCAGCTCTCCAACCAACATTAACAGTGCTTCTATCTGTGTTTTACATCGAAGAGACAAAGTGTCATTAGTAATGTTCAAGAAAAACTACATTTCTACGTACAAGATTAATAACTTGTAAGAACTCCACTTGTAAAAATGCAAAATAGTCATAAGAGGATGCTGAGGTTGGTGACAGACTTTGGTGTACTTTAGAATGTACTTTAAACAAAAGAGGTATGGAAAACACAAATAGACCATCTTGCTTATGTGCAATAAAAAATGATAAGTATTTTCTCACACAATATTAATTTTATGTCATAATCTAGGTCTGAACAAATATGGAAACATAAGAATACAACTCATTTTTCTTATGACCTAAAGCAAAGATGGAATCCACTACAATAAGACTACCTTTTTATTCCCTAAAACCACAGTGGCTACTTAGTTGCCACCAGGCACAGCTAGCAGGAGTTAAACCCTGTCAACACACACTGCAGAGAGGCAGAGGCTTAGTCCTGACATTAAGCGGCATGCACTTACAGAGGTGTGCTAACTGAGAGAGCCATATTCTCAACAGCTGAGACACAATAAAAGACTATCTGCTCTAGTTAGTCCTCAAATGCTGAGAGACACTAAGGCACTAAGACACTAATTACAGCAGCACCTGTTACCCTGTAGGAAACAAAAACTCAAGACAATCTTTTTCTCTAGAAACATGACATTGAAGAAAATGGGTTTTATGAAGGAAGTGGGAAAGACAACACAGCCAAGTGGAATGAAGGATGAGAACAAAGAGTAGAGCCAGGAAAATGAAAGCAGACAGTTAAGGGGAAATAAGGGACAGAAGAGAACTAACCAAAAAGAAACATTCATGAAAACCTCATATGGAAGCCTATTACTTTATAGCTAATTTAAAAACTAAAAAATAAATTAAAACTTAAACAAACAAACAAAAACCCCTAAGTCACTTAGTAACAGGGGAGACAAAGTCCCAACTAAACATTTTTTGCCACCAAGTAACACCTCTAATTCTAGGAATGGGTTACAGCTAATCAAACTGTTGGCCAAAGGGCCTTCTTCAAAACCTCTAAACAATCCAGGCTATTGCCAAAGCACTTGGTTGCTCTCCACAAACCGATGATAAAGCCCTACTGATGAAAACATCTACACAAATCACTAAATATGGAGAAGTCTATCTGATGTCTACTTAGAGCTGTCACTCCAAATGACTAGTGTTCACGGTAGTGGAAGGTACTCTACACACCACCAGGAAAAAGGTAAACACCAACCCAGCTACAGATCCTTCAGTCTACAATAGTGACCTATATGCAAGATACCCTGGTACAATAATGGCACAAAAGTTGAAGTAACTAATCACTATCTGACTGGAATTACGGGCCACTCCATGAGATGGATTACATACCCTGCACTCCCTGGTGCTATAGAACCTGAGACTAGATAGGACATGGACCTAGGGAAAAATTAAATACTATTGCTCTGCTAAAGGAACACAGCAATATAATGATGGCTCCTAACACATTCTGTTATACTCGTAGATCAGTGCCTTGCCCAGCCATCATCAGAGAAGCTTCCTTTTGCAGCAGATGGAAAAAAAACAAACATCCACAACTGGACAGTGTAAAGAGAAAGACCTTGGGACACTCCATCCTAAATAGGACATCTTCATCAAATCCCTCCCCTTAAGGCTCAGGGACTGTGCACAAGAGGAGACAGAAAGACTATAAAAGCCATAGGGAATGGAGGACACCAAAGAAATAAGGTCTTTAGACACAACAGGACCAACCTACACATGAATGGAGACTGTGGTAACATGCACAGGACCTATACAAATCTAAGCCAGATGGGGTCCCAGAGCTAAGACACAAGTCCCATTTGTAAGCCAGAAGCTAACTCCAAATAATAACCGCCTACAAAGGAAAACTTAGTTTTATCCAAGGAACTCTCACTGGCTATACAAGCCACACTTAAGGGCAAGTCCCATGCCCAGCAGTAGATAGCCAACACAAAACAACTTCATTGAAGGTTTTGTTGCCCCTAATGCTTTGCCTGAACTTTTTTTCCTTTTTAACCTTACAGATTTTTTGTTTATACATTATGGTTTCCAACTGTGTTTTTATGGGTTTTCTGTGTATGAGAATGTGTCTCTCAGCATCTACGTGTTTCTTGTGTTTTTTTCTTTGGTTCCTTTTCTGTTTTTGTTTGTTTTGTTTTGTCCTATTTTGGTTTGTCTGTGTGTATTTTCTAATGAGGAAAAAGAATGCATGGATTTATGTGGGAAAGTGGGGACGATCTGGGAGGAGACAGAAAGGAGAAACCTTAATCAGAATATACTGTATGGGGAAAAAAAAATCTATTTTCAGTGAAAAAGCAAAAATAACAAAAACTTTTAAAAAAATCTTAATGATTTAAGTTGTGGATAAAATAATTTCAAAAGGAAAACAACTGGATAACCTGTAGCTCCTTTTCCTTCATGTCAAGCTCTCTTCTCTTTTTATTTAAGGTATCCAAATGTTCTTTCTGTTTATCTTCATAATGCTGCCTTCCTCGTTTCTGGCTATCAACTTCAGAGTCAGCAAGATTTAATTCATCCTGTTTCAACAAAGACACAATAATGTATAAAGCAAAGATCATTAACAGCAGGTGGGTGCTCGGGGGTTTTGGGGAACAGGGGACAACTCAGTTGATAAAGTGCCCACCTGTACTTTTCAACAAGGAAAACCATTCATTTGCCAAGATCTCAATGAGCAGTCGCAACTGTTGCCCAGACACCCCTAACACTGAGGACACTCCCACTGGCAAGTAAACTTTATCTGGCAGCTGCAAACATAGCACAGTGGGAGGCTTAGGAATTGAATTATTTTGTTAGAAAACCATCTTGGTGTTGTTACTGTGACATTCTGGGGAAGAGGAAAACCTTCCTGTTAGTACTTGATTACAAGCAGGTTTACCAAAGGACTCAGCTCCTACCTTTCAATGATTTGAAGCCAAGGGAAAGAGCTAAGATAAAAAAAGAAATCTTACTGTCTTTTACTAAACTTAGTTAAGAACCCTTAAGTTCAAAGCTTGCTGAATCTTAGATATTTATTAAACATAGAGAATTCAAAATAGAACTCAGAGCACAGAAGAAGACATCAAAGGCAGAAGGGAAGCTCAGGGGCACAATGCTTGTACAGTATACAGAAAGCACTGAGTGCGCCCAGCAACATGAACAAAGTAGAAACGAGAACAAATGAACAAGCCGAAAACACAACTTGCTCTTCACTTTCTTAATTTTAAGTCTCCCAGGTAAATAATTTATCTTGGGTTTTTGTATCTTAATGCTTATTTTCTCTAAGACCTAGTTTCTTATTTACTTAGTTAATATTATCTTTTGTTTTTCTTCTACTTAAATGTTTAAATTGTATATCCCTAATAATCAGTTCATTTACCAGTGAATTGTTTTTCCCAATAAAATTTTAAATTTTGAAAATTGAGAATCACTCATTAAAATGGCATTGACAATAAGCTACAAAATAACAAATCAACCAAGCAAGACCTAAAATTCCGTTTATTGTTTTATAATTAATTTGCTTACAATTAAATTCAGCTCACTTTATTTTCCTAAATCTAGTCACAAACAGTATATGCTAAAAATGAGCCAAAGGAAATCAGCCCAGAGCCATGACGGAGGCAGACCGATGTGTTAGTTCAAGGCCATGCAGGGTGACATAGTAAGACCTTGTTTCAAACAAACAAACAAACAAACAAAAAATTCAGCCTTCAGTCTACTGAAATGTGCTGATAATTGGGCTAAGTAAAATTTTATTTCAAGCTGGCTCTCAAAGCTGTTAATCCATGAAAGATGGGAAGACTCAGGCAGGGACAGAAACAACAGGCATTCAAAGACACCTGCACTTCTGCGTTTGGTGGACGCAGTTAAGGTTAAGATCCAATTGTTTATTCTTCTGAAGAGCAGAGTATTTTGTATTAATTGACATAATTCAACAATATATGTTTATATTTATACCTAGCCAGTAAAGATCTTTAAGGCAGGGTACAATAAGTTCAAAATAAGTTGTAACATAAAAGACACAGATGACAGAATAATAATTATATAGATACCTTAAGTGGATCTGCTAGCTCTGATAGCTGATTGATTTTCAATTTAATTGTATCATATTTGTTTTCTGCTTCAATTTTTAGACTTTTAAGATTCTCCATGTTTTCTTTCTGTTGCTCCATACTTTTCTCCACCATTTGCATTTTTATTTTGTTTTCTTCAGCTTCATCTTCCTGATAGCATTTAAAGAACACATAGTTAAATACAAGTTATCTAAGAGAAAAAAATATATAGGCAATTTTGAAGGAGAACAGCAAAAATCAGAGTTAAAATAAAACAAAAAAATAAAGTTTTTCCATACTCTAAATGGGAACTTTCAAAGCAGAGCAAAATGGTTCAAAAGAAGAAATGGCATTTAGTAGTCAAAGAAAAAAATATTCTATTTGAAACTACAATTAACAGTATATTTATTCCACCTACTCTCTTACTTTCAAGATGAACTTAATGTAAATCAGTATATACTTTGTGACAATGTGGTAATACGTACAAAAAAAATTTTTAAGACATAACCTCTACCTTCCAGGTTTTAATCAATGAAAACAAAAAGCAGGAAATAAGACTAACAAAATCCAACAACCTTTAATAGCCAAAAGTGCTGGAGCACAGGAACTGTCCCTGTTTTGCTCACTGCTCACTGTACATCATATGCTGCCACTCACTTAGGTAGAACATGAATTACGTGGCTTGTGTGTTGCACTCCAGAAAAGTTAAATCAAATGTCACAAACAGATGGATAAAAAACTTAAATACAGAAATACATGAAAAAATTAAGATGGAACATGAACCTGGAAAAAGAAATACAAAAAGATCAACTCTGACTGGCTGAAAAGGTATCCCTACCTCTAATTCCTCGCAGAAATACTGGCTAATGTTTACCTTATGTGGTAGAAGAAAAATAAAAATCTATTATGCATGCACGTCACATACATAAAACCCAGAATTCTGAAGGCCACAATGCAGGTAAAATCTGATGTATTTTATGAACAGCGATGGCAATCATAAAGAATAGTTGCGATTAAAGGATCTTTTAAAAAGTGAGACTTCTAGGCGGAGGCAGAGCTCTGCGAGTTCGAGGCCAGCCTAGTCTAACAAATCCAGGACAGCCAAGGATACAGAGAAACCCTGTCTTGAAAAAACCAAAAAAAAAAAAAAAAAAAAAAAAAGTGAGATTTGAGAGCCCCTAAGCTAAGTTACAGTTTTATCCCTTAAATTGAAGAAAAGTATTTTACCAAGGTTGCAATATCTACAGATTGGTGTTCTTCTATATTCTCAAGTTCTCGAATTTCAGAAATATTTTTTCTTATTTTCATCTAGAAAGGAAGTATTTAGAATTTAACAAAAACAAAATCCTTAGAAGAATATATTAAATCACAAGTACCTACTATGATGATATAATTGTTAACGGAAAAACCATTACTCAATGAACCAAAGAGGGCATGAGCAATACGTGCATCGCACCATGCTTACTCTTACTGTTAGTCCATTTCTACACTAGGAAGATGTAAGGAAGCCACTTTAGCATTCAAAGGGGTCACACTGTTAAATCCATATGAAAAAGTACTTTTCTAAAATACGTAATGTTTCAAATTATTCAAAGATTTCTATATAAATCCAGTGTTTCACCAAGGCCCAAATAATCCCTGGGAGGTCTGGAAAACATGTAGTCAAAATAATTTTAAAATAAGCGCTGTAGTGTTGTCCACCATTTTTACTAATGCTTTCTCTCAGATTTACCGGTAGCTTATAACTATACCTAACACTATCAAGAAATAAAAATTTTCATTTAAAAAAAATCTAAGTACTTATGGATACAACACACACATGCTGGCTAGTTTTATGTCATCTTGACCCACGCTAACGTCATCTGGAAGAAATCTTCATTAAGAAAAGCCTCCAGCAGACTAGCCTATAGGCTGATCTCTAGTGTAGTCTCTTGACTGGTGATTGATGTGGATGGACTTTGCTCACTCTGGGCAGGGCTACCCTGGACTGGTGGTTCTAGTTGCTCTAAAAAAGCATGCTGAGCAAGCCTTGAGGTGAAAGCCAGTAAGCAGCACTCCTGTATGGCTTCTGCAACAGTTCCTTCCTCCATGTTCTTGCCCTGTGTTGCTACCCTGACTTCCTTTAATGATAGACTGTGAGGTAGAACTTTAATCTGAAACAAACCCTTTCCTCCCTATGCTTCTGGTCATAGTATTTTATCACAGCAATAGAAATAAATTCTAATTAATATAACACATAAATGAAAGCTCTTCCTAAGAGGAGCTTGAGACTAAAATATTTGAGAAAATGTATGACAAAATTATGCAATTAACTTTGAAATAGTAAATTAAAAGAAAAAGGTTTTGTTTTATTTTTACCTTTATTTCTTTATAATGTAGCTGGCACCTTTTAAGAAGTTCTTCATTGTGTTTAATATCCTTCTCCAGGGCAGTCAGACGGTGCTGAAGATTTATTATGTGGGCCTTTTTATTTTCAATCTCAGTCTCCAAATCACTTGACAGAGAAGACAAAAAGTACTTTAATTCTCATATTAAATACATTGCTCCTTTATAACAAGTTCATTTGTAATAACTTACAAAACCCTATTCCATTAAACCAATTCTATATTCCTATCAAATTAAGAAGTTACCAATTTATTAGTGAAAACTAGCAGAAATGTCAAAATGCCACTAAACTTGTTTTACTTACTTGATTAGCAAGTATTATATAAATTTTATGCTACAGGAATTAAGCATGGTGATAGGTAGAAGCAGAAACATGATAAAGACTCAATCCCTCAAAGAGACAGTCAGCTTATACTGCAACATTAAACATGAATAGGACAAGATCCTGTATGTCCTCACAAGTACAGGAATAAACATGAGATTCTAGAAGAACGCCTTTACCAGCTAAGCCAGCTGGGAGGTAGAGAGGGGGCATATGCAGACATATAGAGTGGTGACAGGAGAATTAAGGAATCGTTGAACAATTCTCGTTTAAGAAAAAATGCTGAGAATGTGGAGGGGAAAGCAACAAAGAGATTGAAAATAAAGATGACAGATGCCAAAACCATAAAGGATCTCTTTGCAGCAGTCTAACAAATGTTAAAATTTCAGTGTTCTTCAGTGGTTGGCTTTTTGATCACCTCTCCCTGAAGGTGCCTTACCAGTCCACAAAGTAAGACAAGATAGCCAGTCCTGATGAGACTTGATAGGCTAGGGTCAGAGGGAAGGGGAAGAGGACTTCTCCTATCAATGGACTTGGTGAGGGGCATGGGAGATGAAGGAGGGAGGCTGGGGTTGGGAGGGGACAAGAGGGGGCTACAGCTGGGATACAAAGTGAATAAACTAATTAATAAAAAATTAGTTAAAAATTTTTTCAGTGTTCTGACTTACTATTTTACACATGAAAAAAGAACATTCATTACTTAATGAGATAAACTAAACATGAGCTAAGTATACAAGTTGCTTCTGTGAGATGAATGTATTTCCAATAATGATCAGTCTAATTCTACACTGTACTTTGTTGGTTTCCATAGCACTGCTCATGTATAAATTGCCAACCTTGTCTTATCACATTTGGCAAGCACTAAGTATTTGTTGTTTGAAAGAACAAATGAAAGCATAAATTCTGGATCATAGTACTGCGGAAATGTCTATCCAATTGTTTTGTCATGGAATTTAATCACACACAAGCAACCCATCACTCTTAGAACCTGCTTACATATCATACATGCTTTCTAGTAGGAAACTGCCTTGGGATGAAAAACTAAGCCAAGTGCCACAACATCCATTTGGTGTTTGTTTTCATCAACCTTTTTCTACTACTAATCAATAAATTTTAAATTTCTAAACCTTGCAATAACTTCATGCTACTTTTAATAATCACATGAAGAATATTCAGTATCTGAAAAAGAGAAACTTCAACAAAACTCATATTTCCTTACACATATAAGTCACTTAGAATCACTTTCTAAGTGAATATTTACTTTGGCACAAGTTTCTCAGATGGCCCCTCTTCTCCTCTCCTTCCTTTCTTTTGTAGGGGTGTTAGAGGAGGAATCTAGAACCTCATGCATGGTAGGCAGTGCTCTACTAAACTAATGGTCCTTCCTCCTCAGCCTTCCAAGCAGCAAGGACGGCACCAGCACTAGCCCTTTATCCGAAGTTAATTTATTCTAAACATAAAGTCATTAACTCAAGCTTAAGCCATCAATCACCAAATGGAATTAGTTTAGTTCAGAAATCATGTCTACAGTGGCAAAAACTTTTCTGCAAACCCCTGTATATAATTAGAACAAGATTCATTTTTTAGATTCTCAATTGTCTTCTCTACCAGCTCTATTTTTCTAGGCCTATGTTGTAATTGTGTCAACTGGTCTTTCTTGCTTTCTCAAACAATGTAACTCTAAATATGAAACAGATAAGGAAGACTGTGCCTGAATGTAGCCCAGCATGCTGTTTTCTTGTTAAAAACAACAACAAAACACTGTAACTCAACAGTGAACAGTGTTACAGTCCATGTACATTATTTATTTCTTCAACATGGAATGCTTCAGATTTACAATCCACCCTTTTGCAAGAGCCACATCATTCTTCTCTGTATTGTCAGTATATATGGGGCCACGAAAGCACTAGTTCATATTCTTAGTACAGAGCATCCTTAGAGTTGCGGGCAGGTAACAGTGTGTAGATCAGCTGTCAAGGACATTTTTTGTATTTGGTCCTCAATACTGTTGTCAAATTAAGTGCTGAATTCCACATCTAGTTAAATACACTTCTAAGACCAAACACCGACACAAATCACAGAAAATGGAACCCGAAGGACAGTGGGAATAATGTAGTGAGGCTAACATAATTCAAACCTTATTTCAGAATCCACATCTCTGCTTAGAAACTTGGGTCTTGTGCTTTCAGATGAATAATAACGTCCTGCAAAAACCTGATCACCATCAGCAGTAAAAGCTTCTCTACAATTTTTGGGTGGCTTTTGGGATTGCATGACTGCACGAGCTACAGAATTATTCTAGAACAGAAAAGAAAGTATATTTTTTAAAACAGTGCCAAAGTATTTGTGATAGATGTACTTCAAACTTTTACCCACTAATAAAAAAATTCAAGTATTTTTATTTAAATACTGAAATAATTCCCAAAATAATAATGTATTTATGAATACTTTACAAACAGCCAAAATTGATATTTTGGGAAACAAAATGCAAACCAACCAACTCTATATTATCCCATATTCCATAAAATAAAAATATAATAGCGAAACATATCTATGAAAAGGTTCAGTTATGAAGATTTCTAAACAGCAGGGATGACATAAAGTACATAAACCACTGGCCTTACTTTGATCAGCAGCACTGTCTCTATGCTCCGCATGTCAATCAGGCTGTTTGCAACAACAGCGTTGTCTATTTCTAAAGCTGTCAGAACAGTTGGAAACTCTGGATGATAAGCAGCTCTAGGAGACAGAGGTGGAGGGCAACTTAAACTTTAAACACAAGCAAATTTCACATACATAAAAAGTAAAAATACATAACTAAGTATAGTAAACTAAGTATAAGTAAGTATAGAAAATATATACTACCTATTTGAAGACATCTGTAAAGTTTATTTGCTGAACAATTACACTAAAATAGTGTAAAACACTGTTCAAAGCACATAAAAATATGAATTCACATAATCTCTTTTTTTGTTGTTTTGAGTCAGGGTTTCTCTATATAGCCATGTAATCTCTTAACCACTATAACATACTTTATCCTCTTTTTTTTTTCTCTTTCTTATAAGGATGTATCAGAGAGCGTAACAAGTTCCCTAACATTCTAAAGATAGTTAAATGGCCAGGGTAGAATTTAAAGTAGGCAATAAAAATTTAAGTCCAGACTTACAACCATTATGCTCAAAATTGATTATAATAATTATATTGTTACAATTCTCCTACATCGTGATTTCTCCTTTAACAAAATACAAACATAAAGCTAGTGAATTACAACTGGATAACTATTTAACTGAGTAACAGCAACTAGAACTGGCTTAGCAAGAGTGCTTGATCTTGAAAGCATAAGCATATGATGAGTTGAAATCCTCAGCATCCACATAAAAAGCCAGAGACAGCTATAAGCCCATTGAGAATGTGCTAGCCAACAATCCTTACATAAATGAATAAAATGTATCTTAAGTATCTGACACAGACAATATTCTAACAGTTCTGATCTTTTTTTACATTAAATGTATCACTGTTATATCAACATTTCAACCATAGTTTACAAAGTTCTTCACACACATATACAAGTCCCCATAAGAACATTTAAGTCAGTTATAGATAATCAGACCTACTTAACGCTCTTATCAATAGCTGATCAACACTAAAAAACATGCTCTTATCAATAGCTGATCAACAATAAAAAACAATTTAAATCCTTCTACTACTTGAACAACTTTGTACTTTAACAATGTATACTTGATAACGCCTAAAACAATGACTTTGCCATCACTCAGACCTATCTCATTAAACTATAATTTCTGTAATTTCTCAGTCTTATCAACACTTTTTCTCCAAGGCTAAGCCTGTTAAGTCTGAGTACTTCATAGTCAGGTGCTTATCTTCTCTCAGGACCTACTTTATTTAAACCAATTTCTCAGCAGTATCTTCAACTGCTTCTCTCCTCTTTCTGTTGCACCCACACATTCAAAACTTTTCTGCTTTAGTGCTAATGAAATAAAGACATTCTTACTGTTATCTATAAAGAAATATTACTAATAAAAATATCCTGCAGCTACCATAGATTTTCTATCTTAAGTGAAGTATCATTCAATTTCCTTAGTCATTCTCAGCAGCTGGTTTAAACTTTTCAATAGCATAATTTCCAAGCCTCCTACCCAACTCTCAAAGTTCTCATCCTCAACATTTGAATTTATTCCCCCAACCAAGAAAACTGGCACTACACTGCACAAATTTAGCTTACCTTCATACACTTTCACAATATACTATAATTCAGAGGTGCTATATTTTGCTAAGTCTCTGGAAACAAAGTATAGAAAACAGCATGCCAACTGTACAGTAATAAGCATTCTCCTTCATAAGGGGAGCCCATTGCTAGTCACAGAGCAAGTGTTTGGGACTATTCTTTCTGGTCCCAAAACAGAAGAATACTGGGCTGCAGAGATGGCTCAGTGATAAAGAGTTCTTACAAAGGACCCCAGCACCCACACCAAGTGACTTACAACTCCCTTGAACTCTAGCTCTAGGGAGTCAAACACCCTTCTTTGGCACTATGGAAAGGGTACTCATCTGTACAAACCTCAAGATCCTCCACACAATTACAGTTTAAAACTAAAACAAAAACTTTTAATTAAAACATGCAACAAAACAGGTTCAAGGAGGCATTCTCTCTCATGTTAACTTTATTATAAAACAGCTTCCAACTTCCCCATATGGTACCCACCATGCATACTGGTCACCAGTCAAGGTGTAGCAGTCCATTGGGTCATTTTCAACATAAAAACTTTCTGTCCTTAGACAAATTCATTAATTAAAAGGCTGGCTATTTATCATCTCTGTCTCACCTAACAAATGACTTAACTACTCCCTCATTTGAGCTACACCTATATTTTATATTTTACTAATGTTTAAAAAGAACCAAAGGCAATTAAGTGTTTGTACACAAATGAATGAGGTAGCATTAGATTTAACAATCAGAAATAGGATTTATAACAAAAGTGAAGATGTAAAGAAAATTTTAAAATGCAATCTTGGACCCATACTCTTTAATTTCACTTCTGTTTTTTTTTTTATTTGTTTGTTTATTTGTTTTTTTATTTTGTAGTGGGTTTCTTAGGTCCTGGCTTCAAAACAGCTCTTGAAGCTACTGGAACTATAGGTTTATACCACTGTGCCAAGCTCACATTTCTCTCTCTATAACGTTAACTGACCAGCCAGAGATAGTAAGAGTTCTGGACACCATACCCTTGAAATGAAAATACAAATTTTCAAGCATCCCAATCATGCATGTGATTAAATAAAACCAGAGAGAGTATTAATCTGATTACCTGAGTCTTACATCATATACCTCATTCCGAAATTCAGAAACGATTATCTGTGGCCTGGAGGTTCCCGGTGGATAAAATTTTCTCATTAATGACTGAAGTACTCTCTCATCAGCATGATTATGGCAACAATAAGCCTGCAGAAGTCCTTTTAAGCAAGATTCAATGGCTAAAGCAAGCTCAGGGTCCCGTAGATGAATACAAGCACCTAAAAGTGATTACAGGATTCATAAATACTTATGAATACTGTTGTACAGAAAGATCATGCCCTACAAGAACTTGACTAAAAACTTTTTAAAACCCTAAATAGAAACAAATGAAAATAACTAGCAGAGGACTGAAGATCACATTGCCTAAACAAAGTAGAATATATGAGTCGACGAGGAATGTTGCTTTTGTTTTGCCTCTTTACTTCATTTCATGTCAACAGATTGTCAGGTTAATTAATTGAAGTTCTTTCTCTAAATTCTCCTTCTCTTGTCTATTTTTAAAAGGACAAAAGTAAAGGTAGACATTTAAAGTGATTTTTCTTATTATGTTTAAAAGTATGAGCCCGGAGTGGTGGCCTGTGTCTGTAATCCCAGCACTCAGGATACACAGACTGGAGGACTGAGTTTAAGAATTCAAGACCAGATACACAAGACCCTCTCTTTCTGACCCCAGTGCCAAAACCCCTCAGTACAATTTAAGTTTATACATAACTAGATGCTAGTTTAAGTAGACCTCTTCCTAGATAAGAACTTATATAAATGATATTCTCAAAAGTAGTGGCAAATACCTAAAGGGCCTATAGGTTTATGAGTAAATTGTCTCCGCCTATAAGCATCATCTATAGCTTCCAGAAGAGCTGGAACATGAGGTCCAAATCTTTTCAGTCGATCAGTTTTACTATCCTTCAGTTCTTTTAACTGTCTCTGATTATAGTTTAGTGTTTGCCTCACATCTACATCTTCTCTCCTAAAATATAAAAGCAGAAAAAGGAAACACATCATGTAATAAATTATACAGAAATATTAGGGCTTTGTTCATAATAGTTTTACCCTAACCAATAACCTTGCTACACTAAAAACGATATTTTTATTTATGAATAATTGAGTTACCAGACAACAGTCAGCAGTACACAAAACTCATATTAAAAGTGATGTAATAGTAATGGACTGGGAATCTCAGATTGTCAAAACGAACAAGAAAAGTCTTAGAAAAATAATTTTAATAGGTCTTTATTAGTTCAGGTATGGTGGCACAGGCCTTTAATCCCAGCACTCGGGAGGCAGGTGGATCTCTGACTTGGAAGCCAAGCTGGTCTACAATGAACTTTCCAGGCCAGTCAGAATTACATAGTAAGGATTATAAACTCAAAACAAATTAAGTCAAAATGATCTTTACTGCTAACACAAAATAGTTCTTTCTCCTCGTATTAACAGCAAAACTAAATAATATTCAAATAAGTGAAAGGTGTGAACTCACTTAATTCGGACATGTTCTTGTTTGTCCTTTTCTATGGCTTGCTCAAACTGTTCAACCTCTTGATTGACTACATTTTCCTGATCCTGTAAGGCCTTTACTTTCTCTTTTAACCAGCAGATCCTTTTTTGTCTTTCCAAGCGCTCTGGTTCCAAAGACTGATCAGTACTAAAGAGAGTAAGAAAACAAAAGTAGAAAAAAAAGTTAAATAAAAACCTATCATTTGAAAAGGATCTCTCATTAACACCAACCCCAGCACTCCACAGTGCCTAATCATTACACAGAGAGGTGACTACGGGAATGCAATGTTACTGTTCTACCTTTTCTTTAGTTCTTCAATTCTTTTACAAAGTTGTTCACCGTCTTTCTTTAATGCCTTATATTCATTTAGGGAACGGTTATACAAAACCTATCAAAAAAATTAAACATATTTTAGTAACATATAGAAAATAAACATTCCATCAATGTACACCTATGACCATTTGAAACCATATTTTTAAATGAGTGAGACATATTTTGATCTAGATGGAAACTCCTTTTAAAAATAACAAACAAGGAAAAGCTAACAAAACAGTCATTATGTTCAGTAGAGTTTTTCTATTCTAAGTTAGAAGATTCCTCCCACCTCAGCATCATTAAAGGCTCTTGTCCTTGCAATGACATCTGTTTTCAATGCCATACATTCTGGTGCTCTTGCATTTGTCTCTTCACTAATTTTTTCTAATTTATCTTGAATATCTTTGTACTTTTTTTCTGCATCATTAAGTCTGACCTTTAAGGGGAAAAAAAAACATTACTGTAGATATTTTTCCTCACTAAAGAGAAAGATAAAAATTCTGAAGAGTTCACATTCCAATAAAATTAATTTTACTCAAGCCATTAGAGAAAGGCTAATTCTGCCAATTCTGACAACCAAAATTCAACCTAAGAACTGATATGCTGAAGTGAACTGACTCTCTTAAGTTGTCTTCTGACCTCCTGGTATGACCCAAGGCATATGTGGATGCCGTAACATACATGTGTATGTACACATACACAAACATAACAAGTAAATAAAGAGATGAAGCCTTTAAAGTTTTAAGAAATGGTATTAGTAATCAGTTACATAAAAATACTAAACTACAATTTAATTTTGACCCACATGAGTATCCACTGTTTTCCTGAGTATATAATGAAACAATGTCATTAAATGAAACAAATTAAGAAAGTCCCAAATTAGCAGAGAATACACACAAACAAGATACTAGACAGAATATGCCCATTTATATTATGAAAGTATAGAAAAGAAACTATAGGTATGCCAAGAAAAGCCAGAAAAAGCAGAATTTGTGCTGAGAGCAGAAAGGGCAATTAATTACAGTGTACCTGCACATAAGCTAAGAGAAAAGTTCTAGGCAAAGACACTAGAGCATGTGAAAAGTATGAATATCTACTCTAGAAATTAAATATATCTGAAATTCAACCGAGAACATAATGATGTGAAATGAGATGTGTAGAAAAAAACCCAATAGCTTATAAGTCAATTCTCTAAACTTCATAGATAAGATAATGTTCAAATTTACATGCTGATATCTGAACATCCTAGCTGTCTTTAGAAGGCAAGGTGCAGGAAAATTATAGGAAAGGTTTGAATAAATCAAAACTAGCAAAAGGTCTTAAGAGACCAAAATGAGGCAATGACAATAGGGACGGATTATGAAGAGAGGGTGGAGGTACTACTTTGATCAGAAGGGCAGAAGCAGGCAAATCTCAGTGAGTTTGAGGCCAGCCTGGTCTACAGAGTGATTTCTATGACAACCAGGGATACACAGAGAAACTCTGTCTTGGAGGCAAAAAAAAAAAAAAAAAAAATCTGACATAGGTCAGTCTCTGTGAGCCATGCAGTATTTGTCATGCACTCAGCTCTGGCGCTGGGGAGCTCATACCTGCAACCCAACATTGGAGAGACTAAAACAAGATGAATATTAATTTAGGGCTGTATTTTAAGAGTTAGTAGAGGAGGAATGAAGAGACGAGGAGAAAACGAAATATCAAGGCAGGCACGTACGGATGATATAGTACAAATGGTTTTCTTTTGTTACTGTTGTTTTACTTTGCAATGCAGGGTTTCTCTATGTAGCCCTAGCTGTACTGGAACTTGCTCTGAAGACCTGCTTGGCCTTGAATTCAGAGGTCCTCCTGCTTCTGCCTACCAAATGCAGAGATTAAAAGCATATGCCACCAAACGCCTGGGTAAGGATGGTTTTCAAGTTAACAAAAATTTAAAGTCTGAACAGTAATGCTATTTCTTCAGAAACGATTCAAAAGTCAATCAACAAACAATACTAAAGTTGTATCAAAAGCTCTGCACACAGCTCAGCAGTCAAGAACACTTGCTATTCTTACAGTAGGCCTGGGTTCAATTCCCAGCAACCACATGGGAGCTCAAAAACATCTGTAACTCCATGGGCACCAGCCACACATGTGGACCACAGACACACATGCAGACAAAAAACTCATATAAATAAATTTGAGAATTACAAAAAAAGAATCCTAGGAAGGATATAATTACTATTAGTAGTCCTTACCCTCCAAAGCTTTATAAATTACAGACATACCAAATGCTTACATAGCAGAAAGCCTTGGAGATTTCTTCAGAACTACTAGTGTTTGAAAACCAGGTAAGCACCTATTACTCAAATTGGTTTTCATTACTCAACTAGAAAACACCTCTGAAAGAAGTACTGAAGGACATCCTCGATGGCAGGCTGAGAAGTCCAAGAGGATCAACATTGTTTGCAGAAAATTTCAGATTATGCCAGAGACAAAAGTGAGGTAAGAATAGGGGGGGAAGGTTTGAGTTTCCATTTATTACCCCACAAGGAAGAAAACTAGCCCAGAGACTGCAAAGCAAATGTACTATTTATTGCTAGTACTTTTCCAACAGAACCCTTGAAAGTAAAGATGTCTGTGATCTTGAAGAAAGACGAGATGCAATAAGCTGAGGAAGATTCTATAACATAACCATCTTGCGGCCAGAAATTCTGTAAGCAAAGGAGAATAAAATACTAAGACATAAGTAATTCACACTGACACACAAAGTAGAATGTGGAAGGGCCACCTAATAAAGCTCTGCTTCTTAAACTGGACTGTAACCCATATAACATCATGTAAATGAAATGTGGGATTCCCAAAAACTGTTAACAGTAAAATGTTCCCGTGCAGAGAAATGTTAATTCAGAACATGGGTGCTCTGGCAAGAGATCACATATAAAGACCTTTTAGGTCTGTGGGATCTGGCTGGAATACAAACATACCTTTCATCCAGGGGACAGAGGCAAGCAGATCTGAGTTCAAGGCCAGCCTGGTGTAGCACAAGTATCAAGTTAAGAAAAACTTAGGTCGAGGCATGGTGGCACATGCCTTTAATCCCAAACAATGATGGTAAAGATAGTTTGTCGAAGGAAGTAACTTTGTTTGAAAACGATGTCTAATTGAGTGGCAGAAACACTGACAAACCAGAGCAAGAATTGACAGAATAGGATATGCCCAACTCTCAAGAGGAAAGTAAAAGAAAGCTACTTAAGCTACTTAAGGGAAACTGAGATAAAGAGGAGACAGTAATGGAGAGACAGGCTGTAGAAAACAAGCTAGACTCAGGTGAAAACAGAATGAGCCAGAGAATGAGAAGGAGTCAGAAGATTAGAGCAGATTGCTGGAGTTAGTTTGAGGTCAAGCAGAGGAATTCAGAAGCAGGTTGAATAAGTCAGCTGGGAGAGGAGTTAAGAGCCAGCCAGAACAGCTGAATTGAACCAGCCAGCCAGAGCTCAGTAAAAACAAGAAAGGATGCACTTATTAAGCAGTAAACTCAATTTTACACTCCCAAATGACCAAAAATTAAAGGAAAACCAAATGCATAATGAATTCAAGGAGTTCCTGACAGTACTTTCCTATGCTGTATCATGAAACTACACTGTAAGCTTGGTTCTAAACACACAGTATGTACACTTTGCACTATATGCAACATTATGTCACATAACACCAACAAACCTCCATAAAACACACCTCAGCTCAGGTTTGAGAGTTTTATATTATGAACCACAGTATTTTTATTATAAAGTTTTCTGCTCTTGTAGCAACATAATGGTTTATGTGGATAACTAAGACTTAATATATTCCTAAAAACCATTCCTTAGCTGGCATCAAATTATTGTATCTTTGGATTATTATTGTCTTTAGGATATTTACTTTTAAAAATTGTTCTTTAGAGCGGGGTGCAATGGCGCACACCTGTAATCCCAGCACCTGGGGTGACAGAGGTAGGCAGATCTCTGAGTTCCAGGACAGCCTGGTCTACAAATTGAGTCCAGGACAGTCAAGGCTACACAAAGAAACCCTGTCTCAAAAAACAAAAACAAAAATTGTTCTTTGAGTTTCTGACTTCTGTTTCATAAAACAGCAAACCATCAAAACATTGATTAAAAATTCCTCCTTGAGATTAGAACAGAATTTCCAACAATTTATGAAATTAACCTTCTGCTACTTTGTACTGCATATTTATCTTTAAGGTGCTATTCTTAGCACTGATGATTATAAAACCAATATATCAATGAACTCTTTAAAAAAGCATGAATGATGCTGTGTCTCATGGTATCAAATATTGAGCCAAGATTTAATTATGTAAAAATAAACATGTACACCCATCTTATCTGTTTATAATTTTGCATTAATTTTAAGGTAAAATTTTATGTTCACCAAAGAATTACATTAAAATTAATTTCTTTATGATTTATTATCAGGTGATAAGGAGCTGGGAGTAGAAAGCTTTAATAAGCTCTACCCATAAAGATCAAAGAAGCTACTGAAAGTTACACTTTGAGAATGATAGTGCAGGAAGCTCAATGCAGCAGCACAGCCTGTGAATATCTAAAATCCACTGAACTATACTTTTAAACAAGCGAATGGCACAGTATGAATTCTATACCCCAGGAAAGGTCTTTACACGAGAATGCAAAGGCATGACCTTCTGAATAGCTGGAAAAAAGAAACAAATAAAAAGAGGAAGTCTACTGAAAAACTCCCAGGGTTAGCATTTGCCACACTTACCAACTTTTACATACATGTGGAGGATCTTATGACTTAAAAAATTTTATATACAATATTTTCTAATGAGATTTTAAATATCTAGTTAAAATCCACCTAGACAAACTTAAAAAGTTATCTAATACAAACTCTAACAACAAGGAAATATCTGACAGGAAATCTAAGTTTAGATCATAAAGTTCCTCTGGGCACTGTTTTCACTTCTAGTTTCTTCAGTGTACTAACAGTTAACTTTAATGCTATTCTACTTGACAGTTGTTTCAGTACCTATTTCTCAAGCGTTCTGTTTCAACTCCTTTGCAAAGTCCCATTGTCCACAAGTGTGAGAAGTCAGCAGCCCAAGCCTCAGATAGAATTATTACAGCCAAATACACAGCTGTTTCAAATGACAGTTGTAGTTGCTATGCAGTCACTGGAAAAGTACAGGTCTAAGTTTAACAGATTTAAGTAGAGGTAATACACAGGTGGTTTATAGGGCATAACCAGTCCCAGCAATATCATGACTTAACTGACTATATCTTTATAAGAGCCTCAAAGTACCTGTTGTTCTTCCATTTTCCTGTCAAGTTTGGCAGCACGTTCTTCTCCAATTTTGATATTATCTCGAATAGCATTCAATTGTTTTTCAATTTCATTGACCTGCAATCCAACCATAACTAATTACAACTAACAGTTATTAAGACTGTCAATATTATAAAAGAATATAGATGAATAAAAGCAAAAATTACCACTGCCCAAGCCATTTCATGTTTCAAATACTCTAAATTAGTCTTCATTGTACTTAAACCAGCGATATTTTGAAAACGTTCTTCTTTCTCCAAACACTGGCGCTTTAGTTCAGTAAGTCGCTTAAATAAAAACAGATAAATTTTTATTAGCATCAAAAGGAAACATTTTGTGTATCTGTTATTTAAAAATGATGCCTAAATTGATACTACGCAGAAGCATGTCATAAAATGACTTCATTAAAATAAAAATAAAGACTTTAGTCTTTTGGTACACTTGTGCTAAATACAAAAATTTTGCTCTGAACTATAAAAATGATCAAATATTAAGAGCAAAGTATTACAGTTCCAAAACCATAAATGTCTTCAAGCTTCCTTCCCATTTTGCCTCCTAATTCCCTATCTAAATATCCCTAACCCTATCTCTAATTCCCTTCTAAAGGCCAGACAAGCCTGATCTTCCAGAAAAAGTCTAGCAAGTACCCAGAAACTATTCCAGATACCAGAAAGAGAACAAATGCTAATGAAATACAAAATATCCTATCTTTCAACAGGTTGTTAAGTGGCTCCTAGACCTCATAATCTTTACACCTGTGTGAAAAGTCCCCCATTGTTCACATTTCTATATTCATCCAGGCCTTAACACTGTAATTTTACTTTGATTCCCTATCTAATTCAATTTATCTTCCCTTTTCTAAGATTATTTCAATCTATTACCAAATTCTTCCAAGTTTACATACACTGCCTCCTTGATTCTTCTCTAATTCTCCTTGTCTTTGCCTTCAGGAACAGGGCAAATCAGCAGAAGGAAAAGTTTAACCATTTTCAACACTCTTACCTACAAATCTAAAGTAGTTAACTGCAATGACTGTTGCTAAAAAAGAAAGGTGGCCTGGTTATCCTCCAGTCTCGACCCACTACCTGTTTTAGACCCTTTAGTCTAATTTCTCTTTCTGACTCACAAACAAAACCACTATTCTCTATTCCTTGGCACTACTCCACTTCTAAAATTATTCCCTTTCTCACCAAATTTTACGGAAAGTACCTACACATTTGGCTCCTCTCGCTCTCACTCCTGAAACCCGGCCTGCCACAGACATGCGTAAAGACTTTGCAACATAATACTGTGAGTTTTGTCAATTTTTACATCTCTCAGCAGTGACCACTTCTTTCTTAATTCTTTCTTTCCTTGCCTTATATATAGCTCTCACATTCTCCTCTCATAGTACAGTCGGCCTTTCCTACTCTCCTGAGCCATCTAAATAAAATATAGTATATATTTAGGCTAAAAAAATATTACCAAGATCAGATTTTACTTCTTTATTTTTATTGAATATAACCCACTTGCTATTTGATAATTATCATTAAACCCACTCAAAAATTTTCTTTAAATAGAATGAAACAGGGCATGACTGATGGGAGTGATTTAAAGATTCGCCTGGTACTTGTGTTGATGGCACACACCTTTAATCCCAACACTAGGGAGAAAGAGTCAAGCACTCTCTGAGTTCAAGGACAGCATGGTCTAGAGAGTAAATTCCAGGAATGCCCTGTCTTGGGAAAAAAAAAAAAAAGCACAAAAGCAAAACGAACAAAATAAAACAAAACAAAAATCTGGGGTTGGATGGAAGGGGAGGAGGTCCTCCCCTGTTGGTGGACTTGGAGGGGGCGGGGAGGAGGAAGATGAGGGAGGGAGAGGGACGGTGGGAGGGAAGGAAGGAGGGGGGCTATGCCTGGGATGCAAAGTACCTAACCTGTGATTGATACAAAAATAAATAAATTTTAAAAAGGGGGAAAAAAAAAGATTCAAGCAATTTTCCTGGTGGCCAAAATGTTGTATGATGTGACATCAACTAGTAAGCCAGTGGCTGCTTAAAGCATGTTAATAGCTTGCTGATACAATGATTCATCATACAAGTGCATACTATGTTTAACATCAGCCATGTGGTTTATACTCAACAAAATAAATGTTATACAACACTTTCAAATCATTTATTGTGGGAATCAGTGATGCCCTGCACAACCAATTAGTTATATATCAATGGCAATATACGATGCCATTTTATATTCTAGTTTAGTCTAAAAGAGGAAATAGAACACATACATACCCATCATTACAAAAATAAAGCTACTAAATGCCTTAATTGTAAATGTTAAATGTCATCTACTTCAGTGTGCTATAAAAGATGCCATTTGTATAATTAAGGCATAGATTTATAGATAGGAATGTAATTTTATACCTTTACCTTAAATACTCTAGGAACTGAATTCATCTCAAAAAGATTTACAGTATTTACACACCTCTTCTCCTTGACTTATCTGCTCCTTTGTTCTTTCTTTTGTTTCCATAATATATGAATAATCTTCCTTCATCTGTTCAAGCTGGGTTGCTTTCATGAAGAACTGTATCAACAAAAAGCAAAATACAATTAGGACTTCGTGGGCTTGTAGTATGAAAACAAAGGGCAATTTGGGCTCTCAAAACTTTTAAACCAATTACAAAAAAGGTATTAAATATGAAAACACCATGCATAAGCACTGAGAACAACTCTTTTAAAGTTTCAAATGGTTTACTGTTTATTAGGTTATACATAGCCAATCACTCGTTCCACCATATTTCCTCAAAGGTTATTTGAAAAATAATAATCTATTCTCTTAGAATGAAAACTCAAATAAAAAAATTAAAATAAATGCTTACAGCATTCCTGGTAATTTTAAATTTTATTTTACAATATTATTTTAAGGGGTCAATTCTGAAGAAGAAAAAAACTCAGTACCCATTATCTGCACAGGTTTGTATGTATGTGAAAGCATGGCCTTAGTTAGTCTCTTACTTTGTATTTGTCTCCCTCATTTTTGGACTGTAGGAACTGCTTGCTCATCTCTTGTGTTAAAACAGAAACTGGATTATCCACCTGAAAAATATTTTTTTTAAAGGGCATTAAAATTTATTCATTTTAATGCTTTAAACCAAACTATAAATTACAAATGACCAATGGTCAATCACGAAGGCTAACCTGTAACCAAAGTTGATAGCATTAGGACCAAAATACAAAAACAATGTTACATCTTTTAATAAAGAATGTTTCAAAACTGAATGATGCCAAAATATATTGTAGTCATATTCAACATTCTACTACAGAACCTACAAACTCAAGAAGCCTCTTAGGTGCTTTTATTTAGTTTTTCAGGGGCTAGAAAAATGGCTTAGCATTTTAAAACACTTGCTATGTACTCAAGAACTGAAGTTCAGGCCCCAGAACCCATGCAAAAAGCCACTTAGGAACAGCAGCCAACATTAACCTTAGCCTTTAAGGACAGATTCAGAGGATCTCCAGGGCAAGCTGGCTAGGTAGACTAGCAAAAATTGACGAGCTCCAGTTCAGTGAGAAACCCTGACTATTGTCAATAATGTGGCAAGAGCCTAAGGTACCCAATGTCAAATGTTGACCCCACACACACCCAAGCACTCACAAATGAAAGTAAATGCATACCACAGGCATGCATGCATGCACATGCAAAAAAGAAAAAAAATAGGCTTTCACTTTCATACAGATTACCACAACATCAAATGACAATATAGGTATATAGCATGTGAATCTGCTCTTCTGTATTCTTATCTGTCCTTATTCATTATATAACCTTGGGCAACTCAGAGAACTTTTACAATACACACACAAAAATGTTCAACCCAGTTATCTGTGATCAGAACAATGATAATAACTAATGCTTTGTCTCAGCAGTGCTTTAAGATTTCTAATGTTTTTGTTACTATGTGAGGATAACAGAAAAATAATAGAAATTATGAGTTAGCATTTAGAGGACAAGTCATTTTAAATAAGTCATAGCTTAAACAAAATTACGATTACTACCAAACTGTATAAACTGAAATGGTTTTACATACAAATTTTGCCTAAAAATATTCAGGATGCTTATTTAATAATAGCTCTGGTACTACTAACAAAGCAACTTATGATGATAAAAGTAATATCCACAGATTAATTATATAGGATTAGTATAATCAAAGGAGAAACTGAAATATTCATAATAACCATTAAAAATGATAACTGTTGAATTATTAAGTAAACTAATTTTTAAAAGACATCCCCTTTATGTAAAATTCTGGTGATTTCTGTAGTTTTACAAATGCTTACAGTTCAATGTTCTGGTGCTCATCTTTAAGTTCAGCACATGGAAGGGGAGGCAAAGGCAGTCTGATTTGAGTTCCAGGCCAGCGAGAGCATATTGAGTCCTCACTTAAAAAAAGAAAGGAAGGAAAAGAGGAAAGAAACAAGAAAAATGTTTTGCTTTCCTAGAACTTACTTATAGATAACTTTTTTGTTTGTTTGTTTTGTTTTATTTTTTGTTTTACAAGACAGGGTTTCCTGTGTAGCCTTCGCTGTCCAGGAACTCTCTCTGTAGACTAGGCTGGCCTCAAACTCACAGAGATCTGCATGCCTCTGCCTCCCAAGTCTGAGATTAAAGATGTACGTGAGCCACTACCACCCAGCTATATCTAACTTCTTGCAAATAAGATCTAGTGTTACTGTCAGATAACTTGCCATCAACCCTGAATCAGCAGCACCGCAATTCATTCTTGATTAATTATGAAACTTAACTGTGAATCCCCAGACTACACAGAAATATTTTATCATTAAATTTTAACAAGATATTTTTGACTATGCTAACAAAAACAGTGCACTGCAAATGTTGAATTAGTCAATTTAAGGACATTCACTAAAAGTAGAGTATATGTCAATTTAGTTATGAAGCCATCTTACTTATATGCATGCCAAAGGCAAAACCATTAACATGATAGTTTCATTAATTAATCTGAAAAACGAATTTGGCAATTACCTGGATATTAAAATGATCAAGAATTGCAATCAGCTCTTCCTTTCTAGTAGAAACCACAGCGCCTGGTTATAAAAACACAAAGATCAGACACCTTGCATAATGTAGGGCAAGTGTACAAATTATCTATAAAACACAAATATTGAGCATCTTTTGTCATGCTAATAAAAACACAACATACAGTTCCAGAATGACACAGAGTAGGAAAAAGCCTACATGCAGTAACATTGCATATCTTCCTATGGCTCTCTGCCTATATCTTCTTTAGTAACTGAACACTCTCTTCTACCTTCATGCCCTTTTACCTTCTGCTAGCTCTAAGCTGTAGAAATCAAGGGAAAGAAAAGAAAATCTACAGCTGAACTTTTGTTACTATTTCCTAATGTTTCATAAGAAATAAACAAACCTTTTTCACTTTTAAGTTTGTAAGATCGACTTCCATCCACACTAATGTGTTGCTGAACAACTATAGAGTCGCCGTACACATTTGCCCTAAAGGCATCATCTCCTCTGTTTCTTAGTGTTATCGAGATATCTGCTGAGCTGCAACAAGGAGATTAACCAAAGTTACATGATGGTACAATGCAATTAACACAAGTTTCAAATACCTTAAGTAATCCACCTAATGCTTCTGAAGACTAGCTAAGGGTCTTAGTTAATCACAGGAATCTGCCAAAAAAAAAAAAAAAAGTTTTTTTTGAGAAGTATCATTGCTGGGTTTGGTGATGCACACCTTTAATCCCACTCTGGAAGGCACAGGCAGGCGGATCTCTGTGAGTTCGAGGCCAGCTTGGTCTACAAAGGAGTCCAGGACAGCCAAGGCTACACAGAGAAACCCTGTCTAGAGAAACTTAAACGACTATTGTGTGCATCACAGCAAAATTGTTTTGCAGAAAACATTAAAGGTTTAGTTATTTCAGCTGACAGTAGTGGCTGACACTTTTCTTCCCAGTACTTGGTAGGCAGAGACCAGGCATCTCTGTGAGTCATCAGAAACTTCCAGAACAACCAAGGCTATATAGAGACACCCTGTCTAGCAAAACCAAAAACAGAAGTTTTGGTTATTTCAAGTACATTTTATATATAACTGACATCATACTACTTAACAGCTGTGAATTATAAAATCAATAATCATAACGACCAGATTACCCCTACCTCCCACCCCTAACCTCGAATCTGAAACAAGGTCTCATGTCACTCTTGGCTGGCCTGGAACTTGCTACAAAGGCTGCTATTACTATTCCTCTCTGAAACCGCCATAAGATCCAGCTGCAGGACATTTTCTTAGTGACTGATAGGGGATGGATGACTCAGGGAATTCTGGGTGGTGCAATCCTTGGGCTGGCAGTCATGGGTTCTATAAGAAAGCAGGCGGTGCAAGTTATTTAGAGTACCTCCACATTGTAGTCCTTCACTGAAAAAAATCAGGGAAGAACTTGAACAGGGCAGGAACCTGGAGGCATAAGCTGACAGAGAGGCCATGAAGGGGTGCTGCTTCCAGGCTTCTTCCTTAGAGCAAGTTTGAGCAAATGTGTCTTGCACTGATATGGCTATGAGCATGCAGGCCTCAGAAAGTGGAAGAAATTGGTAGGCTGAATGAGAATGGCTCCCACAAGTTCATGTTCCAAAAGTTGATCCCCAGCAGGAGGAACTATTCGGGAAGGATTAGATGGTGAGGCCTTTCTGGAGGAAGTTTGGCACTACGGGAAGGCCCTGAGGTCTTAACCAACCTGCCTCCTATCTGTAGATCAAGATGTACGCCCCTAGCTCTTGCTGCCACCACGCCTTTGCCCCACCACTATGGAATCTAACCCTCTGAACCATAAGCTAATTAATCGCTTTCTTTTATAAATTGCCTTGCTCACAGCATTTTATCACAGCAGTAGAAGAATAACTAAGATTCACGTGTGAGTACAAAAATATACATTAGGCAGGCAGTGATGGTGTATGCTATTAATCCCAGCACTTGGGAAGCAAAGGGAGGCAGATCTCTGTGAGCTCAAGGCCAGTCTGGTCATAGAGCTGTTTCAAGACAGCCAGAACTACAAAAGAGAAACCATGTTTCAAAAAATAAACAAAAGATATACATTAAAATCAATTTTTTGCCTATTTCAACTTCCATTAAGTAAGAGTTGGCAGAAAAACATGTTGGTAAAAATGTTGGTAAAAACATGTTGGTAATATTTATAGTTGTCTGACACGTTAAAGCAGGCAGTATTTCCCAATTCATGTAGGGATCTGACAAAATACTAATGCATTCTCATAAAATCTATTTTAATTAGCAATTAAATGAATTCTTTGACCAATTTCATATGGATTTGTTAATAAACTCCAACCTTTAATATTTATAAGAAATGCAGGAAAAAATATTCATGATGAGTTTCATTGTACACTACAGATGTGACAGGGGATCATACAAATCAGCTTTTCCTGTATGATCCCCCACACTGCCCTGGCAAGATGGAGTTAGCCACCTATTCGTCTACAACCCCACTTTGAAAACTTGGACTTAAGATATGAAAGTCTTCATGGAACAATCAGACAAATTCAAGTTCAGGAAAATAAGTGCACATGTGCACACATGCAAACACACATACACATACAGGAAGCAGTATAAAAATTCAAGTTTAGGTAAACAAGCACACACACATATATGAAGTAGATAAATGTTAATGTTAACTTGGTTAGGGATATCTTAGGTACCCTTAGTCAACATTAAGGAAGCTGGGTGACAAATATAGAAAAAACACTATATTATCTTTGCAACATTTCTGCAAATCTAAAATGACTTCAAAATAAAATTTTCTTAATTCTATATTTCAACATGACAAAGTCAAAAAATGATGGTTCATCAATTATAGTTTTGAAGTCTCAATAGAGAAACCAATATGGTGCATAACACAGGTAGGATGACAAAATCTGAAGAAAAAAAAGCAGGAGCACATAATAGAAACTTCAGAGAAAAAAACCTAACCAACTGAAAGAACCACATACCCCAGTCACTGACTGAATCAGAGACAGATACAAAACTCACTTCCTTCCCCACATATATACCCAACTGAAATATTACTACATATGAACTCGGAGTGGTCAACACTAAAATGAAGGAAAAGAAATGAAACGCAAACCCCATAGATAAAAAGACACACTCAGTAATCACAAGGAGACAGGAAAGGAGGGTAACACATTGAGGAAGAACCAACCAAGAAAACGCACTGGCGAGGTGGGAGAGCAGACCCAAAGAAGAAACACATAAACACAAACAGCCAGACAAAAAGAATTATTATGTCTGAAATAACATTTAATACTTTCAAATTAATGGCCCCAGATGTTTCATTTTTAAATTTTTTAAATTTTAATTCTAATTATATTTATTGCAATTTATTCACTTTGTATCCCGGCTGTGGCCCCCTCCCTTGTCTCCTAATCCTACCCTCCCTCCTTCCCTCTTCTCCCCCTATGCCCTTCCCCTAGTCCAATGATAGGGAAGGACCTCCTCCCCTTCCCTTCTCTCTGACCCTGGCCTATCAGGTCTCATCAGGACTGGCTGCATCATCTTTCTCTGTGGCCTAGCAAGGCTGCCATGTCCACCCCTCCCCCTGATCGGGGAAGGTGACCAGAGAGCCTGCCACTGAATTCATGCCAGGGACAGCCCCTGTTCCCCTTACTCTATTTATCAAGGGAACAAAGCAGAGGCTGAGACTCATAGCCAAACTTAGGGCAGAGTGCATGGAATTTTATGAAAGGAGATAGAAAGACCTGGAGGGGACAGGAGCTCCAAAAAGGAGACCAACAAAGCCAAAACAACTGGGCCCTTGCAGAGACTGATAGCCCAATCAAGGACCATGAATGGAGAAGACCTAAAACCCCTGCTCTGAGTAGCCCATAGACTCAGTCTCCAAGTGGGTTCCCTAGTAAGGGGAGCAGGCTTTCTCCAGCTGTTTCATTTTGTTATACTTAGCTATCCACTTCTCAAGTACTGGTCTACCAGCTCAAATAACACACCAACCTTCTATAATAAAGCAGCCTTCTTAATGCTGCAACCCTTTAATACAGTTCATACTGTGGTGATCTCCAACCTTAAAATTATTTTTATTGCTAATCCGTAACTCTGATTTTGCTATTGTTTTGAATTGCAATTTAAATACCTATTTTCCAATGGTCTCAGGCAACCCCTGTGAAGGGATCATTTGACCCCTGGAGAGGTCACAACCCACAGGTTGAGAACCACTTTAATAAAGCTTCAATAAAATATTAATGTACCCTGATTTTACATTTTCAGTATCAATTATATTTTTATTCACTTACCACTACAAAAGAAAATAAAAGCTGAAAGTAGAAAAGCTCCAATGCTTTAAAACAGTCATTCTAACCATATACAGTCAGCAAACTGTACAGAGTTTGTGACTTCAATGTTTGAATGGCTTCCTTAAATTAGCTGTGCGATGTTTTTATTTTTCATTTACTTAAAATAAAATGACTTTATTTAAGTGTACCATGAGATACTTTATGTCATGTTGAATACTTTAACACCTCTGCTCAATTTGGGAAGTACTGGGACCCAGGCATAAATTTCTGAGACATTTCTTGACTACAGTTTAAAAACTACTAACTTAAACAGTAACTGACTTTCAAGGACAATTGTCTTACGGGGAACTTAACAGCTAACAACAACAATAATAATAATTTTCGAAGACTAAGTCTCACTGCACAGCCCTGGTTGGCCTGGAATCACCAGCGGTCCAGGCTGGCTTGGGAACGCAGCAAACATCGCGCCGCTGCCTCTCCAGTGCCAAGTTTACAGGTGTGAACCACGATTTCGCTTTACTAACCTTTCTTTAAATAGAGCTAAAAGGACTTGTAAAATGTGATGCTAGCTAGAACTGGTGATGCATGGCTTTAATCCTTGAGTTTAAGGCCTGCCTGGTCTACAAAGCAAGTTCTAGCCAGCCAGGGCCAAACAGTGAGGCCATCTAAAAAAACAAACAAACAAAAAAAACCCCACCTCATTGAGTTCTCCTTTTCTCTTTCCTCTCAGAAGCATTTGACATTGATTAAAAAAAAAAAAGAAAAAAAAACCTGTCTATGCTTTTTAATGACTCTTATTTTTGCTGAATCGGCCATTCCCTTGATGATTTCAGGTCTATCTTACTATGTCTACATCTAAAATCTATACACGTGTCCCATGTCCTAGGAGCATGGCCTGTCAATCTGGCATGATCATGAGATTGTCATAAAGAAAACATGTTTAGAGAAGAAAGCCAAGGGAAATATTTGTTGGTGCAGAATCCAAAAAAGACAAATAAAATTTAAAAATATACTAGAAAACTGTCTTCAATTAGTTCTCTTCCAAGCCAAGAATGAAAAATGATTTTCTGTGTATCTTTTTTCTTTAGTATCAATTGGGAATCCTGGATTGAGGTTAACATTTGTAAGTTCCTAAGCAGTATGTGCCTAAGATGATGGAATTCTTCATATGTATTTTATTCCTACTCTTATTTTTAAGTATTAAAATAAAAAGAAAAATGGATAGAACACCATACAGAAAGAAATCTGTATCATGTTCTATCATGCGCTAGTATTAATTATCAAAGTTTCCATCAGCTACATAGTGTAAGAGAATGTAAAAAAGTTGGGCATTAGTACGAAAAAATAAGATCCCTCTAGACAGACCAAGGGTAGAGTCAAAAATACCACCCATGGGGGCTGCTGCTCAGTGACACAGTTCTTGTCTAAGAGAAGGAAGAAAGCAGGAGGAGGGGAGGATAAAAGACAACACCAACGTGACTTCTCATAAAGAGGGCTGTCAGCAGGCAAAAAGCACCAATCACAACGATATAAAATCAGACAACTGATACAATTATGTGCAGGCCATGTCTGACAGAAATGTGAATATAGCCAGGCAGGACAGAACATGCCTATAATTAAAAGGTAGGAAGTTCATAGCCAGCCTTGGCTACATAATAAATTAAAGGACAGCCTATATACTACAAGGTATCCTGTCTCAAAGGGTCCAGACAGTAGACTTGTGACTGAGGTCCTAAAATCGCATTCACTGAGAAAAAGAAGCAGAACCAAAGAATACGGTACTTTTCCAGAATTCTCAGAAAGCCAAAGAAATTCTATGCAGAACTTGGCCCATTACCAACTTTGTTCTCATCCCTATCACATTAGTGTGACTGGTGATACCTGGTTTTGGCTATAACCCACAAAGGTATAATATTTATAAATATTTAGAGGATTCATAAATTTGCTGCTACCATGTCTTCCATAAAAGTAACAAGTTTAAGTGGGCAATGCATAGCAACAGGTAATACAAACTATCTGCTTAGGAGAAACCAGAAAGCAGAGGGCCATGCTGGCAACAAGGGCAGGACAAAGAACTAATAATGAAACCTCTCCTGTGGAGCTAGCCATTTTTCTGGGTTTTAAAGCATGCTTCTTACTAGAGAATAAAAGCATATGAGGGACCTGCCTATATTGCAACTTGATATGCTATATTTGGCTTATGTCTCTGCAAAGCCTGTCCTTTTCTAAAGGAAAATAAAGGAGTACTAGATCTAAGGGAGAAGAGACATGCACTGGGGCAGGGGGTGCTAGGAGAAGAGAGGGAGGGGAAATTGTGGTAGGGATGTAAAATATGAGGAAGAATTTAAACCAAAAAAAGCTCATATGAGAAGCACTTACTTCTGTCCAGCCTTCACAAAACCCTTTAAAGAGGATCCTCTATTAGTAGCAACTGCTTTTCCACCAAGACCAACTATGAGAGCAGTGAGCACAGCACTCTTTCCACCTAAAGAAACACACATTTAAAGAGCCATAAAGAGAAAATGCTGACTTTATTCAAAAGATCTCTGAATGTGTTCCAACCTCAAGTAAAATGTTACAGATTCAGTTATAATTTTCTTCCAGTGGTAAGGTGGCATACTAATTTACACATCAAGAGCTACTTCACTATTACCAGTAGGAAAAGTTTGTCATTTCAGATACTAAATTTTTACACACAATAAAAGAGGAAGAAAATAGTCAATATCATTCCAACCAAAACTCAGTCTATCATCTTGGTGCATCAAACTACTAAATGAAAACTAATTTATTTACAAATGTAATTAATTTATATAATTAGAAGTTACAGTCAAATTTAATTGTGGTTACTCCTTTCATAAATTTTAGGAATAGAAACTTTAAACTAGCTCTCAAATATAAAGAAATTCCACATGGAAAGGAATGGTGTCTTTTTCACTATATGATTCATCTTTGGAATCAGAACATAAACACATTAGAGAAAAATTAAGAAAAAAAAATCACGTATTTTAAATATTTTGACAGCTTTTAATGTAATATTTTACATTTTAATTTCATAGTTGACCCTTAATTTGCATATTCATTTTCTAACTTTTTATAGTTAATTTTTTGAGGTGTAATTCTTTTTACTCTAAAAGATATAAAACATTAAAAATTCCACTTTGAAAAATCTCTTAATTTTGCTCCAGTAACCATTTTCTGAATTTCATCATCCACCAATTAATCAATTAACAATCATTTGTTATCTTCTACGACATACAACCAAATTAGCCAATTACTTGATTTAGTACTTTCAAGTTCTTACTCTCTTTACTATCAGGTATAATGTTTTAGGTAATTCTCCTGTTTTAAGTTTTGTAAAAGAAATCAAACTTTTATAAAAACACACTTCAGAACCCTTGATTCTTTCTTTACTTCTCATACTCTGCAATCTCCCTGTAATAATGATCCTTTTCTCTGTTCACTCTCTCCTGCCAAAAGTATCTTCCTTCTTCACCGAATGACAAAGGCAGCAATAATAATCAGTGACTGCAGAGCGACACATATCTGATTTCCTTGCCTAGTACTGTCACTGGGTGGTAGACTACACTATCTCAGTCACTCCTGACACCTGGCTTATCGACTGTCGACGGCCACAATGGAGCTGGGCTGTCACAACAATCTTGCCCATTTCAATCTATCACTTAAAACTCTTTAGCTAGCTATCCTCTGACATCTGCTTGAAAATCTTTATCAAGCCTTTAAAACTCAATAGTATTGCATACAATACAACTCTCTAATGTCATATCCTGTCCTCCCCTACCCACCATGATAAAACATGAGGTTAAACCCCATTCTCCATATACATCTACCCTCTGAACATCTGAGAATGACCAAGCCATATGTGCCTAGAACATCTCAGCTTCTTGCTAAATGAGTCAAGTAATCTTTAAGCTTTATTTAAGTACCAGCCAAAATAAATCTCCTCATAAAAACATCTCACTGATCATACAAGGAATTGTTATTCCCATGCTTGGATTTATAAGGCATTTCATTTGTGTCCTATCTTGTGCTTACACCAGGTTGCTGTGTTGTACCTATTGAGGAAAGAGGGGGCTCCTTCAGTCTGAGGTGAGCCTGAGCAACATAACTGAGATTCTATCTAAGGAATACAGAAAGGAGAGAGAGGGAAAGAGGGAGGCAGAGGGAGAGAGAGGAAGAGAGAGAGAGAGGAAGGAAGGACGGAAGGAAGGAAGAAAGAAAGACAGACAAACAGACAAAAAGAGATAGTATGGTGGTTAACAGTATTTGCTGTTCTTGGACATAACCCAAGTTCAGTTCCCAACACTTACTTGGTGGCTCACAACCATATGTAACTTCAGCTCTAGGAGATGCAAGGCTATCTTGTGACCTCTGAGGGCAGTGCACCCCCATGAGGTCCACAAACATGCATTCAGACAAACAGTCATACACATTAAAACTAAATCTAAGACAACAAAAAAGAGAGAAAATGTTTATACCCACTACTTACTAAATAAATCCTAAGAAGCCAAAGTACAGACCCAAATATCAATCCGCATTAAAAGTCAATTATTTCAAAATGCTGATATACTTTCATCACAAAGTAGAGTATAAAAAGAGGAAAGGCACTTACTTCCATTATTGCCAACAACAAAGTTGACATTGGAACCAAACTTAAAAGGTCCAAGCATTGAATGACACATGAAATTTCTTAGCTGAATACTCTCAATTATTCCAACTTCTGCTGCAGTCTATTAACAAAGAAATATTTTAAAAAATCAATCTCATATTCATTTCTACTATCCAAGCATCTGACAGATCAGCATTATTTATTAATGAAAAATTATAGCAAGTGAACAACAGTAACGTCAATGATCAGTATTAAATAAAGTCGGAATTTTCTTTATGTAACCACAAACTCTACAATCTATAAAAGAACTACCAAGTATATCACAAAGCTTTTTCTTAACACTGGCAAAACTAACAACTATTACTGGTCAAATAAATGTTTGCTTCAGTCTGTCCTGTGCACTTTAGAACATTCAGCAGAATCCTAAGTCTCTTTTCTAACAACAGATGCTGGTAGCATGCACCTGTCTTCCAGTTGTGTAGCAACCAAAAATTACAGTTAGACGTTACTCAATACTGTGGAAGGTAGAGTGCAACACCTCTACAGCTGAGAAGCACTGGTAGAGCACAACTATAAAACACAAAAATGTACTGAGAATACTCTTGAGGGGGGACTACTTAGCCATGATTTGAACATAGAATTCATTCCTAACATGGCATTCCTTTCTCTTAACGCAGAATTCAAACAGCATTGTACACATGCTTTTCTTCTGGCACTCTGTTTCAGCCACTTACTAGAGCTGCGTGACTTTTAGCAATGTTTAAAGAATGTAGGATTTCTAAGTCAGTGGTGCACACCTTTGATCTCAGCACTCAGGAGGCAGAGGCAAACAGATCTGGGGAGTTTGAGGCCAGCCTGATCTATAGATTAAGTTCCAGAATAGCCAAGGCCACACAGAGAAACCCTATCTGAAAAAAAAAAAAAAAGAATTCCCAAACTTGTAAAGCAGAGAAAAAAAAAAAAACCTCCCATATTATAAACAGATGTCAATATCAAGTTTAAAAATTGTTTAATCAGTATTTGGTCAGCAGTACTCATCTGGATGCTATAGGTACTAAGTACCAAAATAAATCAACCAGATTTTGCCAGTCCTAATAACTTTAGAAACCATTTTAGTGTGATCTGCAATTTTTTTTAATTTATTTATTTTTATCTCAATCACAGGTTAGGTACTTTGAATCCCAGGCATAGCCCCCTCCCTCATTCCCTCCTACCCTCCCACTCCCTCCCTCATCTCCCTCCTCCCCGCCCCCTCCAAGTCCACCAACAGGGGAGGACCTCCTTCCCTTCCATCCAACCCCAGCTTATCCTGTCTCTTCAGGGCTGGCTGCAATGTCCTCCCCTGGGATCTAGCCAGTCTGTCACTCCCCGGCTTGTATGGGGGAGGGTCAAAGAGTCAG
>CM053755.1:23740648-23814187 GCA_028658305.1 Pachyuromys duprasi
TTTAGAAACTTTCTTTTAATTATAGCCATATACCTCATCAAGAGAAAGAAAATAATTGCATCATTACATGAGTAGAGTATTAGGTATTATGATTCATGAATTTTTTAACAAATATTTTTACTTTAAGATAATTGCATGGTGGCACACGCCTGTAAACTCAGCACTCTGGGAGGCAGATGCAGGTAGATCTCTGTGAGTATGAGGCCAGCCTCAACTACAAAGTGAGTTCAGGACAGCCAAGGCTACACAGAAAAACCCTGTTTTGGGAAGGAAAAAAAAAATAACTGCAGAGTCACATGAAACGATTAAGAAATGAGACCCTGTGTAGTCTTCACTCAGTTTCTGCCAATGGCAAAATTTTTTAAAAGCATAGTATCATGGGCAACACACTGATACAGACAGTCTAGACCATGTTTCCCTCAAAGGTGATGTCTATTTTGTAAGGGATCATAGTAAACACATCCCTTTCAACCCACAACCACTTGCCCACTAATCTGTTCTTTATTTCTGTTAATGTTATTCCAAGAATGTCAAATAAATGGGTTTATGCAAAACATAACCTCTGGGAACTGCTTTTCTCACTCAGTTTAACTGTCTGCTGTTGCCTCCATCAGGCACTGCCTTTTGGTCACTGCTAAGCAGTATTCCAGAAAACAGATGTATCACGAGACAGTCACCAAATCACATGTGGATTTATTTTGAATTTAACTTTTCATGAATAGAGCTACTAAAAATACACTACATTTTGTACTAAGGTAAATCTAGCACAGTTTTATATTGTTTCTCACAGAAACAAACTTTTCCACAGAAGTAATAATAATTTACATTCCCATCAGAAATACATAAATGATTATATTCTTTTCATTCTTGCCATCTGGTGATATCACTATTTCATATTTTACCATTGTGCTGAATATGTAGTGTTATCTCATATATAAGTGTGAAAAACAATAATATTTCCTTAGTCTTTTGATGCTTCCACGTTCAAGTTTGTAATCGTGGTCTCTATTCCATTCATGGCATTGGCAATTTATGTCTTCTCTTTTTCCTTTGCTGATCTTACTAGAGGTTTGTAATCTTATTTAAAGACAGTTACTTGTCTCATTATTTTCTTTAGTTTTTGTAATTATTAACACAAACTTCAAAAACAGAAGCTATTTTTACCCAGCTCTTTAATTTAAAACTCTTACTGCTTCTTCCTGACTACAAATTATTATGAAATATGACATATAAAATGGCCATGAGAAACAATCCAATGGAAAAACATTATTTTGTAATTCTATACTTACCAAAGTAGAGGTTCCATTCGTGAAAGAAATTGTACATTCATCCTCATCTCCGTCTTTATCAAAATCTTCCAGTTCTTCTTGTCTTGGCCTTTTAGCATTTTCAGGAGAGCAGAAATTTTCTTCCTTTCTTTTGGCCATCAGATCTGAACAAATGTTTATAGAAACAGTAACAAAAGTCAAGAATAGCATATAAAGACAATTCAATAGACATAGAAACAAAGTTGTTGTGAATATAAACATGTGTGGGATGTGGAACTGACTCAGATGGTCCACAGCAGCAGACAATCTGCTTCATGCCTGTCCTGAGAGGAGCTCTTTGCCAGCTGCAGATGACACCGACCAGCAGGAAACAGCTAAGAGAGCTGTGGCCCCTTTCCCAGTAACCCTCTCTCCTGCCTGGTGTTGGGGTTAGAAAGGACTGGGGTGGAGTAGGGAGAAAAAGATAAAAGGAACATATAAAAAGTTTTTAAAGTACCCTACAAAAATAAATCACACTCATCTAATTTAATTTTCAGTAGCGTGTCTAACCATTTTACTTTTAAAAATAAAGTATTCCATCTCACATGAAGTTAAGGGGTTAAAGGCAAAAAAAGTACTAAAAGAGCAAGGAAACAGAATTCCCCCTAGAACCTCCAAAAAGAAAGTGCCCCTACTGTCAGTCAGTCTCTAAAGACTTGAGCTAGACCTGTAATTTCCAGACAGGTAAAAGAATGATTTTACAGTAACGAACAAAAAAATTTTAAAAATCATTACCTGGATCATACATATTGGCTGATTTTTTACCTCATAGTTATTCACGGCAGTAACAAAACTGGTAAGAGCCTAACTAACTATTTTATTCCCAAACCTATTAAAGGAAAAAGTATTTTATTGGTAAAATGCTGTCTTCTAGTTTTCTAATAGAGGACACAGTCCCTCCTGAAATTATTACAACCATCCAATTTTTATAACAGAAAGTAATACTAATCCAAACTTGTTTTAAATTATTTTCCAAAGAAACACATTTTGAAGCAGTGATGCCTCACACTAGTAGTTTACCTGTTCCCTAGATAATCTATCTTGATTATTATAAACCAAGTACTTAAAAATTACAAGAGACTTACAAGAATTCTGGCTTGTATCTATCAGTATTTTACATAACAAATTAAAAACCAAAAGCTTTTGAAACAAAGGAAATACAACTGCATATCCCATGTCAGGTACTGTGTGGCAGATTCTAGTGTGTGTTCAACAATGCTTTATAGATTCTTGCACCACACTCTGAAAACATAGACATTGCCCTTGTGTTAAGTTAGAGCAGTGAGGACTAAGGACCATAAAATGATCTGTAGACTTGATGTTCAGAATGTATGTAGTCCAAAGACTAGAAAGCAGTATTTCATACACTGGGAACTAGACAGACATCCCAGACCTCCGGCTCCATGTCAGAGCAAGTGAAATAAGAGTCTTAAATAAGATTTAGGTGATTCAAAAGCACTTGTATACAATTTGAGAACTGGTAAGTCACACTTCTAAAGAACTTAAGACTCTGTGCCATTCTGAAATCAAGTATCTTTAATCAAAGATATATTAGCAGCTGGACATGGTGGTACATGCTTTTAATCCCAGCACTTGGAAGATGGATCCCAAAGTTCATGAACAGCTTGGTCTAGAGCGAGTTTCAGCACTGCCAGGGATACACAGAAAAAGCTTATCTTGAAAAACAAAACAAAACAAAGCAAGATATATTAGCATCCGAAAGACATGTAACCTAAACCAGTACTGTTCCAAGGAATATTACTATTAATCACATTTGTATCATAATAGCATCTTTCTCTGCAAACATTTCAGTATTTATCTCAAATCTCTTATACAAGCCAAACTTCAAAACCAAACATCTTTTCCCCCCCAAATTACTGAATAATAAGAATCAATGTATGCTGGTTTCAGCTTGTAGATAATTTACATTCCTCAAGCACCACCAGGTCATTATTTCCCAGAAAAACTTTGTCTCATCCACTCTCTATTCCTTTATTAATTACTTACTAATAATTTGTAAATTGTTAAACAAAGAGAAACCATTCCTCTCTGGTTACCCAACATTAAATGCCTTGTAGGCATTATTTTTATTAAAGACTAATAGACAATCTATCAGAAAGCACTAGAAACAGTCTGATTAATTTTAGTATTTCATCATTAGAAAGCAGTTTAGCAAGTAAACCCAGGGTGAGCGAGGTACACTAGGCTAAGCATAATGAGTTTACAATGTACATGAGAGTCCACACTATACAAAAGATACTACACTCAAACACGCATAATGAGGCTGCTTTTTATTTGCTGGGTATAGCCTGGGATTTGCACTTGTCTAGGTTTCCAAGGTAACTTACATCTGAGAGGCACTGAAGGATCCTGATACTTTTTAAATAGGAATCACTTTTTGATTTAAAGATGACAGACTTTCAAAAACATGTACAAATGTCCTGAGAGTAAGATATAGGTAAAAAACATAGTAAGACCATTACTACAAACAAAATAAAGACAAAAAATAACAAACAACAACAACAACAAAAAAAAACAGGGAAAGGTTCCTCTGAGATCTTGAGTACACTGACAGAGCAATATATTTTATTCTACTTACTTATCTACAGTTTTTTTTTAAATGTTGTTGTTTTGGTTTGTGTTTGATACAAGGCCTTTCTATAGGCTGTCCTGGAATTTGAGTGTTGGGATTATAAGTGTGTGCCATAGCCCTTAAAACCAAAAACACACAAACAAATCCTACTAAATGAAGGCATAGTATCATCTTCTCTTCAAGTAGGAACAGTCAAAAACATTAAAAAAAAAAGTTAAGAAAAACCAGTGAGATATACATATATATATACACACACACGCACATATATATATATACACACACATACGAAATTTTAATGAGATTCTACAAGTTTTCACAGGAGTGTAAAATTTTGGCTCTTGAGCCTTAACTGTAACTCATACTTCCCATTGATGCCAAAGTAGAGATTAACAGTAGTGTCCAGCATAACAGAGTTAGACTTACATAATTCTATAATTATTAGAACTATTTTTAAATAAACATAAATAATACTGATATTCTGAGGCAGAATTATATTCAGACATCTACCCTGAACTGTGTTTGTATTCTTCCTTTCTTCCTGTCTACAAAAACATTCAACCTACATAAAGCCTTAATGTACTGAATTGGTTTAACATATTGTTTGGACTGTATTACAAATTAAAATTAGCTTAACTAGATAATACAATAAAACATTTTGTTAAGTCCAACCACCAAGAAATCCAAGATTGGCAGAAACTGGGAAGTCCTCCAATTTCAATATCCCAGATAACATGTACTCAAATTTGATTTGAAAGTATAGAGAAGTCTGGGATACACTAAGAATGATGCTGGCCAGGCGCAGTGGATGCATACCTATAATCCCAGCACTCAGAGAAGCAGAGGCAGGCATATGTCTGTGAGTTCGAGACCAGCCTGATCTTTGAATCCAGTTGAGGACAGCCAAGGCTACACAGAGAAACCCTGTCTCAAAAAACCAAAAAATTTAACAAAAATTCAAAAAGAATGATGCCAAAATAGTTTATAATAAAATCCTCAATGAAAACTACAGCAGTTATCAGGGTTAAAGTGGTAGAGGTGAAACCAAACAGTTTAAAAGAATAGGTAAAAGTACAGTCAAGTAGAATTAACATTGTTGAGTAACAATGCTTAGCTCTGGAATAAACTATACCCTTTGATCGCCTTATGATATAAATCATGCCCTTATTTTACAACATGGGAAACTGAGGCTCAAATTTGAGACTTCAAGTTATATACCACCAACTTAGTAACTAGATGTAGACAGATGCTGGCAAAATATATTCCAATCCAGGTTTCTCAAACCACTCATGTCCAGATTCCGAATGGCATAAACAACTGAGTCTATCAGATAATACAGTCATACTTAGTGACTGACAACCCCTTATCTTCTTATAAGCATCTCCAAAAACTAGAAAAAGAATTCTACCATAAAGTGTTTCTCTAAATTTTCCTTTAGGTTTGCTTCAAAGTTTTCATTTTCTCACTTAATGCTATATACCATTATAAACAGTGTATTTGTAAGGAGGAAATAATAATAAACTTGTTCTATTTGCAAACACTTCAGTTTAAAGTGTTCTAAGGATAGACCCTGAGATAGTAAAATATACTCTGCAATAGAAATCTAGAAGTGGAACAAAGAAAATTACAGAAAGTAGTTTGAATTTGATGACCAAGAGTAGAAAAAGATGCAACTACTTTAATACAACTGCCCACACCGAACCTTCACCTACCTGGACTTACTAGTGTATGTATATAAAAAAACTGTGACATTTAAGTATACCTAATGGGCTGGAAAGATGGCTCAGAAGTAAAGTGCACTGGCTGTTCTTCCCAGAGAACTCAAGTTTGATTCCCAGCACCCAGTTGGAAGCTTAAAACTGTCTATAACTCCAACTGGACAGGAAGTATCCAACAGCAACATAGGCACTAAGCATGCATGTGGTGCACAGACATACATGCAAGCAAAATACCCATACACATAAAATAACATTTTCTGTGTACTGCAAATATAAATGCATGTACTATTACAGTAAATTTTTAGGTTATCTATTACTTCTTGAAGTACTTCTTCAACTACTTTTTGGGGGGTCACTGAAGATTGAATTCACGATCCCCACACGTTAAAGTAGCAATTCACCAATGAATAATACTCCTAGACTGCCTACCACATCTTGAGACTTTCCTAACAATTAAAATGGTAGTTAAGATTCAGAAGTTTTACATAAAATTCTAGCCTTGTCATGTAGAAAAATCAACCTCTGGAGAAAAAATTTGTTTTACACTAACACCCAATGTGCTGTTTATACCAGCTTTTCAATGAGCTCAATACTAAGCACTATACTGAACTAATCTCTCAGGAATCCTGTGACTTAGAACTGAGAAGTAAAGAGGTGGTATCACTCTGTAATTTCACATTATCTGCTCTGTGTGGGACAATAGCATGTTTTTAAGCAATTACAAGTGGTGCCTGAACTTTGTCTCGAAACTTAATACACCTATTCAAACAATGTTTTTGGACAAGAGTCTTACTCTGTAGCCTGAGCTAGCCTGGAATTCACTAAGAAGCCCAAACTGTCTCCCCTATGCCTCTAACCTAAAGCTGAGATTACAGGTCTGAGCCACCATCCGAAAGAAGGGACAGATAATTTTTCTTTAGGCAGGGCCTCATGTAACCCAAGCTGGCTTCAAACTTGCTATGTAGCAGAGAACCTTTTGATGCTCCTCCGGCCTCCGCGTCCTGAGTGCTAGGATTACATGCCTGCACCACCACATTGGGTTTTATGTGGTGTTGGGGACTGACTTCAGGGTTCTCTGCTTGCTAGGCAAGAACTCTATCATTACCAGTACATTTCCCAGATCCCAGGAAAAGAATTTAGGAACACAGATCTAAACATTTAAAAAAAAAAAAAAGTTTCCCATACTAACGGGATGAGTCTAAGGGAAAGTTCTAATAGGTTCTCCCATCACCCACGTCTCCCTTAATGCATTTTAAAAGACTCCATCAGCCTTAAGATTCAGGGGATACAGACTTTGCTAACTTTGAATAGACATCTCAAGCTTACTACTTCTTTCTGCTCACTACCTATCAACCGTAGTAAGGGCTCACATAACTTGTCTTCTGGCTTTAAACGTCAAATAGTTGCTCTTTCTAGGAATAGCAGTCTCACCTCAAGCCCTGTCCTCCCAAGCTCCTTTCTGTAACCTCAGGTCCTGTTTTCTAGAGTTCCCAGTCGTGGTTCCCCTTCAAGTCCACAGTAACGGAGGGCAAGAAATGCCACCCAAACCTTTCAAACACCACGATTTACTCTCGCCTGGTTAATCCGAGTGGCGTTTAGGAGAAACTGGATTTAACGGCAAATTCAGATCTCAGCGGCATTTCCAGTGGCCCCCCTAACCCTCACACGGTGCCTGCGCGTGGAGTACCCAGCTCCGACACCGGCCTCAGCCCCGGCCCGACCTCTGCGGCTGCCCGCCAACGCCCGGGCCGCCTGGGGACGCGCGAGGGCGGGCCGGAGCCCACGGCCAAGTTTCCCGCGGCGGAGAGCGGCGTCCCCGCTGAGGGCGCGAAGGTCCCCGCGGCCCGCGAGCAGGCCCAACCCCGGGCACCCGCGGCTTCCCGGAGGGCCGAGGGCGGCCCGCCGGGGCACGGGGCCCCCGGGCACGGAGAGAGGAAGGAAGCGCGCGCCCTCACTCTACCTCCAACAAGTCGCGGTCGCCCCGGGGAAGCTAGTCGGCGCGACTGTCACGACGAGAAGGCCACCCTGAGGGCGTAGGACCCCGACCGCCGCTCGCCCGCCAAGCCGGGCGCACCCGCCCCGAAAGCAGGCGGGAGACCCGCAGACAGGCGCCCGCCGCGGGACGGTCCGCGCCTGCGCCCCGCCCCTCCCCGCCCCCGGACTCCGCCGCGCCTGCGCGCGCCGGGGCTTTCGCACCGCCCTGGTCGGCCGGGGGGAACCGGAAGTGCGCTGGGCGGGCGGGAGTGGCGGGGGAAGACGGGGAGCACGCGACCGTCCGCGGCGGATCCAGGCGGCGCGGGGTGGCGGGAGGGGAGATCTCCGGGCGCCTTGGCAACAGGCCTACGCGCGCGTCCGCAGGGCGGACCGACAGGGGAAAGCGAAACCCAGAGGGCAGCGAGAGAGGCGGGTCTGGAAGGGAAGCGGTCCGTTTCCCGGAAGGGGCGGGACCAGTGGCGAGGGCGCTAGATTCGAAACTGCGGCCCGGAGCTTACGGCTTGGCAAGGCAGGGTGAGGCTTTCGCGTTTTGCTTTGCTTTGACTCTGGTTTGGGAGGATTCGGGGACTTCGGGGCGGCCGCAGGCCAGACTGGTAAATGACAAAAGTGTCCTTCCACGGCCCCGAGGAGGGCCCGTCCGGTGAGTCCCGCGGGACAGGCTGAGACAGGCCGCCTGGTTCTTCCGCCGGCTGCGAGCACCGTGGCGGGGTGGCCACCTCGCCCACGGCCGCCCTCCTGCCCTTCCCCGATGCCCGCTCACCCACCGCTCAGCGTTATGGTTGCGGTTGGGGAAATAGTTTTCTTAACAGCGGTAACCACGTACGTCTGGTCTTCCGGGCTGCGCGCGTAGCCCTCCCTCCCCTGCCGATCCCACCCGCCGCTTTAAATAAATACGCACTTAAAGTTGTTCTTGGCCCTCCTCCATTCGCTTCTCAACCCGATGCTAATCATCCATCCCTTCTTAACACGATTTCACATCAATATGCCGACCTAGCCAGGTAACTTCACCTAGATGTCACTTCCTCCAGGAAGCTTTAGTAGTTATTTTCTATATACGCCTATGCTTTTATTTCTTTACCTCCGATTCAACCTACTAAAGTGCTAATCTTTCCCACTACAGCCTCACCACACCAAGATATTTAAATCCGAAACCTGATCGTTGTCGTATCCTTAGCACCCAGGCACACTCCTAATAAATGCTGATCGGTAAATTAAACATGGACCTCAAAGTTTGAATTCATACGACAGTATAACTGAAAAAAAATTTAAAACAGCACGACTTGGTGAAAGCATGTGGTAAATCCCTTACAGATACAATCCTGCACGATGAAAGTTTATACTGTTTGCCAGTTTTTAATGTGAAAATGTAGTTCTCTAAATGTGAATTTGGGAATTTAACTATTTCCTGTCATTCCCTTAAATTTCGACAAAGTAGAAAATTTGCTTAATGAAGTTTCTACATAAATCAAGCTATTGACTTCTTTTTATGTTCTTTACATTTGATTCATTAGTGGAATTAGCAAGGGTCTGCGTTTTTCTCACCTCATTCAGTTTTATAATTAACCAATGGAAACTTAATAGCTTTTAAGGAAGTTTTAGGAACATAAATGGATTTATGGGTACCATATGGTTACATCAAAGGATCGGTTTTGTTTTAACTTGATTCTTAAGCCCTTTGTTAATGTAGAAACATCTTCTGTCAAGCCATAATCTGATTATTCCTGCTACCAAAACTGGTCTTGAGAGTGAAAGGATATTAGAATCTTGTCACTTATCTTGTTTAAAATGTCTCCTTTTCTAGAAAGGTTCGTTGTCTCTCCAAGGCCACACAGTTGGTCAGTAGTATATCCAAAACCCAAATCCTAGGCTTATGTACTCCGAATTCAGTGCTCTTTTCATCAAACTATACACATTGAAGCTATTAATAAGTTATAAAACTATTGGTTATATATTCAGATTTTGTTCTCTCCTTGCTTGTTTCACAACTAATTCTTAAAAACTAGATACATGTTGTTAGTAATTTATGTTGATTACATTATAAGAGTGACAGCAATAGTTAATATAATAAGTTTGAGCACAGATGCAAATTTACATAGTTTTGGAGGATTTAATAGCCGTAGTATTTTAAAGGTTTACTTGGTGCTAATCTGTCTTCAAGTATGGAATATGACCTAATCAAGAACCCCTGTATTGTCTTTTAGTGCAGTTATACAACTTAAGTACTGTTCCATTTGGTCTCTTTGGAGTTTCACAAGCTTTTAGAATCTTTTAACTATTGCCATGTAATATCACTTCAGAGAAATGACTGGTACTAAGAACATACAGAGAAAGAAAGAGCAGTAAATGATGGCTGAACTGCATTCTTAAAACTATGTACTTGCTAATACAATATATAGTTCACACCATTGTTTGGGGATAAAGATTATTTTTAATGGCTGCTCTTCACAGAGAATATGGGTTTTTAAACTTACAGAAATGGTGCAAGAAATCCTGAAATAGTATTTTTTTAATAGCCAGACCTGACATATACCTTTAATCCTAGTACTCAGCAGGCATAACAGGCAGATCTGTGTGAATGCTAGGCCAGCATGTTCTCCATAGCAATTTCAGGACAGCCAAAGCTACATAGTTAGACCCTGTCTCAAAAAAAATTAATGTGTGTGTGTGTATACACATAGTATTATCTGTAAATGTATATATTGTAGATGTATATACATGTTCTTACAATACATAATTTTGTAGTATTTTAATCTTTATATCTCTTATATAAAATCGTCACCATGAATGCCCAAAAACATTTTTTTTGTTTGACTGTTTTTTAAGACATGATTTCTCTGTGCAGCTTTGGCTATCCTGGACTCACTTTGTATGTGTTGCTTGCCTCAATCTCACACAGATCTGCAGTCCTCTCCCTCCCCAAAAACAATATGATATTTTTTAAACATGATTACACAGGTTGTTGGGGAGAGAAGAATGGGAAGAAGTAAGAATAAGCTAGGATTATCTTATTACAGACTTAGCTGTATGCAGCTGAATTAGTGAAGTGTTAGAAATGGGTTAATGCATTTTACAGATACAATGCACTGTTCATTTGGCTGTTGCAGAACAAAGAAAGCAAGAATGATTACTAGGTTTGGAGCTTAAGAAGACATTCTTGGGAAACACTAGGACTGAAACAGTTTTAAGGAGAGGTGATGGGACTAAAAAGTTTGCTCAAAACTTGGCAAAGCCAGTACTTGGTAGCTGAGATAGAAGCACAAGTTCCAGACCAGTCCTACATAGCCAGACCAATTCTCAGAAAACCAACAGAAGCCGGGTGGTGGCAGGCACCTTTAATCCCAGCCCTTAGAGGCAGGCACATCTCTCTGAGTTCAAGGCCAGCCTAGTCTACAACAACTAACAGAAAAGATAGATAGGTATTTGTATCCAACTAAGCTGAATTAGTCACTTCAGAGAGTGTAGCAAATGAAAGGGATTAATCATATTAGAGGTCAGGCTAGCAAGTTCTAATTCTTGAGGCTACCTCTACTTCTTTGAATATTCCTTAATTTAGTTCCAGTCTATATTTTTTTGTAGTTAGTTTTATCTTGATGGCCTTATAGGAAATTCAAGAAGCACTAGTAGGAATTCATTGTAAGAGACACCAGGGGCAATAACAATAATCCATATTGTTTTGGAGATCTCTTGGTCTTTCCTGACCAACAGTGCCTGGCAGGAGGATTTTTGTGAGCCTGTTTGGGGGGACACTGTCACCCCAATTGGTATAATTTCAATTAATACCTATATGTAAGTGTATATGTATATATATATGTGTAACTTACTATTTCAGACACTGCTAGTGTTTTTTATTCCTTCTGAAATGAGTCTCTTCAGGTATCCAGTATGAGTCACAAATAAAAGCAAAATTACAGAGAATTTCTTCCTCAAATTTTATTTGGTGTTAACGTGCTTTAGTGGATAGTACTTTACAAATTTTACTTACCTTCATAATAATGTCTTAGAAAATGTATATGCCTCTTCTCTTTCCAGAACTCAGCACAACTTTTCAGGTTAACTCAGTCTGTCACATGTTAACAAAATAAATTAGCACTGGCCTCCTATTTACTACATAGTACTTTGTGTTTATGTATTATTCTTTGTAAAGTGACATACTGTATATTTACACGTCACAGAAACAAGTGCACAAAATCACACTCATGGCAGCTGGCAACATTATAAAATCAAGAATCAGAAAGCCGAGGGCATAATATACAGCAGCCTTCTCAGCATTGGTTTTCACTGCATCTGTGTGGAAGCCATAAAGTGTACTTTCAGAAGAAAAGACAGACAGTTTTATTCAGAAGGTTTCTTCATATAAAAATGGCCTTTCGTTTAATATATTTTTACCATCTACCATGGGTTTTTAGGCCGAATTAAGGTCATTATTCAGAGGATAGTCTGGATTACATTCATGTTGTCAGATATAATATTCATCGTAAATACTACATGTCTATCAAAAAACAAAGGTAAAGAAAAATAGGTGCAGTTTTTTTGTTGTTTTTTTTGTTTTTGTTTTTGTTTTGAGATAGGGTTTCTCTGTGTAGATCCACTTTGTCCTAGACCCACTCTGTAGAACAGGCTGGCTTTGAGCTCACAGAGATCTACTTATGATTGCCTCCCTGACTGCTGGGATTACAAGCATGTGCCACTGGGCCCAGCTTTGGTGTAGATGTTTAATAAAGAAAAGTTATACAACAGATAACATCCAGATAGGACAACAAAGCTGAAGGTGATTTATTCCCAAATTTTCCTGTGCTTACTGTACAAGGAAAAGGAACTAGCATTAATTCCTTTGGATAGTAAAAACACAGGTAATTTTAAGTATGTTGCTTTACATTTCAATTTTCCAAAGTAAACTGTACGGCCAAATAACTAAAAACAATACTTATAAAAATGTAACTGTATTTCTCCAGTATTTTCTACGGCATTTCCTCCCTCCCTATTTTTCCATCAGTTTCTGAGGACTAACCTTGGATGTGGGGGTTGTTTTTGTTTGTTTCTTTAGTGTTTGCCTGCTTCCTTGCTTAAGTGATCTTCAGATAACAGCTGATAATCACCAGAATGGGAGTGAATGACTTGTGGCAAATTTTGGAGCCTATAAAGCAGCATATCCACTTGCAGGATCTTAGTGGGAAAACCATTGCCGTTGATTTGAGTCTCTGGGTATGCGAGGCACAGACAGTGAAGAAAATGATTGGAACGGTCACTAAGCCGCACCTCAGGTAAAGTTTCTAATAATATAGAAAAGTGATGTGTGGCCAGTCTTGGTGTCCTGGCTTTGTTTCAACTTTTTTTTTTTGTCTTATATTTGAGATTTGTAACATATTTTTGGGGGGTGGGGGACAAGTTTTTTCCTGCATAACAGCTCTGGCTATCCTGGACTCCCTTTGTAGATCCACCTGCCTCTGCCTCCCAAGTGCTGGGATTAAAGAATTTAGCCACCATGCTACTTAACATATTTTGATCTACCATTTTTATAGTGATGGTTTAAGATATGTATCTCTTAATCTCCAAGCTTCAAGCTTACCTCTCTCTCTCCACTAGCATGCTTCACTTACTGAAAGCCATTTTTCCTCTCTTTTATCTCTCCAGTCACTCATTTAGGGTTCAGGAATAGCTCCACACTGACCACTAGAACACCAGACTCAGATTGATAGAAGTTTATTGAACCATGAACAAACACTGTCCCATCAAGGACACAATCTGGGTTTAGGAGCCAAACTGTGACCCTGAGCCAATTTCAAAGTGAGTTTTAAAGGGAAAAACACACCCAGCAGGGAAAAAAATCATTCCTATTCCAGGTACATTGTGTCCATCCAAGCAAGAAGAATTAATTTTTGTTTCAAGTTCCTTGTGTCTAGGGAGCTAGACAAAACATTTTAAGCTGATTGGCTGGAATTTAGGCTAGGGGAGCTCTTGGGGACTTTCCAGCTTTCCTGGTGAGAGGAACCTAGCTGGGCACTGAAATTTTAACTGTAACAGAACATACATTTATCTTTAACTCAAGCAGAACATGTAGTTAGCATCTATTGTTTTATTCTAAGCAGCAAGTACTGAAGGGCAGGTAGAGCCTGAGAACTTGAACTCTACTTCACCTTAGGATCAAAATGGAGTCTTAAAGACAAAATGGCTTCTGTTATGCTAAAGGCAAAAGCAGGTGTTAACAGAGGAGATACAGTTATGCTAAGAACTAAAGAAGGTCTCTACAGAGGGCCTATAGTTATACAAAGAAAAAGTTTAAGTAGGATACAAGTTCATCAGTAATTCTTCCCAGTTCAGCCTCAAATACATTGGGTTCACAAATTTTTCTCTATGTCCAGAGATGTCACATCAGTCTTTGCCAACCTCAAGCTCATTTCCTATCCATATCTGTGCTGCTGGAATGGCATTTTCACTCCCCTTCACCTGCTCTTAGCCTCTCCCTCCAAACCAGTTTTCAGACAGCAATATATATATATTGGCCAGCCAGATGGTTCAGTCAGTGAATACACTTGCAGCCTGAGTGTGATCCTCAGAACGCACATGGTAGGACAATAAAACGACTTCCCACAAGTTGTCTTTTGACCTCCACACAAGGACAGTGACATGCGTGTGTGTGTGTCCTGTGCCCCGCCCCCCACAGGAATAAATGTTTAAAAATGTTATTGCGTGAACTTGTTATTAATATGATGATTAATATACTACTAATGTGTATACCTCAGGAACCTGTTTTTTCGTATTTCCCATTTAACTCAAATGAGTGTAAAGCTGGTATTTGTCATGGAAGGGGAGCCACCGAAGCTGAAAGCTGATGTCATGAGCAGAAGGACCGAGGCTCGTTACGGGCCTTCTGGAAAAGCAAGGTCTCAGAAAACAGGAAGATCACATTTTAAGTCAGTCTTACGAGAGGTAAGCATTCAGATTCACCTAGTAATTCTTACTTGCATTAAAAGAGTACATTTTATAAACTTAGGCTTATTAACCAATTGTGACTACAGGAGTAAGTAAGTTTCATGTGCAGAGTTTGTGGTAGAGTGAAACAGACCTGAGGCCAAATTCTAGCACTTGCATTTAGAAACTATGAGAAACTGGGCAGGATTCTAACTTATTTGCATTTTAATTCTTAGTGAAATGGGTATAGTAATACTCTGCAGTGATTTTATAAATACTTGAGAAATATGTCTATAGTAAATAATCCATGATAGGGCTTGATTATTTTTCCTTTTAATCAGCAGGTCTAGAATTCATGAAAGCTATTAAGTCATTTCCTTTTTTGATAATGGTTAAGAACATCACTAGTTTATGGGTATGAACATAAATATTTAGGAGGCAATTTGATAACTTGTCCTTTCCGCAAAGCTACAGTAGTGAATTCAGTGCCTTTGACCTCTCCAGCTTTGGCCTTCCAGGACCACAATAACAGGAGTTTCTGTGGGAAGGGCCTCAGATTCATCAGAAATCAGTTGCTTGTCATAACTTTCACTACACTAGTGTATCAGTGAGCACCTCTTTGCCTAGCAAGTTGGTATAGCATGCAAAGTCCAAAAAAGAGTAAGGTGTCTTTTATCCACAACTATATGCATAATAACTTCTGGCACTTTGAAGGCTACCCAGCAGGATTTACAAGGTTTTGTTTGTTATAAGATCTTGCCATGAAGCCCAGGCTGCCCTGGAACTGGCTATATGGCTTAGAGTGGCCTTAAATTCATGATCCTCCATGACCACTCCCCCATCAAATTACAGTTTTTCAGTTTTTATTAAAATATAATTACATCACTTTCTTTTTTTTCCTCCCGTCAGCCCTCCAAGTGCCCTCTCTCCAACTCCTTCCAAGTACCCTCCTCAAATTGATAGCCTCTTTTTCTCTGTTGGATACTGTGTGTGTGTAAAAGTTTGCATAAATATGTAAATTCAACCTGCTGAGTCCATTTTCATTGTTTGTGTGTGTGTGTGTGGTTTTAGGGCTAACTACTTTGTATAGGATAATCAATTAGAGAACTCATCCCTAGAAGAGCCCAATTCTCCCTCTATCAGAGTCATTAGTTGCCTGCAGTTCTTTGTCAAGGGGTGGGGTTCCATGAGCTTTCCCCCATTTTAGTTAGCATGTCTATTGCTAATATTCCAGTCTTATTTATGTAGCCATTTCTTGGAGAGACTATTTCACAGTCAACTTCCTAGTATATTTTTAAGGAGTTGTAGTTTATTGTTGGCTTTTCATTAAACACATCGTATACATAGTCCCTTGTTGTTGCTTTGTATTCAGAATTATAGCTTATAGTGTTTATACAATATGTATGGGGCTGTGAATTTTGTTCAGTCTTACTTACCTATCACCCATTTTCATATTTCTACACTCCCAGCAGGTCAAAAAAGTACAAATTAATCATCCTTCAATGCTACAAACAAATCCTAGACAATAAGTAGAAGAAGCCAGGCGGTGGTGGTGCATGCCTTTAATCCCAGCATGCGGGAGACAGAAGCAGGTGGATCTCTGTGAGTTTGAAGCCAGCCCAGTCTACAAAGTGGACAGCCAGGAATTCCCAAAGAAACCCTGCCTTGAAAAATCAAACAAACAAAAATGACTAAGGAGAAAATTGCAACCGCCATATTATAATTTGTGTGCTGCTGCTTTGAAAGGAGTTGTAAATGGCACACAAAGATGAAATAACATTGCTTATTATGAAAAGATAGTCCCTAGCTAGGGGAAAGAGAGAATATATACTAGTAGCAAAAATGTGTCAGCAAAGTCGAATGTCTTAGTCTTGAGACTGTTGGCCTTGGGCTACTTCTGGTAGCTTTTTTTGTTATGTATCATACAAAAGATTAACTATTCTGAGCAACAGGTGTTTATTCTGCCAGTCTGTAAAAAGTATATTTGCATAGCCTTTTTCTGCATATTCAGAATTCCTCAATTCAGAAAGTGCTGTAAATTGTAAATGGCAAGGAAAGTAAACTATTATAGTCTGTATAAGCTGCTGGTGAAGATCAAAGCCATAACCCAAATGAATCTCACAGTGGCTTATTTATTTATGCATCATAAAAGGATAAAATCACCTTACATAGGTATTTGATTTCCCAGAAGGAACCATCAACTTAGCCTTGTAAGAGTTTTCCCACTGTTGTATGATGCTATTCCTTAGGAAATGCTTACCATTAGAGAACTGATGACAGACTAAAGTAAGGAAACTACCAAAATCTAACTTGGTGAACCACTGAGTTTTGTTTTGTTGGGAGGGAGGGGAGTTGTTACTTAAAGGAATATGGGTAAGAAATCAGTTAGAGGAGCAGGGACAATTCTGTCACCAAAAGTTCATCCCACATAGACAACAGCTCTTAAAGGCTGGAAACCTGGATTGTACAAGGTTACAATCTGCTTAGTTCAGGAGGTTGTAGAACATTCATTCTAGATGGCTCAGTTGGTCTGAACATCGTTGGGTCTGTTTCTCTCTCTTTTTCCTCTTTCCTTCTCTCCCTCTCATGTTTAGATGGCTTTGCAGATTGGTTTCCCAACAGTCCTTACTAGTTATACGTGCTTGGGGAAAAAGGGACCTGGTGTCATTGGTCAGAGGGACTTCCTGAACTAGCAGAGTTGTTTATTTTCTGATCTGAACTTAGTGAGCTTCCTTGCAAGATGGAATGTTTTCACTCCCTCTTAGAACATACAGTGACAATTTCAACTGTAGAATTCTCAATACTTCAGTGTTGCTTTCTGCAAGATAACACTTAAAAATTAAGTAAGCATAATCAGGTTATTATTTTAATTATCTCACGTAATAGGTTAGCAATCTTTTCTTAATGTCGATAAAATATTCAGTGCCCAAATTTCCAAGTGTTTCTTAAATGTCATTATTTTTTTTAAATACCTGAAAGATAACTACTACTACTGTTTTAGTCTAGAAATAATTGAAAGCTCTGAAAAGTTGAATGACTTGCACCAACTCCTTGTTTCAGTGCCTTGAAATGCTAGAGTGCCTAGGAATCCCCTGGGTCCAAGCTGCTGGGGAAGCTGAGGCCATGTGTGCTTACCTTAACGCCAGTGGCTACGTGGATGGCTGCCTCACCAATGATGGCGATGCCTTCCTTTATGGAGCCCAGACTGTTTACAGGAATTTCACTATGAACACAAAGGTATGTCTTTTCCTTCTCTCTTGCTTTGTGTTTACCCTGAGATAATATATGTAAGATGCTTCCAAAATGTCTGGCAAATAGTTATTGCTAAATGTTTACTAATTTAAAATATCATTCATTGTCCGTTTCAGTAAACTAGAAAGCATTCTGAACGTTTTCACCGTTAATGTATATGACATGTATTTGTAGACTTAGGGTTTATTATTATTATTATTATTTGTATCTATGGGGTAAGGAGTATGTGCATATGAGTGCAAGCTTTGAATCCACCTGAAGCTGGAGTTACAGGAATTTGTGAGCCACCTGAAGTGGGTATGTGGAATTGAACAAGGATCCTCTTCAAGAGTAGTACAAGTAACCACTAAACCATCTCTCCAACTCTGTAAATAACTATTTGAGATAACAGAGATGATAAAGCTGTTATTTATTAAAAATAAATTTCAAAATAACATTTTAAAAGGTATTGTTGGCCAGCAAGATGGCTCAGTGGAGAAAGGCACTTAAACTGGAGTTTGATTCCCAGAACCCACATAGTGGAAGAAAAGAACTGACTCCCAAAAACTGTTCTTTACATTCCACTCGTGCAACATGGCACACATGTACAAATGAATAAGTAAATTTAATTTAAAAAAAAAAAGTACTGCAGAATAGTTCTCTTCAAAATGTGAATTTCAACTCTAATGTAACACAAAATTACATGTGAAATGCATTGCTGTGTCCTAGAACTTCCAGTTTCAGTGTTTAATCCTCACAACACCTCCAAATGTACAAGAAGATAGATACAAGGCAGGGAATTCTTTGTCACAGTATTAATAACTATAAAAAAATAGCAAGCCAAATGCTTGTTCAGGAGTGTTTAAATGTTTAACAGTTGTGATTCCTAGCTGGGGATTCCCGTTATCATTTTTATTGCAGCGGCTGGGTGAAGGGAGACGAGACAGACTACACCTAGGCATTTGCTTTATAAGGGCCAGCAAGGCTAAACTTCACATCTCTCAAAATGCGAGTGGGGTTTTCTGATAAGTCCTATGCCCTAACTGCCCTTCTAGAATCTGTCCCTCGCACCCGTCGCCCTGCTTGGGATGTTAGCAATTCTTTACTGACTCTTTATTTTGGCATAAAAGGAACGTTCCAGACAAAGGCAAGAAAGGATTTTTGGCATCCGCCACCGGGACGCCTGCTGAAAGTTACTGTCTTTTAAAGCAGGTTTCCCACCCAAGCACCCTGATTGGGACTCTAGCACGAACAGAGTTCTCAGGCTCTGGGCACTTTTCACTGGTACCTTATAACTGGAATTCAGGGTGCAGCTCAAAAACCCATTAATGTATATGACTTCTCAAGTTCTTCAGGGCCTAGAAGAGTCTCCTGAAGCATTCCTAAAGTGATTACAAAATGAAAAAAAGCTTTACAAATGTACACCTCAAGCTAGGCATGGTGGCACACCTTTAATCCCTGTACTCAGGGAAGCCGAGCAGGTGGATCTCTGTGAGTTCGAGGCCAGCTTGATCTACAAAGCGAGTCCAAGACGGCCAAGACTACACAGAGAAACCCTGTCTCAAAAAACAAACAAATAAAATTTACACCTCTTTTGATCCGCTGGCTTCATTAAATTTAATTTTTGTCACTCAATCAGCTCTGAACATTCTCTCCCCACCCTGCAAAAAATGCTAGTAGGTCCCTGGAGAAGTATTAACTGCGGAGTCAGTGTGATCCAGTACTAAGCAGTCATTTTAAAAGATGTCTTAGAGCAGGTGTCACAATACCTTTAATCTCATCATAGTGGCTACAAGGCAGGAGGGATTTTGTGAGCTCTAGGTCAGCCTAGTCTACAAACCAAATTCAGTGACACTTTGTCTCAAAATGGGCAAGGGAGATGTGCTACTGACAAAAAATACCTAGGCATATTGTTGGAGGAAATGTTGCAAAACAGTTTCTTAATAGAATTCTACCTTTATTAAAAATGGCATTAATAGTAAATATTAATAATAAATGTCAGAGAAAATTATTTTTTGGAAGAATCTGTACTAATATCCAAGCGTAGTGAATGTTTTATTTTCTACAATAAATATATACCATACATTGTACTTTTTTGACACCAATAGCAATAAAGAGGAAAAAAATGCCAACTATGAAGGGTTTTTCTTTTAATATATTTTAGTAATTTTTTGAGAATTTTCCATACAAGATGATGGTCTTTTGATCATAGTTCACACCCGCTCTTCCCAGATCTGATTCTCACCCTGACTCTCTCTATCCTAGTTTGCTTTCCATCGCTGTGATAAACACCACAACTAAACACAGTGTGGGGAGGACGGGGTTTGAGTTACACTTCCACGTCGCCATCATTGAGAGGAGTCAATATAAGAATCTAGAAGCAAGAGCTGATGCAGAGGTCACGGAAGAATGCTGTTTCCTGGTTTCTCCTCATAGCTGCTCGGCTTGCTTTTTTACACACCCCAGGGATAGACAGCACCACCCGCAGTGGGCTGAGCCCTCCCCATCAATTGGCAATCCAGAAGGCGTCCCAGTGACTTGCCTACACAGCGATCTTGTGGAAATATCTTCTCAGTTGAGGTTCCCTCGTTCCAGATGACTCTAGCTTATGTCAAGTTGACAAAAAGAAAGAAACAAAGAAAAGAAAAACAAAAAAAGCACGCCCTCCCAAATTCATGTTCTTTATTTTGTTTTAGTTATTTTTGTATAGCCCATGGTTCTAATTTGTAATGGTCATATACTATTTGGTATGGTGCTGTCGACTTAGGGCCTAGACAACCTACTAAATTTAACACAGCCTTTAAGAAAATTGTCTGTCCCTCCCACAAAAACCATCAACTGTCAATAGTTCACCAGCTAGGGGTTGTGGCTCCTGAGCTTCTCCTGCTCAGTGCTGAAATGTTGACTGCCTGGATCATTGGCAGGCAAGCACAGCTGCTGTGAGTTCATAGAGTTCTGTCATGTCCATAAGACACTCTTTTGCTCCTATCCCCCCCAACCTCTAGCTTTATAATCTTTCTGCTCACTCTTCGACCATGATCCCTAAGCCTTTGGGTAGGGAAACGTGGTATACATGTCTAAATACTGTATATACACTTAATTCTCTGCACATAAAGCCCACCTTTTCTTTTGTGACGTCTAAGAACTGTAGTTATCTATGGGTATAGACATGCAAATTTAAAAGGCAGGTGGATACTATGTCCACTTAGCAAAGTAATAGTAGTAGGTTCACCCCTGGACCTATGAGCTCCCCAACCAGATATACAACACCGGGCATAAGTTTCCTCTTATAGAGTGGATCATAAATCTAATCATAAAGTAGTTGGTCACACTCATTCATGCCACAATTGAACCTATATGCTGGTCATTATTGTAGCTCACAGGGTTCAAGCTGGGTTAGATTGTCGATGACTTTTTCTTCCCCACAGCAACATGCATAATACCTTTTTGAACTTTGAAAGACAACCAATAAGGGGGAACTTTCAGTTATAATTTAGTCATTTATTGAAATGTCATATTCTATAGATATTGTTGTGATCAGGAAAAATTTCTTGTTTAAATTTTTAGAAAAAGACTTTGACAAAGTCATTCAAAACTCATTCTTTCTACTGTTTAAATAAAACACTCGGAAGATGAAAACTGTGCTTTCTTTAGGATCCACATGTTGACTGTTACACAGTATCATCTATCAAGAGCAAGCTAGGCTTGGACCGCGATGCTCTGGTTGGACTGGCAGTTCTTCTTGGTTGTGATTACCTTCCAAAGGCAAGCTCAGCTCATCACTTTCTCAATATCTTTAGTACTTCATGCTCTCCCTTTCTTGCTCTCTCTCACTCTCTTTCTTTCTCTCTCTGTGTATACATACTATGGGTATATAACTAGAAATCCATTTAGGTTTTAAATATAAGACATTCACTAAGAAAAAAAACTCATCCGGACTGATGAAATGATTCATGGTTGAAAGCACTGCTATGCAAGCCTGACAACCTGAGCTCCATGCCTGGGATTCACATAAAGATAAAAGGAAAAAGCAAGTACACTGCACATATGCTCACCAACACAAAACGATAATATGTAAATAAATTCAAAAGTAATCATCAACTCAGACAATGTTAAAAGGCTGCCTTTATAGCTATACTTATAAAAAGGTACATACCTACATACCTTTATGATAGTAAACTTTACAAAGAACAGTGAAATAAGTGGTTCTACAGCGTCAGCCTCAAAAGTGTGACATATGTGCTTACAAACCCGTTAGAAAAGTTTAGGCATTACTCTTGTTTTATAGCAATGCTAGTTTCTATTACGGCTTTCTCTATTTTTTAGCTCTCTTATACCCATCGTAGCTGTCTAGTTAAACACATGTACAGTGCTATTGTTGCTGCTGCTAAGCAGTGTCATTCCTATGGTAAGCCATTTCTACCTCCCTGCCTCTTAGCACTGTATTTTGTTCAGAGTGGTAAGAATACAAGGATAATCTTTTCATAAATACCCTATGTGAAAAATGCAGATGATCACTATTATATCTCTTTGTATGTGTCCCCATTATTCTTGTGATTAACAATGAAGTTTGTTTTTCTACTTTATGAAAGGGAGTACCTGGAGTTGGAAAAGAGCAAGCATTAAAACTTTTGCAGATTTTGAAAGGTCGAAGTTTGCTTCAGAGGTAACTAAACGTTGTTGTTGGTTTTTTTCCCCCATATTGACATTTATTCTTATTGAACTTAATAGTGAATACTACAGAAAAGACTATTTCTGAACTACTCATTTTCAGCAATTAATTTTTACTTAATTTTTAAGTCTTCCAAAGGAAGGAAGTAACTATATGTTCAAAGCAATACTATTAATTATGTATTTTACACACAGTACAATGTCAAATGTTTTAATTTATAGTCACAGATATTTTTCTGTAGGCTGTTTTATACCATTATTATCAAGTAAAGATGAATATAACATTAAAGTAATTTTGCATTTGATTATTTGGTAGTATATTTTGTTTTTATAAATGAAGTACTATATAGCATGTTGAAAATATTTAATAATTAACATTGATAAAGAACTTTCAATTTGGGCCAGCTATGTGGCTCAGCAAGTAACTGGACTTGAAGCACAAGCTTGACTATCTGAATTCATCTATTGTTACAATCCATGATGGAAGAAGAAACTGATGTATAAAAGTTGTCCTCTGACTTCTCTGTGTACACTATGGCATATACATGCCTGCCTGCACACTCATACACACACCACATACTGTAGACATGCGCATGCACACACTAGTACAGTAAGTAAAACTTCAAAGATTTTGACCTTGTTCTTTGTCTTCTTGCTATTCATTTCATAATACGTTAATTCTAATTTGAGCTATATAAGTTGAGAATACAATTAACATAAAAGTTATATTGAAATTTACAAAGTACTTATTCTCTTAAAAGCTTGTCAGTTATATGCATTTGATGAAAGCAATAGTTTCTTAAAAAATGACAAGAAGATATAAAACAAGAAAGAAAAGAGACCTGGGAGACTGAACATATCATAACCTCCCGTTAATAGGTGTGAGGTGGTATGTGCAGAAGTGAAGAAATGACTGAAAATGTTTTCAATCACTGTACTCTTTGTTACAATGGGTCTCTTAGCTGTAAAGCTGTTGGTAGAAGTAAGTCTTCAGTGAGTTCCTATAGACATCTATGATTATTATGCCAAAACAGGTAAGAAATGTTATAATTTGGCATGGGAATAAAGAAACCCTCTCAGAATCTTTACAATAAAATAAAGAATGACATAAGTATGTTGTTTATTTAATTCTAAGCTACTCATTGAAATAGTGTCAGCAAATATATACTTTTTGCAACATTTAATCAGGGTCTTTATACTTGAAGATGATTGTATTTTTTTATAATTATCAATTCTAATTTTAATGATTTATATTATTTCTCCTATTTTTAATCTTTGAAGGTCTATTATTCTCTCAAGCTATTAATACAGATTTTTAGTAGACTTAGCGTTATTCTTGACAGTAAATGAGTCAAATTTTCCAACAGCTAATTAATTACCTCAGCACCCTGTAAACTCAATGTTTCATCAGTAGCATCTAGCTGCCCTTGTTAGTATTGAAACTTTAGCCAAAAACAAAAATTGCATTACTCAAAATCTTAACAGTTATATACATATTTCTTAAAACCTTGCATTATACAAGTAACATCTTGCTATTTGTGTAAAACAGATTAGGATATTGACATTTTAAACTATTCACATTTTTACAGTTTTATGTAAAAATGTAATGTTTTATTTGGATGTACACATTACTCTTTACCCTTATTTCTGACTCAAAATAATAATTGTGCATATGATCCTCCTTGCTTTATACTCTGGCTCACATAAAAGATATGAAAAAAGGCAAATACAAATTCTCTCCATTCATTGCTGCCTAACAAACTCATAAAAACCAAAAAAGACTGAGTGACTGTGATTAGATATGTATCTGTACAGGTACACACATACATGTGCTCTGTCCCCTTTTACAATTCTCTACCTGGGACCACATATAAAGCTTGTAGAAAACTAAACATTTTCCCAGGCCAGGCAAATGGGTTTATAATCACCAAAGAAAAAAATTTACAGGGCAAAGAGAATAGAATAAACTAACATTTGAGAATGTATTATCTCAATTTTTTCTTGTATTTTTAAAAATTATTTTCTAATAAAGGTTTAACCAGTGGGTTGAAGAACCTTACAACTCTAATCCACAACCAGCACCTAAAAAAGTGGTTCACTGTTCTGTGTGTTCCCATCCAGGTAAGCAGGCATAGGAAATGCCTCCAGAATATTGGAGTCTGAATCCACTCTTACAGTCCTGCTCTCATCATACTTTCTTATGCCTTTATTACGACACTACTTGGAAATGCCTTAGAGTCAGAAGTTGAGTGACACAGACATTGTGAACATTCAATAAATGCTTGATAAATAAAAGTGTGGTAGCAATGACAAATATAAAATGGTAAAATATCACACTATGCTACCATATTATTTAGATTTTAAAATGATCATGGTTGTAATATGTGAGTATTTTTATGAAATATAGTCTTATAGGAAAATGGAGCTAGAACCATTTATTTTTATATCAGTGTTTTATGTTTATATGCTTAATTATTGCTGCCTATAGTACATTTTACTGGCTATTAGATAATGACCTTAAACTAGTTTCTTTTTTTTTCTTTTAAATTTTTTTTAGGTTTATTTTTGTTAATTTATGTGTATGAGTGTTTTGCCTTTGTATCTGTGCTCAAGTAGGTGGGAAGCCTTCATGTGGGTGCTGGGAATCGAACCCAGGTCTTTTATAACATCAAGTGCTTTTAACCCCTGAGCTAACTCTCCAGTCCCCTTAAAATTAGTTTCTAATACAAAATCATTCTTGTTGAAAATAGGTAGATCTTCATTAGTCTTAGTTGAGAAAGAACATTGAACATGAGCTGAGTGTGGTACACACCTGTAATTCAGTTCTTGGGAGATATAGATGGTAGGATCAAGAAGTTCAAAGCTATATTCAGTTACCTAGGGAGTTTGAGGCCACTTGTTTGAGCCACCTGAGACCGTCTCAAAAAAACAAAACAACAGAAAAACCCACATAAAGTGTGTTTCCTTTCAAAGGAAATGAGGGCCCCAGCCACACCTGTGCTGCAGTGATTCTCTTCCTGTTCTACGTATAGTCTAAAACAGCTCTCATGTAATGGAGATGAAGTGGGCAGCCTAACATGCTCAGTAAAGAAACTATCTCATTATTATTATATTAAGGAAATAAATTTAGTTTTTACTAATAATTATATTCTACTTTCCTACCTTGTAGCTACCACATAAACCAGAAACGTTTCCATTATTGGATATAAATTAATCAACACCTCAAAAAAAATGAGTACTTTGTGAGCAGTGTCACGATAGGAAGTTATAATTTGTCATAAGAACCACTGTGGTGTACATTATATTTTCAACCCAAATGTATTGGAAACCATTATTCTAGACAATATTAATTTTGAAATTTTAGAAAGCAGGAGGGAAAATGTGCATGTTGAAGCTAATTTTGCAAAGCAATAAAAATCACACATCTTTGTGTTTCCAAAAGGGTCGCCTAAGGATCATGAACATAATGGATGCACATTATGTAAAAGTGATAGATACTGTGAACCACATGATTATGAATACCGCTGTCCTTGTGAATGGCACCAGACAGCCCATAATAGGCAACTAAATGAAATAGAAAACAATATTAAAAAGTAAGTTGTTTCTAACCACTGAATGTTTTTTGTTATCACCTTTATAGGCATCTGTGGTTGATTTACCTCCACAATAACCTTCCCCCACATGTCTACATTAGTCATGCCTCACATACTGTTTTGTGTGTGTATGTGTGTGTGTGTGTGTGTGTATTCATCCATCTGGGCTAGTCACAGTGGCACACACCTTTAATCCCAGCATACTTGGGAGGCAGAGAGGCCAGCCTGTTCTACATAGCAAGTTCCAGGCATGCCAGATTATATAGTAAGACTATGTCATGAAAACCAAAAGAAAAAAAAAAAGATCATTCATTTAAGAGGTTGGTGAGATGGCTTAACAGGTTAAGGTTCTTGCTTCCAGGCCTGATAACCTGAGTTTACTCACAAGAGCACATGGGGTAGAGGAGAGAACCTACTCTAGCAAGCTATCCTCTGACCTCCACACATGTGCTGTGTACATTTTCCCACACAAATTCACATACACATAAACAAATAAATATTACAAGTTAAAAATAAAATTTTATCTGTGAAGGTAGCAATTTAATAGTTTTTCAAAGAAAGGCTCAAAAATTGTGTAAGATACTATAGGTGCTATTTCTTATAAAACAAAGGGATTGGATGAGATTTCAGGGTACCTGATTATCTGACTGTATTGATAAGATGTATAATTTATCTCTAGGAAAGCTTGCAGTTGCAAAGGATTTCCATTTCATGAGGTAATAATGCGGTTATGTATTTATTTTTAAAAATAGTTAGAAGTTTTAAAATCCTGATTCCTGTTTTTTGTCTTTTTTTGCACTTAGGTCATCCAAGAATTCCTTTTGAATAAGAATAAAATGTTGAAACCGATCAGGTATCAAAGACCTGATTTACTATTGTTTCAGGTATCTGAAATAAATTTTACTTAATAGTACAAAATTAAATATGAGGAAGATCAGAAGGATATTAGCTTCTGTGTATGAGAGGAGACTTAAGAACTAAACCAGCTAACTGTTGACTGTACCTATGTTATTCAGTATTCATTTCTAACTGTTACCCCATGACTATGCAAGATCTATGTGTTTCAGGCCATAAAAGGCAAACAGGCTACTTCTCAGACAATGTCTCAGTCACCATGTGCAAACAAATTGAATCCAGGAATATGTCTGGGAAAGAAGGGCTTGGGACAAGGCGTGTTAAGATCAAATGTACTATATGACCCTTAATATAGAATGTCCTTAAAAATAATATTATCACCTCATCAAGTCACCATGAGTATTAAATGAGATTACTTTAACCCCTGATGTTGTAATTAGGGGGAAAGGTTGGCTCAGTAAATCTACTTGCACTTTACCTTGTTGACAACTATTATACTTAATAAATGTCTTCCCACTTAGTCTACATAATCTGTCAACAGGGTTACATTCTCTCCATTTACAAATGGAAAAATGGACTAAGAGGTCAAGGAGCTTAGCCCACCCTCCCAGACATAAACTGCCATTCTGATCAGTGGATCCTTTTAACCACATTGTTGTTTAACACTTTCTTCTTACGGAGCTTGTTGATTCTTCTGGGAATATTCTCATTAATATTACGTTAGCATTACTCTTTTGAAAAGTGATATTGTCTAAGAGCATCTGTTTTGTCTTGAATTTTTTAACCTTTATTTTTACTGTGTTTATAGAGATTTACTGTTCAAAAAATGGAGTGGCCCAGTCTCTATGCATGTGAGAAATTGTTGGTGCTTTTGACCCACTATGACATGATAGAAAGAAAGCTTGGTAGAAGGAACTCTAACCAACTACAACCAATTAGGTAATGCAGTTTAAAGAACTGTGTGGTCCGGGCTGGAGAGATGGCTCAGCACTTAAGAGCAATTGTTGCTCTGGCAGGGGTCCTGCTGCTCATTTCCCAGTACCCATTCGGTAGTTCACAAATATCTGTGACCCCAGTTTTAGGGGATCTGATGCCTTCTTCTGATTTCTGTGGGCACTAGGCATGCTTGTGGTATACAGACAGTAAAACACACATATGCATAAAATAATTTCTAAAATTAATTTAGAAAAAAAGAATTTTGTAAAGACTGTTTCCATGTGACTATTTTAAAGTAAAATATTACTATTTTGAAGTAAAAATAACTGGCAACATTGAAATGACTAAATAGTGTTCATAGCAAAGAAATTTTCATACACTTGAAGACTAAGATATTTTACTACATGAGAGTTTCATTAAAAGCTAAACAGCTGTACGGTAGTAAGGCATACCTTTAATCCCAGCATTCAGGAGGCAGAGGTAGGTGGAACTCTGAGATCAAGGCTAGCCTCCTAGTGAGTTCCAGGACAGCCGGGGCTACGTAGTGAAACTGTCTTGTTGGGGGAGAAGGCACTATTAAGCAAAGTATAGTAGATACTCCTTTCATCCCAGAACTGGAGACAGAGGCAAATAAATCTCTGAGTTAAGGCCTACCAGGGCTGCATAGTGAAACCTTGTCTTAAAACAAGCAAGCAAACCCACCTATGAAGTACTATAATAAATATACATCAGGAAACAAAGTGAAGCCAGGAGGAAGATGTGGAGTGAAACATTGGTCAATAATTTAATGAACTGAGTAAAATTATAACTCACATAATGTTAATGATTAATAAATGATAAATTAAAGCTCTTCACTTTGGATTGTATTCTAAGTATTAGTCTTAAATCTTTAAATACATGTTCTGAGAGTATAATTTATTACTGTGTGTTGATATGTGTTACTACTAGATACACAGTGACATTAAAACAATTACAGTTAAAATATGGAATAAAACTATCAACTCAAGAGTATATATATATATATATATATATATACATGAAGGAGGAAGTAAGTAGCAGTAAACTGCTAACAGAAAAGAGTTATGAATGAGTTCAACTCTCACTAGTCATAATAAATGTAAATGGATTGAATTTGTTTAATTAAAAAACATTGCATTGGATAAGTAGAGAAAATTTTTCATAAAAAATACAAAATAAGTATGTAAAGTTCAAAAACAAAGATTTAAGATTTAGTAGGCAAATACCAAACAAAATACACTTTAAAACAGAAATCATAGAAAAAGGAATACTACACAATAATGAAAGGATATTGAGGGGCAGGAGAGATGGCTCAGAATACCACTTGTTGTTCTTGCAGAGAACCTGAGTTCAATTCCCAAAACCTATATGGTGGTTCACAGCTGTCAGTCCAGTTCCAGGGCATCTGAGTCTCTGTGTATACCAGGCATGTAGCTGCTGCATATGCATTTACAAACATGCAGATAAAACACTCACATAAAATAAACTTAATAAATATATATACTGAGTAAATCCAACAATTGCAACTCTACCTCTCTAGACAGTAATTACTTTTTTTTACTTTGATTAAATATTGATGGAAATTGAAGTGTATGAATTAAATCCACAAATAACTTGTGCAGCTGGGCATGGTGGTGAACACTTGTGGTCCCAGTACTCAGGGAGGCAGAGGCAGGCAGATCTCTGAGGTTGAGGCCAGCCTGGTCTACAGAGCATGTCCAGGACAGCCAAGGCTACACAGAGAAACCCTGTCTCGAAAAACAAACAAGCAAAAAACCTAAATAACATACAATTAGACCTCAGTATATGAATTTATCTTTCAGAATTGTTAAGCCCCGAATCAGAAATGGAGTTCGCTGTCTTGAAATACAATGGGAAAAGCCTGGTATGTATGTTATACACAGAATGTCTAATACAACATTTGCTGCAAATGTGATGTAGATTGGGAATATATAGAAATCATGGATGCTTGTGAAAAAATTCACATGCATTATGACTTATTTTTTATTTTACTTGTTTTATGTAAATACAATTTGACTAATAAAGGTGATAAAATTCAAGTGCTTTTATTTTTATTGTCTCTGATATTTCTTTAATGTTTGGAAATAATGCCAAAATAGAACTATGATTCATAGTTCTTAAGAAATTACTTCCACAAATGATCGGTCTTTGAGGTCTTATACTTAGCTATTTCTAAAGCAATTGCGGTGAGTGAATAGTAGCTAAACTTTCGTCCCTTTTCTTTACTGTATTTAGTTTTCAGAGGAATTTGTACTTTCACTACAACATAAAAATAGTGTAAGCTCTAGGTGAGCCCCCAGACTACAGACAAGAAAAGCTGGTGACTTAAAATGGAAATGACCCCAGATTCCTAAGCTTTTATGTGTGGAGCTGTGGGTGTGAGTACACACACAAGCATGCTGTGGTGCATGTGTGGAGGTTGGAAGATAATTGTAGGATTCAGTTTTTTTGCCTTAGATCTTATTTTAATAAATATTAAACACATTACAGGCTTAAAAAATCTATAGTCTTAGCAGGGCGGTGATGGCACGTGGCTTTGATCCCAGCACTTGGGAAGCAGAGGCAGGTGGGTCTCCATGAGTTGGAGGCCAGCCTGGTCTACAGAGTTTCAGGACAGCCAGGGCTATACAGAGAAACTGTCTTGTAAACAACAAAACCCAAGAATCTTAACTCACAATAACACATCACCCCCGTAGACTTTAAGGAACTCTCAAATTTTCCTCTGAAACTTCAGACGCAAGGTCTTTATCCTCCAAAGTGATCTCAATATTCTTATCTTCCAAGCTTCTACGGAACAGCTCTCAGAGCTTAGCCCAGAGTTCCAAAGTTTCCACAATCCTCCCCAAAACAATGTGGTCAGATCTGTCACAGCAATAGTCCATATCTACTTTATATGTCTTTTTATTTTCTTTTTAACTAACATATAAAGCAAGGTTTTCTTAGGGCATTTTCATGCATACTCTTCTGGTCTACACAGACACATATATGCACACATCTTCTCCCCTTTACCACTTTCATTTATACCATCGGTATTACCACTTCCAGATTCACCCTTTCTGCTTATATATCATGTGTTCAATTACCCTCCACCACCCGGCTTTCTTATAGGGCCCAGATATTCCAATCCTAGGTAGATTCTTAAAGGACTGCCCTTCCAGAGAGACACTTGCACATATTTATTGGCACTATATTCACATTAGAAAGCACTATACAGACTAGAAGTATATATGAGTAAGTGAATGAATTATGAAAAAATGTAGTGCATATACACTATAGCATTTTGTTCAGTCATAAAGAAAAAGTTATGAAATTTGCAGGAAAATGATAGAAGTGGAAAATATTAAGTGAGGCAAACCGGGCTCAGAAAAACAGCACATGTTCTCTCACATACAAATCCTAGCTTTTAGCTTTTCTGTATATATTTTATTGTAAATATCTGTATAGACATTCTTATTTCAGCTGTTTGTGGATCTGCTACTGCTGGAATATCTTCAAGAAACTGGTAGCCAGGGCTGAGCATATGGAGATATGGCTTTCCTAGTATACACAAAAAGTATAAGTATATTGTATAAGACAAGACAAAGGAGGCCCTTTGTCTTAAGAAAGTGCTTATTCCATTCCTTATCTATAATTTTTCTCCAAAGAAAGTTTTCTTTTCTCTTACTGATGAAACAAGAGATTTTAAAGTTCTAATGTGAGAAGAACTCTCCCTTTCAGCTCCTATAGAAAATAGTCAGTTAAATACCAGCAGCAACAAAGTGCATGAGGGTAGGAGAGAGAAAAGAGCCTGCCAGGCAGTGAGCAATGAGGTGGTAATAGTAAATGACCATGATACACTCTATGCATGAATGTAATCACTAGAAATAAATAATAGAAAAATGACAGTGTTGTAGAGCAAGATTTGTGGTCAATTATTCATCCATTTTTGGATAGAATAGTTTTCTTGGTAACTACTTGGGAAACTGGGTTTTTAAATCTTTTTAGTTGTTTGCCTTGCTGTATTTATAATCTTCTAGAACACTATGCATTGGAAGATACAGAATCTGAAGAACTGGATCTCCTTACAGTTGAAGAAGCAACACTGTTTGAAGCAGCCTATCCTGAGGTTGTTGCTATCTACCAGAAACAACAGTCAGAAACTAAAGGAAAGAAACAGAAAAGTAAGTGTTGTGTTAGATGTGCCGTGCACTAATGTTATGGGACAGCCAGCTTTCTGAACTGATCCTGTCGACATTTTGTTGAAAATTTTGTAAGAACAGTGCTGCTGCTTCCGTGTTTTCACACACGGTATCCTCTGATATTGTAGTGTAGGGATCACACTTTAGGGCCTTCCAAATCAGCCAGGTATTCTATCACCGCATTTTGTACCACGTCCCACACTGTACCTTTGAAAACGGAAATGCTGAGGGTCCACCACTACGCTCTGTGTTCACTAAATAACTTGAATAAGTTAAGCACTGAGCAGTAAGTGTGCTGTAACACTAACCAACTTTAGAGCAGCTACTGCAAAGATATTTTGTGTTAGAAGTGCATTTTATTATTATTATCTTTATTATTCAGAATTTTGTGAAGAAAGTAACTCAATAATGACATTTTTCCAGAGGAAACTATTTTACAGTGTTTCCAGGAATGTACTGTATAGTGGGTGGAGAAGGGCAAAAAAGATAGATAGATAGATAGATAGATAGATAGATAGATAGATAGATAGATAGATAGATAGATAGATAGATACAGAGATACAGAGATACAGAGAGAGAGATAGGTAGGTAGAGAGGGAGATAGCTGGTTTATCTTTTAGTTTTGCTTGAGGGTTGTTTTTTTTTTTCAACCCAAGTTAAGGAAAGGTAATGGATATTTGTTATGTTTTTCTTTCTTTTCAGATGTGAAAATGAAGCCTAAAGGAAGCCATTTACCAGAATCAGAGGATATGATCAATTCTGAGTCACTTATGGCTTTAAAACCTACATCTAATGTCCTTCCAAAGCAAAATCCCAAAATTAATTTGGAAATTTCTTCAGATCCTATTTTAACACAGGAATTGAATAGTTTTGTTTTCTCTGAAAATACTCATTGTTTGAATTTGCAAGAACAGTTCATGCCTTCTCTAAGACCCTCAACTGCAAAGCAAACTAAAGATGTCAGTAATTTTCTAGTTTCAGATAGTGAGCCCAGCTCTTCATCCCAAAATATTTCTGCAATTGCTGATCTACAGTTGAGTACCATTGACTGGGCAGGTACTTCTTTTAGTAACTCTCCAGCTGTTCAAAGAAACACTTTCTCTCAAGATTTACAATCAGAACCTGAATCATCAGCCATCCTTCCTGGCTTTGAACAATTGTCATATGACTCAGAACAGTGTACTATAAACAGTGAAGTGTTGAGTAGAGATCTTCAGAAGAGTAGTCCTGAAGAACATCTCCTACCTGGCATCTCCAGTTTATATCTTCACGATTTGCCTCTAAAGGAACGAATACATATAAAATTCTCACACCGTCAGTATAATGTAGGAGCAGATACTGACCTGGAAAGTTTGCCCCTAAAGGTGAAAAGCTCTTGTATTAGTGACAATAGCTCTGGTGGTTCATCACATTTCTCAAAGAATCTTACAGAAGTACATCTTCACAAAGAGTCCAGAAACTCGAAAGTGCTAGACAGCCAACTCCTTCAAGAAAACTGTACAGTGACTACTTCCTTACCTCATTCTTTCAATGATGAAGCAGTAAAGACTTCCAGTCTTAAAGTTGGGATGCCAACTGCTGCTGTACTTCGTAATATAAAAGTTGTTGAGAAAACTACTAAGAACCTTGGCATGAAGAACAGTGTTTGCCATGAGAGAGATTCCTCGGATGAAGAAAGTGCTCCAATGTCCTGGAAAGCTAAGTATACTGCTCCAAAAATAAGACACAACTCTCAGAAACATAGCCTAGTCCATGTCAGAGACAGTACTCACAACAAACACAGAAATCCTAAAGTAGAATCTAAAGAAACCAAACTGTGCACCACATCTTATAAAACAGCTGAAGATGAAGAAAACACGTTCTCTGATCCAGCAAGAAGTTCTCAGAGTTTCCAATGCCATCATAAAGAAGATGAGGACTCCACTGCCTCCTGGGAAAGTCCTCTCCCTCTCTGCCAGAGGTTAAAACTCAGGTTCCAGAATACTTGAAGTGAACTTTATAAATTCCTAAGATTAATTTGTTTGAATGTTGTCAACATTAACAGAAACAGAGCAATGTTTGGTAGAATTTTTACAAGATTATGTGCTATTTTAATCGAAATTATAATTTTAAAATGGTAATAGCCAGGTGTAGCTCATGCCTATAATCACAGTGTGAGGAGGTGGATGGAGTGGGGAGGATCAGGAGTCATCCTCTGGCCTGTGGAAAGTTTTAGGCCAATCTAAGTTATCTAAGAAATATAAGAAAATTTAAATTTTTGACTACAAATGGTGAGCCTCTGGTGACAGCTTCAAATAGTGTATTTTTTAGAACATACTTTACCATTCTTGAAATATCTTTATTATTGTCTAGCTTTAACATACTAGTATATCCTTTGACAGAGTAAATAATGCTTTATCATTTTTAGTTCTTCTTATGTAAGCCTCTAAAGCATTTGTTTATAGTCTAGCTGTTCCCAACAAGGTAGCACTTTATAATCGTATCGTAGTGCCTTTTATGAGCCCTTCCTAATGGCTGTATTTCCCCTTCATGTTAAAGTACAGTTAGCATGCTCTTCTACTTTTAGTAATATCATGTTTAAGAAGTGAAAATGGAAGAAGAAGATGATGTGTAGTCAACTGTGATTGTGAAGTCTGCATAAGGAAAGTTATTCCTTATATACATTTAGAAGTTCACAGGCACTGCAAGCAGAAAATATAAAAATCAGATGTAAAACTAAAAGGGCATTGGAAGCTAATGATATTAGTGGTGTGGATACTGGCTTGCTTTCTGGTTTGGTTCTTGTGCTTTTTATATTTCTGAATTGTTTTTAATCTATAAAACTGTTCTTTTACTTTAAAAAATGAGTTTGTATGCAATATTGACTTTAATCCCTCCAAGTCTTAAATCTTACATTAATTGTACTCAAATCCCAGCAGCATCTAGATTTTAAAAGAGACAGTACAACTGTTTGTAAATGACTAGAGAAATGAAAGCAGGAGAGCCTAAGGAATCCATCAAAAATGTAGTTAAAACAAACCTTTAATCCCAGTACTTGGAAGGCAGAAGCAGGTAGACCTGTAAATTCAAGGCTAGCCTGGTAGCCAGAGCTAGTTCAAGGACAGACAGGGCTACACAGAAGCCTTGTCTTAAAAAAAAAGAAAAGAAAAGAAAAGAAAAGAAAGAAAGAAAGAAAGAAAGAAAGAAAGAAAGAAAGAAAGAAAGAAAGAAAGAAAGAAAGAAAGAACCAAAACAACCAACCGACAAAAACTATTAAAAGTGAAGAGAAAGTTCATCAAGGTTGTAAAATTCAAGCTTACTCTTAATACTACTAATCACCACGTGAATTAAAATTACTCTATGTACAACATCAAGAAAGGAACACAATCAAGATGACAAAACTTAAAGTTAACAGTGAAAAACAATGGATGAAAGAAAGTATAAATAAGAGACTTCCCAGATTCGGGGATCAGAAGACTTAACGTGGTAGGACTGTGTAAACTGTTGAGTTTTACCAGGAAGTTGTGGTGCATGCCTTTAATCCCAGCGCATGGGAGGTAGAGGCAGATGGATCTCTTAAGACCAACCTGGTCTACAGAGCAAGTTCCAAAACTGCCAAGGCTACACAGAAAAGCCCTGTCTCAAAAACCAATCAATCAATAAATAAACTGTTCAGTTTCAGTCCAGTCCCATCAATTTCATATTTGTTTGCTTTTTTTTCCCAGAACATGGCAAACTGATATCCTATTCAGATAGAAATTTTAAAAAAAATAACAGATCTTGGGAAAATGGGAGAATTTATACTTCCTGATATCATAATTTACTACAAAACTGTGTAAATGGAATATATTGTACTGATATAAGGGTAGATGTGTAGATAAATGTTAAGTCAGTTGGATAGAATCAATAGACTAGAAATGTGCCCTCACATTTATGGTCAATTGCGTTTTAGTCAGTAAAGACAATTCAATAAGGAAACAAGTCTCAATAAATGCTACTGGAACTTTTGGCTGTTCACATAAGAAAGACATTTAGTCTCTACCTCATATTTGTTTAAGTGTGTCCAATTAGCAAGAGTCTTCATAGTAGATAATAAATTCATGAAATGGCTATGGACCTATTGGGAACCAGCAACAATTCAGATCTATCTAGGGATTGATGCAAGCATCAGTTGCCAACTTGGGAAATGGTGACAATCGTACTTATAATCTGTTAATCCACTAGACAATATAATAGTCACAACTAGACCTGAAATATCTTCCAGTCATGGGCCAGAACATTACCAGATAGCCATGCAACTGGTGGACCAAAGGGTAAGTGTAGAGTTGTCCCCTCATTCATTTGTTCTGCCCCATCTTTGCTCTCATAACCAGGAAAGGTACAGAAACTATGGTATCAAGGTGGGAAGGACCCTTAAGCAAAAGGTGTGAAGTGGTTGTAAGGCATTAGACAAGAGTAATACTTGCATGTTAGTAATACAATGAGAGAACATGCATGTTAGGTTTTCTAGCCTGGCCATTATTATCTCTGCTAGAAAAAGACTAAGATGAGTGCTTGAAGATCCAAATGTTTTTCTATGATGGAGGCAAATGATCCATTTTTGTTATTTGTTTGTTTGTTTCCCAGACAGGTTTTCTGTGTGTAACCTTGGCTGTCCTGGGCTCTCTGTGATAGACCAGGCTGCCCTTGAACTCATAGAAATCTGCCTGCCCTGCCTCCACAAGTGCTGAGATTACAGGCATTGACCACTGCACCTAGCTACAAATAATCTTTTGGCAGACTGAGTAGAGAGTAGTTAACTGTAGAAACTGGATTTGCAGGGGCATTCTAGATAGATGTTACAGAGGTCCAGATCAGAAATACAGCAGAAGCAAACTCAGATATGGGGACCTTAGGAGACAAAAGAAAATTATGAAAAGCTTGATATCAGTTAAGGGGTGCAAGTGTTCTAAAGATGGCACCCTATCAACCATTGCTCTGTGAGGAAGACAACATTGCCTCCTTAAAGATAGTTAATTACACTGGCAAGCACACGCTTGGATTTTCGCCTGAAATTCTTGTTTTGATTAGGTAAGGGCTTCTTAAATACAACATTAAAGCATAGGTGCTAAAAGCAAAACAAAACTATTTTATCAAAATGTTTTAAATGACATAAGAAAGTGATGAGACAGTCTAATGAGAGTACATTTAAAGTAGCTGTAAAAAGGGCTCTTATAATTTAGTGGTAAAAAGATAATTTTTAAAATAAGAAAATAGGCTACGGATGGTGGGGCACACCTTTAGTCTCAGCACTTGAGAACCAGAGGCAGGCAGATCTCTGAGTTGGAGGCTAGCTTAGTCTACAAAGTGGGTTCCAGGAAAACTAGGTGTGTAACACAGAAACACTAGAGAGAGAGAGAATACCTAAATAGGCATTGCTCCACAGAAGGTATAAAAATGGTCAATATGCATATGAAAAAAATTCTCAATCATTCTGTCAACTGGGAAAATATAAATCTAAGACACCAGCAGCTCCCACTTCATAGTCGCTAGGATGGCTAAACTTAAGAATGTACGAAGGACGTGAATTGGAACTTCATAACTTGCTGTAGTAAAGGCATACGGTAGGAAGCCACTTTGGAAATGTCTCGTGGGTCTTCAAACAGTTACAGTTACCAAGCAATTCTGCTCCCACACATACTCAACAGAAATGAAAACATACAGCCACATTAAGAAAAACAAAAGCAGTATACAAATACCCTTGACATCACTATTAGTAATAGGCACAAAGTAGAAATCACCGAAGTTGCCAAAGAAGAGGGGAACACTAACATTCATCATGTGCCAGCTGTGTGATAAGTACTCAGCTAAGTTCTGTGCAAAGCTTTTACCAACTCTGTCAACTTTTGCCAAGTTTTGAATATTCAGGAAAACATCCCCTTAAAAATGTCCAAGTGTCTTGTTTTACTTGATTTGTCCATTGTTCTAGGCAGACAGCTTAGAGCCATCTAGCACAGGGAAATACATAATTTCTATAGGTGCTCTTGAGATTTTATGAAATGAAGGTAACAAAATGGGTTAGGAACGGCTCATCTGGATTTTTAATGAATCTTCTGTGGGCATCAGTCCACGAAGTCTGGTACCAGCTTTCACTCCCTCTTCAAGATGTCTTTCAGTTATGACTCAAATTCTTGTGTGTTCTAGTTCCTCTCTGTCAGGCTCATGACACTTGGTGCATAGACTTCCCTTGTGAAGTCTCGTTTCTATTTGCTTTCATCGTCTCATTGGGTTGTCTTTCAAATATTCTACTAAGAATCTGCCTCTAGCTACTTGGGCCCTGGGAATTGGTTCTTCCTCTTTCCTTCAGACTGAACCCTGCTCTGGCCTATCTACTATAGGCTTGTATGAGGTTAGGCTGAAGTCCTTAGGGTGTTCATCCTCAGTTCACATTGAGGGAGACCTATTTACCTGCAGTAACAAAGATACTTTTTTGGTCAGATATACCTAGTTTCAAGGGCTTTTCTGCTCCAGATTTCCCCACCCTTCTGGGACTCACGTCTATTATATTACAGACAATCCTGGGCCCCAGAGATGGAATGATCAATGGGCCCTGCAAGGCTGTTTTAATTTCTATAAATTAACTGCCACTGTTAGCACATTGAGGCACTTAATAAATGATAGATATGTGCTATGATTTGGAAGAACATTTCAGATTTAATATCAAGCTGAATAGAGCCCAAACACTGCCTTTGAGCAAAACTGTAAGCACTGTAATCTTCTATTATGTGGTGTGAGGTGGAGGTATCTGGAAAAGGGAAGCTTATGGGTTAATACCCTAAAAGGGATCCTAAAGAATGTAAGATTTGAGGTATGGCCATAATTCTGAAAGGTGAACAATGTGTACTACCAGAAATACAATCAGTAACTAGTGTCTATCCAGTCACCCAACATAGTTACTAAGCACAGACCTCCTACAACACTCTTAAACTTTGTGTGGCAACTGGTGTTGTGGCTGTGAGTTTAAAAGAAATTTCTCTTGGCCATTCGGTTAGAAAATGCTAAAGCTGGGCTGGAGAGATGGCTCAGTGATTAGGGGCACTGGCTGATACTCCAGAGGACTTGTGTTCAACTCCCAGCACCCACATAGCAGCTCACAATCTTCTATAACGTGGTCCCCAAGGCCCTTTTCTGGCCTCCAGGAGTACCATGCATATACATGGCACATAGACATACATGCAGGCTAAATATCCATAAACATTTTTTATTTAGGAAAAAAAACCTACTAATGCTAGAGCTAAAACTCAGATTTTCTGTTTAGTGAAGGGGATTACCTGTATTTGTAAATATGTTTCTTCACTTGATTCTTGTCTCAGATCCGGACATCTTTCTTGACATTTTAGTATAATTCAGCTACTATCTACAGCCCTCTTACCAATGCCTGACATAAATGTGCAGTCGTTTGTTTGTGGCTTTTGATTGGCTATTTCCCAAACTAGAATGCAAACTAAAGGGAAGAGTTAAAGAAAACAAGGAAACTGCTTGGTACAGTAATACCGTATGCATGCCATCTCCCTGACCCACCAGAACCTACACCAGCAATATACTTTCTTTGCAGAGTGTAGCCTGGGAGCTCCAGCATAGCTCAAAAGGCTGTGCCAGTCTCTAGTTTTAGCAGGAGGCACTCTGCTGAACCGTTCAGCATTAGCCACACAAGAACACTTGTTACTCAATGAGCAGAGATCAATGCCTTTGCTTATGAAATGCAAACTTTCCCTAATAGCTTGTAAGGATCTGTCTTTTCTCATCCTGAGTGAGCTATCCCAAAAGCAGAAAGATACACACAGTATATACTCACTCATATGACATATAATATAGGATAAACCTACCAAATTTGGTACACCTAAAGAAACTAATCAAGAAGGAGGACTCTGGCTAAAATGCTCAATCCCCATCCAGAAAGGCAAAGAGGATGGACATCAGAAGAAGGAGAAAACAGGGAACAAGTTAGGAGCCTGCCACAGAGTGCCTCTGAAAGGCTCTGCCCTGCAGACTATAAGACTTATGGCCAACCTTTGGGCAGAGTGCAGGAAATCTTATGAAAGAAGTGGGAAATAGTAAGATCTGGAGAAGACAGAAGCTCCACAAGGAGAACAACAGAACCAAAAAATCTGAGCACAGGGGTCTTCCCTGAGACCGATACTCCAACCAAGTACCATGCATGGAGATAACCTAGAACTCCTACATAGATGTAGCCCATGGCAGTTCAGTGCCCAACTGGGTTCCATAGTAATGGGCGGAGGGACTGTCTCTGACAAACTCAGTGGCCTGCTCTTTAATCACCTCCCCCTGAGGGGGAGCAGCCTTACCAGGCCACAGAGGAAGAGAATGCAGCCAGTCCTGATGAGAACTAATAGACTAGGAGCAGAAGGAAGGAAAATAAGACCTCCCCTATCCGTGGACTTGAGGATGGGCATGTGTGGAAAAGGGGGAGAAAGGGAGGGGGGAGAAGGGAGGGAGCTACTTGGGGGATACAAAGTGAATAAAGTGTAATTAATAAAATAAAAACAAATATTTAAACATGAAAAAAAAAGAATCTGTCTTTTCAGGATCAGCTCAAATGAAATAACTTCGCATCCCCAGCAGATTATTGCTCTTTGTATTTTCAAGATTATTACCCATGCCTCAAGGGAATACAATATTTATTCTTTTAAAATGTTTCCATTTCTTCTCTGAAGCTGGAATCAAATCTGATTTTTTGATTCCTCAGAACCCGACTCAGGAATTGATACCTTATCCCTTTTCTACTTCACACACTGGCTGACTTGGGCTAAATGCCATCTACTCAAACAAAGACTGCTTCTCTGGATCCTTACTCTTCCTTGTATATTTCTGAAATGTTACCTGCCAAAAGGTTGGGGTTTATTTGCATCTAGTACTTCTGAGTCCTCAGCATCCACACAGGGACTAGCAGAGAAACCATTCAGGTTGCAGATGCTGGGCTACTGACTGGTGGTGAAGTCAGACCAGCCAAACCCAGTTGGATGGCTCCCTCCCTTGGCTTGATCACTAGCCACCTTCAGCTATTTCAAGGTATCTCCCTGAAATGCTTTCTGGGTGACTAAGTCAATTTCTACTCCTATTGCTCTGTAGCACATAGGGGTAAAAGGGCTTTAATAAAACATCCCTAGTGCAGCTTCCTTTCATCTGTGGATTAACATGGCAGTGTTTATCACCTTCTTAGCCAGAAAAAAAAAAAACAAAAAACCTTTTATCAGGCTCAGTTAACAGCTTTCATTAGCCTCATTCAAAGGACTTGCCATATTGCCTTAAAGGGACATGCTACAGAGTCAATATATAATGCATGACACAATAGTAGTCCAAAAATGTGAACTTTTTCTGTTGATGGGTAGCCTGCTCTTTTTTTTTTTTCTTTTTGATCTCCAGGAATGATAATTTTTTCCTGGTTTGGCAATGGAGAATCATTAGCAGTTGAGTAGCTCTTCTCTAACCCTTATTTTGACAATATTTGGAAGACTTTATATGCAACAAAGCAGAACCTGCTGTAGGGATTAAGTGTACAAAAGTTTCTGATAGGATTATGTGCCAAAATTTACCATATTTTGATTCCCCCTACCCTGACTGCAAGCCCCAAAATGGCAAAAAAAAAAAAAAGGTATATTCCAAGATCTAGTGAAAAATTTAAGTTTTCCATCATTGTAACTCACTGGGGAGAAGGTCAGGAAGGGATATCCAAATGTGACAGTAAATGGTTTACAAAGCACCCATGAGAAGACAGACCACAGGGCCTTCATGTTTTCTGTTAAACTGAAAGTGGTGACCAACTGTCTGATGGTAGGCAGCTGATTTTTACAGGGCTGTTCAAACAGACATTCTTGTCTAAGCCTCATAGGGGCCCCACAACTTCACAGCTGCGGCAGTTCCAGGAGAAGTGTCAAACGACTTGGCACAGGCAGGTCTACATCCTGTGAAACAGACCAAAGGACATTCTTACACCCATGAGCTTGTGTTCTGAATCGTTACCCTCACTGCCGTAGACAAGTCTCCCGAGGCTTCAACCTTCTCTTCCTGTCTGCTAATAGATCTCATGACTCTCAATTACATGTTAAGGACAAACACGCTGATTCTTACTAGTCATATCCACAGATTAGGAAAAAAAATTGCCCTTAACATGTGCCTCATTAAAATGTAGCATTTCCTGAGACGATGATCATCTCTACACAGGAAAAGAGGTGAAACTGTAGGCAAAATGAGTACTGTGAGGTGGTTCAGGGTTTGGAAAGTGTTAGAGAGCGAATCTCTGAAGAAGGAGGACATCAAAGGTTTGCTCTGCACCACACAGTTTTCAAGTTCCTTGGGCATGCTGTGCAACAGCCGGAGAGACAGGCACTCTTTCCCTCTATTTACATATGAGGGGCTTATTCAAGTTAAACATCTGGCAAGTAGCATGGCCAGGATTCCCAAACCCAAAGCAAGCCCAAGTCCCAAGCTCACTCCTTCCTCTCTCCCCACTTGTGGCTTCTTGGCCAGAAACTTGGTTTCCACATAGTTCACATGAGACTCATGGCAAACTGATTACCAAAGTAGTCCAGAATCTCAGAAATCCAATCTTACTGAACAAGAAATCATAGTAAGTTTGTTTAAATCCTCAGAATTTGACAAACTAATGATTCCAATGTGTGGTGTGTGTGTGTGTGTGTGTGTGTATGAGAAGGGGGCAGGGGTATTTAAGAGGAATGTAGAATGTGAGTGGCAGGTTATGCACCAGATCCCAGACCTCCTAGGCTTGCCTTCCTTTTCCACAGCTTTCCATCTGTGCCATTGGTCACATGCCAGTTCCTAATGAAGCAATGGCTATAAGTATCTCCTTTTCTGTGTTCACATCTGAAGTAAATGTCCTTTTCGTGGTACTTGCAATGAGACATGCCCTTTGCTCATGTTAACTTGTTTTCTTTCTTTCTTTTCTTTTGTTCTTCTTTTAACTATGTTTTGTTTTGTTTTGAGACAGGGTTTCTCTGTGTTAACAGCCCTGGCTGTCCTGGAACTCACTCTGTGTATCAGGCTGACCTTGAACTCACAGAGATCCACCTACCTCTGCCTCCCAGAGTGCTGGGATTACAGGTGTGCTCCACAGTGCCCGGCTTTCAACTAATTTTAAAATCAGCTCAGGGAGTAAAAAGATATGCTTGTGTAATATATGAAAGAAGAATAAATTAAAAATAAAATATAATATTGTTGGAGCACAAAAATATTATGCTTCGTAACAATAGCAAAATTAGAGTTATGGAGTAGCGATGAGATAATTTTATGGTTGAGGGGCACCATAACATGAAGAACTGTATTAAAAGGTTGCAGCATTAAGACTGTTGAGAACCACTATTCTAGAGGGCCTGGATTCAATTCCCAGCACCCACATGGTGGCTCACAATCATCTGTAACTCTAGCGTCCAAAGATCTCTTTGATCTCTGTGAGCACTGCATACATGAGGTACACAGATATACCCATAGGCAAAACATCCATGTACATAAACAATAAATTAGGGGAGAAAAGAATAACAAGAATAATAGAAGCTGTTTGGAAAGAATGGCATTACTTACTTCAAAATGCTGCTGGAAGAGGTTGCGTCCTGAGATGAAGGGACTCCACAGGAGCCTTGAGTGGCAGGTGTCATTTAGAGAAGGAGAAGGGAAAGCTCTGATTCTTGGATAAGACCTAGTTGAGGAAATAGAGGCAGGAAAGAATCTAATAAATGATGCACATTTTAAGGAATTCTAGTCTGGTGCATTTGTTAGATTCTTTTGTGTGAAAAAGAAAACTAGATACACTTTCATGAAGAAATAAAGCTAGCAAGAAGAGAAAAGGAGAGATGGGAAAGCAAGGAAGTGGTTTCATTGTTTCTGACTGACGGTGATGGTTATGGTGGAGGAAACGTATGACTTAAAACGTATGCTAAGTGTTTGACCCTTTTACGCTCAGAGGTCTCCTCTGTGGGGATTACCTGAAGTTCTTCACTTTCTACAGAAATCAGTCACCAACAGTGTGACCCATACGAGAAGATCAACTGTTTTGAGAAAGCTACTGAGGCAAAGCTTCCCTGAAGCTTCATGCAGCAGCAGGGTGTAAGACTGATCAGAACTCTAGCCATCCAAGAGTTCCTCAGAGGACCACAGATGTTCTTCCTGAAGGAGCTGCTCACCAGTTTCTAGAGAAGCCTAGTGGAGGGGTACTTGAGAACTAGGTGACCAACTAGTAAAAATGACATAAGGTTAATATACATTCATTCATACATCAATCTATCCATTCATTTACCATCCATTCGCCTACCATCTAGTCATCCATTTACCATTCATCCATCTCTCCATTTATCCATTCACCGTCACTCCCTCCTTCCCTCCATCCATCCACTTACTATCATACCATCTATGCATTCATTCAACATCCATACATTCACCATCCATACATCTACTTATCCTTACACTCATTCATCAGCCAGTCAGCATGAACACTATAATAAGAATCATGTATATTGTGTTATGATAAATCCAGGCATGGTGGTCCTTGCCTTTAACCCCAGCACTTGGGAGGCAGAGGAGGAGGATCTCTGTGAGTTCAGGGGCAGCCTGGTCTATATAACAAGTCCCAGAACAGCCAGGGCTACATAGAAAAACCGTATCTCAACTCTCCTTCCTCCACCCCCAAAAAGAGTTATGATAAGGATTATGCAGTTTCTTTTACTTGAGAGAATCACAATCTTCTTGCAAAGAAAATCATGTGCAATTAGCTTCTTAACTGCCCAAATTACTAGGTCTAATTTGAATGAAATATTTATCACATACCCCATTTGGTCACAAAGTGATGGTATACCGAACCAAAATGTTCCACGTAGGGAAAGAATAGTTACCTTCCTCACTACGCACCTCCCCAACCCCCTCTGCAGTTCTTCCCAGAAAGGTGATAATGAAAGATTGGGTCCCAACTGGGCCACAGGCAGGGAATTTGCATTTTAAAGTTTGACAGATATTTATAGGCCTTTTGATCTTTTTCCTCTCTAGCCACCCACCCTGGCCTTGCTGTCTTTTCCTCCCCCACTTCCATCCTGTACCACACATAAAAATTTAAGAAATGATGGTTACAAGTCCAGAGGTTTCTGGATCTCCATCTACCTTCAAACATTGGCAAATACCATGTATTTATTAAGGTCGTTTCTCACTTTCTAACACCTACAACCACCATGTATGGCTTATGATATAGCTTTTTTTGTGTGTAAGTGAAGAAAAGGAGGCTCAGGTTACATAATTCATCCTAAATCTCTTATAAGAGGGAAGAGAGACAGAACTAACCCTGGTTTGTGTGCCTCCAAACCTGTGGCCTTCCCATTAAACCAGTCTCATCCCAAACCACAGGGCTAGTTATTCCAGGCTCCTAAGCAAAGGTCCTTCCTGGAAAAGGTAATCCGGCATGCTGGTTTGCTTGCTGGTGTTATTCTGGAAATAGCCCAATAAACGTCACAGTCTGATTTATTCAGGGACAAACTGGCAGCTGTCTTTTTTTTTTTTTTCCTCTGCAGCTCTTCTTGGGTTCTGACTGCTTTCACACAAACTCCTGCACCCAACAGCTGAACATTTTAGAGGTAGAAATGTTACCCCAAACCCTAGGATCTATGGGACAGAGTGTCTCTTAAATAAAGCCTGCCAGAAACAAACAAGCTGAGTCTCAGACCCTTAGATCCCTTTACCTGAGGGAATCGCAGATGCCATCAAGAAAACCAGACTAGACAATGGACTTTAGGATCATGTTTATCATCATACAGATCAGATACACTAATTTTGAAAACAAAATAACAAAGTGTGATAATGAATTGTCTAGTGAGGCATTCCCTCAGTGTAAGCCAGTGAGGAACAAATAACTATTATCTTGTGGCCTCACTGAACTTTGAGATTAGTGACTCAAGATTTAACAGTGGAGCCAAAATGCAAACTCAGGTGACAATGATAGCAAAGCTATTATGCAGGTGCTGAATGAGCTATGAAATGTGCCTTTGAGAAGAGAGTAAAGAGCCAACTCAATGAAGAAATTAATCCAGTCAGTCATTCCATGGACGTGGGAGGCCAAGTCTGTAACCCAAACTCTCAGGCATTCACAAGCACCCAACTCATGTTTTGACCCCAAGTGGGCTTCCCTAAAGAACAGGGAAAGCTCACTAGCCCACAGTCTTTCCTAGCACTCTTTGATGGTTAGTGGCAAATCAGAGCATTCTCTTAATTCCTTAAAAAAATCCACCCCAGCCCCCAATCCACCAACCCCCACCTTCTCCCAAAGAGGGAGGCTTAGAAGTGCCAAGTCAGGAGCCATAAGAGTCATTGCTGGTTGCAGTGTTCCTGTTGAGCTTGAGAGATCAGGTTCAAAGCTTCAGCCGCAGGCAACTCCCTCCTCCTTTCTCATCTCCAATCCAGAGGATCTTAGCCTCCCTTCCCCCGCTATAGTTGATGGTTAATTCCTTTAGTTTGTGCTCAGTCAGCTGAGCAACCCAGACATCCTTTCTCCTCTCTGCCTATGGACACCAGCCACATAGAAAAAGCCACTGGGGGAGTTCCCTGCCAGGAAAGCCAAGCACAAAGCCAAAAGTTGCCCCCGCTTCATATATAGGGCACACTTGGGTGCAGATTGGGTATTCCACAGACCTTCTCTTCCTGGAGCATTCCCGTCAACTTTGATGCTGTGGTCCAGCACTCAGACAATGAGTCTATGATGGTGGTCCACTGGCTTTCCAGTCTGATAATGCCTGCGCCAGTCCAAACCCACTCACTCTTTCAGAACTCATAGCCCATTTCTGCCAAGATCTTTTTCTTGACTATGCGCATCTAACGTCATTTTGCTTGGGAATATTATACCATAATCTTAACTGTCACTGTAGAGCCTATCATGGGACTTCTTTTGAGCTGTGTTTTAGAAGATACTTTTGACCTGTCTCTCCCCAGAAACATTTCCGTATCTTGCTATTACCCTCTCTGGGGCAGCAACCGTTTGACCTGCTTATACCGATGTCTCTAATGGACTCTAAGTGGATCACTGCACGCACTTGCAACCCAGCAATTTTCTCATATTTCAACACACCCAAGATTGGCCTCAGCCCAGTCAGTGCCTTTTTGAAGTTGCACAAAACTTTTAGTGCCTTAGCATGTCTGTAGATATCCTCACTAGTAAGATTTTCATGATTTTTGTTTTGTGACTGAAGCCTGTTCTCTAGGCACACCTCAGGGTGAGGACTTCTGTTCTAGACAGCAAACTCCCTGACCTGGGGAAAATCACATTTGGTTCCCTGGGTGACCCCAGTACATAGAGGTTTCTGATACAGCTACAGTTGTAGTCTGTAGGAAATGTGTGCCATATGTTGACTGAATTGATAATTCTGGTAGAAAAGGGTTGAGGACAATGCCTGATACTACGTTATAAAAGAAGTAGATGCTTTTCTGTCCCAAAGAAATAGCACTGAGTGACACTATGCATGGCTCATATGGACCTCAAGGCTGTAGACTTAGTAGGGCAGAAATGAGAGCCTGTCAAGGAGGCTGACCATTATAAAGGAGCAAAATACCTTGGGAGGGCATGTCCTGGATAAATGCCAGGTAAATCATTCTGAAGACTATGTACCTCAAGGCTCTCAATGTTGGCCTTCTCAAACCTCATGTTGACATGTTATAAAAATAGATTAAAGTCGCAGAGATGGCTCAGCTGGTGAAAGTGCTTGTCAACACCTCTGACTTCTTGAGTCTGATGCCCTGAACCCACATGGTAGGAAGCAGAGACTCTGCTTCCACAAACTGTCCTCTTGCTCTTACAAACAGATGCACACACACACACACAGATGTACACATAAATGCACACACACACAATTTCTATTACATTATTACTTACTGTAAATTTTAAAAAGTTAAGCAGGACTATTGGGTCATGAACTGATTCAAGTAGTATTTGTTGTTTTGTTTGAGACAAGGTCTCACTTTGTAGTCCTTGGCTGACCTGGAACTCATAGAGACCCTCCTGCCTCTGCTTCTCAAGTACTGAGATTAAAATTGCACATTATCATGTCTGGCAATTCAGAAACCTAGAGAAACATGGAAAGATATGAGGATACTGAAGAAGAAAAAGAGAATAATAGATTTTGATACCCATTCATTTACCAAGTATAGTAGAAGGAAGGATCTCTCTCTCTCTGCCCTCATTCAGCCTTCTTTCTTTTTTCAAGCTATTATGCCTACAAAGGGCTTCTGAAAGCATGACAAATGTTTTTATTGTTGTACCACTGTTCAGTGCAATCACAAATTAACTAGCAGAACTGTCTCTCACTCTCTCTCCTTCTCTGGCACTGGCAGAGAATTGTCACTGCAAACATAGTATAGGTAATGCTACTTAATCAGAAACTTAGGTAGTAACTGAGGAAAGAAGAGGTAGCAAGATCCACTTCTTTCCTGTCCCATTGAGGACTTGTTGACCCTCCAGAAGCCTGCAGTGAGAGCTCCAAGCTCTGTTTTGCTGGTGCTTCTTTCCAAAGTAAACAAAGGAATAAGACATCATGGAGGGAGGAAAGCTCCTAGTGACTGTTGCTTACATAAGCTGTAGAGCCATCACTCCAAAACTCCATGAAGCAGAGGAGTCAGCGCCCCCCACCCATGGTCCTGGCTCAAGAAACTTGAGACAAGTCCAGAAGGTCTACACCAGTCCATTATGGTGGACAGTCAGGTTTGGAAACTGACAAGGACTCACTGCCACAGCTGTCCTGATCCTCCAACTGGCTAAGATCAAAATCTCCACCCTGGTGCTGAATGAGGTTGCTTCTAGTCTTCTTCCCACAATCCTACCTCAAAATTCATTCATTTATAAGTCCATTACTTCCAGGAAGTCTTCCAGGATCCCCAAGTTAACTGTACTTCTGTCTCTTTCCCTCCACAACACATTTTTAGTGTCTGTACACTATATAGTATCCTTCTCTTCATTTGAGGTTCATCCAAACCAGTGTGTGGATAAAAAAACATGGACCAAATATAGATAAAACCTGCACTGATTTGTTTTTTTTAAGTGAACTAAATAATGTCTTTCATTTAATTCAGTACATTCAAAACTTCCTCATTTCAATGAATGAATGAAATGAAATGATCATTCATGAGATGTTTCACACTGTCCATATTTGGTGTGCGTCTTGCATTTTGAGCACACGTGAGTCAGTGAACAGATGCCATTTAGAGATAGCACAGTGATAGCTTTTTAAGTAGTACTTCTTAATCTGTGGGTTGTGACACCTTTGGGAGTCAAATAACCCTTTCACAGGGGTCACCTAAGACCAACAGAAAACACAGATATTTAAATTAAGACTCCTAACAGCAGCAACATTACAGTTATGAATGAGCAAGGAAAATAGTTTTTATGGTTGGGGGGTCACCACAACATGAAGAACTATATTAAAGGGAAGCATTAAGAAGGTTGACAACCGGGCTGGAGAGACGGCTCAGCCGTTAAAGGCTAGGCTCACAACCAAAAATATAAGAAGGTTGACAACCATTGTCTTTAAAGGAAAGTGTAGCTTTTGCCTCTGGGTTCTTAGAACAGGCACAGTGTCTGGATGCAGGGGAGGTATTCAGAACATTTCTAAGCCAAGTCACGAATCACAGTTTATGTCCTTTGGCACATACTATTTTGTCAGATATTTAAAAAATTTTAAGGCACAGTATGTTCCGGTAATAGTCACACATTGCTTCTGCATAAAACAAAATAACAACAACAACAACAACAACAACATAAAAGCAAACTGCCAGGGCAGGTTTCTTTAGAGAGAAGACAGATAGGAAGAAGCCTGAGGCACTGCCAGAAGCAGAGCCAAACCTGCAAATGTCAGTGACCTTCAGCTCCTACCCTGTGAGAGATAGCCTAGAGCAGATGAAAGAGGCTGGGGCTCTGGCCGTGTACGCAGTTTCCCACACATGCACAGCCAACCGCTCGCCATCCAAAAATGCTTCAGTGGTTGGCAAAAGATATGAGTGGGTTGTAATGCAGCCACTTAAATTTCCCAAACACAATCATAACTAAAATGTGTTCTCTGAACAGATCTCTTCCAAAAAACAGGTTGAGCCAGTTCATGGCCACAGACTTCCCAAGAGAGTTCATTGGCTTGCTCTGTAACTCAGCTGTGATTAGTTCAACGGAAAAGGACTATCTATCACTTTTGTCAGTAAAATGCTGCCTCCAAGGTAGTGCCTATGGATATAAGATTGGAGCTTACTGGCAAACATGCAGCTGAGGAACTCAGAGTTTAAGCCTCTTCCCACAGAAGGGCCAGAGCTTGGAGCTCCCATCTGGTCCTCATCCATGTATAGTACCATTCTACAAAGCACCAAAGACCAAACTTTCAGTTCAGTGTATATTCCTCAGAAAAGGTTCTGGAGATGGTGGCAAGAGCCCTGCCTCCGCTGAGGAACACTGCTTTCTAAAAGCCAGCCCAGCTACCCCACCACTTTAGAACATTTAACCTGGATTGTCTCCTTTTCTTGTTCTGTTCTGCTTTTTGTTCTGTTTTCACTATGTAGCCCAAGCTGGCCTTGAATTCTTGGTGCTCTTGCTTTTGCCTCAGAAGTGCTGAGATCACAAGCTCATTCCACCATCCAATTAACCTTCATTCTTTTCTTTTCGTTTTTGGTCTTTTGTTTTTTGTTTTGTTTTGTTTGCTTTTTGAGACAAGGTTTCTCTGTGTAGCCCTGACTATCCTGGCACTCACTTTGTTGACCAGACTGGCCTTGAACTTACAGAAATCTACCCACCTCTGCCTCCCTAGTGCCCATGCCCAGCTACCTGGATACTTCTGAAACGGGACTTTTATGGTTCATGCAGAGCACTACAGCAAACACTTAAGGACTTGGACCACCAGCGGGTGGACTCAAACATGTTGTCTTCCCTCACAACATTCTCAAGTGTGAAACTTGACCGCTACCTATCTCTCAAGGCATTGCTGTTCATTAAGCTAAGGGATTAAAGTACTAATCAAAACAAGTGGAAACCATTCATGGGGGTCCATAACTGAAGATTAACCCACCATAAGCAGGATCATTTATATATGATTTATACAGAATGTAAAGCAGAGTGAAGTGGATATTGTCAAGCAAGTGGGTGACTAGATATGTAAACATCTTGCTCAGAGAAAGAGGTGGGCAGCCTAGAGCAATGAGAGGGAAGGGCCCCACTTCAGTCCACAGTCTGGCTGGTGGTCTAGTGGAGGAAGGTATACCAGAGCAAAAAAGTCTGTGTTAGCCTGTGTGACTTCCAAAGAGAGTGAGAAGAAAAAGTCTAGGCTGGAAGAAAGGAAGGAAAATGGTGAAAAGCGTGGCAAGTAAAACAGGCAGTAAAGCCAGGCAGTGATGGTCTAAGCCTTTAATCCCAGCACTCGAGAGGCAGAGGCAGATCTCTGTGAGTTCGAGGCCAGCCTGGTCTACAGACTGAGTTCTAGGACAGCCCAGGGTACACAGAGAAACCCTGTCTTTAAAAACAAAACAAAAAGGCAAATAAGACTATCCAAAGAGAAAATGACTCCTCAATAGACACAGTGAGATGACAAGGTCAAGATCCAGGAAACAGGACGGTCTGTACTGTGTAGGAAGGAGGGGAAGATAGAAGTAATCTCTTGTTCTATTACCAGTTCTTCAGCAGAGACACTGTGGGGGCTCCCCATCTCTGCTAAGGACAAGGGCACTTTCTTCAGTGTCCCCTGAAAATGCTATCATAAGTGACTAAAAGGCTTGTGCAAACCGCTGCAAAGCTTCCTTTCCAGACTTAACAATATTACACAAAGGCAGTTTGAAGGCAGCCTTTCTTTTCTCCATGTTTGGCTTTCTGACATGTACCCCTCAAGCATGGCCTTCCTGAGAAGTAATTAGATTATATCTTTAGAGCGCTTTGAGCTACAGGATGGAGAACATCGTGCGCACACATACAGCCACGGTCATTATTGCAAACTCCGTTTCCTTTGTTCTGTCTGAATCCATCTCCTGGCAACAGCTGTCTGGCTGGCTCTGAAAGGTAGCAACAGCTGCAGTCATGAGCCCACGGCTGGAGTGATGACAGTCTCTTGGTGCCACAGTGCAGCTGTTCTTTAAAGTGAGATCTTGCTCCTGGCTTAGAGCTGGAAAACCCTGAGAGCTTTTTGTGTTTTAGATTTGCCTTTCCCATGGAACACTCTTAAATTCTGCCAAGGATGCATAAGCTTTGCTATAGATGTGACAAGCCTCTCTGTCTTTGGTGCTTTACTTTTTTTCAGCAGAGACAATTTGACCTACATCTTGGGGTTGCTGTGATGTCCCAATGATGTAACATACGTGAAAAAAAAATTTCACAGACTCTAAGGCAATATTTCTGAACTAGAAATAATGAAAGCTTCTCTGACTTTAAAAAGTAAATGAAAGAAATAACTGAGGGGGGATACCAAGTGAATAAATTGTAATTAGTAAAAATTCAAATAAAAAAATCTCCTCCCCCCCCTCAAAGAAATAACTGAAAGTGTAAGAAACCACTGTAAACATCTAATCTGGCTTGTAAGAATAAATGGTTACTGAGGGTTGGCAGAAAGGGACTCTAGACAAGATCTTGGCTTGGACTTGAAGAATATGAGAACTGAGCTCAGCGAAGTGGCGCACACCTTTAACCCTAGCACTTGGGAAGCAGAGGCAAGTGGATCTCTGAGTTTGAGGCCAGCCTGGTCTACAGAGAGTTTCAGGATAGCCAGGGTACACAGAGAAACATTGTCTTGAAAAACAAAATGAAATAAACAAGCAGAGAAAGAGAGAGAGAAAAGACTGAGTGAAAGGCACAACCCAGCCCACAGCTGATAAAAAGAAGTGCAGACCAGGGGCTGGAGAGATGGCTCAGTGCTTAAAAGCACTTGCTCTCTTGCAGAGGACCTGGGTTTGATTTCCAGCACCTATTTGTAACTCCAGTTAGTTCGGGGGTGGGGGTGGGGATGGTTCTGGCCCTCTGGGAGGACTACCTTCAGGCAAAATGACTCCACATAGAAAATTAAAAAACAATAAAAACAAACAAAGAAACCATCAACCAGTGGCATGTGGAGCCCTACTAGAACCAAACTTGGAGTGGGTCTATGGAGTAGGGATGCACACGGAAGGGCCAACGGAGCCTGATGGTGGGTAGTCTTAAATGATCAACAGGCAGAGAAGTTGCCAGGGGAGGTTTGGGGTGTTGTTGTTGTGTTTTAGGTTTTGGTTATATCTTTTTTTAATTAAAACAAATAAGTCTCCAATTTTGAAAAAGAACGGGTTAATTTAGGGCATACGGTCTAGAAAGACATCAAGTATATATTTAATGTCTTGATACTCGTCATACATGTTTTTTAATTAAAATGTATCATTTATCCCTTTCATCTCGTCTCTCCGATCCCTTTCCTTATCTTGTATCTCCTCTCCCTTTCAAATTCGTAGCCTCATATTAATTATTACTTCTATATGTACAAATAAATAAACACATGCAACCTGCCGAGTCCATTCAATGTTGCTTGCATATATATATATGTATATATGTATATATATGTTTTTGTTTTAAATTATGTGTGTGTGTGTCTGTATACGCATGTGAGTGCAGGGCCCGCAGATGCCAGAAGAAGGCATTGGATCCCCTGGAGCTGGAGTTAGAGGTGGTTGTGTAATGCCAAAAGTCGGTTCTAGGAACCAAAATCCAGTCCTCAAGAACAGTCTGCAGTCCCAACTGCTGAGCCATCTCCTCCACCTGAAGGGAACTTCTGGTAACCTGAAAAGTCGAGGCATGGCTAAAGTCCAGAGCCTTTTGAGTCCTGCACCCTGTGATCTCATCAGCCAAGGCAATGGGCCTCCACAGGGTGGCTTCTTGCCGCTTTCTAGAGCAGCGGTTCTCAGCCTTCCTCGTGCTGCAGCCCTTTAATACAGTTCCTCAGGTTGTGCTGGCCCCCAACCATAACATCATTTCCGTTGCTATTTCATAACTGCCCTTTTGATACTGTTATGGCTCATAACGTAAAATCTGTGTCTTCCAATGGTCTTAGGCAGCCCATGTGAAAAAGTTCTTTGACCCTTGACGGGGTTGCAACCCGCAGGTTGAGAAGCACTCCCCTATAAGCTCCTGGCCACGCTCACCTGCTCTTGTAGCTCAGGACACCATCTGACCAGCTTCCCAGATTGCCAACTGCCTGGCTTAGTAAAAATAGAGCCAATCAGGCTCCAGCTCAGACCTAGAAATCCAAGTTCCCAAGAGAGAGAACTGAAACTTCTCCCCAAGTCACTGTTGTCATGAGGAAGGTAGATACTCCGTGCAAATGAAGACTCCACATGTGCTTCAAGTCTGCTGTAGGTGGGAGGAGGCAAAGGCTGCTTGGCCCTCAAAGGGCTGGGGAGAGCACTCAGCCGCTCAGCACTATAATAGTGGGAGGGGGAAAATGTCAACCTTTTCCGTCTCTGTGGGAAAAAAAAACTTTCTATTATTTTGTTGTTGTTCTTGTAATTGTTGTTTTGTCTATACTATCCTTAAGAAAAAAATAAAATTACTCTCTCAACATGTTTTTATATGCACATATATGTGTCTATATATCCCTTCTCACTTCCTATTACCATCAACACCCCACTCTCAACAATTAATTGTTTTTCGGTTAAAATATTAAAGTGGGACTGAAGAGATGGCTCAACATTTAACAGCAGTGGCTGCTCTTCTAAGGACCTAGGTTCTATTCCCAGAACCCACATGGCTGCTCACAACTATTCAAATCTCTAGTTCCAGAGGATCCAATGCCTTCTTCTGGCTTCCATGAACACCAAGCATGCATGTGGTGCACAGATGTACATTCAGGCAAAATGCTCATACACATAAAACAGTAAAATTAAAATTGAAAAAAAAATGTTAAAGTGAATCAAAACATTAGTTTTATATATCCTGCTTAAAACACTGTTACTGTCAGATTATATTTCTTACATTTAGTGTTCTTCATAGCACAATTCCCCTGTTTTCATGCACACACAGTATTTGATCACATGAAGGGCACATAATTTACATAATCGCCTCTTTCCTATCAGATATTTGACTGAAAAATTTACTTTTTATAACTATGGCATGACTATTCTTGTTCACAATTATTTGATTGCGTATTTGTTTAATTTTATAGAACAAATCCTTGTGCCTAAATTACATTTCAGTCTAAAATACTTTCTTAAATAGAACAATTGATTGTCCCATAGCAGCATGAGGGAAAGACCACTTCCTCCCCCTCTTTCAGAGTATGGCAATTTGGGAGGTGAAAAATGGTCTTGCCTCATTGATTCCATTTACATGTCTTTGATTACTAATGAGGTAAACATTTTTTTTTTCTGTTTATTAGCCACTTGAGCTTCTTTTGTGAGCTGTTCATTTCCCCAGTAGCAAGCTGGTGTTTTTCTTAGCTGTATGAAATTTTCATAGCAGTAACCTTTTGACTACCATATTTGACTAGCTCATATTGAAATATCGGGAAACAACATTTCGCAATTTGTTCTCTGCCTTGTCATTTGCCTTGTAGCTGTCGGCTCATTTGAAAATATCAGAAATCCAGATTAAACATAGGAAAAAGTAGAGGCAAAGCTCTGTGCAGACATTCTACTGAAAGCGTTTTCAGTACCCATTTAGTAATAGCAGTTTGAGCATCAGTGGAGACTAACGGAGGAGTAACTTTGTACTTTTCTTTTTGTTTTTCAGTCTGGTTAAAACAGAGGGTGATCCTTGAAGAACAACATCCTTGCAAACTGCTTTCAACTTTTTGACATGGGCATTAAAATGCCACCCCAAATACCAGTGGTAATAAAGAAGGGGACTTAAAAGGGGAAAGAGGTGCAAATGTAACACCGGGACCCTTTTTGACTCCTGCTGGCCAGTTGCTGGGGAATCACCGGCGGGGCACATAGGCCTCCCACCCGGCTCAGTCTCAGGTGGTCGAAAACCTTGGTCATTGGGGCTGCTTGTCGAGTCTGAGTTTTGAACCAAGACGAGTTGTCCATGCAAGAATAATAACCAAAGCATCCTGTGTGCAGGCTTTCTTGAGAGAATTAGCTTCTGCTTCCTCTTTTTATTGCCCCTACATTCATCTGATGTTTCTCGTACCTTCTCTGCCCTTCCAACTCTCCATTCTTTGCCCGCTCACAACTCCTCATTTTGTGTAGAAGTGGCGACTGTGTTTTCTTTCTTTCCAAAATGAACATATCTTGTGGGGTTTGTTGTTGTTTGTTTGCTTGCTTTTTCAGGGGAGAAAGCTATGTCAGGACAGGATATGCTTTGGGATGGATTTTTTTTTTTTTTTTTTTGGAGAAAGTCACATTGTCTACTCGGCCAGAGATTTTTCTCTGTATTTGAGGAAGGGAGCCTCTGTTGTTCCATGAAGATGGCTTCCCCAGGCTCAAGATTTTGCTGACTGAAAGGGACAATATAACTTCTTGATAGCAAATCCTCAGAAGAGGCTTTGGAAATGACAGCATTTCCCCTGGCTAAAAGTTTTGAGATTGTAGCATATTTCTTTCCTATCTTTTAAAAATAATCTTTTATTCTTTGGGACTTATCATTCATGTTTATAACAATTTAAGTAATTTCACCCCATTCTAGCCTGGTCTGCAAAGCCAATTCCAGGACACCAATTCCAGCAGGGCTAAACAGAGAAACCCCATCTCAAAAATAAAATAAAAATTAATGAATTAATTAAACACCAGCTCCATCTCTTGCCTGTCAAGAGTTCCAGAGGTAAACTGGCCAATGCATCCTGGGTGGCTACATGGTTGGCATAGAATGTACTACCCAGCAGAGAAAAAAAAAAAACCCAGTAAAGGCATGTGATCAGGAGGTGGAAGCCAGAGGATCAAGGGTCATCAAGCAGCCAGGATTACAGACAGAGACTCTGCCTCAAAAATCGAAGAAAAGAAATAGAAATGAAGATACACAAAACCAGCAGAGTATCTCTGTAGAGGAAGTGAGGGATGTAACTTCTGGCATTAGTGCAGCTGGTTCTTATGTAAAACTTTTACCAACTGAGCTTTGCTTCCTCTCCTGTAAGATAAGGACCTGCCTACCTAGGTAGATGATGTAACTGATTTCATGAGAGAATGTAGGAGAGACCCTGTTTTCAATCCTTAGCATAGACTAAGAGTTGTATGAATTCAGAAAATAGAGAGCACAATTTCCGTTATCGACCTTAGGACCTGAGTGTGTTAATTTTATAAAAAAATAAATAAAAATAAAATGTTTGTCCTAAAATTTTCTGTTATAAGAAATGTTTAAATTTCACCCTTGTCTCTTGTTGGATTATGCTAAGAACATGTTAAAGGCCAGAGAAAATATCCAGCGTGCAGGCAGACAGAACCACATATTATCATGGATGTGCTGCTAGGGGCCTCTCACAACCCTCTCCTGTTTCTTACCTCTCTTGGGACAGACATAAGTCTTGCTGGAGTCTTGAGCCCCTGGAATCAGCCTGTCTAGGTTTAAACTGTCTCTCAAATTCATCAACCAGAACACTGCCCCCTGCCCCAGAGTTTCTCTGTGTAGCCTTGAATGTCTTGGACTTGCTTTGTAGACCAGGCTGACCTTAAATTCATAGTAATCTGTCTGCTCCTGCCTCCCTGAGTGCTGAGATTAAAGGTCAGTGCCAGAAAGCCCAGCTAAAATAGTATGTCTATGCCTTAGTTTTTTTTCTTTTTGAAGTAATAACAGGAGTCATATTTCTGTATCATTAAAATGCAATAGAACCAATAAAGAAGTTAGCACTAGAGAAATGTATCATTTGCATTATTACTATTCTCACGACCAGGATTAATTTAAGGATGGCCAAGGAACAGTATGGCTCACATACAAACAGCACCTTGTTTCACACTGCTAAGAGGTAGGCATGTTCACTATTGGGGCCAGAAAGTAACTATGTGATCACCTGCCTTGCCCAACCATGTAATTTAGGAACATGGACAGTCTAAATTGACTATAATGGTCTCCTCACATTCTCCAGAGATGTGTTTTAATACCCCAGCAACACATATTTTATCCCATCTATGTATCTATGCTGAGGTTTTTATAAATTAGGCATAGTAAGAGACTAAGAGAAGTAACTGAAAAAATTATAACATCATAATGTAATAGGTAACTTACTATACTGTAATGCACTGTGAATGTGTTTTCTCTCTTTCAGAGTATCACACTGTACCACATGTACCCATCGTCTTGTGACAATGTGGGCTGGTACAATGCCAGTGTAATGAGATGAGGTGAAAGCACGGCATGTGTTCTAGGTGGAGCACAGTGGTGTGGCATCATATTTCTTCATACTACTGGAAATGGTACTTACCTGAAACTCGAGATGTGTCTATTTCTAGAATTTTTCTTTGGGTATTTTTGGATCCTATCTAATGACGAGTGACTACTACCTCAGAAACGTAGGCAGGGAGGGGACTGCTGCATATCTGTTCATTTCTTACAGTGTCCAGGCACTGATTAAATCCAGGGGTTCCTTCTATGCCTGCAGTGTGAACACAGGTTAGTCTTTTTATATTTTCCAAGTTCCATTTCAACAGCGCTACAGGAGCTGAACATCTGATGCCTCCAGCTGTTCCCAGCAAACCAGTGGTTACTAGCCAGACATGCTACATTGGGGAAACTGCGCCTCAATTTCTCCTTTACAGAATAGGATTGGTGGTGATAATGTTATACACAGATGTACTTAATTCCCCATAATCACATTCATTGGATGTATGGATGGTTATTTTGTTACATCTCAGAATGCTGCAAAGAGCCTAGAAGACAACTATTCATTTAATCTATATGTTTGATGAAGACAAAAGCTTTTTAACTTATTTTCTGTCCTTTGTACCCATCAGCCAAACAGAAACCCACATCTATATGAATTCATTATCAGAACGGCAGGAAGAGAGATGGGGCCAAATGAAGGGTTGCTCATTAGAGAATGGCAGAGATTTGAGATCTGGTACAGGCAGGAACAACTTCTTGGAAAGGGTGGGCTTCGAGCCAAGTCTTGTACCTGGCAGTTATCGGCAATGCTTATGTCACGTGTGTGACAGATTCTAAGGTGCAGACACCACGATATGGATTGTACTTGTAAGTTGTACTCTGTGATGTTTCTCATAGGACAAGTTTTGTCCCGGAACCATTTTCCATAAAGATTTGCCTGGTGTAGCCTAGCATGGAAACGTCATTGTGTTTGAAGTCAATAATTTTCATAGTGAACCTATTTTTTTATTAACCTTGAAAATATTAAGACAGTTTGTGATGGTCATAGTCACAGTCACTTACAAATACTAGATGAGTAAAGGACATTAAATCAAATACTAAAAGCTTATCCTAGTAACTCAGTGGAAAATAAGCAGTCTACTTGGTATGAAACAAAACATACAATCCATATTAGTTCCAAGAGAGGAAAAAAATAGATCTTGAAGCCAGGCAATTTGGGATTATATTCTGTTCCCATCTCTGCCATAGTCTTTTGTACACCAAATACCACTGGCCTTCCCTGGAGTACAGATGTAACCATGGATTCAGGGCTCCCTAGGTCTTCCTGTTGTTATGAATTAAGTAAAGTACTCTTTGCACGAAGTATATTCACACTCTAGTGACAAGCAGACTTCATCATGTTTTAGAGCCAGGAAGGAGTCTGACAGAAGCTTTTCATGTAGAAGATAAAAACAGGTCTGAATTCCGTTTTCCAAAGCACAGCACATACACCATGAGAGGCTAGGGCATTTACTGTAAAGGATTGAACTCTGGCTCACCCTTCCTCTATGGCACACTCTCCACTAAGGCATATTGGGCCATTTTGACTGGGTGAACTTTCTGCTTTAGAACACATGATGGAAAGAGAGTGGGAAGGGAAAAGGAGCCAGCATCGGAGGCCCAAAGACAGGCCTTTCAATTCTAGGGCTACCACGTTGTGTTTCACCTTTTGCTTTTTTCTGATTGAGTAAAGAATGATTCAGGGAGACAGGGCAGATAAGTGCGGATCTGGGCCAATGTTGCTTCTTATCTGAGAGAAAAAATACACATTAAGGATATGGAAGCAGGCCATTTCCTTATTCAAATAGTATGCTTTTGGGGTCAGAAACAGTACAGTTCTCATATCTGTACTGATGGAACGACTGTGGTGAGTGACAACGCTAACAGAACCAACTTCAATTAGGTGTCTACAATGCACCAAAGATTTTTGTTTGTTTTGCCTGAGTCAAGGTGTCATGAATATTAGGCTGTCTCTGAATTTAATGTGTAGTTGAGAAGGAGATCGAAATTCTCATCCTCCTACCTCTACTTCTTAAGTGCTGGGATTGCCAAGAATGTGTAACCAGACTCAGTTCATTCATGTTGAGGGTTCAAACCCAACGCCTCAGGAACGCTAGGCAAGCATTCTACCAACTGAGTTACATTGCCTCCCCACAGGAACCAAACATTTAATGGGCATTTTCTTATGTAGAAAATTAAATTTGGGCTGGACATGGTGTCACATGCTTTTAATCTCAGCACTAGGAGGCAAAGGCCAGGCTTTTGGATAGAGTTCCAGGACGGCCAGGGCTACACAGAGAGACCTTGTCTCAAAGAAAATGAAAAAGAAAAGAAGAAAAATATAATTAGGAAGAAGAAGAAGAAGAAGAAGAAGAAGAAGAAGAAGAAGAAGAAGAAGTCGTCATTGTAGTAGTTGTTCTCTGGGTGTGGTGGTGCATGTCTGTAATCCCATTACTCAGGGAGACAGAGGCAGGCAGATGGATGTGAGTTTGAGGCCAGCCTGGTCTACAAAGCAAGTCCAGGATAGCCAAGGCTACACAGAGAAACCCTGTCTTGAAAAAAAAAACAAAACAAAACAAACAAGCAAACTAGCTTAAGAGTTAGTGATTTAAAGCTGGTTATGGTAATGTCCACCTGTAATCCCAGCACATGGGAGGCAGAGGCTGGCGAGGCTCTGTGAGTTTGAGGCTAGCCTGGCCTCAAAGTGAGTCCAGGACAGCCAAGGCTATACAGAGAATTCCTGTCTCAAAAAATTAAAAAAGAAAAAAATGAATTAGTAATTTGAGATAGAAACTGTGAAAAGGAGGGAAATATGAAATTTTTTTAGTGCAGAAATGTTATTATAAGCTACTCTGGATATAGAGAATATGGAAGGCTCAGTATTGATTCTGGTGGTGGTTACCTGAGCCACCTTGTGTCCTTAAGTCACACTCATGTCACCTGCCTCTCTCCTAACAGACTTTCATAAGGGAAACGTCATTATTATTATTGTTATTATTATTATTATTTGGTTTTTCAAAGGCAGGGTTTCTCTGTGTAGCCTTGGCTGTCCTGGATTCACTTTGTAGACCAGGCTGGTGGCTTTGAGCTCACAGAAATCTGCCTGCCTCTGCCTCCCCAAGTGCTAGGATTACAGCTATGCACCAACTGTACACAGCTGCAACATTATTTTTGTAAAGTTATGGGTGTTGGAGTTTTATATTTGCCATTTTCTACTGGGTGTGCTACTTCCTGTTAGGGATTGTAACTCAATCTCTTAATCTTTGAGAACCTCAGCCTTCTCATGTGTACAATGTTGGAATTTTTAAATCCGAAAGTTAATTATAATACATGAAAAGTTCTTGGAAAAATTCCACTGTGCTCTATGCTCCTGGACCAGAGTAGAAGAGAGAAAGACAGAGAGATAGAGAGACAGAGAGACAAAGGGAGACGGAGAGGAGGAGAGGAATCATTTAATACATTTGCTGTATTTCACTGACACTATTGCCTAAGACCTGGCTCAGTGTCCTTCAGCAAATGGTAAAGCCGAGTGCATTTTTCTCCAGATTACATGCTTCAGATGCTTATTTCCTGAGCCTCACTAATTAAAAAAAGATATCACAACTGTTCTAATTAGGTCCTTGCCATTTCTTCCTAACAATTGTAAAGGGGCTGAAATAACCATGCTGAAGGGCAAGTCCATGTGAAGCTAAAGGTGACCCTGATGCAAATATTCTTTTGAACAATGAGTCGCAAGCAGAATAAGTTCTGTTCCTGGGACAAATGGGGGACTCTGGAACTCCTTTTCCAAAGCGCAGGGTCTGTGGGAGCATATAGGAAATGAAGCTAACTAGCAAGGCCATCCAACTTAACACATCCAGAGGCATTTGGAATGGTGGTGGGGAAAATGACTCTCTTGCTAATTTCACACTTCCTCTATACATTTCAAAAAACGAGGTGTGACTGGATTTTTAAAAAGACATTCATCAGGCTAAATGCCAGCCAGGTACACTTGCAAGTTCCTGGCTTTAAGGAGCGTTCCTCTTCTGGCGCCTGCTTGCTACTGGGTCCGGCTCTGATCATTTAATGCAGGGCATAATTCTGCACATCAAGGCTCTCAGCTTACTGGATCTGTAGGTTTGCCCTTCTATATGAGTAGGGTGGGTAGAAAAATCTTCAAAACCTTGGGCAGTTAACCAAAGTGGAAGGATAGAAAGAAGTGAGCATCCAACAGAGTGTGTTTTGTGTGCTGGCAAATAGGAGCCGTGAGTGCCTGCATTTGACACAGGAGAGAATCAACCCATGCTCCTTCTCCAGCATCACAACACCTACTCTGAAACATCCCTGCAGTGGGGGTGGGGGAGTCATCCTGACCCAAAGGGACGACCCCCCCCCCCCAGCCTCTCCTTGCTGCAGATGCCCAGGTTTGTTTTCTTTGGCTCCCCCATTAATGAGTTCCACAGGACAATGCTAAGCCTGGTTATGCAGCCTTAATTGGTTTAGTTACAACAAGATAATTCCTTTTTTCTTCTCTTAGAGGCCGGTCTGTTTAAAGACATTTTAGCTGGAAGATGCTAATTATCGACGAGGAGAAAGTGACACCTGAGGAGTTCATCTTCCATCTTGGTCCTTGGTTCTTCCTTTGAACTCCCTCCACCAGGGGCCCCTTTCCCACTTTGCCCCCGATCCCCCACCATCATAAAAGGAAGCTGGTCTCTGGCCAGGGCAGCAGAACTTTCTTTCACATTTGCCAAGGAGTCCTTCTACCGCTGCCTCTGGGGTTATGGACAACCTGGGTGAGACCTTCCTCAGCCTGGACGATGGCCTGGACTCTTCTGACACAGCAGGCCTGCTGGCCTCCTGGGACTGGAAAAGCAGAGCCAGGCCCCTGGAGCTGAGCCAGGCATCCCCAGCTCAGAGCCTTTCCCCAGTTCCTTCCCTGGAGTCGTACTCTGAGGTCGCACTGCCCTGCGGGCACGGTGGGGCCAGCACAGGAGGCAGCGACGGCTACAGCAGCCATGGGGCTGATGGCCTAGTCGAGCTGGATTATAGCATGTTAGCTTTCCAACCGGCCTACCTACAAGCTGCTGGTGGTCTCAAGGGCCAGAAGGGCAGCAAAGTCAAGATGTCCGTCCAGCGGAGACGCAAGGCCAGCGAGAGAGAGAAACTCCGGATGCGCACCTTGGCAGATGCCCTCCACACGCTCCGGAATTACCTGCCACCTGTCTATAGCCAGAGAGGCCAGCCGCTCACCAAGATCCAGACACTCAAGTACACCATCAAGTACATCGGGGAGCTCACGGACCTCCTGAACAGCGGGAGAGAGCCCAGGCCCCAGAGTGTGTGACCTCTGCCCCTTGGAGAATCCCACCGGTTCCAGACCTAGGGCCAGGCATTGAGGAGTTTTGAAGACCCTGAACCTGTGTTCCAGGACAATAGCAGAGTTATCTGTGGACACTGAGTGTGCCAATCTTGTGACCTGCTAAGTCGAAACGGACTTCGTCTGACCTGTTGGAGCTGCCAGGACATTCACCTGCTGCCAGGCAAGCAGGACACTTCCAGACAGTCTCATCATGTCTCCAGTGGCTCAGCATTTGCAAAGAGACAAATTATTCTGTCCTGTGTCTTTTTAAGGTATTTTTGAAAGGGTCAATATAGTTCAAATACACTCTTTTGTGATCATATAAAGTACCTACAATTATATTCTCCTACCATTTTGGTGTTGGGAGTTTTCTTTCTGTTGGAATGGAATTTGTATTTTGTACGGGATCCAGTGTGACCTTTAGATGCTTACTTAGAAATATTGTGCCAAGTAAAGAGTTAGCGCTCTTACAGTTCCCCTTTCTATCTCTCTCCCCTCTTCCCCCCCTACCCTGTGCGCTCCTGTGTGTGTGTGTGTGTGTGTGTGTTTGAATACTTGAAAGCAGGCCTTTACTTTTGCTAGAAGTAAAATTATTTCTGTGCAGAAGGAATTTGTATCAATAAATAAGTAGCATGCAGACAGGCTTGGCTGTGTTAAGATACTGAAGATGCTATGACCAGGAAACTTACAGTTTCCTCTGTAAGTCACAGGAAAGAAGGAAGGACTGGGGCATAGACTACCGTGTCCTGGGGAATGGGAGAAAGGAAGATGGTAGGAAGGATGCCAGCATCACGGGGTGGCCAGAATCGGGTCTTAGAGAGCAGGAGCTCTTAGTCCCAGGCCTGGTGTGAATGTGATCTCATCACTTCACATATTCATTTCTGAAATGAAGAGTTTGGCTTAGAAACAAAGTCAATTTGAACTCTCTGCAGAAAGTAAGTGCAAAGGCCAGGTATTAGAACTCTGACCTCTCTAAAGGAATTCACTTCATCTAAAAGATCTAGCTGCCCCCCACCAACTCACCTCCTTCCAGCTCATATCCTCCCTTCACCTCATGTTCCCTGCTACCTCATGTCACCATTCACAATCACGTACTCTTTCCCAGGTGCTTGTCCTGCTGGTCTCTGAAGCAGCCCCAGTTTGGTTAACCTGAATACACAGGGCATCATTATCAAAGGGGCTTCAATTTAAGGGGGCTCTTTTCTGAGATCGCCTTTTCCTTGCTGTGGTTATTAACCATCAGAGTTGTCTCCAGGGACTGCCTAGTCCTCATGTTTCCTGTTGATTCCCCCCTACCTGCTTTGGTCTTTCTCTTCTTTTTAATTACATGCATTATGAAAGCAGTAACTGTGTTCACAGCTTCATGTATAACTTCTTTTTGCTTGGTGTAACTCCAAAATTTTTCTTTGTTGATGCAAATGTACACAAATAGAAATGGTCACTTGTATGCTTTGGAAATCATCTTTAATTCTGTACATACTGATTTTGGCCTAGTGATGTAAGTTTGCAAAAATATGTGTGTGACATAAGTATCACTATTATTTTGATTTTAGAGATAAGAAAATTGAGGCATAGCTAGCTCAGTCCAACAATGCTCCCCAGCACAAGTTCTTCTTAATTTCCTAAGTGGAGCACCTCTGAATGATATTTAAAATTTTGGGGGGGTTATTTCATCATCAAAAAAATGCTTTGACAAATAGAGACAAAAGCTTTGTACACTGCTAATTTTAAAATTAGCCTTAGAAGTACTTAGGAAGAGCATTCCTAGGTCAGAATATGAGCATATCTTACATTTCAATAAACATTATTTGATCCCTTTCATAAAAGCTTGTAGTTATTTATGTTCCCACAAATATCATGTGATAAATTTGTGGTCCCACACAATCTCTGGCTAGAAACCACTTCAAAAATTGGTACTGGGAAAATATAGTAACATAGTCATTGTGGTAACTTTAATTTATCCATTTATTAGTTAAGATGGAGTGTCTCTCTGATCTTATGAGACTACTATTCATTTTGGTTCCTCTTCTGTAATGTGGCCCTTTATGTTCTTTGCAGTTTTTCAGTTGATTATCTTCTTGTTAATTTGGGAAAGTACATTACATGGAGAAAATATTTCCTTATAATTTGTTTTTTTAACACCTACTTTTATGTTCTCTTATATTTATAATTTTGATTATGTTATATCCTGTTCTTTAAAAGTTTTAATTTTTGTATGAGCAAATCTTTTTGTTGTTGCTGTTGTTTTATGGCTTATTTGATTTTTTTCCCCATTTGCTCCTAGTTCTAAAAGGTTCAAGTTTGTTTTTAAACTTTTTTTATTGTTGCATTTTAAACTGTTAGGTCTTTAATGCAACTGAAATTAATTTTTCTATGAATTGTGCCTAGGAAGAATTTAACTTCACTTTTGGACTAGTATTTTTTATAACTGAAGAACTGTCTGTCTTATTTTCAAGGGGCAGGGGACACTGGGGTCTGGTGATTCTAAAATGCTATTTATGTGAATCTTCATCATCTTTTTACATATCAATTTTTGGCATTTAGTGAAGAAACTAGATTTTTTTCCTTATGAGACTGGGCCTTCTAAACATGTTCATGTGAGATAGTGTATACACACATGTGTTTGTGTGGGGGCTTGTATGCATGTGCATAATGCTTGCTGCATGTTGGAGAAGAATAAAGTGGAGAGTAGTGTGGGCTTGGAGAGAACCAGCTGATCTCAGAAACAACTTTGAGAGCAAATACTGTTTTTCTTGCTGGCTTAAAAAGTGAGAACCAAGTGCCCCTGGCTTTTGAGTTTGGAAGTTCAATATTAAGAATAATTTGGAAAATTTTGGTTGTCCTAGGGTCCAGGTATTGCAAATGAATTACAAAGTCCCTGCTTCACCCTCTCCCCTTCATTTTTACTTCCCAAAGTTCCCTCAAGGGGTTGGAGGGATGGCCCAGTTAGTGAAGCACTTGCCATGCAAACTTAGGGACCTGAGTTTGGATCTCAAGCATCCACATAAAACAACAAAAGAAAAGAAAGAAACAGACACAAACAAACAAAACCTCCTGTGACAGTTCAAGTCTGTAATCCCAGTTCTGGGAGAGTAAAAACAGAAGGATCCCGCAGTTTACCTGCTAAGCATCAAGGCTGAATAGGTGAGCTCTGGGATTTTGTGAGATAATCTATCTAATGAATAAGATACAGAAGAAGTTGAGGAAGACACCTGACATTTACCTCTCACATCATACACATGTGCACCCACATGCATGCATACCTGCACACATCAATGTGTGCACATTATACACACACACATACATACACACTTCTAAAAGACACAGAAAGAGAGAGACCCGCAAAGCTAGACTTGGGCCTGAGCTCAAGAACTTCTACGGGAAGAAGCCTCTGAAAAGCCAGGAGATGTCAGGCTTTCTGGAAGGTCACCTGTGGTCTTGTGCTTTGCCCTCATTTGGCCCAGGCTGTGCTGGCTTGCAGCACAACTCTGTTCTGCAGAGGAAAAGGTCTGGGGACATTTGATCCTGCAACAGGCTTCCCTGAGAAGCTGTCTCCCTTGTAGGGAACAGAACTGGAGCAGGCCCCTGATCCCTCTGGGGCATGGCAAGAAGTATTTGGCTCCAGCAAAGCTTCAGAACAGGGATAAGCTATTTCTGGTGTTTGGAGAAGGAAAGGATTGTGGAAACACTATCCACGTGTCTGGCTATGGGCCATGTTTCCATATTGACTCTTTCACATGGTTCTCCAAACAGCCCTGGAAGTAGACACTGAGTTTCCTGCTTTGAGAGCATGGAAACTGAGGTTTAGGATGGATAAGCGCTGGAAAGCCCCTTGGGTAGCTAGCAGCACACTTCATGCTTGGCTCATGGTTGAGCTCTCCAGAGCTCAGAGCTCTTGTCCTGCTATCATACTGCCTTCCTTCCCAGCTTGATGTGTGAGCTCGGCTTGGCTCTGAGAAGGTTCTTAGCAAAGTCTCAAGTCCCTTTGCTTCCCCTCCTCTGGGTCCCTCATCTCTCTCACCACATGAAGCATTTCATCTGAATTATTTCTCTTTGAACTTCTACCCCTCTCCTTTAACGTTGCCACTGAATTTCCTTTCATTTCCTTTGCCAGCGCTTTGAGTCTTAATTGAAAGATGAAATCTGTCATCTGTTCGCTTGTGTTCAATAAAGTGTTCCACAAGCCACAAGAGCCCAGGGTCCTCTGTTCCGCTTGCAACCCTGAGGCTGGGGCCCAAGGGCAGAGAAGCCAAAGCAGGGTGTGAGTGTATGGGTTGATGAGGTGGGGGTTGGGGGTGAAATGAGATGGGGAGCGGGGAGCTTGCAAATTGACAAGTTGGCAGAATTACTCTTGTGTTAAAACATCCTTATAAAAATAATAGTAAGGGCTGAAGATATAATTTAATGACAGAGATGCAAACAAACATCCCCAATCACCTAGACAAGGAAAGGAGACGCATGCAAATACGATTGTGCCCCTGAGAGCTTACTCCAAGGGCTTTGCATACAAACTCCACATCCCTCGAGGTGGATGGGGACTTCTGCCAGACTTGGGCCTTGACCCCTTTTGGGGCTCAGCTCATGATGGCTTGAAGGGAACCAGTCTGGCTACCTTCACTCCTTCCCATCTCCCTTCTCTTCGGCTCCTTTCTCCTTCTTCCCTCTCCTCTTTCTTTTTTTTTACCCCCTCCCACATGGCTGCTGGAAATCTAAGAAGATAGCTGATGGGCCAATGAAATACAGACACTAAAGAGCACCTGTGTCCCTACCAGGGAGGGCTTGATCTTGATATTTTGCTCCCAGATAAAACCTTGAACTCCAAGGAAGAAGAAAGTACAAAGACTTCTGGGCTGGTTGGGGCAGAGGAGTGTGGACAGTTATTTGCCTCCTGGTGTGGAAGGAGAAAGAGCAGAAGCCCTTCCCTATCCCAGTTTGGAGGATGCTCTTTAAATGACTTTAATAAATAAATATATAAATTAAATAAAAAAATAACTGTAATGGCCCAGGGCTTTGCAGGCTTTTCCCTCATCTCACAAGCCCATCCCCACTCTCAGGGGTGTTTCCCCATTCTTAATAAGCTGTATTCCTATTTGTAACCAGGTGTCCTCAGTCTAATTCTCTGCTGTGGAACAGGAGGACCTGGGTACTGTAGCAGTCTCAGGACACTGGATATGGAGGCTGCCGACCTTCCCTCCTATCAATCACGGTCTTCATAGGAACTCTACTGACTTCTGTTTCTTTTTATTAAGCTGATTGGACAGACCTGACCTGATAGGAGGAGGGTCTGGGGACTTTGTACAAGAAGTGTGTTTTGAAAGTACTGAATGGGTTATTCTATTCTAGCCTAAGAGAACAGTATAGATCTATTATCTGAGGTATCAGGTTCACTGTTCACTAGATCCTTTATTGGATCTTTCCTTTCATCTCTACAGTCAGCATTAGGAAGCAGTTACCCACAACCCAAGAAACCTTGCCAAAAGGCACATAGCTGAAGCAGAGCCAAGTTCCACCGAGGTCTGTGACCCATTTTCTCATCGATACTAAGTATATGTGGCCAAACTATGTGGCAGTGAATAAAACCAGTGCAGAATGACTGTGGCATTCATCTTTCCTGGGTTATGTCTTCACTTGGTGAAACTTTTGAGATGGTGCCCCAACTTATTACATCGTATTTTACTTTGTTGTTACTTTTGTTGTTGTTGTTGTGTGTGTGTGTGTTTGTGTGTGTGCCCCCATGTGTGTGTACATGGCTACACACATTTGTGTCTGTGTGAGGTCAAAGAAGGATGCCAGATGTTCTGTTCTATCATCCTCTACCTTATTCCTTTGAGGCAGGGTCTCTTCCTGAATTTGCACCTAGGCTGGTGGCCAGTGATGTGTCCTGTCTTCTCTTTGGACCTTGCTGGGGATACAGACATGTGTCCTGGCTAGTTTTATGTCAATTTAAGTTAGAGTTAACTATAAGAAGGAACACTCAATTGAGAAAATGCCTCTATAAGATCCAGCCGTAGGACTTTTTTTTTTTTTTTTTTTTTTAATTAGGGCGGGCCCAGCCCATTGTGAGTGGTGCCGTCACTGGTCTGGTAGTCCAGACTGGTCTGGGTTCTATAAGAAAGGAGGTTGAGCAACCATGGGGAGCAATCCAGCAAGCACCCATACGGCCCCTGCTTCAGTTCCTGCCTCTGGGTTCCTGCCCTGTCTGAGTTCCTGTCTTGACTACTTTTGATAGTTGAACTATTATATGGAACTGTAAATGAAATAAACCTTTTCCTCTCCAGGTTACTTTTGGCCATGGTATTTCATCACCACAATAGTAATCCTAACTAAGACAATACACATTTAGCAACTCTCAACTCTTTACATGGGCTGGGAACCAAACCTAGGTCTCCATGCTACAAGAACAAGAGCTCTTACCTAAGTCATGTTTCCAGTTCCCAAAGGCACATTTCAATTGCATTATCCGTTATTCTCTCTCCACATACTGTGGAGGACACATATTCTCTCATTCTCTCTACTTACTCTCTTTACACCAGGTGTGTTGCTGTTGCTTTAAACCACAAAGTGCATGACACACATAATCCTTTTTAACCTTTACCTATACCTTATTTTGCATGAGCTTGAACAAGCGGTGCTTAGAGTGAGTAAATGTCCTACCTATTCATAGTGACAGAGCTGACTCCAGAATTTAGCTTCTTAAACTGTGAATCTGGTTCTTTCTGGATAAACCAGAAAAATCTTAATGAAGTCCAGTGTGTTAGACAGTTTTTAATGTCAACTTGCCACAAGCTAGAGTCATTTGAGAGGAGGGAATCTCAATTAAGAAAATGCCCCCATAAGATTGGGCTGTAGGTGAGCCTATGGGGCAGTTTCTTAATTAATGGTTGATGGTGATGGGCCCAGCCCATTGAGGGCACTACCATCCCTGGGCTAGTGGTCCTGAATTCAATAAGAAAGCAAGCAGACAGAGCAAGCCAAGAAGGGCAAGCCAGTAAGTAGCATCCCTCCACGGCCTCTGCATCAGCTCCTGCCTCCAGTGTCTGCCCTGTGTGAATCCCTGTCCTTGTTTCCTTTGATGGTGAACAGTGCTGTGGACGTATAAGCCAAATATACCCATTTCTCTCCAATGTGCTTTGCAGTAATGGTGTTTCATTGCAGCAACAGATAACCAGTGTGGCCTAAACTGACCCCAAACACATCCTCAGAATATGTTCCATGGAACAATGTGTACTTTGCATTCTTCATTTCTCAATTTTATATTTATCTATTGGTGGGTTTTTGTTTTTGATTTTTAGACAGGGTTTCTTTGTGTAGTCCTAGCTGTCCTGGAACTCACTCCGTAAACCAGGCTGGCCTTAAACTCAGAGATCTGCCTGCTTCCACCTCTCTGCTAGGATTAAAGAGGTTCCTCACCACTGCCTTGCTATGAATTTTTAGTCTAATCAATACACATAGAGAAGTCAATCAACTGCTTCCCATAAGAAATCAATTGAGGGGGAATTTTAAACTCTTGAACAAAGCTTATTCTTTTTCATAATTCAACCTCTACTTTTGTTGAATGCCTAATTGCTTCATAGCAGAGAAAACAAACATGAGAACAGATGAGGTTCCAAGGATACTGGCAGGTACCAAAAGACCTGTTTTTGGAGGAGGGCTCAGGATCTTGTCACTGTGTGAGAGAGCATAGTGTGCCAAGCATGAGCTGTGGAATCCTGAAAGAGGGAGAAGGGAGAGGGAATCAGATGCCAGCTTCAGCTCTGTAGCTGGGCCCAGCATTGTACTTGATAAAGGGAATGCAGAGACAGATGCTTACAACTGCCAGAGAGAGACAGGACAAGCTACAAGGCCAGTGCTCTTTGTAGGACACACGGAAGGCTTCACATAGCAAGAGGCTCTTGAGGTTGTGAGCGGGTGTTTGACGGAGCCAGAGGCATCGCCCTCTGGGGAAACTGTCTCAAATGCTGAATGGTCAACACTTGGGAGGAGTCACCTGGACTGGTCTGGTTGAAGCAGGGAGGGAGATTGGAGGTTCAGAGACAGAAGATGTATGAGCAGAGTTTGACTGGGTAAGGCTTGAGCAACTGTCAAGCTGTTGGGGTGAGCTGACCCTTGGCCTGAGTGGAGCCCCACCCACTGGCTAACTTAGGTAGTTATTGATCGATGACACGTGTGTCATGAGCATTGCCATTGTGGTCCACATGGCGCAATCAGTAAGTACTGTTCTTCTAGTTTCACTTCCTGCGGTTTTTATATTTGTTCCTCCTCTTCTGCAACACGCCCGGGGTCTTAGGCTATTTCTGCTGCTATGACCAAATACCTCAGACTGGGCAATGTGTAAATAACAGAAGTTTACGTCTCATAGTTCTGGATGCTGAGAAGGCCAAGGTCAGGGTGCCAGCATTTGAGAATCTGCAGAAGGCCACGTTGTGGAAGGGAAAAGGGCAAAAAGGAGCAGAAGCTGTTTGTTGTCTCTTCTGCCAGTTATTAACCCCACACACTAGGGAGGAATCATCATCATCATATTATTATTTGTTTTTTAAAATAGATTTCCCTGTGTACCTTTGGCTGTCCTGGACTTGCTTTGTAGACCAGGCTGGCCTCAAACTCACAGAGATCCACCTGCTTCTGCTTCTCCAAATGCTGGGATTACAGGTGTGAGCCACCATGCCCAGCCAGCGTTATCTTCTGAAGGGCTTATCTTTTAGACTACTACATTGAAGATTAAGCTTACACCTATACATTTGTTTGTTTGCTTGTTTGTGTGATAGGGTATCATTATGTAGCCCAGACTGGCCTTCAACTCACAGAGACCCACTACCTCTGCCTTCTAAGAGCTGGCATTAAAGGTATTCACCAGAACACCTGGCTTAAGCCTATTCCTGTACATTTTATGGGATACACTCAGAGCCTGCCCAGCAAGCAAGTATCTTCAAGAGGGGAGAGTGAGAGGAACTGAGCACACAAAGCTGGAATCTTTGTCAGTTGGTTAGTTGCACGCAAGGTTTATCCTGTCATCTTTACTGTGAGCAGCAGTCCCACACTGCCTGTTCATCAGATCTTCCTTTCCTTAAATCGCTCCTATAACACAGGTTATCAGCTACGCCTAGTGTTAGCTCAGCCGGAGGCTAGTGAGTGACAAAGGAGGGAGAATGAGCAAGGAGTTGCAAATGTAAAGGTAAGTAGTATCAAGCGTGTTGGTTTTTAAGCTATGGTCTCATTCAGTCCTCATAGCCACAGACTTCAGGATTACTGTGAGGCAAAGGGCAGCGTTATTCTCAAGAAGTTTAAATCTGAGTGAGTTCCAGGACAGCCAGGGCTATAGAGAAACCCTATTTCAAAAAAAAAAACCAAACAAACAGGATTTTAAATCCAGCTGTGGAGTGTGGGGACTTCTATAAACTATAATACAGGCCTAAAAGAGATGTACACGATTAAGAAAAAACCATCTAAAACACAATGTGAGGCAAGGCTGTGTTCTGGTTAGCATGTATGTGCATCCCCAAATGGGTATGTAATATGTTAAAGGGATCATTAAGTGAGAAACCATTAAGTTATGAAGGCAGAGCTCTCATGGATAGGCTTAATGATCTCACAAAAGAAATACAATGAACATTTCCCCTCTCCTGTCCCTTCAACTATATGAGGACACAATTTGTTCACTCTGGAATATGAGGCACATTCTCTCTTTCTCCTTCCTTTTTCCTTTTTCTTTCCCTCTCTGTAGCCCTGACTGTCCTGGAACTTCCTATGTAGACTGTCTCCCAAATGCTGGGATTAAAGGCATGTGCCACCACACCCAACTTGAGGTTGTGGTTTCCAACGCACCATCTTGGAAGCAGAGACAGTCCTTCACCAGAGGCCTGTCCCGCTATGCTTAGGTTTTGGCTGTCTGGGC
>CM053755.1:23814687-23928616 GCA_028658305.1 Pachyuromys duprasi
CCCAAATTGCTCAGTGTGTGGTACTTTTGCAGCAGCAGGAACAGACTATGACCGAGGGAGGCAGTTCGTTGTCATAGGTCCCCTACTTCCTGAATGAAATGTGCCTGAAACTGGTGGGATAGGTGAAATCTGACTAGGGAAGAGGAGCATTCAGCTGAGATAATAAGGACAAAGGGGGATCAGCAAGAGGCCTGTTGAGGTGCAGGTAAGAATTGAGACACAAGCCCGGAAGTGAGCTCAAGTACAGATTACAAAGGGCTGAGATTCTGGCTGAGGGAGTCACACTCATTTTTTTGTGAAGATGGCATATTTATTAACTGAACACATTCATAAACGGATATCATGAAGTTCTCAGGAGAGATACAGAGTCTCCAGACTCGGGACATTGATGCCTTAGTCTTGAACTGGCAACGGAGGGACATCTTTGGGGTCAGAAGCACAGCAGCGGTGGCAGTGATTTAGGCTGACTAAAAGGAGAAGGAAGCTGGGCCGTGGAGGGGGGCAGGGCAGCAACACACAGAACATTTTTAGTAATCCTGGGAAACTGCGGTCAGCTTTTGAAGTCTTTAGGCTCATTACTAAAATAGCTTAAGAATTATTATACAAGTGGAAGCACAAGGACAATTTTACTAGAGTTTAAAAGAAAAAAACCCAGGGTGGGTAAGCTGAAATGTTAACTTTCACCCAGAAGAGGAGACCGGAAGAGAGAATGGGCCAGTCCACACCATTCAAGCAAGCAGCCACAGGGCAGGCAGGAAGGAAGGCTTTAGATAAAGAGTAAGGAAGCCCAAACTGTGTGTGTGTGTGTGTGGTGATGGTGATGATCACGGTGGTGGTGATGAGGTAGGGGTAGAGGGAGAGGGAAGTGTTATGAAGTATGCTCAGAAAAGACATGGAAGAACAGGAAAAGGTATACTTTTCTGAGTAATTCGGAAAAGTGGACAGACTTAGAACTCTTGTGACTGTGGCCAGTTATCTCCAGCAATGGGGGAAGGGATTCTAGGAAGGAAAAGTGCAGTGTCTCATTAAGAAACAAATTATCTGGCCTATCTCTTATCACCCGTTGAAATGAGCCCACCTTCCTAGGGATGGTCTTTTAGCTAAAATGACTGAACCATGAACCAGCCCCACTGGAATGTGAGGTCTTCCCCAGGCCCCAGAGTCTGTTCTCCTGACCTGAAGCTGTTGTTTTTTTCTTCTCTAACACCAGCTCCAGAGAATAAAGTGAATGAGAGAGCCCAAGAAATGGACAGCAGGCAAGAAAGGGTACATGCAGTTTTGAGCGCTTTGGGAAAGCCAGTACAAAAGATGCTGTATTATAATGATCTGCGAGGTTCGCTTCAGGGAGTAATGGTCATCTCCTGCACTAACGCTGCGGGGATGGGCACCATTACTCCCACTGACTACCTTTTTTTGTTTGTTTGCTTGCTTCGTTTTTTCAAGACAAGGTTTCTCTGTGTAGCTCCAGCTGTCCTGCAGCAGAGGAGGGCCCTGCCCTGTGTCCAGCTCTCAAAAACCATGCCCATACACCTCCTTTAGTTCCACTGCTGACCCTTTCCTAAGATTTTAATATGAATGCCGCAGCTGTTTACTCGAGCTAGTAAAATGCTCCGAGACTTCCCAAGGCACCCCTCTCATCAAAGAGGCCCTTGGAGTCTGTCCTACTCTACCCAGTTAGTGCCCGACGTTCCCACGGTCAGTTTTCCTTCCTGTTAAAGAGGCTGGAGAAGCCAAAGGGCGTCCTTGCTAGCCGGGGTGATGAGGACGCTCTGCTTAAAAGAAACAAAATGTGCTCTGGGAATCCTATGTAGAGCTTCGTTTTTGTTTGCTTACTGTGTATTTTTGAAAGAGGGAACGGATAACTGAGGCCCCCACTTCTTAGTCCTAGGTTGGACTGACAAACCGGAGGTCCCCTTGACAGACAGATGTCTGCTCTGTCCGTCCTTGCTCCTCCTCTGTCTTTTTCTTTGGCTGCAGAGCTCTTGGAAACAGAAACCTTAATCCTAGTTTTGGAAGCTTCGGTTCAATGCCTGCGCACAGCCGGCCTCTCGGCTCGCGCGGTTTGGGCGCCCTCTCTCGAACAGCACAAGAACTGCAGACCCCAGTTGCCGAGAGTGAGCAAGCTGCCAGCTTGGTCTGAGTGGATGGCAAAGCTCAAGGGACCTGCTCAGCAGTTGATTTCTTTTGGAGGATCAGATTGCATTATTCAGGCCTGATCCAGTACTACAGAAAGCAAAGAACAAAGCGTGGAGTTGATACCGAGGGTGCGGCCGCATGAGCCTATAGTGATTGGCGCTTCTGGGATCAGCTGAGCTGTTGGAGGGAAGGGTGGGCTGCCTGTCACGGGGTAAGAGGATGAGTGTCAGAGTTAAAGGACCAGCTTCAAGGCCCTCACTGAGAAACCTAGACGATGACAACTAGCGTGCTTCAGGGAAAAGCACAGTGTTGAAGCTACTTAGCAAGGCTCCCAAACCCCACGTGGTTTATAAGGTCCAGGTAAGTTTCCACAAAACCGAGAAACAAAGCTCGCTTTCTCACTGGTGGGGTGGGAACATCAGGCTTCTTGCTCAGTGACTGATGGGGTAAATGGAGTTTTCTTCCGTTTGATTAAGGAACTTTATTCACCTGGTTCAGTTGTCTTAGATGCTTACTGTCTCTGTCTAACTTAGGCTGAGTCCTGGAAGCTTCTAGCCTCCTTACAATCTAATCTCAGCCTCTGAGACGTATTGCTGAACAAGCTCACCATTTCTCGTTCTGAGATCTGGACTGCCTGGTCCAACACCCCTGTTTTAGCTCCAACTCCTCTCACAGCTGACTTACTCAACCTGCTCTAAATTCTCTGCCCCTGATTCGCTCTGTTTGGCCTCAAACGAACCCCGACAACTTGTTCTAATCTTCTCATTCTCTGGCTCAATTGTTCTGTCTTCACCTGAGTGCAACCCATCTCTTTATTACTATCCCGTTAAACTGCCTCCTCTTTATCTGCATTGCCCATTAAGTAGCTTCCCTTTGCTCGTCAGAGTTGGGCATATCCTCTGCTGACAGATCTTTCTCTGATTCATTACTGCTTCTGCCACTCAATTAGACAGCACTTTCAAACATGGGTGCTTCCTTCTACAAACTAACTTTACCTTCTACAAGCTAACTTTATCTTCATTGTTTGGGATTAAAAACGTGTACCACCACACTTAAGCTTTCCTTTACCTGATACTTGCTCTATACCAGGCTGGTCTTGAACTCAGATCTGCTTGCCTCTGCTGCCTGGATTAAAGGCATGTTTGTATTCCCGCCGGATCGCACAGACCTAGAATGCCTTTGCATGTGATCTGCTAGAACATCCATGTTCTGAATTAACTAACATTCCTCTACAAAGGGGAATAATCTTACTTTAATTTTTCCTCCAAAAGTTTCATCAGCAGGCTTAGCAGAGGTTAGTGAGTGGCGTATGATTTCTTGCCCAATGGGGTGTGTAGGGAAATGCCAAGGTGTTGGGAGGTGGGTAACTGTAAGACTCAATATGGAGGCAGTGAGACATAGTCTCAATGGCAAAAGAAGCGGTTGTCACTTCTCCAGCGTAGAGATTGTGAAATTAGTAGAATTTCAACCAATAGAATAATCAATGGATTATACACGGAAAGAGAGACAAGTCTTAAACTTATGGTAAACCTGAAAATAAACCCAAACTTTCTACCTCTCCTTCACCTAGACAGCACCCATGCTTTGCTTCTTCTAGAGGTTGCTATGTGGGGGAATGGCAGGAGTCTGGAAGGTCAGTTACTGTCACGGTAAGTTATTTTACTGAGAGAAAAAGGCAAGAGTGTATTAGCTACACGGCGGCACAGTGGTAGCAGGCAAGGCAGAGAAGGGAAAACGTCAGGGCAAAGGCATCCTGGAGACAGTTTTAATGAGGATTTCTTCAGGAGCAGTGAGTTCCAGTGTGTCAGCGTGTCCTGGAGCTGGGGCTTATCGGGGTTAACTTTCATTCTAGGCAATGGTCCTGCTATGAGGCAACAGTGGCCTTCTTTGCTCTGAGCCCAGCCTGCTGTGAGCAGTAACAGCCTTGTTTGTGAGGCTAGAATAGCTTCAGACGGCTGCTCACCTCTAGACAGAACCCCCAGTGTAAATTTACATGTATCCCTTTATAAACATCCTGTCTCACTTCCTAGTTAATTCCATTCCTCTTAAAAAGTTTTTTTTTTTTAAAGTGGAGACAGGGGTCTTGCACAAGTTGACCTCAGGCTTGTAATACTCCTAATTCCCTCTGCAATCCTGAATGTTAAGACCGCATATATGTGCCACTATGTCTTATTTGATTTACAATTATTATGTTTCCCATGGGTTGTTTTTATGGTGTTAACTATAGGCCACTGCATTTATTTATTTATTCATTCATTTATTTTTATTTACAGAGTATTGAATCCAGAGCTTCACACATGTGTTGGAGGTTGGTCTAATGCGTGCTACTGGCCCTCAAGATCTGCTTACACCTATCCTTATTTTGTAAACCTACCAAAGACATATCTAATTGGTTGCTGAAACAGCCTGTATCTGGGCAGGGCAGAAAGGGGCAGGCATGGCTAAGATTTCCTGCTTCGGACATAGAGAATCACAGGAAACGGATGGGAAGAGAGGAGGAAGGAGGACACCATGATGGGTTAGCATGGAGAAGAAACCACATGGGCCAGATGAAGAATAAAAGCAAGTACCATGGGATCCTGTATGGACTGTAGAACAGATGAGGAGGATTAAGGCGGGCTGGGAGGTGGATGGAAAGGATACTGCGACAGCATAGGTGTAATATCTGCCTGGCTCAAGGTAAATAAGGCAATTATAAATCTAACAGGTGTCTGTGTCTCATTATTTGTGATAGCAGATTAAACATTTGTGATAGCAGGTTAAATAATACTGCTGTGATAATCTTAGGGCTAATAATAAACATTATATACCCCAACACTATTTTTTTTTTAATTTACTACAACACACATGCTAGGCAAAAGCTTGACCACGGAGCCAATCCTCAGGCCATGCTTCTGCTGTATTAACATGCATACTCACATAGACAAACTCCTTGTATGATACTGGCTAAGCAACACCAGAGTTCATTAAGAGACTGAAAGAAATCATATACGAGTGAAGATACAATTTATAAGGTCTAGTTGTTCTAAGGTTTTGGAAGATGGTGATCATTTAGAAGATGTTAATAGTTTTAATGTGTAAATGTTTAGGTATATTCAAATAAATATTACATATAGTTATATGTTATAAATATGGTTATAAAGAAAGACTTCATGTTCTAGGCATAAACTATCAGGAAATATTTGAAGTAAAAAAATAATAAATGGAGCTAGAGAGATGGCTCAGAGGTAAGAGTACTTCATCATCTTCCGGAGGACCCCTAGTTCAGTTCCTAGCACCCTTTTGGGGGGGGGGATGATAGGGTGGGGAGGAAAGGGTGGTGGAGAAGCTTCCTCACTGCCACAGAAGACTCTACATGGAGGTTTTATTTCAAGAGGAGAGATAAAGGGAGTGATAGATAGAAGCTGCCTGGAATAAAAGAACAGGAGTTTCAAAGCAAAATGTATTGCTTTCTGATTGTTCTGAATGAGCCGGCCAGCAATGCAGTGCCTCCAAGCCTTCATCTGTGAAACAGACAACTGCTACCTGTGACAATAGACAAGTGATGTATAGGAAGGACTGTGACCTCCATGTTTCACTTCATTATGATCAGAGGACTGGCAGAGCTTACTCGTAAATGACAGGGATGGAAGAGCATTAGAGAAGAGGGATGAACTAAACAACGTGGCTCTCAGATGTGGTCAGCTGAAGAACTGTTCCTTGGTTTTCATAAAACATAAGAAAACCCACAAATCACAAGATTAGCTCAGGTAACAGCGGTTATTCCAATACATGAGTTGGAAAACATTACTTCTAAACCACGCTACACAAGTTTGGAAAAATGAGTGAATAATGGTTTACTATGAATTCCATTTCTGGATCTGTAATTTGCTTTAGGTTACCTTCAATAAAACATGAAGTCCAAACACCAAGAGAAGACGCAAACAGCAAGGTAGGCTCTTCAGGGTCACTATTGCTGGAAAGTATGGGGTGCTATTATGTGCCTGCAACCTAGGAACCAGAGTGAATGGCAGAAATGATCAGAACTATTTACTGCAAGATGGGCAGCCATGTTTTGGGCTTAATGATCACCAATTTCCAAACTGATAGATAGATGGTGGTTAGGCAGTGTCTGTGTTGGCTAATATTGACCATCAAATGAACCGGATTTCAAATCACTGAATAGGTTAAGCCTCTGGGTACATCTGGGAGGGACTATGCCAATTTGACTGACTGAGGCAGGAAAGATCACTCTAAAGTACATGCCGGGTTTCCATGGGATGGGCTCCTAGACAATAAAAGGAGAAAACCAGCTGGACAGCATTCAGTACTTCTCTTCCACTGCAGATACAATGTAACCTGCCACACCAAGTTCTTGTTATCTTGGCTTCCCTTCCGCAATGGAGTATACCATCAAAGTATGAACAGAAATAATCTCGTCCTTCATTAAGTTGCTTCTGTCAGGGTATTTTATCATAGCAACAAGGAAAGTAACCTTAGACAGTGTCTAAGCATTGAAATTCCATGTTTTCATGCCTGGAGTATGGATGCTCATAACACTTTGGTTATATGACTGAAATAGTATTTGTCAATTTTCAGGTAATGTCCAGGATGCTACATTATACACCGTGAAGCTTAAAGAAATGGTTGCATTATTCTAGACAGAAACTGTGGGTATAATCACAACAGTGGCCCAAAATCTAGGAATAGCTGTAGTCATGACCAAAGACTAAAGTAACAACTTTGAACTGTGGGGACCTATTGTTCAAATGAGTTCCTGTAATACACTAAGAGACACTGCAGATTCTCCCAAAAGCAGGACAACTTGTGAGGGAGACCAAAGGACAGGCATTGGAGTCCCATCTTCCTCTCCACCCTCCTCTGGCTCAACCAACCTCCTGCTACCTCCCAGACAGATCAATCGTCCTTCGGCAATCCCCAAGCACCAGCATCCCCACTCTCTTCCATGCTTGCATGTGGCTCCACAGAGCCTTGTCCTTACCTCCTTTTTGTGGCTTTATTTTGCTTTATCATCATAGGCAATGTTGTGTATTTTCCTCCTGTTAACATGACACAAGTAACACAAAGTAGGAGCTTCATTTCCCTTACTCACTGCTTTATACCCCAAAGTTATACCTGGATAGACATATATGAATGAACAAACTGGTTTGGGTTCCAGGTCTTAGTCAAAACAACTCACCTGGATAGACAGCTAGTAAGTGCTGATTGCCAGCAACTTCATAGTTCCATTTTTTTTTGTTTATTTGTTTTTGTTGTTAAGACACATTACAACCTGGGAACAATAGTTTCACAAATACCCTGGGTTCCCATAGCAGAAGTTTCTGCTATGGGAACCAACGACTGCCATTTTTGGTCGTGTGTTGAAATTAATTTCTACTTCCCACATAATTATATTGATTTGCCAGCTCCTTGTGAGTAACATAAAGATCTTCTAATGCGTTTAGCACAAGGTTTGGTAAACATTTTAAGAAGCAAGGTCAGGATGTTCTTCATACTTAAGGCTTTGGGGTCAATTAAAAATACTTGTCTTGTTTAAAGCATCAAAAAAAGTTGCTGGGAAAAGTAGAGATCTTTAGACCTGAGTGTTAAGAGATCATCCATCTGCAGCTAAGGTCTAGACATCAATCTAAAGTGCACTACCTTAATGTCTCTCATTGGCTGACATTCTTATTACCCAGACAGTGGGTCCTTCATACACTATGGGAATGAATAGCATGGAAATCTTAGTCCTTCTGTGGAGATGAATATCAAGGGTAACTGCAGAATTTCAAAAACCTTATAAATATTTATGAACCAAGAAAATAAGAAGTGATTGAAATAAAGATAGAAAAGTAAAAGTGAAAGAGAGAAAGGAGGCACAGATTAAATCACAAGCAGATAAAATGCTTATTTCTAAGCATCCTGACAGCCATGGCAGAAGAGAAAAAGTGAAGACAAAATACAGAGGGAATTCTGTGGCCTTCAGTACTAAAAATAACTGATCTTACAAAGGTCAATCTGCTATATTCTGGCATCTTCAAGACCAGGATCCCAGAAGATGCAGAGATTCGATGTTTTACACTGATTCTCAGTGTGAATCAAGGACACATTATAATTTGCCCTAAGGAAGACATGGCAATGGCAGCTGAGCTCAGCTGGCTAAGTTTCTGACTGAAGCTGAAAAGTTTAACATCAGAATTCTAAAAGTCTTAGGTATTTGAGAAACTCAGTGGAGACAGTTCTGTGACAAGCTTCTCTTTTCAGGTCTCTGCCCAAACGTGGCCTCTCTGGCATCTGTCCCATCTGTCATGGAACTTGCCCGTCACTGTAACCCTTTTACCAAGCATCTTGTTCATCAGAGAATAATGTTACTTTTGCTTGCTTTCTCTAAATCAGCAGTTCTCAATCTGTGGGTTGGGACCTCTCTGGGGATTGAGTGATCCTTTCAAAGGGGTTGCATATCAGATATTTACATTATGATTTATAGCAATAGCAAAATGACAGTTATGAAGTAGCAATGAAAATAATTTATGATTGGGGGTCATCACAACATGAGAAACTGTAAAATGGGGTCACAACATTAGGAAGGTTGAGAAGCACTGATCTAAATAAAATTAGGTACTGGGGGCAGACATTTTGTTTTGGTCATAGAGTTCTTCCTGATACTTGGTTTACTACACTCAGTGTGTGGGACTGGGTTACTTCTTACCCGGAAGACAATTTTCCATTGAAATGAGTCTGGTGCTGGAGAGAGAGCTCAGTGTTTAAGAGTATATGCTGTTCTTGCAGAGGACCTGAGTTCCATTCCTTGCACTCATGCTAGAGTGGTTCACAATAACTGTTAACTCAAGTTCCAGGGGATTCCACATCCTCTGATGGTCTCTGGGGGCACCTTTGTGCACACACACAGACATATATACACATAATTTTAAAAAGTAGTAAAGACTTGGGGCTGGAGAGATGGTTCAGTGGTTAGGGGCACTTATTACTCTTGCACAGGACCTGTGTTTGCTTCCCAGTACCCCCACAGTGGCTCACAACAATCCACAATTTCAGTTCTAGAGGATGCTACTCCCTCTTCTGGCCTCCATGGACAATAGGCATACACATGGTACATGTACATATATGCAGGCAAGACACTAATACACATAAAGTAAATAAACCTTAAAAATAGTAAAGTCTTAGAAAATTTTTTTAGAAAATAATTTTTGTAATGTAAAGAAAAGTAATATCTTATTTCATGTTAGTTGCTGGCTTATAAATCAGAGGGAAAACAAATATTTCATAATAACTAGCTTCTACACACACAATTTGAGGAGAGCAAAAGAAAGGTAGTTTGCAAACAGTGTAGAGAAGTAATTTACATCAAACAGAAGAGGAATTGGAATTACAACACTTCTCATTTCTTTCACCCGTCAGACATCACAGAAACCTCAGTACCTGCAGTCAGCTTGACATTACCTGTCGACAGTGCTGTATGTGTACGTATCCTGGCCAAAGATAAACCTACAGGCCTTTAGATGCAACCCCAACAGTGGGCTTTTAATTTCTATAGTTTTAAATTCTAAGTAACTTCTTGCTAGATTTACTGTAAATTCTGTCCCACATTGGTATGCCATTTGTTGTTGATTATGAACTTCTGAAAATCAGTTTGTAAGTCATTCTTTCAATCATAGCTTTAAGGGAAATTTTAGTTTAAAACTAATTATTGATAGCTCACCATTTTTTCCTGCATGTACATCTGCGTACCATATGTGTGCCGGCGTCTAAGGCAGCCAGAAGAAGGTGTCAGACCCTCTAGGGCTGGAGTTACAATCGTGAGCTGCCACTTGGGTTCTGGGAATTGGACCCAGGTCCTCCGGGAGAGCATGCAGTGCCCTTAACTGCTCAGCTACCTCTCTTAGTTCTTCCTGAAGTATTCTGAACCACAGCAGCGGAAGCACTTTGTGACTGTTTAATACATCCCACTCCCCTTGCTGACATAGGTTAAGTCTCATGATCACCATGCTTTAGGAAAGGGGTGGACGTGTCATGAAAGCCAGCAGGCTGTAAGGCTAATTCTGACACCAAAACCAGTGTTCACACACAGGACACATACCAGAAGTCTACGAGTTTAAGTGCTACAACTGACACATGTCTCAGCATTATGTGTCTAGGTCTGTATCCTTCTTCCTAGTGTTTCATTACAATGGTTGGATAAACCAATGGTAACAAATTTTTTTTTGGTGTATGTGTAATGGTGCATCAGAAAGAAAAGTTTCTAGTTGACACTCAATGATCATAGAACGCTGAAAAGTATAAGGGAAACTTCAAGTGTCAGATGTTATACCTTGTAGGTAATGAGAAATGAGGAGCCTGAAGGCTTAGTTGTCCGAGGCTGTCATCACCAGCAGCCATCCTTCTGAGAAGCATTGGGTATAAGACACAAAATAGGAATGTGACCCAGTCCTAGTCAGTGTTGCCTCTAGTGATAGTGAGGATAGTTAGCATTAACTATCTTAGTGTCCATCAACCTGGGGCAACCCTAGCCCCAAGCTGCATTGGCTGTTCTTTGCATTGTCTCTTTTTCTTTTCTTTTTTTATTGAAAACATTTTTTCATACAGTATATTTTGATGGTGTTTTCTTCTTCCTCCAATTCCTTCCAGATTCTTCCTACTTATGCTCTCTTTAAAAAAACCACAAAACCAACAACACCCTAAAGCACACAAAAAAACCACACACAAAACCCTCACAAAGACATGAAAATGGCAATCAAAATAAATAAGCAAAAGGCCAGTAAGACAAAATACAGCTTTTTGGTTAGGGGCAGAAACCATGTCTACTTCTTTATCTCAGTGCTGAGACCTCCTCCTGGCTTGAACCTGTGCAGACTAATTGTACAAACCTTGCTGGCTGGGGCATTCCACTGTCAGGACCTTGCTTTTAAAAAGAGCCCTTTTAACTTACTGTAGTAGCAGAAAGGACTATGACCTTTGGAACAGTGAGTCTACCCTGAAAGTCCAAGGTCCTGTTCAAAATAGTATCCTGGTATTTTCTGCATATTGACTGTGCAGATGTTCACAGAAAGCCTCCTGAAAGTAAACATGACAGAGTGACAGTGTGACCTCTGAGCCATTGAGCATCCTGAGCCGTTGAACCTAATACTGCAATCCAGCGCAGATACACATGACAGAGTCTGACCACAAGGTGGAGCACGTGGTTCTCTAAAGGCCTGAAGCAGGCCCCTCACTGGGGCAGAAGCACAGCTGCTCTGTACTGGAGTGGGTAGACTTCAGATCTGAAAAGGCCTCTGAGCCCGCCTTTATAATGCACTATGGCCTCTTTTAGGGTTGGATGCCAACCTCCTCCACCTTGTTGTGTGGCTCAGTGGCAAGCCACCAGGCCTCTGGCTTACCTTCTTGAGTGATCAGGGCTTTTCCTTTGCTGTATGTACTAGAAGAAGGAAGGAAAGCAACACAGTGGAAGAAAGGTCCTTTCACGTCCTCTAATATAAGAGGTAAGAGGAAGGTGGGCTTGGCTCCTGATTGCAATTGCATGCAGCTGCCAGGCTGTGACTGCAGCACTGTTTCCAGATCCCAGTTACTAGCGAAAGGACCAAGAGTTCTGGTGGAGTCTGTCAGAGGGGAGGAACCAGAGAAGCTCCACCTGTGCCCTTTGGTGTGAGGAGAATGATAACTTTCCCAAGGCATGCTGGGACTTGCAAGTGTGTGTTCTGGGGAGGCAGGAAAGGGTAGACCTGAAGTTTCCACTACAGTTAAAAGGGAAGGGTAGGGACAGTTGGCTTCCCTGAGATTTGCAACAGCTGGAAATCTGGGTCTCTCCTACCTCTACCTTTTATCTCTCTCTCTATATATATATATCACAAAGACACAAAGATGATCTCTACATGGTGCCCACAGAAGAGTGACCAGTCCAATAAAAACATAGTAAAGCCCCAAAGTAAAATACCTCCTACCCCTACCACAATTGCCTATGTTTTCGTAGCATGCTGGAGAGAACTGGGTCGAGAGAAAAGGACCTGAGGACAGGAAAGAACAAGTCACCTTAGACACCCCAGGGTGCTACAAATGAGGTTCCTACCTGTCTTCCACACCTGTCTTCCAGCTGAAGGTTCCCTGCCACAAGTAGAAGCTGGGAGCAGTCACATATGAAATATGAAACTCTGTTAGCAACCGAACAACTTAGAGGTTGCAGTGTTTTCCCAGGATACCCTAAAGGGCAAAAAAGGAGGCTTATGACAGAGCAAGGTTGAAGCTGGGGATTGGGGTAAATATCCCCTCCCCCACACTGAGGCATTTGCTCCCAGCTTTGTTTTTCTTCTTGGTTGTGAAGATTTCAGAGTATAGTGACTGCTGAGCCTAAATGTCAACTAAGTGGTGTCCTGAAGGGGCAATGCTGCAAGAGGCACACACATCTCACATGATGGCGTGAGTTTTGCCCATCTGAGGAAGACAGCTGGGCAGATGTAGGGTAAGGCCCAGGAGCCAGCCAAGGGCAAGGATGGAATGGTGGAAACAAGTGTTCCTTCATGAGCCCCTGGTTTAACTTCCTGCCAGGTTCTACTGGGAAGAAAGAGAAAACATTCTAAGGCTCCTCTGCATCATATGTAACAAGGAATATTCCCTATGATCGCTGTCCTTAGGTAGGGCACAGTCAATTCCTGTTCTGTAGCCATGCAGATTTTCATTCATTTATTCAAATCAGCTCCACTATGCTGTGCATAATCCTAACCTCATCTGTGATCTAGAACTGCTGTTCTCAGTAGCCAATACTCCTGTCTGTGTCTCCTCCTCTGCTTGCTTTCCCTAGTATAGCTTTTCTCCAGCAGGGGGTCAGGGAACAAATGGTCAACACACGTGTACGCCATTCAGCTAAAAGTGCTTGTCTCTTCCTGAAATTCGTTAGTTGAAATTCTAACCAATGGGACACAAGCAAGTGAACCGGTGGGAGTGGTGAGGTTATGAGGTTTCAGAAAAAGACCCAAATAGCTGCTTTGCCCTTTCTGCCCCATGAGAAAAGTGAGGTAGCATCATCTGTGAACTGAGAAGTGGGATTTCACCCAACATTGAATCTGCTAGGGCTTTCATCTTGGATTTTCCAGCTTCTCTCTTGTTTATGAACTATCCAGTTCATGGTAGTTTGTCATAGCAGCCAGTGATTGGACTAAGACAAGCCTTCTACTCTTTCCTGTATTCTTCATCCTCTTTAGATAAGCCCTGGAATAAATCTGGTATGTCAGTGGAAGCCGAGTTACTGTGCTGTTTCCTGGAGGTGCTCTCGCATAAGGGGAGACATGGGGACTGGTGTTGGTCAAGATCTAGCTCATTCAGTAGCGTCTGCCCTGCACGGAGGAAGCCCTGGGCTCTATCCCAGGTATTAGGCATGGTGGCATGAGTCTGTAATCCCAGCATTTGGGAGGTGGAGGCAAAAGGATCCTGGCCACCCACTCCTACACATCAAGTTCAAGGTCAGCTTAGGCTACATTTAGACATACTGCCTTCTCTTAGAATTCCAAAAAGGTGGTAGTAGGAAGATCCAAGTTGCTACCTGTGAACAAACTACTTGTTTTTTTCATCGTAGGTACAGGCCTTGAGCACTTCCTTGTTCCTGGAACTCTGCTCTATGTTGCCTGAGGCTAATGATGATGCCTAACAGCTCTCAGATGCTGAAAAACTATCACGCTTACTAAGTGCTCCATGGAGTTAGTCACTGTCGTTATTACAAAGCCTCTTTCAGTTATCTCAACTTGAAGTGTGTCTGACCTTTCCCCAAGGGGGGGGGGCTGTTCAAACAACACATCTCCAGAAGGGGACTTGGGAAATGGGAAGCCAGTCATCTTGCGTATCTAAAACAAAGCTGTCTGACTGTTATAACAGAAATTCACCAACTTAGAAACTGTCATACCCATTTTTGTATTCCTGTTTCCTCATGCTTTCCTCAGTAGCCTGTGTCTTTGATTTATTGGAGGTATTTATCTTTTTATGCTTAACTGTAAAAAGCCTTTTTAAAGGTAAAAACCTGCACTACAGAAGCTTACCAGTGGCTGCTAAGAGGCCTGCAGAGTCCCCAAATACTCTGGTCCAAGGGTACTGTACAATTGGAGTATGGAGGGCCTTACTGTGACAGCTCCTAGCAGGGTGATCCCAGGAGGCTGAGAAGCAAGGACCTCACCCCAAGCAAAGCTCTCATCTCAGCGTCAGGGCCTTGTTGAGGATGGGCATTTCAGTCAGTATCCTGGACTTCGGTTTTCCTGTGTGAGTTATCTGGCAGCTACCTGCACACAATCTCCTATGGGGAAAGTGACTCATACGGATGCTTTTAGAAATGGACAACTTTCCATATGGGATCTTTAGAGGAAGTTGGATTTGTTTAGGAGAGGTGAGAGATCTTTCTCAATGTGGAAGAATTGGTGGAAGGATGTGCATGAGCTGTCCTGAGATTCAGTAGCTAGAGTTACGCAGGGAGCCTAGGCATGTTCCCAAATGGCAGTGTAGTCTGTTAGCAGCTATTTATGTATTTGTGTGCATATGGTACTAATGGAGGGCAGGGCCATAAATATATGCACAGGCAGGAGATAAATTGCCAAACATACACATATATATTATATATATATAAAATTTGTGTGTATATATATATATATATAACATATAACACGTGTATACTTATGTGTCTCTCTCTATATATTGCATTATTAAAATTTTTAGCGTAAGTATATAGAATGCAATGTTTGGAAAAATCCTTCAAAAGGATCATTCTGTCTTAACCAGAGCAATGATTAAAGGGAAGGTAATAGAGCCAGATAGATGGCTCAGAACCTAAGGATGCAGCTTGCTCTTCCAGAGAAGCCTAGTTCAGTTCCCAGCACCCATGTCGAGCAGCTCATAGTCTCTTGTAACTCTGGTTCTAGGGGGTCTGAGCTTCTAGCCTTCATGGGTGACTTACTGCCAATGCACATAACCGCAACATGGACACATGCATATAAACAAGATAAAAACATTCTTAAAGTGAGGGTAATAACATAATCAGTGACATTATAGATGTTCTGTATTTATATGAATTGACATCCCCACATAAACTTGGATACGAAAGATATGAAAGACTAAAATACTTGCCAGTTAGCAATTGGATACTAAATGGACACAAACTGGATCTGTTCAGTGGTGACTCACTGGTTCTCAGGTTTGATTTTAGATGTACTGCTGGATAAATCTGTGCTGAAGAAGAGAGCACCACCATAACTTCTTCTGGCAGTCGTTATTTTGGTCTCCTTCAGAGAGCCAGCCTTGTTCTTACATCTGGCTGAAAAAGACCTTGAGAATACAGAGTGTTTGTGGATTTTATTTTATGGAGAAGAAGTTGGAGGGGTATTAGAAATCATTTTCGGTGTGCTAGTGTTCTCAGGAGGCAGGGCTGGTGCTCCTCTGATGAGTGAGAATTCTGCAGCCTCCCAACAAATCAATGGCAGATACCTTCAGAGTAGGAGAGTAGGAGGGAGTCTTGATCTGGAAGGTTTTTTCCCTCAGCAGGTGAATGGGAATAAAATCCAGATGACAATCTAAATAAACATGCATTTTTAAAAAAAATGAACAGTATGACCTGTTCATACTGGTCAGGTGTAGAGAGGGATGGTGGATGCAGGGAAGCATTACCCTTTGGACTCACTTTGGAGAGAGATGAACGTAGACCTGTAAGAAGTAGTCTGTGCTTATTATATTTATTTTGAGACAGGGTCTCACTGTGTAGTCCTGACTGGCCTGGACCTCACTATGTAGACAAGGCTAGCTTCAAATTACAGAAATTTGCCTGCCTCTACCTCTCTATTGCTGTGATTGGTGCTTAGCTAATAAGTACTGTTCTTCTGTGGTTTCTGCTTCAGTTCCTGTCTCCAGGTTTCTGCCCCGACTTCCCTTGATGATGGAGGTTAGACTTGTAACCCTCACATTTTATGCCAACCCACCAAGACATAGAGGAAATAAAGCTTGAAAAAGAGTCTTGTTAGGCCGGGGGATATGGTTGGCTGTACCAAGAAATAAACAGGCCTCTCTGGTGTCCAATTTGATCAATTTCCTGGCTGCAAGTAACTGAAAAATGACTGGCTAATTTAATCAGAGGGTAATTTCTTGGGAGCTGACAGAGTTCACGAGAATCAAAGGCAGTCTGGATGGTCATGAAGTAAAGAGCAACTGTACAGAATGAGTCCCCAGATGTCACCACTGTCGTTCTGGACAACAGTGACTCCGTGTTTGTATCTCATTAGTAACAGAAAGTGCTGGGAGAAAATGGTTAACGGTCTAAATCTGTGCCTCCATCCTTCGGGGATAAACAGCTCTTTTCATTCTCCAGCTTCTAAATAATAATAATAATAATAATTTGCTCTGACAAATTTTTAAGACTCAGCAACTATGGAAGTAATTACCACTGTCTCTTTCTTTTCATGTATTTATTTAAGTTTATGTGCACATGCCATGCCATCCATGTGCATGACAGAGGATAACTTACAGGATGTGGTTCTCTCATTTTACAGTCTTGATCTATGGGGCAGAACTCAAGTCATCTGGCTTGGAGTCAAATGCCAGCAGCCCAGTCACCACAGTTATTGAAAACCTGAACTAAATATTTAGAAAAAGAGTTGGCAACAAACAGATAAACACCTGTGCAGTTATAACAGGCATTTAGAAACTCTTTTTGCTGGACAGTGCTGACTTCATTGGGGGTGGTCAGTGGCTAAAAGCATCTATGCCTTCCTTTTCAAGTTATACATGTACTTTGGGTCAACCACCTGCTTTATTCTGCTGGTAAATTTATTAACCATTCATGAAGTGTCCACCTAAATGCTAGGGATTCCTAACCTATTTCACCTTACTTCAAGGCAAAACACACAGAGATGGAAGAACTGAGATGTCTAACCATCAGCTTTTACACAGTTTTCTTGCAAACTTTCTTCCAAGGCACATGAATCCCATTATTTTCCTAAACCTGTGGTCAGTCACCTTGAACTCCAGAACAGCAGGACTTCACAGACAGATCACCAACAATGAGATCTGCCCCTGGAAGGCACACTCATCCCTTGGGCACTGGACCATGTTCTCAACAATGTCTCCTTAAGAGGACCCTGGGTAAGATGATCAATCATCACTCAGAAAGACAAACTGGATGGACACTGGAAGGAGAAAACAGGAAACAGGATAGGAGCCTACCACAGAGGGTCTCTGAAAGACTCTATCCAGCAGTGTATCAAAGCAGATGCTGAGACTCATAACCACATTTTGGGCAGAGTGCAAGGAACTGTATGGAAGAAGGGGGAGATAGTGGGACCTGGGGAGGATAGGAGCTCCACAAGGAGAGCAACAAAACCAAAATATCTGGGCACAGGGGTCTTTTCTGAGACTGATACTCCAACCAAGATCCATTCATGGATATAATCTAGAGCCCCTGCTCAGATGTAGCCCATGGCAGGTCAGTATCCAAGTGGGTGTCCTAGTAAGGGGAACAGGAACTGTCTCTGACATGAACTCAGTGGCGGGCTCTTTGACACCCCCCCTCCTGAGGGTGGAGCAGCCTTGTCAGGGCACAGAGGAAGACAATGCAGCCAGTCCTGATGAGAACTAATAAGCCAGGGTCAGATGAAGAGGAGGAGGACCTCCCTTATCAATGGACTTAGAGAGGGGAAAGGGAGGAGATGAGGGAGGGAGGGTGGAATTGGGAAGGGATGAGGGAGTGGGCTACAGCTGGATTAAAAAGTGAATAAACTGTAATTAACATAAAAATAAAAATTTAATTAAAAAACAAACAGTCACAGTCCTTAAACAGTCACACTTTCTTGAATCACTTTGCAGAGCTGGGATTGATGTAGTGATTGACCAAGACTGTTAATGATACAAAATTTTTCACTCTGTGAACTGAGTCTTCTTCTTTTTTTTTAATTTATTTATTTTTATATCATCCACAGGTTAGGTACTTTGCATCCCAGGCGTAGCCCCCTCCCTCATTCCCTCCCACCCTTACACTCCCTCCCTCATCTCCCTCCTCCCCACCCTCTCTAAGTCCACCAACAGGGGAGGACCTCCTCCCCTTCCATCCAATCCTAGCTCATCCTGTCTTCTTAAACCAAAAGCTTGCACTTGGGGCCACTGATCCCCCTATGGGTTCTTATTCACAGTATGACAACATTGGTTAAAATTTCTTTCTCTGTGTTTCCCCAGTAATTGCTGTTTTAGCTGCTATACTGACTTGAATTTATTCCAGCAAACTTTTTAAGTTAGTATTTTAGTAGGATAATTTTGTTCTATTTTCACAATGAGGTGTTTGTATTTATACAATCTTCTAGTCCATAGAACTTTTAAATCAAAACAGAATCCAAAACACTAACAGTAATGCATCTAATAAAATGAAACAAACAAACAAACCTTTGGGCATGACATGCCCTTCAACCACAGATGTCTCTGCTGTGTGAGTTGAGACACTCTTGAGCCTAAGGAGAGTGTCTCCTCATGCTACTGTAAAGGAACAGAACTGGAAGGCAACAGGCTCGTACGAGTGGCTGTAGACCTCTCTGTGTGCTCTTGACCAATGCTTGAAATGGAGCTGAGTCTATGGGCTACTTTTTAAGACTGCTTTACTAATCACATCTAAACTTATGACTTATACACGATGTGATCTATTTCCTTAAGTTACCATTGTGTAAAATTTTTTCACTAATTGTGAGTCTTTCAAGGTAGGGACCATGACTGGTTCATGTGGCATGCAATTTTCTCCTTTTTCCTTTCCTTTTTTTCTTTCCTTCCTTCCCTTCCTCCCTCCCTCCCTTCCTATTTTGAAACAGGTTTACATACCAATAACAGCATTCCTGGGGTCATGTGGTACTGGGGAAGGAACATTGTGTATGGCAGGCAAACACTCTGCTGACTGTGCTACACCTTCAGTCTGAGATAATATTTTTTGAAATAACTTAATTTAATTTTAGTGCATGTGCATCAGTATGAGGGTGTTGGATCCCCTGGAACTGGAGTTATAGAACAATTGCAAGCTGCCATGAGGGTGCTAAGGATTGAACCCGAGGAGCTCTGGAAGAACAGCTAGGTGCTCTTAACCACTGAGCCATTTCTCCAGTCCCCTGAGATAACATTTAAAAATATTAAGATCTTTAAAAATGTAGTCATCAATACATTTAGTCAGAGGTCTACTGAGGCTTTAGGTAGGATTGGCATTGTTTTTATAGAAGAGCAAAGAGGAAAAAAAGTTTTACTTTTGTCTTGCAAAATAAATTCTTGATATGATCTAAGCCCGTAAAAATTACTCTAACAGAAAGAGAGTAACAAGAGCCAAGGTTCAGATACAAATGACAGATGGGAAAAAGAATAATAAAGAATGGTTTTCCCACACAGAGTGTAGGAAAAGAATGCAGAGGGAAGTGATTTTCAGTCCTGGGAGAGTTGGTTAGAGAGGGAGAAAGACAGACATCTCCACCCAGGTAAGTTTGGAAGGATGTTGAGCAGATGATCCCATCTTTATAGCCATGGGGAGATGCTGCTTCTAACACAGCTGTGAGCTACAGGCTAGGAGGTCATTGGGATGGACTCCTCCCTCAATATCAGCAAAGTTAACAAGGAACTATGGGACTGGAGAGATGGCTCACTGGTAAATAGCACTGTTCCAAAGGATCTGGGGTCAGTTTCCTAGCACTCACATGGTGACTCACAACTGTCTGTAACTCCAGTTCTAAGGAAGCTGACTGTTCTGACCTCTGGAAGCACCGGGCATGCAAGGGGTGCATAGATGTAAATGCAGGCATACACCCATACGCATAAGAAAATTAAAAAATAAAATAATCAGGAGGCTCTGACTAACGCTGGAAAGAACTGGGTCCTGAGTCATATAGCAGGAGAATAGAGGCTGAAGAAAACATACCAAGATTAACATACAAAGTGGAGCATGGAGGTGCACATTTTTTAATCCCATTCTAACATAAACAATTGCTTTGGGGGGTGTTTCTGTTCCCTCAGCCAGTTAGTCTACTGTCATTTCCATTTCTTCCCCTTTCTTAATTAACTGCCTCCTTTCCGGTCACTATGCATAATTGTACAATTTATCAAGATGCAGGAGAATCTGGAAAACCCCTGGAAGTACCCCCAGGCTCAAATCTATACCAGGAACAATATCTCTGTCTCTGATATTCTGAATTGTCTGAAAGATCATGAGTACTGAGATCTACCCTCGTCTCCATAGAGGGACAATCAATTCAATCCAGCCTGTCAGTCACGGGACAGGAAAACACTCTCAGTATAAGTTGTCTGTTCAAGAGGCTTTAGAGATAATATGAAGCCGGTATGAAGTGTAGACACATGTAAGTGCCTTTTGGACTGTTGTTTGCTCTTACTCCTTGAGCTTGTGCAGTTCTCTTCTCTGCAATAGACCTAACCTGACTTGTGCACTGTGCTTTGGATGCCTTATCTTAATTTCCAAGGAGATCACATGGACCAGGTGGCTGAGAGAGTCCAGCAGTAGATTCTGGTGATGAATGTGTCTCCTTTATGGCGTGCTTTATGCCCTCTGCAGTAGCATTGAAAGAGCTGAGAATTTCTGACAGACCAAAAGCAGGGATGTCAGACTTCAGAAGGGACCCCGAGGGTCCAGAGGGCTTGTGGATATCAGTGTTCAGCAATGGTGCAGGATGAGAGTCTAGAAAGCCCACCCCAGCACTGGCCATAGTGGACACAGAGAGTTCCATTCTGGAGACTTAGCTTCATTGTCCTCTACTCAGAGTAACAGGAGAGTGAAGCAACAGAAGGTGGGGGACAGAGGAAGGTTGTAAGTTCACAGCTTTGACTGTATATGCTAGTCACTAGATTTGCCTGGAATTACCAAGGTTGTTCTCTGCTTTAAGGCCATTGATAGAGGAGAAAAAAACCCACTCACAAATTTGTACCCTGAAATTCACATTCAACAGTCCCAGGTTTTTGCACTGAGCCTGGTACTGGGCTGACATCAGAAAACACGTGTTGACTGGGAGAAAACTTTAAGGAGACTGTAGTTCTCCGTCTGGGTTGAAAGACTGTTTGCAAACCTCACAGTCAGTCCTCTAGCCTAGGGGTTTCCTGTTTGTCATCATGTGCCAGTACTTGCCAAGTATGCTCCAGAATGGTTTGTACACAATGAAAATTTAGTTGAACAAGCCTACTTAGATCTTAGGACTTCATGACAGAAGTGAAAGGGTATGTCTTGAAGTTCATTTGGGATTTATACTGATGATTTTCATTTTCCAAGTAGGAATTGTTTTATGAGAAATTACTCTTTATGTACAGAAAAGGAGTTTGATTATGAAGGGTCAGGAGGGAGAGTGGAAGATAACACTTGTTTATTACTCCTTGTTGTGTTTAGCTGGACCACTGGGGCCTCAAGGAAAGCGTAGAAGTTAGAATTAGCATCACTCCATTTTGTCAGGCCTAAATTGCAGCTTTAATTAGTTCACTTACTATTCAATAGAACCTCTGATATTTGTTGAAGGAATTAATGAATGAAAGCTGAGTCATATGCACACAGGTCCCCAAGGCTATGTGGTAGAGCTGGAAAATGATCCCGAAGCCTATGGATTTTCACTGTTTTATGAAGGGCTTGCCACACTTGTAATTAGTTCCTTGGTGACTGTTTCACTTTGTTTCTTTTGATATAACAATATATATGACTCTGATCAATTCATAAATAATATGCACTTGTTTTTGTGGTTCTGGAGGTCCCAGTGGCTCCTGTTTCTGCTTCCAAGATGTTGTCTTCTATACAATATCCTCATGGTGGAAGAGCAGAGGAGTAAGGGCCTACTCCTTTGAGTTCTTTTATAAGGGGTTTGATTCTATTCACTAATGTGAATATACAAATTCTTACTTAGCATATACTTAATATTCTCTTAATAGTATCAAAATGGTATTAATAATTGTCTCCTCATAAGTTCTGTGGATAGAAATTATTATTTCCAAATAATGGATGAGAAAACTGAGATTTTCCTGACAGTTCTACAAGTACTGGGGCATTTCAGATTTGCCTCAGCTCTGGTAATCATCCTTAACATTTTTAGAATGTTAGCTTTTGTTGTTGTTTTTCAAGACAGGGTTTCTCTGTATAACTTTGCTGTCCTGGACTTGCTTGCAGACCAGGCTGGCCTCTAACTCATGGTGATCTTCCTGCCTCTGCCTTCCTGCGTACTGGGATTAAAGGCATGCACCACCATGCCTGCTTTGAAAGTTAGCTTTTAATGTTTATTTCACAATGAATTATTTGTTAGAATGCACTCTTGAGAGCAGAGACTATGGTTTCTTCATGTTTCCCCAAGTTTTTAGCACACTGTACAGCCCAGATTGGTCCTCAAAAGACTGGGTTAGAGTTAGATGCTGAGCTCAAGGGGGTATCAAGATACAGTAGTAGTAACTAAACCCACCTAAGAGTTCTCTGCAGGAGGAGACCTGGTGAAAACACAGACTCAGGTAGGAGCTTAACTTACTCTTTGGAAGTATTCACCATAAGGATGAGTTGCCATTAATTCCAAATCCTCCAAGGATTCTTCCTTTAACTTTGGAAATCCTCTGTGTGTGTGTGTGTGTGTGTGTATGTGTGTGTGTAGACACTATCTTCTTTCTGCTTTTCATTTGCGTTCACCTGTATTCATACTGCGAGTTCTCTACACACTCACCTCTGCAGTCAAAATCAACCACCAAGCTCTCTTGCTCTTGCTTTTAATGACTGCAGACTTATATACAAGGTTATTGAAAACAGTAACTCAACAGAGTCTGGTGTTCTGATGAAAAAAAAATCTGGGGCCTTTGCCATTGTAGGAAGTCCACCAAGAACCATACTGAGAAGTCCTCGGTACGGATACAAGGATGTGGTGGTGTTTATGTGCAGTGCGCAGTTACCTGAGAGCACTCAACTAACAACTTCTTTTCACTTTAGGGTGATGCAGAGTGTATTTATATGAACCTGTTTTTACCACTTCTACTGTAGTCAGTCAGTTACAAGAGCTATTCAACACTGTATTACAACTCAGTTTACATGTTTAATGATTTTGGCCAACTGTAGGCAAGTGTAAATGTGTTGACTATGCTTAAGTTAAGCCTTGTGAAACTTTGACACTTAGTGGGTTAGTGGCATTGAATGTGTTTAAGAATTATTGTTTACTGCTGGGCATTGTGGTGCACAACTTTAATGCCAGCATTCAATGCCAGAGGCAGAGGGAGGCAGAGGCAGAAGCATGTGTATGTCTGTGAGTTTGAGGCCAGCCTAGTTTACAGAGTGAGTTTCAAGATAACCAGGGCTACACAGAGAAAACCTGTCTCAAAGAACCAAACAAACAAAACTTTTTACTATCATCATGTGCATATGTTCGTGCATTCCAAGCACATGAGTGGAAGTAGGAAGAAAACTTTCAGGAGCTGATTTGCTCCTACCAACTTCACATGCGTTCTGGGGGTCAGGCTCAAGTCATTAGGTTTGTGCAGTGAGTGATTTTCCTCATGGAGCAATCTCACTGGCTTGTAAATGCAGTTTTGATATTTTCAACGTGTGGTGTCTTTATCAGGATTACAACTCATTACAAGTTGTGGAGCACATGGAATGTGTATCAACAAGGATACATATGGGCCTAAGTCCCGTGCAACTGATTTGCTGTCCTACAAATTTGCCTACTATTTCAGAAGAAAAAAAAATTCTGGATTTCTCTATCATAAAATGACCTGAATCTATCCATTGACCTGAATCCACCAAAGGCAGTTTTGAAAATACCTTCATTGCTCAGCATCACCCCATGGGACATTTTGGGGCTGGAGAGATGGCTTAGCAGTTAAGATTGTGCACTGGTCTTGAAGAGGAGGACTCTAGTTCAGTTCCCAGGTTCTTAACACCCATGTCACAACAGCATGTAATTTAGTTTCAGGGTATCTGAAGCTGTCCTTTGGCACCTAAACTTACTTGCTTATGCCCACACAGAGATGCATACACAGACACATGATTAAAAATCAAGCAAATCCATTGTGTAAATGTACCACACTTTCTTTATGAAATTTGAAGGCAAATGAATGGAACTAGAAAAGATCGTCTTGAGTGAGCTAACCCAGAACCAGAAAGACACACACAGTTTATACTCACTTATAAGTGGATATTAGCCCTATACTACAGGATACCATGCTACAATCTACAGACCTAAAGAAGGTAAATGGCAAGGAGCACCTTAGGGAGGATACTTAGTTCTCATTCCAAAGGGCAAATAGAATAGACACCAGAAGTGGTTGAACAGAGGGAACAGGACGGGGGCCTACAATAGACGTCCTATGAAATACTCCACCCACTATGGGATCATAGCAGATGCTGAAACTCACAGCCAAACTTTGGGTAGAGCACAGGGAGTCTTATGGAACAGTGGGGAGATAGAAGGACCCAGAGGGGACAGGAACTCCACAAGGAGACCGACAAAGCCAAAAATCTGGGCCCAGGGAGGCCCTGTAGAGACTAATGCACCAACCAAGGGCCATACAAGGTGAGGACTTAGTCCCCTTGCTCAGATATAGCCCATAATCAGCTCAGTCTCTATGTGGGTTCCCTAGTAAGGGAGCAGGGGCTGTCTCTGACATGGACTCTGTTGTCTGCTCTTTGTTCACCTCCCCCTGGTGGGAAGGCCTTGCCAGGCCACAAAAGAAGAGAATCTAGGCAGCCCTGGTGAGACTTGATAGGCTGGGGTCAGACGGTAGGGGAGGAGGCCTCCCCATTTCTGAGGACTAGGTGAGAAGACTAGGGGAGGAAGAGGGATGGAGGGAAGGTCTGGGAAGAAACGAGGGAGGGGGCTACAATTGAGTAAATTATAAAAAATTAAAATAAAATTACAAAAATTAAAAAAAACTTACTTGCCCATCCCCCATCAAGCAAATCTTAAACATACCTTCCTTTTAAAATTCCTTAATTTTAGAAGCTAAAATAGTGGCTATTTGTAGTGCTAATGTTAAATATTGCCTATCAATTGAGATTGGAATCAATGGTATTAATATGCATGTATATATGCACACACAAGCAAAGAGAGAGATGGAGAGAGACACTAAGAAATACTCAGAGAGAAAGAGACTTAGAGAGAGAAAGAGAGAGCCTTAGAGAGAGTTGTAACTACATCAGCAGTTTGCTCCCTATTTAATAGCCTTATGACTGGGGACATCTCCGGCCTCCTCTAGTTCATAGTATGTCATCCTCAGGGTGCGCCCCTTGTTCTCCTGGACCCTAACAGCTGCTGGATTGCTAAATGACTCACCACATTCTATGTAGGTGGTTGAAGTTAAGATTATACCTTCTCCTTTCCAAGAGGCTCCTTAAAAGCATCACAAGTATGAGAGATTACATCGGACTGTGGAAGCTGGCGTGGCCACACTGGTTGCAGCAAAGCTTAGAAACATAATGTGTTTAGTTGGACATGTGATTACTCACAAACACTGGTATTCTCTTACTAAGACAGCTGAGAAGAATGGTAATGGAGTGGCATATGCAGTCCCTGTCACATTACACCGTGCCCTTATCTCTCAACACTGTAGCCCCGAAGGCCATCTGAGCTCTCTGGCTCAGAGAGGTGGTATGTGGTTATCTATCAGCCCGTTGAATCCTGAGCTTTTATAGGAAGGAATCTGCTGTCAGTCTCTCTCTCTCTCTCTTTTTTTTTTCCTGAGTCTCGAGATCCCATCTTCAGTTTAGCATCTGGTATGTTCGTAAGTTCAAAACCCACATTTTATAAGTCAAGGGGAGCAGAGAGAGATGAGGTGACTTACAGTGAAGATTAATGCTAGAACTGAAAGGCTTCAGTTCATCACCACCCAGCCTCTGACCGTTTATCTTCCGAAGCTGCCACGGCTTCCAGAGGCCCAGCATCTTCTTCAGGTTGTAGGGACTGTGGGGTGGAAAGCAGTCATTATTTTATACTGACATATTTCAGGTTCTGGGAATGCAGTAATGTAGTCTGTTTAGTTACAATTTCAGCTATGAACAATAGTGTTTCTCACTGTGAAAGAAAAAAAACAAAACAAAAACAAAAAGCCTTTTCTTGCATGCCAAGGAAAATAGAAAGTTACTCAGTGGTTTTGTTTGTTTTAGACCAGGCTGGATCTCTTCCAGGCTGGCCTCAAGCTCACTGTATCCAAGGGTGAAAAGCATGGCCCCTTGCACACAGACATGATGCTGTGGAAGGAGCTGGGAGTTCTACATCTTGATCTGCAAGTAGCAGAAATAGGCTGCCACATTAGGCCTAGCTTGAGCATCTTAGACCTCAACGCTTGCCACAGTGACACACTTCCTCCAACAAGGCCACACCTCCTAATAGTGCTACTCTCTATGGGCTAAGCTTTCATACACACATACACACAAACACGATTTTTCAAACCACCACATAAGTTGAACCTCAGTGTGCTTAATCTCAGAGTCCTTCACATGTCAAGATTCCTGTCTCTAGTGTTGAGCACTATCAGAAGAGTGCCATCAGCCTGCTGGTTTCCATAGCTGAATAGGATGGAGCAGGATACAACCCAACAATATAGATAGAGATAACCAGTGGGAGCCTAGCACAGCTGTCCTCTGAGAGGCTCCACCCAGCAGTAAATCAAAACAGATGCTGAGACTCACAGCCAAACTTTAGGCAGAGCACAGGGAGTCTTACAGAAGAAGTGTGTATGTGCATGGTGGTGGTGAGGGGGCGGGGTTAGGACCCGGAGGGGACAGGAGCTCCACAAGGAGACCAACAAAGCCAAAAAATCTGGGCCCAGGAAGCCTGTAGAGACCAATGCACCAACCAAGGACCATTCATGGAGAGGACCTATATCTCCTGCTCAGATCCCTGTGGGTTCCCGAGTAAGGGGATCAGAGACTGTCTCTGACATGAATTCGGTTGCTTTCTGTTTGATCACTGCTCCCTGGGGATGTGGCTTTGCTAGGCTATAGAGGAAGAGGATGCAGACAGTCCTGATGGGACTTAATAAGCTAGGGTCAGATGGCAGGGGAAGAGGACTCCCCTTTTCAGTGGACTAAAGGAAGGGGCTAAGGGGGAAGAGGGAGGGAAGATGGGACCAGAAGGAGATGAGAGGGGGCTACAATTGGGATATAAAATGAATAAACTGCAAAAAATAAATATTAAAAAAATTAAAAATAATAAAAATGAGATAGAACAATATAGGAAGATGCCTGATGACCTCTGATCTCCACATAAATGTGTGCACATGCATACACATAAGCAAGTACACATACAGGCACACATGAAATTCAGCCTTGAGTAGTTTAAAACTTCAAAACGCAACAGTTTAAATAAGATTCAAGTTTATTTCTCTTGTATAAGTGAAGGAATTTCAGGGCTTGGGTGACCCAGTCATCTGGTGCCCTTGCTCTGCCTGTCTTATTACAACATGGCTTTTACTTGTGGGTCTAGATATCAATTTTGTGTCCAGCTGTCTTTTCTGCATTTCAAAGAGCCTGAAGGCAGAAAAGAGGCAGTACTTTCCCTGCCTCCTTTGAGGATATGTTCAGGAAACTGAATGCACTATTTCCACTGATGTCCTGATGTGAGGAGTTCAGTTATATGCTTTCCTGAAGCTCATGGAATGCTAGAATATGAAAATTTTATCTTGCACAGAGCTATAGCTAGGAGGATGGCCAACTGTCCTGGTTTGCCCTGGACGCATGTTGTTCCTGGGATGCCGAACTTTCAGTTTAAAACCGGAATCTTTTCAGACAAAAGGGAAGAATCAGTCACTCAGGCTGATCACTCTGACTGTAGATGCTGTTACTGAGAAAGCAGAAAACCCCATTGGGTGAGCTCAGCAGTGTCTGCCCTTCAGTGCTGGTATAATGTTTTTGTGGATTGTGTAAAGTGTACCCTTGTTCATTCAAATGGTGATTTCTCTACTTTACTACATGGTTTCAATCCAGACATGGCTTTCTGATATATATTTTAAATATCTGTCTCAAGTTTGTGTAAACATGCCCACCATTTGTTTTCTGTATTGCCAATGAAAAGCCAACTAGCCAATGCTGAGCAATACAGAGAATAGGGTGGGATTTTGGGGTCCACTGAGGTGAGGAGAAAGAAGAGAGGAGGTAGGAAATGGGAAAACATCAGGAGAAATGAAACGAACCTAGGAGATGATTAAAAAGCAAGCATATTGTAGGAAATCTGGATGGGAGGAAACTATACTACCTTGGAGGTTTAGGATGGAGTAATTATTGCTCAATATTGTGCTCTAGGCTAATTAAATATATTCTAGTCTTTCTGTGTGGTTATTTGGGTTAAAGAGTAACCGCTGCATTACTCATAATACGAATCAATATTAATTATTAATATTCATTCTACACTAGAGATATTTTTCACATTTCTGGTTGCAAACAGAAGTTAGACCCTAAGTTCCAGCCCACAAGTGAAAGCTATTAAAGGTGCAAAACTCCTTTTGGGGAAAAAGTGTGAAGTATGATGATCCTGGCTTGATTTTCTGCATCTTTTAAAAAAAACATCTCTCATACATCACATCACATCATACAGTTCCCCTCCCCCTCTCCTCCCACCTTCACCTTCCCTCTTCCCAAGATCTACGCCTCCTTCATTTCCCTTTAGAAAACATCAGGTCTTCCAGAGGTATCAAACAAACATGGCATAACAATAAGACTAGTCACAATAAGACTAGATACAATAAGGCTAGACACAAACCCTCATATCAAGTTTGGGTGAGATGATCTAGTAGGAGGAAAAGGGTTCTAAGAGCAGGCACAGAAGTCAGAGACACCTCCACTCACACTGTCCCACAACACACCAAGCTACCAACTGTAACATACATATGATTTTCCTCCATCCGTATATGCAGTCTCAGAAACATCCGTCTGTCCATCCATCCATCGTCCATCACCTAGCATCTGCTTCATTTTTTTTTGTTTGTTCAACGTCTGTAATAGATTCGGAAGGTACTGACACTAATGGCCTCACACGAGTCGATACAAAGGACTCAATTCAGATGAAAAATGCACCAGAGCAGAATGCAACCTTGATGAGCTTTGTATGAAGCACAATGGGGAAGAGTAGAGAGAACAATTACATTTGTTCCATGGGGTTATCAATTGCTTTTCTTATGGATGGGACAGAATACAGACATAAACAAGAGGGGAAAGATTGGTTTTTTTAAAAATTATTTTTATGTATGTGTGTGTATGTGTTTATGCCTGTATCAGTGTGCAGCACAGGGGTGCAAGTGGCCTTGAGCTAGAGGGTTTTGACTCTTCTGGAACTGGAGCAACAGATGGTTGTGCATCACCTGACCAAGGTGCTGGGGGGGATAAAAACCTGAGTCACCTGCAAGAGCAGTAAGTTCTCTTTATTGATGAGTTGTTTATCCAGCCCTGGAACTATTTATCTTAGCTAATGGTTTCAAAAGTTTCAGTCTACAGCTTTTGGCTTCTTTGATCCTGGGCCCACAGTGAGGCTGAATATCATGGTGGCTGGAGCATATAAAGGAGAATAGGACACACAGAGTAAAGAAGGTACAAGGGGTCAGGTATAACCTTCAATTCAAGTCCCACTTACTATATACATTTAGGGGCCATCCTTGATGTTTCCACCACTTTCTAAGCTGAGACCAAGTGCTAAAAACATGGCTCTCAGAAGACGTTTCATATTCAAACTGCAGTATTCCACACTGGGCCCCAAAAGGACTACTGCTTTTCATAATGCAAAATGTATTGAATTCACCTCCCAGGGTCCTCAAAGTCTTAAAAGTTGCAGTATTGTTCAAAAGGCCAAGTCCAGAGTATTTTCTGAGACTCAAGGAAAACCTTTAGCTGTGTAAAGGAAAGGAGAAAGTTTTGATTCTAAGATATACAAACACAGAGTAAACATGCTCATTTCAAAGTGGAGGAAAAAGAAGATACCAACAAAGGATCAGACCAAGATAAGACTAAAAGCCAGCATGGCAAACATGTAGTCCTGCAGTGCTGTGTCTAGCATCCAAGGTACATGGAGTAATGATTTGAGCTCCTGAGTACTTCTGGAATGCCTTATCTTATGGCCTTGATGCCTATGGTCCACATTGACGGGGATAATTTAAATAATGACGGTTAGGCGCACAGCAGATCTTATATGAAAGAGGTTTATTAGATGGAGATGAAGAGAGAGAAGGGAGAGCAGGACATCATGCAGGGAAAGAGCGAGGGTGGCACCCCGACAGAGAAAGGGGAGAGGGCCAGAAGGAAAGAGGCCAAGAGCAAGAGAGAGACCAGAAGAGGAGCAAGAGAGAGAGACCATGTGTCCGGTTTTTCCCCTTAAGGTAACCACGCCTTCTAGGTGTGGCCACCAGGCCTGCAATACACGATGACATTATAGGTTGCTAGGCAACCCAGAAGCAGGTTTGGTTCCAAAATACTAACACACATAGTCTTCTCTTGAGATGACTGTGCTGGCTGCCCATGGCTTTCCTTGGTGGCTGTTCCACATGCTTACCAGCCTCAACAACCTGGCATCTCTATTGCAGGTGCATATCTTATTCTTCATCCTCTATACACTGTCCCTCAATGGAGTCCCTGTGGGGACTCTGAGCCTGCCATCCATTGTTTGGCCTCCAAAGTGGTCTATCCTTGAAGTCTGAGTGGCTAGCTCTATGACTGTGGCATTTTGGATGTTTATAAAAGTGACTCCACATGAGCTCAGTATATCCACCTACATTTCATCAACATTCTAATATTTTCACATCTCCACAAAATGCCACCATATTAAGCTACATTTACAATGGTCAAAAACATTTTTAAACCCCTTCCTCTAAACTCTCCCAAATTCTCCCCTCCACAAACCATTTACAAAGTCCTAAGGACCACATGGTCAGGTATTGTTCCTGGTACTAATTTTGCAGAAGTTGTTACTTTTTTAAATTTCTGTGATGAAATCCTCGGCACAAACAACTTCAACCAGACTGGTTATTTCAGTTACATTTCATTGTTCTGGGCCACACTGTTTCTGGGCTTGTGGTAAGGAGAAACAACATGGTGGTAGGAGTGTGCATAGGAACTGGAAACAGAGAAAAAGAGAGAGAGACGGATTGTGGACACTCTTATCCCAAGACCCTGAACTTATTCGGTAAGCTTCCCTACCTCAGCAGGTCTCCAACATTCAACATACAAAACTGTGGGAGACAGCTCACATCTACACCATAGCAGTGAAGGAGAGAAAGCCATTTCTGATGAGCGACCCTGAGCTTTGCTTTGCAGGTGAAGTATTTATTTTTTCTTTTTAAGTGCAGAAGGGAAGCATGAAGGAACAGGCCACAGACAAGGCCAAGACTCAGAGGTCAGGAAGTGAAGCAGGAGGCTGATGGGGGGGGGGGGTTAAGTACCGCAGACAGAAAGAGCCACTGAAAGGCCACCCCCTTAGGGCATTTTCATGACCTAACTCATCAAAGTCTTTGTTTGGGTAAAGAATACCCACCAGGGAATGCAGTATATGTTAACCAAACCCTTCTGCCAGGACATTGTGCTCCCTAGGACTCACCTTGGCTGGCTCTCTGGGGGCCTTGAAGGGTGTTTCCAGGTACCCAAAGGGTGTATTCTTTTGTGCCTAGAGACTTGAGCCACATTCTGTCACAGGATTCTTTCATTAATAATTTATAAACTGTCTTCTTTTATCCATAGACGTATAAAGCTTTTAGAGCTGGCAACGACCATGAATATCATATGGTCCAAGCCCAAAGCTAGCCAGGAAGAAATATTGCTGAGCTTGTCAGAGGCAGAGGAGAATTGGAATTCAAGTTTTTGGACCTTTAAGAATAAAATTTTAAGGTATTTTCAATGAAACAACAATAACAACAAAAACTATACCATAAGACAATAGGTACTAGTACCATAGTTTCATGAAAGAGGCATGATCATCATTGAAATAATCTGGAACAAGAACACTTCAGCTAATTAAGAGCTAAATTTAATTTATATATAAATTTAGTTCTGAGCTTCCCAGCAACCAAGCAAAATGAGAGTTGTCATGGCTCATGTTTCCTTCTACCTGGCAAAAGACAGCACAGAAACAAAAGATTTTAGTACCCACGAGGAGCAGATGGAACTTGTAGGCTCCATGACAGAGCCTTCTTCAGTCATTCACTGCACAAACATGAAGATCCTGCAGAAGGTCCCTGAAGTGTAGTTACCAAGGAATTCCACAACTAGTGGAAGACAAGCAGTTAAAAGCCAGCCTATTAGGGGCTGTGCATCGGGGAAGCACAGGGTGCTGAGGTGGAGTGGAGATTCATAACCCATGAGGGAGAAGGAACCTCCCAGAGAATCTTAATTGTTAATGGAGTCTGACCAGCCATCTGTGCAGCAAAGAAGACCTGGGTGATTGGGAATAGAGAATCACTGTGAGGCAGGCAGACCTGAAGAGCCTGGTGGTTTGGGGGAGGTGTTTTCTGTACTCACACTGGCTATAGTGACATTCACACTGCAGAGTGGAAATGAGTAAGGCACCAACTCAACAAATACACATTCACTCCCTGTCCTGCTGCCTGAGATGAGAACATCTTCCTTCTCACCTGCATACCTGCTCCTGTTTAAGAGATGAACCAGTAGTGTCTAACCCTTGAGTTGGTTTTTGTCATTTGGACTTTGAGAATGAAAAATCAAAGACACACACACACACACACACACACAGAGAGAGAGAGAGAGAGAGAGAGAGAGAGGGGAGAGGATTCAATTTTTAGGAGCAAACGTGCTTTGTGCTTTTCTATTTGATGTTTCATGTGCTTTCCTTGGTCACCAGATGAGGAAGGAATTTCCCTTACAGGTGACACACCAGAACCTAAGGACTGTGTGGCTCCAGAAGGACAAGAATGGCCAACCCAGGTGGCCCACTACATAACCCTGTCTAGCATGCTCACAGTGAGGCTCACTCTTTTTGTACCTGGCCCCAGAAGAAACCTTTCCTGATGACCTCTTATTGTGCCTCCAAGTCTATTCACCCCTGCCACCCACTCAGATCTTACTGCCCACTCTGCACTGCAGATGCCTTCTACAGGCCACAGACTGACGATTTGTCCTTGTCCTTCTTAGGCAAGCAAGGTTGGACTTGTGGGATAAACTCAGAGCTTTTGAAATGCTCCAGTAGCTAACTGCTGGGGGAGATCTCGGAGCATTGATTCTATGATGCTGATAAAATGTAAACATTTAGAGTAATTTAGATCTTAGGTTAAAGATGATGGATTGTTTATGAAAATTACCTTCCACAGACTCGTGCAAACCGCAGAGTAGACAGCCTTGGGTCTTCTGTGACATGAGATGGGCAGGCCTGAGGAGAACTAAATAATGAAGATATAAGGGACAGAAGGTCCAAATAGGCTCTACAGTGGCCTGTACCCTCATTTTGTCTTCTCTGAGCCAGAGTCTTCAGGGTCTTCTGCCCACTGCTTGGAACCCTCTCCTCTGGGTCAGACTTTCTTTGAAGTTGGAGGCTTCAGGGGCTAGTGAGATGGCTCAGTGGGTAAAGACACTTGCCACCAAGCCTGACCCTCTGAGTTCAATCCACACGACCTGCATGATAGAAGCAGGGGACCAGACAAACCCCTGAAAGTTGTCCTCTGAGCCATCTTTCTACATGCCAATGTGTGGATGCACCCACACATATACATACAGAAAAACAAAAAAATGTAATAAAAATAAGTAATGTACAGGCTTCACCTTTTTGAAACCTGGTGCTCTTTTCCCCCTGTCTCAATGCAGGTTTTGAGTCAGGAACAGTCCCGAAGCCCACAGACACCACAGACACCACAGGGCGCTTCCAAGAGGTCAGAAAAGCACTTTTCTTCTATAGATCCCTCTTGTAAAGATTCCTGGTTTTGCTAGGTGATTGTCGCCATGATTTGGTGAGGTGCGTTGGACTGGAAGCAGCCACCAGGGCTTATAATGTCTGGTGGGAACCCTGAGAACAACAGGCGCCTACAAATCTGAGCAGCTGGCTTTGAGGAATGGTTGCATGTCTGCACAACTTAAAATTCTGCAGTTTGGGGGCGGGAGTGGGAGCGCGGGGGTGGGTCCCCACGCGTCCCATTTCTCTTCCGGGCTGCTGGTGATGTTTTCGCTCAGTGCCAGTGCAGGGAGGCCAGGTGCCTCTTCTGGACCACTGGCTGCCCTTGCAGAGGTCCTTGGTTGTTAATTCAACCCCAGCTGGAGCCATCTCCTGATGATTCTCTCTCCTATTCCCCACTTTCCACTCATCCAGTTCCTTTCCTTTCTCCATAGGAGGAGCATATGCTGGGTGCATATGTCCAGCCATCTCTTCTGACTTGGTAAGTCGAGGAAAGGAACAAACCATCGTGCTCCTCACTGTTTGTGAGTCTTCTGGGAGCGGGTGGTGGCAAACAGTGGTGGAAACAGGGTCCTTTCCTCCTTCGCACTTTGTTGTGAAACAAGTTGGGGTCTCTTGACAGCTCAAGAAAACGCCGGCAATTTTACAAAGTCTTGCTTTAGACACGACTTTCGAAAGACATTTTTGCTCAGGCCACGCGAGAGGTCATTTTTCTTCTGTCCGACTGCGGTTCTTCTAGTGGATTGCGCAAGGTGGGAGGCACGGGACCTGCGGCGTGGCATGTGACCTTGACCTCCCTCTGGGGCAGGGCGGGACACTCGTGAGGTAACTCTGAACTTGGGCCTGGGAGGGGGATGCACGCCCCGCCCCGACGTGTCTGGGCCCAGCCATCCATGCGTGGGGCTCGCCGTGGGACCCGCTGGGTCCGCAGCGGTCCGCGAGCGCGCGAGCGCCGCGCCCTGGGCCGGGGGAACCCTGGCGGAGAGCGTGGACGCCAGGCGGCGGGAGGAGCGGAGAGGAGCGGGGCGTTGACTGAGAGGCTGGCCCCGCCCGGTCCCGCCCGCCTCTCTGGGCACCTAGCCGTGCCCGGGCGGGATCCACGGACTCCGCAGAAGCCGCGCGGGCTCTCCCGCTCTCCTGCCGCCGCCGCGGCCGGCGCGGGGCCGCGCGGGGAGGCCGGATCCCTGCAGCGCGGGCAGGAGTCGTCGCAGAGCCCAGCCAGCCTGCCAGCCGCGCCAGGACTCCCGACTCCTGCAGGTACCTGCTGGGGTGCCCACCTCCCCGCGCGCCTGCGACACTTTTCCGTGAGACCCCTCAACTTTAGTGCACGTTCCCCCACCTTTTGCTGCTCTGCTCCCAGGTGGTTCAGGTCGCGGTGCACGACCTCACAGGTCCGTGTTGCTCAGGGACTTTGCATCCTGCAGAATGCGTGGCTTGCGGCTTCCTCCCCACGGTTCAGTCCAGGAGCGGGGAGCCCGGAGCCCGCCGTCGCTGGAACCCGGCTCTGCCTGTTGCTTGAGCTGCAGACTGCCCAAACCTAGTGTGGGTCTCCTTGGACACCTGGGGAAGAGAACTAGGACCAGCTTTTGGGGCAGGAGGTTAAGTGGAGGACCGACTGGAGACTGGGTGAGCCAGGGAAAGGCGGCACCTCGCGTGGGGGGTATCCCCGGGGCGTTTCCTAAGCCGGGAAGCCCTTCCTTTCCTTTCTCGGGAGGAGGCGCTTTCCTGGCAAATGTTAGTGTTTCCCTGGCCGTCTGCTCCGCCTTCTCTGTCATTTCTCCCCCTCCGCTCTGCCCTGCAGTGTTACAAGGCGCCCCGCGACAGTTGCAGGCAAGGGAGCACCCGGGGCCCTTGCCCTGGTGCAGCGCTGCGCCCTGGGACAGTCAGCGCGCTCTAGGTGGGGCGGCTTGGGACTCACTGGGCCCGCGTGGAATGGTCCCCAGAGTCCCCGCATTTGAATCTGCAGTAGTGGCGCGAGGTGGGTCTGCAGGGTCTGGAACTAATTTCTTTCATCCTCGCTGGAAGCTCCTGTTAGACTTCAGGAAGTGCCTGGAACGAGCCAGACCTGCCGGCAGGGGCCGCGGCGAGCCTGACCCGGACGCCTTTCGCATTGCAGAGCTTCTGTTCCCTTGTGCCCCTCTCTTCCCCCCATCCCGTGCCTTCCTGTCGGATTTATGATAAGAGCACCCTTTGCGACCTTGGTTCCCCCTTCCTTACTCCTCTTCTGGAGAGACCAAGGTGACAGCTTAATTTTAGCGGCTCTTGGCAAGAGCAGAATTCTGCCCAAAACTCCGTCGGCCAGTGAGAGTGACTAGAGGGGTCCTGGTGCTTAAGGAGAGGACAGGGGTGTTCCTTTTGGGTGAGTGGATTTGTGGTTCTTTAAAGCTGTTGGGTATTCTCTTTCACTAAGTCTGCTGAAGGCAGTGAGACAGGTGAGGCGTGGGGGGGGGGGACGGACTGGATAAGAAACTTCCCACTCTTTGCATACATTTGTTTATACTATTTGCATAACCATCAGTTTAGGCCTGTGTGTAACTCTGGACTTCTTGCAAATACCCTCCCAAGCAAACAGGAAACAAGCCTTTTCACCGGCCCTTTGCCTCCTGCTAAAGGTACTGGTTTGCAAGAGTATCTGCTGATCTGTACTTGAACTGTTTCCCTGGGTCCATGGCTCTTTGGGGGGACCGATTCATTCAGTGTGCACTTGGCCAGCAAGAGCTAATGGGTGCCAGCTTTAGTCTTGCTCTGTTCCTTCCTCACAGTTGTGTTCCTTCTCTTAACACTGCTTGTCATTTCAGGACTAGAAGTTGCCAGTGTTGGGATGGGGAGGAGAAGCGATTAAGACCTCTGAGTCCAAGGCATGTTATGAACACGCTAAGGAAACTAGTGGGATTTTGTGTGGGAGCCCACAACGCCTGCACACGACCATAAGTGAAAGCAGCCTCGCTGTGTGGTTTGCCTAGGAGAGCAAGTTGGGAAGTCCAAAGTGTCTTGGATTTCTTTAGAAATGTTAAAATTCTAAAAGCCCCCAGTGCTTTTAGAACTGATGTCCTAGCTCTTTACTGGTGCTGTGATAAATTACTCACAAAGCAACCTGAAAGTGTATTTGGCTTAAAGCTCCTGTCAATGGTGGCATAGAAGTCACAGTGGCTCCAGCCTGAGAGGACTGGTCACATTATAGTCACAGTCAAGAGCAAAGGGAGATGGGTTAATACATGTATACTGGTGCTGGGCTAGCTTTCTAGTATTTCATTCAGTCTATAGCCCCATGTCCAGGGAGTGATTCTGCCCACAGTGGACAGCTCATTTCACGTCATTATATGTAACTGAGATAATCTTTCACAGACATTGTCAGTGGCCCTTCTCCCAGGTGATTCTAGGCCATGCTAAATTGACAGTTAAAAGTAACCTTCACAGTTGAGGTTGCCAGCAAACCCCCAACTAGAGGTCTTAGTCTTCCTTCTTTTCTTCTTGGGAAAGGGAGAGAGGGAGATTTCTGTCCCTTCTGTTTGTTGAAGTCTTCCCTGCGCTGAAATCCTTTACAGACAGCGTGGCAGCACTCTGTTCTACAGATTTCAGTCTGCTCTTATGTGGCATGTGGTGTTGGAATGTGTGTCATCCTGAAGAAAGCAGGTACCATAGAGCTGCTTTTCCTTTTAAAATAGATAACATTTTTAAGTAGATAACATTTATTGGTTGCCTACGGTATTGGCTGGGGACTCTGCTAGGTGCTTTTCCGGGGACTGTCTCATGTGAAGAGGTAAGGCTTCATTTCATTACAGTATTGGTGTGGGAACGTGCAGTGAATGGAGCCCTCTAGTCTGATGGAGGCCAACCAGAAGCTGGCCTGAGCTTTCCCTAGGAGGGAAGGATAGCTGTCTAGGTAGGGCCAGGCAGAGAGGAAAATGGGTCTTATTATTACTCCTGTTTTTCAGGTGATAGGATGGTGTATCTTTACAGTGTCACTAGTGAGATATCTTTTCTAAAAGCATTTTTGAGTTTTGAGATAGGGTCTCATTTAGTCCAGGCTAGTCTCAGACTCATTGTATAGTCAAAGATGACCTTGAATTTATGACTGACTTCTGAATACTGGAATTACAGATTCATGCTACCATGCTTGGTTTATACTGTGCTGTAGATTTACCCAGGGCTTTCTGTATTCTGTATTCTACTTCTTGTGTGGAATATCTACAAGGAGACATCAGTCAAATAGAACCAACTACCAACTCTGATAAATGGTTCTTTGTGGCGCTTTGACATAGGTCACCTCTCTTCATCTTTTCTGTTTAGCTACACAGACTTAGATTGCTAATATTGTTACCTTGTACTAAGCACTAAATGCTGACGGTTTTTTACATGCATTAGCTCATTTCATTTTGAGGAAAACCACAGGAGGTAGGCTTTAATAACTGTCCTGTTTTACATGGATAGGAAGAGACAAGGCCACCCAGCTAGGAAAACTTAAAGCCAGAAGTCTGACTCCTGCAATCCGCCTGCAGAGCCACTGAGAGGCTCCACACCCTTTATCTGGTCCCAGGGCTGCCATGTTGTGGAATTTCTGACTGAATTTGGTGAAGTGGCTGGTAGAAGAGGCCCATTGCTTATGAAGTGACTTTATGTTCTGTGTCTCAACCTTAAGAGAAACTATGAAGACTGGAATGTAAATGCTCAGCTAATGCTTAAAACAACTAGGACTTGAGTAGTATTATGCAGGAGAATAGAGACTGGTGAATACTTACCAAGATTAACGTGCAAATTCAGGTGGTGGTGATGCACACCTTTAATCCCAGTATTCTGGATGAGTTTGAGGCCGGCCTGGTCTACAGAGTGAGTTCTAGGACAGCCAAGGCTCCACAGAGAAACTTTGTCTTAAAACAAAAAACCCAAAGAAACAACAACAATAACAAACTAGAATTGGAAAGCTTTTGTCTTTTCCAGCCCACTTCTCTATGGACTCTGTTCAGTTAATTTGAAAGGACTGAAGGAAGGCAGAACCTAAAAATCACCAACTAGACAAACATCATGGTTGTTTCCAGATGATATATGAGAAACTTAGACAACTCCTAGAACACTTTATCCCTGAGTTAAATTGATTAAATTTAGTACCTTGGGCATGAAAGGCAGGTGGCGTCTGAGATGTGATCTGGATACTCAAGATATTCAAGGCAAACACAGGTAGGGCATCTCAGATGGTAACTACACAGTACCTGGGAAGAGCCACAGTAACGCTCACATTCCCCCTAACCTAGTGTCCGGAGGAACTTTCCCAAGTTTGTCCCATGGAGTCCTCATAGCAAGTCACAGCAGGGCAGGGCTGGCAGGATGGAGGGGATAAGTCTTGAATGTGGACATAGCCAGGTCGGTCCTGATTCCAAACCCAGTATCGTGCAACCTCACTTCTTTCTTATCTCCAGCGGAGAGTCCTTGGAAGTAGCTGAGTTAGAATTTTATTCTGAAGGCAACTGTTTTTCTTTCTCTGTCTTCTCTTTCCCCAGACAGGGTCGTAAGTATCCCAGGTTGAAATCAAACCTCTTATGTAGCTGACCATAAGTTTAAACTGTTAAACTTCCTGCCTCCACTTTCTTAGTGCTGCAATGATAGGCACGCACCACCAAGGCATTTATGAAGAACTGGGGATCGAACTCAGGACTCTGTATGTTAGGCAAGTATTCTACCAGCTGAGCAACACCACGAGCCCTAGAGCTGAGTTTTCAGCTCTGACTTTGGTCTGGTGCTAAGTGGGACAGTGGAAAGGGAGTAAATAAGAGAGGAAGAAGAGAACGTATTTTTGTTGTTTTACTTTGCGGCTGCTATTGCAGGATGCAAGGAGAGAATACCAGTTAGGTTGAGTGTCGTAAAAATGCTTACAGAGTAGAATGAAATACAAAAGCTGCTTGAGAACTTCAGCTTCTTGGCTCTATATTATTTTTCGTCAACATCTTTTGAAACTTTGCAAGGTGAGCACATTATAAAAAGCAATCTTTAGTAACCCCAAAATAGTTACTAGCCTAGATTGTAGCATTTTTCTTCTTTGTTTGGGGTGGGTATTGTCTCACTTTCTTTGGAATCCTGCAGAGCCTTTGACCATTATTTTCTTGGAGGAGATACAGTATAAATATTGTCTTTAATTACACAAGTGTTGAATGATAAGGCCTTCTGGTCTGCTTGCTTTTATCCAGTAGTGCTTCAGTTGAGCAATCAGTGTTTATAGCAGCTGGCTTCAGTGAGCTTGAGGACCTTCCAATTGCGTGAAATGCCCTGTTTACTGTCAGCAGAGCACCTAGTAGATGATCATTAAAGCTAATGATTAACACGATCAGACAGCTATCTGATCTGCAAGAATTTGAGTACCGGTCTGGTGATGTATACTATGCTAGGACCTGGGTATGTATACTTCAGTAAGGGTGACAAATGGAAGAGAGAAGGTAGCTTTGTGTGTGTGTGTGCCCACGTTCGTGCGCTTCTGTATGCACACAGGGAGAGACAGACATTAAGCTGTTTTGATGAGGCCAACACACAATGGATGTTACCAGTTTGAATGTTAAATCTCATTCAGAACCCCCACGGAACACACTGGAAATACTATTTAACTAAGTATTATTTAGTTAAATTTACTGGATACCTAGTAACCCAGCCAAATTGCCACATAAAACTAAACTAATGATTTCATTAGGTTTAGTAAGGATGCTGACGTGCAGCTCAATAGTGAATAGTTATCCCGCTGTTCTTAAGGAAAGAACCCTCAGCCATCCATTTAAAGGTATAGGTAATAAGAGTGAGCTAGTACCATAGAACTGAAATTGATGCAAAGAATCCATTTAATCCATTTGCTGGTTAAGATCTCCCTCTCCTTCCCTTTTCTCCTTCACCCCCTTCCCCTCCTGCTTACCTTCTTCTTCAGCATGGTCTCTCTATGTAGTCCTGGCTGCCCTGGAGCTCTCTCTATAAACCAGGTTGGCCTCAGACTCAGAAAAATGCACCCACCTCTGCCTCTCTCCTGAGTGCTGGGATTAATGTGAGCCACCATGGCCGGTGTGTTAAGACTTTTTTGGTCAAGAAGACTTAAACCCTAGCAAGTAGTGTTTTCAGATATAAGACAGTCAGCAGATTGGATCTGGGAGCTCAGATATGTTTACATCTTTTTCTTTTCTTCTGCAATGGAAACGTCTGGCTTTCTTAAACTCTGATTTGTGTGCCAGGGTAAACATAAGAGTATGATTTATTTGAGGTAAAAATTGCAATTGGCCAAGAGTTAGGAGACTTTGTGGTTAAAGGCCATGGTTTGTGCATTTGGATTGAGGAGATGCTTTGGTTCTGGCAAGGATGGTTCTACATTCTGGTCTTTGAGGTCAATAAATAACACACAGTAGGCGGTGGTTTTCTTGTGGGTTTTTTATGAGGCCTATTTTATAAGTGCGGGGACTGCATGAGACCACTGAAGAGAAGACACGTCATTCTAAGGGATGGATAGGAATTTGTTAAGGTAGGGTTGGAGCAAGAGGATCCTAAGCTGAGGAATGAGTGCTAAACATTGAGAGCAGGTTGTAGGAGACTGTTTGGGAGGAGCCTGAAAAGTGGGGCAGGGGCTAGATCATGCTGTGGCATTTAAGCCAAGTTCAAGTCTAGCCTCTGTTATGGCTTATTCAGAGGGCAGTGGGAACAACTCAGAATCCATTTTCATGCAGGCATTAGATCATGAGGCCCAGCTTCAGACAGTTCAGCAAATGATCCTCCATGCTGGGACTTGGGTACAATGTGATGTAGAAACAAGGAAATAAGATAAAGCATCAATAATATATTTCCTACTGTAATATAATGCCATAAAGAGGAGCAGCCTACAGAAGGAAGAGTTTATTTGGTTTATGGTTCCAGAGGGAGAGTCTGTAAGAGTGGGAGAGACATGCATGTAAGCAGATGGAGCACAAAGCTAACAAATCACACTTTAACCATAAATGTGATGCAAAGAGAGTGAGTTGGAAGTGGGATGAGACTATGAAATCTTAAAGCTAACCCATTAATGTATTTCCTTTTGCAAGGCTACACTACCTCTGCAAACAGTGTCGCCAACTGTTTACCAAGTGTTCAAATACCTGAGCATGTAGGAGACAGCTCTTACTGAAACCACCATAAGAGGGCTACATACACATACTTGAAGACCTATGCACACACAGACAGATCTTTAAGGAGACAACAGTGCTCATTTTTGACACAAGTAGAGAACCTTTGCAAAGAGTACTTTGCACCATTTATCAAAATTTATTTCATGAACACTGCTCTTACCATCCTGTCTTCAGGAATTTCTTTTTTAAGAACTACTCAAATGGGTGCGTGCAGAGTGGTTGTGAATTTCCTTACTTATCTTAAGTAGGAAGCACAAAGATGTGAACCTTTGTGCAAATCAGGTTAAGAAAGCCACCATATTTTATTCTGGGGCACCTGGGGTTTTCAGTATGCATTTCTGTTTCCTGTGTGGTGAAGATTTTCTTGCAATATGGTGGTATGGCAGGGAAGTGGGCACCTGCCCAAAGGTGCTGGGTAAAGCTGTCTTCTGCGGTTTAGCCCTTGAGCCACCAACGTCCCTGCTGGCTGGTGACCACGGCACTCTTTGGGTTTGTTTTGCCTTCTGGCTTTCTTCTGTCTTGTTCTTCCTCATATCAAGAACTAGGAAACCCAGAGAGAGGTAGGTACATGTAGGACATGAGTTGGAAATGAAGAGGTATGAGAATTAATTTTAATAAGTCAAATTAAAAGCATTTTAAAACTTACATTGCCTGGGGATCTCATTATTTTGTTTCTTTTTTTTTCTTTTAATGTTCATAAAGTGTAGAGTTAGTCATAGCAGACTGGGCAAAGCATTAAGAAACATCCCTCCAGGAAGGCTTTCAGCATGTGGATGTGGATGCTTTGAAGCATAAACGCATCCTCCCCTTTCCTTTTAGTATAATGATGTGAATACTACACAAGCCATAGTGTAAATTTTATTAACTTAAGTAAAACTTCTTTTTTTCCTACCACGTGTGGTAGTCACTGTGGCAACATGTTACAGCAAAAGGCACTTGCTTGGCCTTCTGACAATTCCGTTGTAAATATACTGAGGATTTATGGTTTGGCAAATGCACTGTTTTCATTTAGCAGCAATAAACATTTTTCTGAAACCCTCTGGAAATGCCACAACATATCAGGGCTCAGCCTGGGTACAGAGAAACGAGAACTTATATGATGGCTTGCATATGACTCTCAAAATTTACATCTTGAAATTGTAACTGTGATGACACTAAGGACATGGATGAATATCTAGGTTGATTCCAGTTTCTTGCTATTATAAATAAAGCTGCTACGAACATAGTTGAGCAAATGTCCTTGTGGTATGATGGAGCATCTTTTGGGGATATGCCCAGGAGTGGTATTGCTAGGTGTTGGGGTAGAACTATTCCCAAAATTCTGAAAAAGTGCCAGATTGATTTCCAAAGTGGTTGTACAAGTTTACATTCCCACCAGCAATGGAGGAGGGCTCCCCTTTCTCCACAACCTCTCCAGCATGTCTTGTCACTTGAGTTTTTTATCTTAGCCATTCTGGTGGGTGTAACGTGAAATCTCAGGGTCTTTTTGATTTGCATCTCCCTGATGGCTAAGGACATTGAGCATTTCTGTAAGTGTTTCTTTGCCATTAGAAGTTCCTCTGTTGAGAATTCTGTTTAGCTCTGTACCCTGATTTTTAACTGGATTATTTGGTTTGTTATTTAATTTCTTGAGTTCTAGGATATTAACCCTCTGTCAGATGTAGGGTTGGTGAAGATCTTTTCCCAATCTATAGGCTGCTGTTTTGTTCTGTTGACACTGTCATTTGCTTTATAGAAGCTTTTCAGTTTCATGAGGTCCCATTTATTGATGTAGATCTCATCTCAGAGCATGAGCTGTTGGTGTTCTGCTTGAAATTCACATGTCCAGGTGTTTGGAGGTGTAGGGTCTTTGGGAAGTCATTAGAATTAGGTGAAGTTGTGTGGCTGGAACCCCTGTGATGGAATCAGTGGGTTTATAAGGAGAGAAAGAGAGAGACAGCCTTGCACACTTACTCCCACACACTATGTGCAGCTCGTGTGGGGTTAGCATGCAGCCAGGTCTTCATCGGATGCGGCATCACGCTCTTAGACTTCCAAGACTCGAGAACCACGAGCGAAAAAACCCTGCATTCTTTATCAATCACTGGATCTCAGGTGTTTTGATAGCAGCAGAAAGTGAGCTGGACTTTTTAACACACTTGCTGCCACCCCAGGAAAGACACTTCCCTGGCAGCCCTCTCTACTCCTCTCTACTTTGAACAGGAAATCCCTCTCCTTTTATTAAAAACAAGCAAACAAACCAATAAACAAACTTAATTTTATTATTTGTGTGTGTGTGTGAGTGTGTTGTTTATGTATGTATGTGGACCCAGAGATTGAAGACAAATGTCTTCCTCGGTTATTTTCCACCTTTTGTTTTGAGGCAGGGTCTCTCGCTGAACCTGGAGCTCACTGCTAGACGAGCTGGCCCATGAGTGTCAGGGATTGTCTTGGGAGTACCTCCCTAGGACTGAAATTACAGCTGCCTGCCGCCATGCTCGGCTTTTTATGGGCTGTGGAGATGGGAAATGCTGCTCCTTATGTTTGTGAGACAGGCGCTTTGCAGACTGAGCTGTCCCTCCCACCATTACTGTTTTTTTTTTTTTAAAGTAGAACATTAACTTAGTCATATTTCCACCAGACTTCTCCCACTTGCCTGCTGTGAATCAGATATTGATATCATGGGATATCAGGGATATTGATGTGAATTAATGGGATTCTATAAACACAGATTTGTAGAGGTGCCTGCTTAGCGTTGGATCTCCGTGTGTGTGTGTGTGTGTGTGTGTGTGTGTTCCAGGAAGGGAGCAGGGAATGCAATGAAGAACTTGGAAGAGCTGACTTTTTTTTTTTTTTTGCTGATATCTTTTTATTTAATATTTTAAATTTTTTTGTCTATTTTGCATGCATAGATGTCTGTGTACCACTTGTGCACCAGGGGAGGATGCCAAATGCCATGGGATTAAGGTTAGAGATGGTTGTGGGCCACCATAACTACTTGGGAGTAGCTCTTTGTCTCTATCTGGGTGTTATCTGGGTGGATGGCAACACTAAGGGTGTCCCTGTTAGTGTCTATTGCCAGCTTCTTGTTTGTATTCTGTTATAGCCATTGGGTGGGCAGGTGGAATGGGCTTAGCTCGTTACATGCTTTATCAGCCAAGTGACTCCCAGTTTTTGTCAGGAAGGCCCTGGATCCTGCTTCTTCCAAGGGAGGCATCTCACCTACTTCTTTTATTCTAGAAACCTTTAAAAAAAAATCACGTAGTGTTGCTTCATGACAACAAGTTTCTATTACATATGCTCAAAGATCCCCCAAAGGATGTAAGAGATGTGCAATTCCAATTTCACAACATTTTAAAGACTCATTTTATGGTTTTTCCCACTGAGTTGAAAAGGGAGTAGGATCATTATTTGCAGAAAAGGAGCCAAGGATGCCCTTAATGGACTAAGAAAATGAGGTCCCAGAGGAACAACCCTGCTGTTCCCCAGGCTTATTCCCCAGGGCCTTCTCCGGTGTGTGCCTGCAACCTTGCAGATCAGTATCAGATAAGTGGGGGGAACTCTTATGTTAGAATCCCAGTTCTTACTTAGATGACTCTTACAGTTCTTGTAGTATTTAATGACAAAAATAGTAAACATCAGTGCAAGTCTTACAGCACACCAGACATTTGTATATATATGATGTACATATTTACCTATTTAGTCCTGCTTGATTGTAGGTACAATTATCTTATAGTCACTGTAGTCTCTCACCTATGGTTATCTGTGTATCTGTGTTAGAATGTTTTCTTCATTATTGATCTGTTAATTATCTGTGTATCTATAGGTCTATCTACTTATCTAAGTATCTAACTGTGATGATTCAAATTGGTTGTAAAGTTGACAAGATCTAGGCCAGTGGTTTCACCCTTCCTAATGCTTCAACATTTTAATGGACTTTCATAGAGCTCCTCATGTTGTGGTGACCACAACCGTAAAATTATTTTGCAACCACTTTAGAACTGTACTTTTTCTGCTGTTATGAATTGTGATATCAATATCTGTGTTTTCGGATGGTCTTAGGCAATCCTTGCGAAAAGGTTATTCAACCACTGACCAAAGGGGTTGTGACCAACAGGTTGAGAACCACTGATTTAGAAAATAAGCCTCTGGGAATGCCTTGAAGGATTAGGTTGATTACGTTGATTGAGGTGGCAAGATCCATCTTAACTAACTGTGAGTGGCGTCATTCAGTGGACTGGGGTCCTGGACTGAACGAAAAGTAGAAAGGTAGCTGAGCACCAGCATTAATCACCTCCTGCTTCCTGACCGAGGACACAGTTTTCTTCCGCACATGCCACCATGCCTTCCCTATCATGATGGACTTCTTTTCAAACTGTAAGGCAAAAGAAGCCCTTCCGTCTTTCAGTTGCTTTGGTAAGGTAATTTATTGCAGCAATGAGAGAAATCTATCTGTCTGTCTGTCTATCTACCTACCAATCATGTCTAACTATCATCTCTCTATATTGTCTGTCTATCACTTTACTGAGTGAAACATCCATCAGTAGTGAATGATAAAGGACTCCGACTGTACTGAAATGTATTTATCAAAATACTAAAACCAAATTGTGATTGAGAAATATAGGTGTTCCTTTATTAAATCATTAAAGAAGACATAAGAGTAGGTATGTAATTACTGTGGATTCAAAGTAACTAAGTGGCATTTTGTGACACCTGCAAGGACTCTTGCGGGGGCTGGAGATTATCCAGGCCTTCTCTTGTTGCAGGTGCCATGTTGTTACTATCACCCCAAGCCTGCATTAATGGGAGGAACCACTCAGTTTCAGTTGGAGTTAGTAAGAGTCAAGATATACCCCTTCTAAGATTCCTCTGCAATCCCCTGTGCTGCCGTTTGTGCAGAGAGGGGCCTACGGAAAGAGGATGACTGACTGAAAGTAGCTCGTGTTTCTGTTCTTGCTTGCATTTTTTTGATGGCTCTCCTAGATTTTGCTGTTGGCCATCTTAGAGCCCAGGAATTCTTGGAGACTGAGGTGCCCAAGGGCACCTTCTATTCTAGGCATCCAAGGAACAGTACTGATTCCTGGAGATTTTTGTCATTTCTGACTGGTTTCTTCTTGGTAGAAATTGCTGGGGGTCTGGAGTATGGGCTGCTTGTTTCAGGGCAGATTGGAGGGCTGCAGGTAGCCCAGTTCTCTCTCCCTTGGGGCATCCCTCATCCTAGCTCTGGAAAGGGGTGACCTGCACAGGTGGAGTTCTTTGGAAATCTTAAGAGGAAAGAATGTGTCAGTGTCTTGAGTTTGTAGGCTCTGTCTTGGCTAAACTCATGCTTACCAGCTCTTTTCCTGTTTCCTTATTTGGCATAAGCTTCCAGCATTTTGAACTGCCTTCCATCCTCTGTCCTTTGCCTGATCACACCTGCTGTGCCCCTCAAGGTTTGCCTCTGATGCTCCTACCCACATACATCTCGCCTCCCATCGCAGAGACTATGACTCCTCTGAACTCACTAGGCACCCACCTTCTGTGGCACTTTGTTAGTTATCTGTTTGCTCTGTTATATACTCCTATGAGCTCTGAGGGCAACTTTTTTCTTTCTGTCTTCCCAGGTAGCCCTTGGAGTAAAGCAGCTTTCAGTGAATTAAAAAAGCAGCTCACAATCTAACTCAGGACACCGAGGCACCCCAGCTGAAGATTCTACCACCGGCAAGCCCGTAAGTTCCCCACATGTTGTGAATTCCCCTCCTGTCTGTCTCTCTTTTCCTTCCCGATCAAACTACTGACCCAGGCTGCTTGTGTACTTTTACATTTCCATGTTGGTGTAACTGTTTCCTAAGTATACTTAACACACTTCAAGAAATTTATACAACATTGACAAATGTAAAGTCAAGAGCAAGACTTGTGCCAGATTTTATCATCCAGAAAAAAAAATGCACACATGATTTTGGTGTATGTTATTACAGATTTTTTTCACTCTGTGATCAACTCAGGCATATTTTGCAAAGCAGGACCAGGCCATACAGTGTATTATAATTGTCTTACTTTTCTGATTTGACCTGTTCTATTGTATGAGTGGTTAGAATGACTTTAAAGCATTGCTTGAGTTGAAATCATGGTGCCATCATGGAGTAGTTGTTGAATGTTGGCCTGGGTTTGTAGCTCAGTTGGTAGAATCATTTCCCAGCAAGCGTAGGCCCTGGGCTCAACCCCCAGTCAAGCACTAAGCCTGATAATGGTGGTACATGTCCATAATTAATGTCAGCACTCTAGTGCAGGCCAGGAGATGGAAGTTGGAAGCTACACAGTGAGTCTGAGGTCAGCCTTAGCCTACGTGAGACCTTTTTTTTAGTAGTCATTGACTCAGGAGAGTTCGTAACTTTTTTGTTCTCTAGTTTCCCCATCTGTAAAATGAATGCAAAACTCCATTACTCATAGGCCATATGTCCTTTTGCATACATGCCTGTACTACCAGTATTTGGGAGGCTAAAGTAGGAATATCACAAGTTCAAGGCCAGACTAGAATTCATAGTGGGAGTTAGACACTGAACTCAAAACCAAGACCGTGATGTCATTAATGACACCAGATATGGAAGACCACAGAGCAGGCTCACCAGATTCCAGAGTTTACTGGGCTTCTTTCAGTGAGTTTAACTGTTGTCAAGAATTCCACGACATGGCTATCCCCAGGCTATGTAGGTCTTCCCCATGGATGGACATTTTAAGTGGCTTTTGGCATGAACTTATGAGTAATTAATGATGCATTAGCCATCTTCCTCCATGCATCTTTAACACTTTTGTGATTTATTTTCTTCAGGATACCATTGGAAATGTGAAAGGTGAGCCTTCTGGCTGCTATGTTCTCAAGAAAAGCCTTCCCAGAACCAGTTCACACTCTGCTTTTCCCTCTCTGTTAAAGTGTTTTCCCCCTGCATCCTGCAAAGCTGCTGGCTCGCCCTTCCTCTCTCTGTCAGTGCTTCAGCACCTTGGGTTGTCATTCAGATCACGGAAAGCGAGAGAGATAAGGCTAGGATTAGGCTGTGCAAGATCCCAGGCCCTCAATTGGGCTAATTTACCTTCCTGCCTGCAGTGGGAACCTTTTTCCTCAGTCACCCTGGGCAAGGTTGATTAAATCAAGCTAGGATAGTTCTTTCCTGGGGCCAGAGGAAAGGGTGACAGTCTCCTGGACCACAGAGTGACCTAAGAGCCCTGTTAATACTTAAGGGTGACCGACTGGGGTTAGTGGTTGTGTGCTGTTCTTATCTATGTGAGGCACACCTCCCCAGGCATCTTCTGGCCTGGTTGCCTCTGCTTTTCTGTCATAGATTGTCTCAGGGAGGTGACTCAGCTGTGTGCCTTGCTGCACTCTTCTCCCACAGGGGAGGTTGTCTGGAAACACAGAAGGGGAGGAGAAGAAGGTGGTGTTTAGTTACGCATGCCCCAGGCCTTAGGGATTGCCAGGGATGCTCTCACATCCACTCATTTCAGGTCCTCAAGAGGGAAACAGAGCTTACACTGATCTCTCAGGTATCATTTAGAGACTTCGCTTTAGAAAGCACTAAATGGACTTCTCATTGAAAACCAGAACGTCTATAAATTTATTTTTAATCCTTGAATATATTAGAACCTGAGAAGCTTTCATTTTCCTTCTGGGGATGATTGAAATTTTTAAAAAATCATGTGAATTCAAGGATTTTTCGTATTAAGGTACTTGGTGAAATTTGATAACTTGGAGGAGAATATAGTTTAGGAATACTGGTGACAGTCCACTGTCAGCCCCGACTGGAAGATGATTCTTCTGATGGCTCTGGATTATAGGATTTAAATATCACTACAACTTTTCTAGCACAGTAAATCCAATTATGAAAGCCGGATTGTGATATTTTAATATTATTGGAGCAAAACACTGGATGAAAATTCTCATTATTTAAGCAAGAGACAGACGGGATAGAATTTCATCTTCCATTATTATTCTTATAATTTTATTACCCTCAGGCTTTATTAAAAATTGGTGTGCGATCGATGAGTGGTGGCAAGGCCATGAAACGGACACGCCTTTGCATTTTTTTTCTCTTCAAGACATTCACTGAGTTTCTACAAGGTGGGAGCTTTGCCTAGGAGTGGGCATATTCAGCAGGAGCAGTCTTATTGCAGAAAGCAGGCTATATATTTGAAGCCACGTGAATACACACGCATGGTATGTCATCCTAGGAAACTCAGGACAGACTCTCACAGAGAAAAAAATCACTATCCTTAGACGCAAGTCACACCAAACCTACTTTGAGAGCTAACAGGTTAGACTCAACGTTATGCATGTGTATGCATGTGTATGTGTTCTGTGTGTGTTCATGGGTGTGCATGTATGTACATGTCGGTGTGTGTATGCATGTGCACATGTATAAATACACAGTAGAGTAGCAGTCAGTGTTAGATGCTATCCCTGACCATTCTCCACCTTTTTTTTTTTTTTTTTTTTTGAGATTGGGTCTCTTGCTGAACCTGGCGCTCACCTATTTGGCTAGGCTTGGCTAGACTGTGACCTCCAGGAATTTTCCTATCTCTGCCTCTCCATGGCTGGGCTTATAGGTATATGTCATCCATGACTGACTTTCGTGTGAGTGCTTGGGATCCAGACTCAGGTCCTCATGTTTGTGTGGTAAGTACTTTACCCACTGAGGTACCATCTGGCTAGCCCTAAAGTTGCTTTTATCTTTCCTTATTATTATTATTATTTTTTGAGACAGGGTTTTTCTGTGTAGCCTTGGCTATCCTGGACTCACTTTGTAGACCAGGCTAGTCTCAAACTCACAGTGATCTGCCTGCCCCTGCCTCTTGAGTTCTGGGATTAAAGGCATGCACCATTGTGCCTGGCTACAACTTTCCTTATTTTTGAAGGTTTTGTTGACTGGCATCATGGCATGAACTGCCATGACTGAGTCTAAAGGAGTAAGTGTTGGAGGACAGCCCCTGGTTCTTGTCCACAGGGAAGCATTATTGCATACCCAGCTGCAAACAGGGTGCTGAATGTTTACCTCATTTATAGAGCTCTTGTCTTAACTGGAGATCATTTTGCTTCTTAAGCAGAATACTTGACAGGGTCTGGAGACATTGAAAAGAATGTCTTATTGGGCTGTGTGTGTGTGTGTAGGTACATACACTTTTCATGGTGTGCTTGTGATGATCAAAGGACAACTTTCGGGTATTGGTTCTCTCCTCCCTGTGTAGTTCCCAGGGCTTGAACTTAGGTCACTGGCCTTGATGACAAACAGCTTTAGCTGTTGAGATATCTTGCCAGCTCTGTAGAGATTTCTGATTGTCAGAACCTTGTTATTTAGTGTGTGTGGGCCTATACTGCTAAACCTCTTACAGTCTGTGGGAGTACTCCCACAAGAAACCATCATCCTGCCCTGTAGTAGTGGAGTATGAGTGCTGAGGCCCCCAGATGAGGTCCAGTGCACAGTGAGGGAAGCTTCCATACCTCTTAACAGTATGCGTGCCCGTGTCCACTGGCACACTGCATGACACTAAAGGAGGACCCCAGGCAATTGGTAGAGCTTCAGAATGGGCCTGGAAAAGGGCAGCGGTTGCTTTGCCAGCCTACATGGATGTTCCCTTGGGTACTGGCAGGCTTGGCACCTCCTCATAGTAGGGTGGTATGCTTGGCTACCCAGAGCTGGTGTCAACTCCCCGTTGGTCCAAAGGCTGTATAAAAATGCTTGCTGCTGCTCTATAGAAGTAGATCTGCACCTGATGCTAGTCTCCAGAGTCTGTCTTCTGGGTTGGTGAGTCTGTCTCCCTCACCCCTTCCTGGATCTGAGTTCCCACAGTGGTGGTGCCAAGGTGGAGACCTCTCCTGTGGAAATTTGTGAAGCCAAGTTGTCTCCAGGAACGTTGTCTGGGTCAGGACAACGTTCTTATAGGTTCAGTTTTCCTTACCACAGATGAAGGGCAGCTGTGCAACTTTAGAAACTTATTTTCTGGCATCAAAAAAACTATTCAAACTTGATGGCTAGTTTTATGTCAACTTGCCATAAACTAGAGTCATCTGAGAGGAAGGAAGCTCAACTGAGAACATTCCTCTATAAGATCCAGCTGCAAGGCATTTTCTTTATTCGTGATTGGTATGGGAGGCTCCCGCCTGTTGTGGGTGGGGCCATCCCTGGGCTGGTGGTTCTGGGGTCTATAAGAAAGCAGGCTGAGCAAGTCAAGATGTGCAAGCCAGTAAGCAGCACCCCTCCATGGTCTATGTACTGGCCTCTGCTTCTAGGTTCCTGTCACGTTTGATTTCATGTCCTGACTTCCTTCAGTGATGGATGTGGAAGTATAAGCCAAATAAACCCTTTACTCTTTAAGTTGCTTTGATCATAGTGTTTCATTATAGTAACAGAAGCCCTAATTAAAAATACTGACTTACATCAAAATTCACAGGAAACTGTATGCAAGCCTCTCCCCCCCCCCCTTTTAGGTTTTATGCATTGATAAATATCAAGAGCAGGGTCTATATGTGCCAAGTAGCTCATGAGTTACCTGTTGGCAAGGTTCATAGTCTCTAGACACCTGGAAGTGCCTCTTGGAGCCTGGAGTCAGTGCAAGGGAGGTTTTAGGGGGCTTAAGGATAAGACCTGAGGATTTGACATTTGACTCTGGCTTTGAGATTCTGTACCTTTGGGGCAGAGTGGGCTGACTCCAAGATAAAATGATTTCATTTCCATTGCCAGTTCTAGGATAGGTTCTCACAACCATTTTGCCCTTCCCAGTTTCCTCCTCTGCTTCTGCCTCTGGCCAACTCCCTTTCTTTATCTCTACTGCTTCCCCCTCCTCTAATTCACCCTTTTCATTTTATAGGCTTGGGAGAGGAATTGGCTTGAACAAAATGTGTGAAGCTACACGGTATGACAGGGATAGTTAAATGTGAAGATTGATCGTGGGGCACTGTACCTAACTGGTGGCTTTCTCAGTCTAGCGGGTGGGTCTGGCATGCCGGTGTAATAACACTTCAGAAGAATGTGGCAGGACAGTGATGGGACATATAGAATTGTGTGTGGGTACTGGGGGCACTGACCAGTCATGCAATGTCAAGGGGTATTTTCTTTGGCCCCATACCTATGGTGATAGCCTAGGGAGGCTGTGGGCACTCCTCTGTACTGTTTGCAATCCATTTCCTTTTCCATGGCTTCTGTACATCAGGTGTCTAGATGATGGAGGAGTCTACTACCTCACTTACACTCTTCCTCTTCACCTTTCCCCCTCAATAATGGAGGTGGTCACTGTGGACATTTTTGAATGCTGTAGGAAAAATAGCCAGGCTGGAGGAAATGACAAAAGATAATTCAGTTGTCGTGAAGAGGCGTGCTACAGAAGGAAGCAGGCTGTAAGGGAGCTTGATGGGGTTTTGCCAGGATTGGCCCAAGTCACGAAGTCAGAAACCTTTTCAGTGCTAAACCACTATTGATGATTCCCTTGAATAGATCAGCCCTGACCACTGTGATAGGCACATATAGAAACAAGCATTGTCGGGTGAGGTTGTTAGGGAGGATGGGGAGAGCACTTTGGATGTCCACACTTCCTTCCCCTCAGTCTGAAGCTTTGGGTTATGTCTTGCCCACTTCCTTCAGTTCTTCCTCAGCCTTTCCTGATGATAAGTAGAAGAGCTGTGATTTCTGCAATGAGATCAGACAGACTGTTTTGAACCTTGGTTCTGAAACTTCTTGGATGTAGAATTCTAGGCAGATATCCTCTTTGGGTTGGAATGTCCCAGCTCTAAAATGATAATAATACTTGGCGTATGTAGTGGTCGAAGCTTGAGGAGATGTTTGTAAAAGTTACACAAATGTACGGAGGATGGTGTGGGGGGTGGGCTCAGAAAATACCAGCTATCGGTGCTTGTTGAGTTCAGTTAGAACACAAATGATCAAATCCAAGGGTTAGGGCATGAGTGTGAGTTTGTGTGTGTTCACGAACACATTCGCACACGTGCATGCACACGGAGGCCAGAAGAACACTTAGGGTATTATTTAGAGAAATGCGTTCCACTTATTTTGAGGCAGAGTCTCTTATTGCCTAGGAGCTTGTTTATTAGGCAAGACTGGTTGACCCTTGGTCTACAGGGATCTTCCTGTCTCAGCCTGCAGGGATTAGAAAGGTGTGACACCACAGCCAGCCTTTGTACATGGTCTCTAGGGATCAAACTCAGGTTCTCAGGCTTTTGATGCAAGTGCTTTACTGACTGAGCCATCTCCCTAATTCCCAGCATTTGGTAGTGGTCAAGGGGACAGAAAATCTAGTAAGGCACACAAATTCTGAGTTTCAGTGTCAGGGAGGAAGCTGTTTGTCATTTAACCATGACACATCCACTGTAGGCCTCCCTGGGTACAGGTTTCTATGGAAAGGATCCACTTGGCTAACCTCACTGTGTGTCTCTGGTCCAGCCCTTACCATTCTGTGCTGAGCCTAAGCAAGGAACTTCTAGCCAAGAGTTCAAGTTCTCTTTGCTTTTTTTTCTATTGGTTGGTAATGAATACAGTGATACCAAAGCTGCTCAGGTTTAATTAACTATCTCTCAGCCAGGTTAACTTAAACTTTCTCTCTTTTAAAACTCTCTTTTATTTATTTGTATGGATATGAGTTATTTGTCTTCACATACACCAGAAGAGGGAATTGAATCCCATTACAGATGGTTCTGAATCACCACGTGGTTGCTGGGAATTGAACTCAGGATCTCTGGAAGACCAGTCAATACTCTCAACTGCTGAACCATCTCTGCAGCCCCTTACTTTCTCTTAAATTTTGCTGTCTTTTGAAAAGTATCTGGGGGAAGAATAGGCACAGTAGCATTTTTGCCTTTGTCTGGGAGTCAAATGTCTAAGGTGCTGCTGGGAGGCAGTGAAGAGGAGGAGGGAGAGGAAGAAGGTGAGGCTGAGGGGATGGAGGAGGATACAGGAGCCTTTAACTTCTGAAATCCAGCTATTCATCCTTATAAAGACATTTTTCTGCTTTTCTACCAAGAGTTCCACATAGGAAGCTCGGTTTGGATGGAGCTGCATTTCACTTCTGGATCATTCCCACAACCCAGATCTGTTAGAAGTGGATATTTACCCCTGAGGAGTGTCAGGGTATGCTCTGTCCCTTCTGGGACCAACTTGTAAACTATGTTCCTCCCAGGCTCAGCCTGAACTGACCCCAGGATATTGTTTAGACATGTTTGTTTTCCCATGTTTGTTTGGTTTAGGACCCATGAGCTCTTGGGGTGTTGGAGTAGCTGTTGTATGCCATGTGAGATCCCACAGTCACAGAAGGTCCTCAGCCACACTGAGTGTTTGTTTAATGACTGATGTAGCCACAGACACTCCTTGACTATCTCTGGCACAACATTAATAGTTTCTTCTTCTCCATGACTAACCCGTCCTCCTTTTGGGCTATGTGTTGATTGGAAAACATGAAAAACATCAATGGATAGATTAGATATTTTGATGCCAGCATTGACCTATGGGAATATATCAATATGAGGCAAGATTACTTGGTTGGGACTTTTTTAATTTTTGCTTTCTTTAACTTTTTCAGGAAGAGAGATCCCCTCCAGTCTATATAAGAACATACTAATGTTTGTGGATGACTTTATGTTAAGGGCTGAAATCATCTCTGATCTGTGACATAGAGCAATGTGCAAAAAAGAGGATTGAGCTCGGCCAGCCTTTGAAATCTATTGATTTCAAATTGTAGCAGTGGAAATTAATTCTATTAGAGCAGTAAAGCCTATAAATTTGCTTCTGAAATGGATTAAAGTATATTCACTTAGAGGCATATAAGCACATCCTCAATAGAATGGCTAGGTGAATAACTCTCTTATAAGCAGCTGTGAGGAAGTGAGTGAAGTCATAACTCTGGTGCCCAGTTTATCAGCTTAAACATCAGTGCCCAGATGTTTCATAGCCCAAGACAGATGTGATACTCCAGATATTTCACTGAGGTAAAGTTCTAGGAGTCCTTAATCCTATCCATGAGTTCAGGTGGAGCCATGGTTCCGTAGAGTGAGAAGAACAGTTTCTACATGAAGGTTCCATGGGGCTTGAAGGTTGTTAGTTAAAAAATGCCCAGAGCACTGAGTTGGTGATGCAATGCCTTGGTTTTGTTTCTGCCCGGTGGTGACAACTTGGCTGGTGCTTTCCTCTGCAGGTGAACTTGACATTACAGCATCTGCTTTGACTTGCACAACCAGGGGACCGCATTCTTCTCCCAGTCACTAAATGCCGGTGTGCATCCCGTACTCCAGCAAGAGAAGAAGGGAGGGGCTTCTTGGATGACAATGGACGTTGCACTGTGCAGGATGAGGGCAGAGTGTGTGACATCACCACCACGAAGGTAAGAGCTGTCTTTCTGTGTCAGTTTCTTTGACGGTCATTGTGGTCAGAGGAAGAGAAAAATATTTTACGTGTAGTGATAAAGAGGAAAGCCACAGATAGTGATTTGGGGGAAGTTCTTCTGACTTCCCCCAATCTGATAGGCAGATGAAGAAAATGATTATAGGTCTGGAAGGGTTAGATCGGAGTTATACCAGGAGCCGGCTTTAGAAAGTTCTAAGGTGGGGCTGGAGATCTAACTCAGGATGCTTGTGTACCATGCATGAAGCTCTGGGTTTGATCCCCAGAATGGCATAAAAACCAGGCACGATGGCACAGTCCTGTACTCCCAGCACTTAAGACCAGAGGCTAGAAGATAAGTCATCCCTGAGTGCTTAGTGAGTCAGGGGCTGATCTGGGCTATATGAGGTCCTGTCTCTATGTCTTAACACAGAAAAAAAAATAAGCAAGTTTTGCAGTTCAGACTTGAAGGAGCCACACTACTCCTCTTGCAGTAAGAGTCTTTTTATGTCCAGCTTAGCATAGATGCCTCGGAACTGGAATCGGCTCAGGTTGCTGTGTACCCAGAAGCACATTTCAGTGGAGTCATATCATGTTTTAAGTCCGATGGGTCAGCTCAGATACCCTACATACAAACCAGAGTTTCATTCCTCCATGAACACTGATAAGTCTATCCTTTAATTCCCCAAAGCACCGAGGTGCTCTGAAGTCTCTCCCTTCTGAACTGTGGAGAATACATTACACTCCCCAACCGTCCCCCGGTTTGCTTGACTTCACTGATTGGCCATTGAATTTGTCGAGCCCGATTTAGATCTTTCTGCTGCTGCTTTTTTTTTTTTTCTCCAGAAATGGCAATAGCTTTTGTTAATTCTCTCAGATAAAAAGTGTCTTTTACCAGACAAGGACTAGTAGTCATCAAAAGAAGCTGTAGCAATAGAGAGGATAGGTGAATGCTGGGAACAAGCTAGACATTTGACATTTGTGCAGAGTAAGGATCAAGTATGGAATGTGTGACACCACTTTGTGACAAGTGCTGATATAAAGTAGACACAAAGGGCTGTTGAAGAAGGTGAGCAGAGTAGGAGAGTTCAGGAGGAGGGAGCTATGAACTTGACCCAGTACATTAATAATCTTCAGACTTCCTTCCTCTGGGTGCCAGAACCACTGTTACATACATCTGTATAAGCACTCCTCCATGCAACATGGCTCAGGTAGAGAAGTGATTCTCTCTCATATACAGGATCCTCGTGTGCAGGATCTAGGCAATGATGCACGCATATATGTAAACAAATACTCATGTGGGTACACAAGGTAACATGGAGAAAAGAGAACAAGAAAGGCTAAATATTAGACGATGAGGATGTACTGTGGTTACGGGTTCTGAAAGAGTATGTTAAGTTACCTGTTTTTCTAGTTCTGATTCCATTATGGAGGTTTTGGTTTTAGGTGGCAGGTTAGAATGTGAAAATATATTTGACATCGAAAGGGTGAAATTTGACGTGAAGCTTCACAGCTTCCGCTCTCAGTCTTATTCTAATTGCATAGAAGTTTCATTGAGTTGTATAGATTTGGGTCTGATTAATTTTGGCGTGTGATGTTTTTAACTTGTTTCTGAGTTGTTTTTATAATACAACTTACAAAATTACCAAAAAAAAAAAACCCACCAACAATACAAAACAAAAAAACTCAGGTGGACAAGTGATGGGATATCTACAGAGGATTAGAAGCACCTCTTAGGATCAAGCCTGCACCTCCCTCATTGAAAATCCATCTGTTGAGTATCTGTGATACTCAACCTTTTTATAAATAGGAAGAACTTCTGGTTATTTGGTTTACAAAGCCTGAGCACACACTGCTTGGGCTGAACTGTGTAATAGTACAGAAATCTCTGGGGTCCAAGATAGGAGCAGCTTGCTACAGTAGTGACTGGAACAAACACTCAAACCCAGAAGGCTGTCTGAAGTGACTTACGCTGTACATGCTGTCTCTGAGTACTCACAAACACGAAGGAGGAACAAGAGCATCTGATATACACAACTGTATTTGTCAGAGGGAGAAGGAGACAAGAAGGAGACGGGGCTAGGGATGGGAAAGGTGATTATTATACAACCTTTTAATAAAGGTTTTATGTTTTCAACTTTTTTTTTTTTGCACTTGTTATTGGACCCTCAAGACAGGCTATGGTCTTTCTACTCAAGGTCCTGTAGCTGAGAAGAGACAATCCAAAGTCAGGCTTTCTGTGCCTTTTCCCCTGCTGGTTGCTTGCCCTAGCTCAGCAGGAATGAGGGGATTTTGTTGGCTACTTTTCTCATGGCTGCAATAAAGTATCAGACAAAAGCAACATAAAGCAGGAAATGTTTATTTTGGCACATGGCTTGAGGGTAAGGTCTGTCTTGGAAGGGATGCCATGGTGACAGGCGTGTGAACTGTTTGGTCACAGTGTACCAGCTGCCAGAAAGCCTACAGAGGTCAGTCAATCCTGGTGCTTCTCTATCTTGCTTCATTTTATGCAGTCTAGAACTCTAGTCCATGGAATAGGACCACTCACATTGTGGAGTGTACGTTCCAACCTCAGTGAAACCAATCTAGAAATTTCTCTATGGCTACTCTCAAGGGCTTCTCTTCAGTGATTCTACATCCTGTCAAATTGGCAATGGGTATTAAGCAGCACAGGACCGCTGTCAGTGGGCTTTCTTTGTTTAGTTCAGACCAGCATTTATTGTGTCATATTTCCCAATTGCTTGCTAGTATCCAGGTATAGTGTCAATTGCAGGGCATAAAAAGTTTGAACAATAGCATAAATAAAAGCATTTGCCACAGTGGGATGCCTCAAAACTGTTCAGTAAAATTTTCTTGTGTGTGGCCCTGGCTGGGTTTGACCTTGCAGTCCCAAGTGCTGGGATTACAGGTGAGAACACTATGCCTGGCTTCTTAAATCAGTATTAATGGAAAATTTTAACATTTACAAAAGTAAAATAATGCATTAAGTTCCCATGTAGCCTCTGTCCAATTGTAACAGTGATTAGCAGGCGGCCAATTTGTATGGTCATTGTTATTGTCTTCCCCATCTATTTTAGAAATTGATCCCAAATGCTATATAATATTATCTATAAATATTTTAGTGTATATTTCCAATTAGAATATCATGAGGACATCAAAAAGTTAAGTCTTTTATAATATCACACATCTAATTGGTATTTGATGTCCCTGTTTACGTATAAGTGTAATACAGATATAATGCACATGCAAATACAATGCAAATAAATGTATAATGAAATAATATGCATTTGATTTGTTAGAATCAAGAGCCATATACAACCCTATGGCTCTTGAAAATAGAGTGATTCTATTTTCTGTGTCTTAATGATCTATGCCATTTTTTCTGTGGGTTCCTATAGTCTCAGTTTTGCTGTTAGCATCCCTTTTGATATCATTGAACACATTCTTCTGAAATCTCTCATTTTATTTTAATTAAGAGTTAGAGTTACAAAAGGCTCAATCAAATTTAGGTGGGGTTGTTTTGATACTTCTTTCAGGACATGTTTTGCTTTGTGTCTCTTTTGTTACATTGGGCATTACTAAGGAGACGATGATGTAATTCTGATTATGTGTTAGAGAATTCTCCACTGGTTTGTTATCTGGAAGCCACTGACGACCATTGTCCGGCTCATTACATTTTTAAAATTATTTTTATTAATTACAGTTTATTCACTTTGTATATCCCCCCTGTACCTCGATCCCTCCTCCCTTCCCAACCCCACCCTCCCTCTTCCCCACCTGTGTCCCTCTTCCCGTCCACTGATAAAGGAGGTCCTCCTCCCCTTCCCTCTGATCCTAGTCTATCAGGTCTTATCAGGAGTGGCTGCATTGTCTTCCTCTGTGGCCTGGTAAGGCTGCTCCCCCCTCAGGGCGAGGTGATCAAAGAGCAGGCCAATCAGTTCATGTCAGAGGCAGTCCCTGTCCCCATTATTACGGAGGCCACTTGGACACTGAACTGCCATAGGCTACCTCGTGCAGCGGTTCCAGGCCATCTCCATGAGTGGTCCTTGGCTGGAGTATCAATCTCAGAAAAGACCCCTGTGCCCAGACTTTTTGGATCTGTTGCTGTCCTTGTGGAGCTTCTGTCCTCTCCAGGTCTTACTATCTCCCACTTCTTTCATAACATTCCCAGCACTCTGCCCAAAGTTTGGCTGTGACTCTCAGCATCTGCCTCAATGACCTGCAAGGTAGAGCCTTTCAGAGGCCCTCTGTGGTAGGCTCCTGTCCTGTTCCCTGTTTTCTCCCTCCTCCAATGTCCATCCTCTTTGCCTTTCTGAATGGGAATTGAGCCTCAAGATCCAGCTATACCACTCCTAGGCATATATACAAAAGACGCTCAAGTATACAACAAGGATATCTGCTCAACCATGTTTGTAGCAGCTTTATTTGTAATAGCCAGAAGCCAGAAACAGCCCAGATGCCACTCAGTTGAGGAATGGAGACAGAAATTGTGGTACTTTTACACAATGGAATATTACTCAGTGATAAAAAACAAGGAAATCATGAAATTTACAGGTAAATGGTGGAGACTGGAAAAGATCATCCTGAGTGAGTTATCTCAGGTGCAGAAAGACACATAGGGTATATACTCACTCATAAGTGGATATTAGACATATAATATAGGATAGACTTACTAAAGTCTGTACACCTAAGGAAGCTAATCAGGAAGGAGGACTCTGGCTAACATTTTTTTTTTAAATTAAAGTAGAATTACATCACTTTGCCCCTGCCTTTCCTCCATGTAGCCCCTCCCAGCTGCCCTCCCTTGAATTCCTCCCATGTTCTCCCTGCCACTCTCAAGTTTGATAGCCTCTTTTTCTTTGATTATTGTTACATGCGTATATATGTATAAACACACAATATATGAATATATACACACATTTAAAGGGTAGATTATATATATTTAATTTATTGTTAAATGTATTACAGTTTATTCACTTTGTATCCCAGCTGTAGGCCCCTCCCTCATACCTTCCCAATTCCACGCTCCCTCCCTCTTTTCCTCCCATGCCCCTCCCAAAGTCCACTGATAGGGGAGGTCCTCCTCCCCTTCCATCTGACCCTAGCCTATCAGGTCTCATCAGGACTGGCTGCATTGTCTTCCTCTGTGGTTTAGTAAGGCTGCTACCCCCTTAAGGGGAGGTGATCAGAGAGCTAGCCATTGAGTTCATGTCAGAGACTGTCCCTTTCCTATTACTAGGGAACCCACTTGGAGATTGAACTGTCATGAGCTACATCTGTGCAGGGGTTCTAGGTTATCTCATGAGTGGTCCTTGGCTGGAGTATCAGTCTCAGAAAAGACCCCTGTGCACAGATATTTTCGTTCTGTTGCTCTCCTTGTAGAGCTCTGAAGGGTAGATTTTTAAAAGGTATATATCTTTCTATATAATACCTTCTGCATCCATTTTTATTGTTAGTGTACATGGTTTCAAGGCTTACCACTCTGCACTCTGGACAATCGATAATGTTGTCGTCCCTGGGAGAAGATAGTTCTCCTTCTCCCAGCCGTCATTAGTTGCCTGTAGTTCTTTGTGTAGAGGAAGGATCTCATAAAAATTTTCCCTTTCTGCGTCAATATGTCCATTGTTATTACCATATAAGAAAGGTCCTATAAGAAAGCAAGCTGAGCAAGCCATGGGGAGCAAGCCAGTTAGTAGTACCCCTTCATGCCACTGCATCAGCTTTTGTCTTCATGTTCCTGCTCTGCTGGAGGTCTTGCCCTCACTTCTTTGGGACATGTAAGTGAAATAAACCCTTTTCTCCCCATGTTGCTTTTGGTCATGGTATTTCATCACAGTAATAATAACCCTAAGTAAGACATATTACTGGGTCTGGTTTGATAGTGATTTTTTGATTATGTTTGCGTCTGGATTCATAGGCACAATGGTCTTTAGTTTGATTCTCAGGTCTGTTTGTAGTTTTGGTAAGAACGGAATAGTGGCTTTGTAGAACGGGGAAGGGCATCTTCCTCTTCGTGGTTTCGGAAAGGTTTGTGAAGGATCCATGCTAAGGAGACTTGGGATTCACCAGAGGAACTGTTGAAGCCTGATTTGCAGGGAGTTTTTAAGTTGTAAATTAAGTATCTTGTAAGTTCATTAAACTTCTCTTTCTCATCTTAAGTCATCTGTGAGTTGTAAATTTCTAGCAATTTGACTGCTTCACCTAGGTTATAGGTTTTCTAGTGTGCAGGCATAGTGTTCACAGGGTGCTCTTAAAATTCTTCTCACTTTTGTGACAGCCTATTCCATTGCTCTTTTTCCTAACTGGGCTTAATGTGGCTGAAGGTTGATCAGCTTTATTGATTTTAAAAATGTTCAGTTTTTGGCTTTCTTTCTGAATTTTCTGTATCTCTATTCTTATTTTCTCTTTCATTCATTCATTTCAAGTGTGATAATAATTTTCTTACTCGAGCTCATTTTGGCCTTAATTTTTCTCTTTTCCTACACTTTTGAAGGAGAGAGTTCTTAATTTAAGATCTTTTTTCTTTGACTACAGGTATATAAATCTATGTTTTTTTCTCTTAGTCACTTTTTTCAAAATGATTTACTTATATTTTATGTGCACTAGTCTTTCGCCTGCATGTATGTCTGTGTGATGGTGTTAGATCACCTGGCACTGGCGTTACCAACAGTTTTGAGCTGCCATGTGGGTGGTGGGAATCAAACCTGGGTCTTCTGTAAGAGCAGCCAGTGATTTTCATGGCTGAGCCATCTCTCCAGCATCTCCTGGTGACTGTTGTACAGCGCCCTATAAGTTTGAAGTTTTGTTTTTGCTTATTGCAATTAAAAAAAAATCTCCTTTGAATCACTGGTCCTTGAGGAGTGTTGTTTAGTTTCCACACTGAAAAATTATTCCCAGATTTTCTTTTGTTATTGATGTATGGTTTTATTCCATTGTGGTTAGTGTACTTTACTATTTAATTTTTTCCTCCTGTAATTTGGATCTTGAATGTCTCCAAAGACCCCTGTGTTAGATAGAGGCTGGGCCCTCTGTTATGTCTTTACTGAGAGGTCATGTAATTTTTAGGAAGTGAGACAGTGGTAGGAAGTTACTGCGCTGGGGATATGCCACTAATGAGGATGTTAAACCCCTCCCCTTGTATTTATTGGCTTTGCTCCATGATTGCCTTGAGGTTGACCACATAATTACACAATGTTCTGCTGTCTGTCTCTGTGTAGGCCCAAGACAACAGGGCCAAGTGAGGATGCACAGAAATGTTTGAAATGCTGAGCCAGGAGGCAAACCTTTTCTCTTTCTAAGTTGATTATTTCAAATAATTTGTCAACGTGAGGATAGATGGCTAGTTCACTTTAAATCTATTTAGGCTGTTTTATGACTGAGCCTTTTCTTTTTATTTATTTATTTTTTTGTCTGTACTAGAGATGTTTTGTGTCCACTAGAGAGAGAGAGAGAGAGAGAGAGAGAGAGCGAGCGAGCGAGAGAGCTCTCCTAGCTGGAGAGCTCAGTCTTTGTCAGGTCTGTAATTTGTGGGTTTGTAATGATGTTTGTATCTTCTTTATTTCCCTACGGATATTTGTGTAATTGTTCCATATGTTATCGAAGGTGGGATATTGAAATTCCAATGATTTCTCCCTCTAGTTGTGCCATTATTATTACAACATGTATTTTTTTTTGGCTCTGTTGCTAAGTATGTTTATAGTTCTCTTGATGGATTGGCCTTTTTATTAGAAGAAATGTTCTTTGACTCTGGAAACAATTTTTATCTTAAATTTTATTTTGTGTGACATTCAATATAGTCATACCAACTCCTCTTCAGTTATTTTCAACTTTTAAAATCTCAACTTACTTTTAAATGTAAGTAATTACTTTCTATGATGTCATTTAATTATTTCCACTGCTGTGTTTTCAAATTATTGGAATATTTTTATAAAGAAAAATTTTTCTCATTAACTCTCATGTTATTTTTCTAAAGTATAATTCGCACAGGAAGGCAGGCTAAATATTTGATTTTTCTCTTTACTTTCACAGAATAATGAGTTAATACTTCATCAGTCTCTGAAAGTAGCCTAAGTATTGCTTTCTTTTAAAAAATTATTACTGTGGGGGCTGAGGAAATTATCCATAAAGGGCATGCTTTGCAAGTAGAAGGACCTGAGTTCAATCCCTAGGACCCATTTCATAGTCAGATGTAGCCACTTTGGGTTGAGTCTTTCACAAGGTCACATATGACCATCAGAAAACACAGATATCTGTGTTACAGTTCATAACAGTAGCAAAGTTACAGTTATAAAGTAGCAACCAAAATAATTTTTTGGTTGGGGGGGGGGTCACCAAAACATGAGAAACTGTACTAAAGAGTCACAGCTTCAGGAAGGTTGAGACCTACTGAACTAGCTACTTCAAGTTCTTGCCAGGGTGGGTGACTTCCCTGAAACTGTGAGCTAAGAGAAAGCTGTGCTCCCCCCCCCCCAAATACAAATACAAAAGCCAAAACAAAACAAAAACCAGATACAGCACTGACCAGGTAGACACAGACAGATACTTGGGGCATCTGGCCAGCCAGCCTAGCTGAATCTGTGAGTTCTAGGAACAAGTGGCCGTCCCTGTCTCACAAAACAAGGTGGGAACAACAGCAAGGTTGACTTTTGCCGTTCACACTCTTGTGCACAGATGCAGCTGCAGACATACAAAACATTCACACATGCACAGGCAGGGAAATTATTGCTAGGAACTTAAGAATTTCATCATATCTGGTATGATACAATATACTGAAGTTTTTTGTTTTTTTTTTTCCTTTTCCCATTGAGACACATACTTTTCCTCCTCAGGGGGTGGAAGTCTTGTTAGTTTTCTTTGAATCTTTTTGACTCTCCCTTGTCTTTGACAGCCTCGTTTTCTGGTATAGAAGGAAATTTCAGGCTCCTCTGTGTATTTCTGTCCCAGACTGGGAATTGGCTAATGATCCAAGGAACTCTTGTTCTTTTAGGGAGGAACTATCTTTGCTTGTTTCAGTCTCCCTAAATTAGGATACTTCTAAGTTGTTGTCTCTATCTAGATGGGCTCTTTAAAATAGACAGAGGCAGATATTTGCTTGGCGTCCTTGGGATCAGCACCTGTGGAGAAATGAAGAAAGGAGGCTTCAGCAAAGAGAGGTGTTGAACTTTGATGGGACTTAAGCACACACATCAGTTGGCTGTAGCAGAGCTTGGAGCTGGATGGACCACCTTTATCTAATAAGATGCTGGATTATGGCAGACCTTTTATAGATAGATCATTGGCTATGTTTCTGACCTTGGGAAAAGCAGCTGTATTTTGGCTGAAGGTGATTCCCAAGTAGGGACTGACTTAGCTGAGTACTCTTGGCTGTTTGTACACTGAGGAGGGGTGAGAAAGAGTCACTTTTAAGGGGAGAGATGAGTGGCCAAGTAGCATCCATCATATGGTTATCTGTTTCAGGCTGGTTTTTGTTTGCTTATTTTGTTTCTGTTGTTGGGTGTTGTTTTTTGTTTTTTGTTTTTTTTTGGTAGACAGAGCTAAGAAATAAGACCTTCCATGAGGAAAAAATATATATGTTTATTCTGTCATTTCCAATTCAAATTCAAGATCACTGAGCTTTTCTTCAATTTCTCTGCTTCTTATATTTATGCTTCTTTTATTTTGTGACTAAAATCTTGGGGAGTTTAATGACATTAACACAATACTCCCTTTGTTTGATCCTATGTGTTTATAAAAGTATAAAAATAAGTATATGGGAGTGAAGAGATGGCTTAGTGGTTAAGAGCACTGGCTGCTCTTCCAGAAGACTTGGGTTCAATTTCTACAACCCACAAAACTCTAGTTCCAAGACTCTCCTGGCTTCTGGGGGCACCAGGCATGCACGTGGTAAGCAGGTATAACACACACATAAACAATAATAAAATAATTTTAAAAAGAATAAGTACATAATTGTGATTGCTAAAAATATTTCAATATTTTTGTTTTTGTTCTACGCTAAATATCAGTAGGCTATATAGTCAGTTTATTGAGGAAATTCATCCATGTGAGGTTAAATTACAAGGTTGGTACAGTAATGTTTAATTTTTATGAAATGTCTGTTTCATTTTAATTTAATTTTGTTTCATTGTTAGGCAACGTTAACATGGTTCCTGAGTTCACTTTCTGACACTGTTCACTATAGATATTTAATTTTTTGTTTAAATTACTTTGTTCCCTTTTTATATTGTAAGCATATGTAAATACACACAATTAATTAATTAATTAATTGTATGTCATAGTGTGTGTGTGATCAGAGGACAGCTTGAGGGAGTTATGTCTCTCCTACAGTGTGTGTCCTGGGGATCAAAGTCAGGTTGTAAGAGTTGGTGGCAGGTGTCTTCCTCGGCTGAACCATCTCTTGGGCCTAGCTTCACATTCCTTCTTAGAAAAATTGCTGCATATTAGTGATACTTTTCTACACTTTGCTTTTCCCTCCCACCTAAGACAAATATTCTGAAAATTGCTCCATTATATACACATACGCACTCTGTCTATATACATGGATACATATACACATTTGTACATATCTCATTACACACACACATACATATATGTGGGGTGTGTGTGTGTAAAGAAGTAGACCATATTTTTCAGCTGTTTCTCTATTGATGAACATTTGGGTTGTTTCCAATTATATACAAGTACTTTGCTTATCTAACGAGTTCTAGAAGAGAGATTACTAAGTCAGAGGGTAAAACCCTATGCCTGTCCATCAAATCCTGCCAAGTTCCCCTCCCTAGGGGTTCCCCTTCATCAAGTATTCCCAGCACAATGTGGAGAAGCCTGTTTCCCCACAGATTGGCTAGCACTATACGTAGAGTAGACATTCTTCTGGCTCTTTTGCCACTTTGGTGCATTAGACGTAATGTGATGTGTCAGTGTGGTTTTCACGTGCACTCATGAGCAAGGTTGAGCATTTTTTTCTCTGACTTCGGTCCCATTTGTGGTTTTCTTTGATGAACCTTCTGTTCTTATCTCTTGCCCATCTCCCACATTTTCATAGTTCACTTTCTTCTTAAAAAAATAAAGAAGCCACTTCATATATTAAGTGCACTAAACCTCTTCTATGTGATATATGTGGCGGTCTTATCTATAATTCATTTTTATGTTGCTATGGTATTTTTCTCCATATAAAATTACTTTCTTGCAACCAGAATTTTTGAATCAGAAAAACTTCCCCATTTATGGCTCATAAATTAGTTGACCCGTATTTGTATTTGGTAGATGTATGATTCAATATCTGCACGTACACATATATGTTGTATAATCACAGTCATCTCTTGGTTTCTAGGACTCCTGTAGCTACTTATTCTGAAACCCCATCCTGGGAAGTGTAATGATATCTGCAAGATATAAGATGCTTAATAAGTTAATTCTCAGTTGCTTAACAATGGTATATTATTTGCACAAAACCCACGCATGCGCTCCCGGCATGCTTTAAACGCTCTTTAGATGATGAGCATACCACTTACAGCATACATGCTGTGTCAATAGTTGTTATGCCCTACTGTTCAGAGAAAAAAATGACAAGACAAAGCTTTGCACATGCTCAGTACAAAGTTTCTTAGTATATGATTTATTTCCCAATCATCCATCAGAATCCACATTTTCCTAGTAAAAAGATAATCTTTACTCTTTTTTTTTTACCTTAAGTACTATGGTTTCTTAATTGAATTAGTATCTAAAAGGTCTTATACTACAATTATCCAGGATTAAGAAATTAATTAAATGAATTGTATCTTCTTAAATGATAAAATTTACCTTCTTTCCCCCCCCTCTTCTTTCTCTTTTAACTTTTCACTGATTCTTTGTGAATCATTTCACATCATACACCACAGTCCCACTCATCTCCATCCCTTCATATTTACTCTCTGTCCTTGCAATCATTCTCCCAAAAGAAAACAAAACAAAAATGTTGCCATGGAAGGTGCAGTGCGTCACACAGTACCCTTTTACACAAATAACTTTACTTGCAAGTGTTCATTGCAGTGAGTCATTGGTCTGTTTCAAGACCTCTGGCTTCTGCTACAATATCAACACTGGATCCTCACTGAGACTCCTCACTTGATACCTTGTTGTTGCGGTGTGTGTCAGCTTTGGTTGTGCAGGGCTGTCCTTTTCATGTGCTCCAGCAGTTCATAGATAGGGTAGATGTTGGTGTGGGCCAACTCAAAGCCCTAGATCTGGGCCTGGATGGCAGCTGAGTTGGTCAACTTGCCAGGTCTCCTGCATCCTAGCCACCAGAACCAGCTTTTCTACTTTGCCCAGATGAGTGGCTAGACAGGCTGTAGCTGGCAAGGGTTGGGGTGAGCTCTCTTGTTCTCACACCCTTGTGGGGGTCAGCTTTCCCATACTGCCCAGGGGAGGGGTTAGGCCTGCTCTCTTGCCTGCTGCAGGTGGCAATGGGGCAGAGGGAGGGGGTCATTTCTCCTGCGCTCATGCCACCCCATAGCCACCTGGGTGCTGTGCTTCCCAGGTGTGGTGTGGACCTGCTCTCCTTCTGTAGTCTTTGAGGGGGCAGGGCCAGCTCTGATCAGCTCTGGGACATCAACATGGTTCCAGGTGGCAGTCCATTTAGGAATGTCACCCTGACTTTTGGTGGTAACATGGGCCATGGTCATCAACACAGCAAGTTCAGGCCAGCCAAGGTTACACAGGGAGGCCTTGTCCCAAACCAAACCAAACCAAACCAAACCAAACCAAACCAAACCAAACCAAACCAAACTAAACCAAATCAACCCCCCCGCTGCTTGCTTGCTTCCTTCTTTTTCTCCCTCCCTCCCTTTCTTTTTCTCTCCCTTTCTTCTTTCTTTTCCATGTATTTGTATGTGTGTGTGGATAGTTGTGCATGTGTGTGGTACATGCATGTAGGCACATGTACACACATGTGTGCATGGAGGCCCAAGGCTAGGGAGCTTGCCTTTATCTATGGAGTCAGTAGCTCTTCCTGAACCCTGAACTCACTGTTTGCACTGGGGAACACCTTGTCTGCTTCCCAGGCAGTTGGGGTTACAGAAGGTCTGCCATACCCACCTGGCTTTTGCGTGGGTGGTGGGGCCTGAACTCTAGCACTCATGTTTTTGATGTGGGTGCTTTAACTGCTGAACCATCTCCCCTGTCTTAAAATCCAGTCTCTAGATGACATTGTCATGGATAAGAAAACAGATGTTACTAGTTGGGCATAAACTACAAATCCTGCATGATTAAACATGTTTCCTGACATTTACTGCACTAAGGTGAAAGCAAATGGAAATGTGTTCAAGTTGACATACTTAAATTGATTTTTTATCTTTATAGAATTTATGTTGATCTTAAAGTTAAAAGTATTTCATTGTGCATATTGTTGCAGTATGTGCATTTTTCTAAATTAAAAGGGCTTATTTATTTATTGTACGTGTGAGGGCACACACATGCCATCATTTGCGTATGGAGGTCAGAAAACAACTTTGTGGGTGTTGATTCTCTCTACCATGTGGGTCTCGAGGTTCAAATAACATTGTCAGTCTTGGTGGCATATATTTTGACCCACCAAGCCATCTTATTGGCCTGTTTCCTGAATATTATTGATTTGTAGTTGGTAGATTCCTCTGGTGTGGAACTCCTGGACATGGAAACCCAAGTGTTTGTGAGTGCCTGTGTATATAAACACGAGCCGTGTCATGTAGTGCAGAAGTATACCTTTGATTCCCTCATGTTTCCTGAAAGGAGCAAATGGGTAGATTTTAATAAATCCTAGCCCAAATGCAACATTCTTGGAAGTGATGATGTACAGTAGCTTGCTGTGTCCATGCGATCTTGAACATGTGGGCAGGAGAGCAAAAGCATGGGGAGCCTCAAGCTCCCAGTTTAAGCTTCTGCCTCCATTCCTTGATTCACATTCTTTGTTTCCAAATCTGCCAATCCCAGGATGAGAAACAGACCGAAAAAGGATGCTCCATAATTGGAAAAGGACTGTCTGCACATAGGCACTCACACTGCAAGTTTTAAAGGAGGAAACTTCACCTTCCCTGCCACAAATGGGCTGCTGTAGGCCAGATGCAGTCAAGGAAGCCAGACTTGACTGCACATACCAACTTGCCTTTTGAGCCTCAGTGTTGGATCTGATTGAGCAATACTCTCTTTTGACTTTCTTTTGAAAGCCCCCTAAGGACATCTTTGGTTTTTTGTGATGTACATTGCTTTTATGATGAGACTCTGTGGAGCAGATGGATGGACCGTATAATGACCTCTCCTTCACCAGCATGGACTAAAGAAAGTACAGGAGGATAAAGCAGAAGGACATAGTGGGAATATGGACATCAAAGGTGATCTGTAGAGAGATTGGGGAGGTGGCTTGCAGGCCCTGATTATGAGACCCTTATATGCCTGCAGTATCATGAAATTGTTGGGATTGTAGGACAGCCAAGATGAAAAATAATCTACCAGAAGACATCTTACATTAAAGTCTTAGTGTGAGCTTAGCTGAACTAGCTCCTAGGCACATTTTCCTACTCTATGTGCCATTAGCCTGCACTGGCTGTGGGAGACCTGACGTTACATAAATATTTGGACCAAGTCAGCAGCTCTGACTTAGGCCTTTCAAAGAAGAACCCTAATTAAAAGCAGAGAGCTAAGGGGGAGGCAAATTGAGGTTTTGGAAGAGGTCAGCAAATCTATTGAAGCTGCATTAGCCATGCTCTGGTCTCTGGCTTCACGAAGCACTGGTGTGCTTGAGGCAAACACCCAGGTATTTTTTGTGACCATAGACTTTCTTCTGGAGTAGATGGCAGGGACTTTGTGACCCATTGTGTAGCTCCCTCTTTCAGCTCAGGAATGTTTTCTCTTGCTGAGAGATTTTGCTGGCCACAGCCTAAGGGAAGAACAATTCCTTTCTGTCCTTGTATTCTTTAATGGGACTATTGTTCACTACCATGAGCATAGAAAGCATATTCTCCCTTACCCTGTAAATTTTGCTTTGTAAGCTCCCGAGCTTGACACTTTCTCTTTATAAGCATCCTCATCTCATGCATTTTTGAGTACCTGCTTCACTCCGGTGCTGTAATCCCTGTCTCCTGTATGTCATCTTTCCCTGTAGACGTCTTTCATTATTTCCTCAGTGGAACTGATATTTTATTATTGGTTTTCAGGTTTATAAAGAAAACATTTACTCATGGTTCTGGAGGCCAAAGAGTCTTTAAAGAATGTGGTGAGGGCCTTGTACAGTGCCGTGGACTGAAGGACAGAGGGCTGAGTCTGAATGGGTCTAAGGCATGGTCACAGACACACTTGCGAAGACCCTTTACTGGTAGGCATGTCCAACCTGCCACCCACTACTGCTTGCAGCTCAAGACAGCTATGAATGGGTCCAATACAAACACTGAGATAGATTTCTTTTCCTGCAACTCAGTTAAATGATTCTTGAACATGAACCCTGTAGATAAGAGCATTGTGTTGAAATGTCATATGTGCTTGGGAACTCAGTTCATGGTAGACTTTCCAACAGAATAAATTCCAGTTTCTTTAGGCTCATGTGCAAGCCCCTTCACAGCCCTCCTGCTGCCCACTTCTGATGCCTTCTGCTCGGAGCTCCCTTTCTCATTCTGTTTGGTCAGCCACATTGCTCTGGCTGAGGACCTGGGTTCAGTTTCAAGCATTCACATACAGCAGCTCACGACTGCCTGATATTTTGGCTCTGGGGAATCCATGCCCTCTTCTTGCTTTCTGGGACACCTGTACACATGTGGCACACACACATATAAAATTAATAACAAATCTTTGTTCCCACAAGATCCATATTTTCTGAGAATTAGGTCTGACATACCCTGGTTAGTGTCAGAAGTAAAGACAGGCCACGAATTCTTCAGTGCAGACCGCTGATGGACCGAGCGGTAATCCTGGATGATTCTGTATAGAAGGCTGCGAGGAGGGAAGGGTTGGGAGAAGAGACCACATGTTCCAGAACACAGTAGGATTAACTTGTAAAAGTCTTCCTGATCCAGTTTCTTTCCACGTGGATAGTCCTGAAACCCTATCCTGGGAAGTGTAATGATATCTGCAAGATATAAGGTGCTTAATTACAGGGAGATAATTATATCCTCTTGAGTGTCAGTGTCCAGACATAAATAATGGGTTCTTCTAAAAGAGCACAGTGTTGGAGCATAAAGTGAGACCCACAATCACCTTAAGAGCCCATCTCAGCCTCCATGGATCAGATGTGAAGAGGAAAGCGCGTTCTCTCTGGGTACATGGCTCAGTTTGGGCTGACTTGCTGAGAGCATCGTGGTTGAGACTAGATGTGTTTAAATTCTGTAAGTAAGTTCACTGCTTTTAAGTGCACATGTATCTGTGTGTGTGGGGGGGTACAGAAGATGAAATTTGAGTGCTTTATAGAGAAATGGGAATTAGGGTTTTTGGAATTGTATTATGGATTTTCTTCTTTTCTAAAACTAGATTTTTAAACTCAAGTTCTTGAAATCTCCCCATCCTCCACCCCATGCAGACACCCTTGAAATGTGTTTTGTTTTGCTTTTCTTCTTGTCATTGCGTTTCCTGTTCTGCCTTCAGTGCAGTTCATCATTCTTGAAAGGGCAGATTAAAAATGAGCCTGATGAGGCAGGAGTGGGCACAAGCTAACATTGTCTTAACACTCTTTCCAGGTTCAGCGTGATCTTCTGTGTCTCCCTTCCCAGCCAGCACTCTGCCTTCTCAATCCATCATGGTGTTTGGTGAGTTTTTCCATCGCCCTGGACAAGACGAGGAACTTGTCAACTTGAACGTGGGGGGCTTTAAGCAATCTGTGGACCAGAGTACACTCCTGCGGTTTCCTCACACAAGACTGGGGAAGCTGCTTACCTGCCACTCCGAAGAGGCCATTCTGGAGTTGTGTGATGACTACAGCGTGGCGGATAAAGAGTACTATTTTGATCGGAACCCCTCCCTGTTCCGGTACGTCTTGAACTTTTATTACACAGGGAAGCTGCACGTCATGGAGGAACTGTGTGTGTTCTCCTTCTGCCAGGAGATCGAGTACTGGGGCATCAATGAGCTCTTCATCGACTCCTGCTGCAGCGGTCGGTACCAAGAGCGCAAGGAGGAGAACCACGAAAAGGACTGGGACCAGAAGAGCAATGATGTGAGCACAGACTCTTCCTTTGAGGAATCCTCTCTGTTTGAGAAAGAGCTGGAGAAGTTTGATGAGCTGAGATTCGGTCAGCTCCGAAAGAAAATCTGGATTAGAATGGAGAACCCAGCTTATTGCCTGTCAGCCAAGCTCATCGCCATCTCGTCCTTGAGCGTAGTGCTGGCCTCCATCGTGGCCATGTGTGTGCACAGCATGTCGGAATTCCAGAACGACGATGGGGAAGTGGATGACCCTGTGCTGGAAGGTGTGGAGATTGCATGCATTGCCTGGTTCACCGGCGAGCTGGCCATCCGCCTGGTTGCCGCTCCCTCACAAAAGAAGTTCTGGAAAAACCCTCTGAACATCATTGACTTTGTCTCCATCATTCCCTTCTATGCCACGCTGGCTGTGGACACCAAGGAAGAGGAGAGTGAGGACATTGAGAATATGGGCAAGGTGGTCCAGATCCTTCGGCTCATGAGGATTTTCCGAATTCTGAAGCTCGCCCGGCACTCTGTAGGGCTTCGGTCTCTCGGGGCTACGCTGAGGCACAGTTACCATGAAGTGGGGCTGCTACTTCTCTTCCTTTCTGTGGGTATCTCCATCTTCTCCGTGCTTATTTACTCCGTGGAAAAAGATGAACTCGCCTCCAGTCTCACTAGCATCCCCATCTGCTGGTGGTGGGCCACTATTAGTATGACCACCGTGGGCTATGGAGACACCCACCCGGTCACCCTAGCCGGGAAGATCATTGCAAGCACATGCATTATCTGTGGCATCTTGGTGGTAGCCCTCCCCATCACCATCATCTTCAACAAGTTTTCCAAGTACTACCAGAAGCAGAAGGACATGGACGTGGACCAGTGCAGTGAGGCCCCCCCGGAGAAGTGCCATGAGCTACCTTACTTTAACATTAGGGATGCTTATGCCCAGCAGGTACACGCCTTCCTTACCAGTTTGTCTTCCATTGGCATCGTGGTCAGTGACCCTGACTCCACAGACGCTTCGAGTGTCGAAGACAATGAGGATGTTTACAACACCGCATCCCCGGAGAACTGCACTGCAAAATGAGCAGGGGGGCATTTGCACAGATATCTTGTGTCCCTTAACCTTAGGTTAACGCAGCTTTATAAACCTCAATGGGTTTGTTCAAAGAAATCATTTAATTCTCAGGGTGTACCTTTTAGCCATAGTTGGACATTCATTGCTGAATTCTGAAATGATAGAATTACCTTTATTTTTTCAGTGAGGTCAATTAAATGCCTTGTCCTGAAATTTATTTTTTACAAGAGAGAGTTTTAATATGGTATTCTGGGGAAAAAGTAAATGATATTGGGAAGGATTTATTGCTCTGGCTTACGCATCATTCTGTATTTGCCATTCACTCACATTGAGCTAACTATGAATTACTGATGATAGGGCAGAGGCCCAGCTGACTGAAGATGACATGCATGTGAGGTCTTCAACATGAGACAATGCATGTAAATCCATGTTCATGTTTCAGACATGGGAATTAGGAGCCTAATAAACTTCTAATTCAGTATGGAGAATGCCTTGTTTATATGTTTTTATTTCAAGTAAATATATTTTAGTATGCTCACAGTTAGGGCTTGAAAGGGCCATGTTCTTCTCAGAATATTGAGAATTTTTTTTCATGCAAAAACTGAGGTATAGCTCAGTTGATAATAATGCTTGTAAGGGGATGTGAGTTTAATCCCCAGAAAACACAGTTTAAAGAAAAAAAAAGTCAGGCATGGTCTTGCATGTGTGTAATTGCAGAGTTGAGCTCATTGGGTGGCCAGCCTAGTGTACTTGGTGAATCTCAGACCAGTGAAAGACCCTGTCTTAAAAAGATGGACGGCACTGAAGAGTGATACCCCAGCAATCGGTCCTCTGATGTCTGCATATGTATGCACTCCTGTACACACATACATGCCCCCACACGTGTACCTGTGTGTGTCTGTGTGTGAGAAAAGCACACAGAGTTTTTCTCTTTGTTTTGATTGTACCCAATGATAAAATAGTTTCTTGTTCCATAACTTGTGTTTGGCAGGTAGAAGAACATATCAGTAATTAAACCATTTTGTCTGTTGTAAAATAATTACAATAGGTAGATTTTTGAGACATGTTTGGTATACCTATTCTTGGTGTATTTCCAGTGCATTTTGAATTTTATAATAATTTGTACTTCTAGGATAAAACTTGAAAGTCATATGGACCTGGGTAAGCCCACCCACTCACCAGTATAGAGCCACTTGGTGAATGGAGGAAAGGAAAAATAGACAAACACACAGATGTGGGCCATTATGCAGAGATTGAGTGGTAAATCTCCAAGGCAAGTGCTGACAGCTATAAAATGAGCCAGCATTTAAAAACTGCCATAGACAGAGGGATGGCTGCTTCAACATAGGAACTCCGTGCCATGAAAGGAGACATACTAATCATTGCCAGATCCCATGGCACAGCTCCATCCCATATGGAGGGAATACAGCCTCAGACTCCATTTTGGAGATGTAGCAAGATGCTAATAGGCCCTGTCAGGTTGGCTGCCAGTTTGGTCCCTGAGCTCTTTCAGATGAAGAAGCCATAGGGATTTTATTGTGCAACGTTTTATGCGTGGAGATGCATCTCATTGGAAGTCTATCTATAGGTTGTCAGTACCTATAGAAGTCCTCATTCCTCTTCCTATGCCTGTGACATCTGAGACAGGCACAAAGAAATGGTTTGCTTCTAAACTTGAGTTTATTACATGAGCGTGTCATCAGTATCCGACTCATTGGGGAAAACCTCTATCAAGCTGATAGTTTTATAGCATAAAAGTAGAAGTTGGCATCCCGTTTTTTATTAAAGATTCCTCAGCTAATTGTGAAGTAACCGAAGGCTGCTGTGCAGCCACTGCTGTAGTAACGGTAAGGGCAGCAATAGCAGGAGAGCTCCGTAACTGTTTTTGTTTTTTAACATTTTTATTTTATATTAATCACTGGTTATGTACTTTGTATCCCAGCCATAGCCCCCTCCCGAATTCCCTCCCTATCCCCCCTCCATCCCTCCCTCATCTCCTCCCTCATCTCCCTGCCCCTTTCCAAGTCCACTGATAGGGGAGGACCTCCTCCCCTTCCATCAAACTCTAGCTTATCAGGTCTCTTCAGGACTGGCTGCAATGTCCTCTTCTGTGGCCTAGCAAGGCTGCTCTTTGCCCACACAATCTCATTTGTTCCTTGCAACTTCCCCAGCACCTGGAGTGCCTTATTTCTGTCTTCATGTGAAGATGCAGAAACTGAGGTTGGCAGGAAGAATGGCTTGGTAAGTTCACATGGTTGGCAACTCAGCTGAGCTTTGAATTTAGGGAGGCAGACTCCCAAGCTGGCCTCTGAACTGCCACAGGAGTCCGGTGGGGTGGGGAGCAGATTTGAGGCAACCACAGACCAGGTGCCCCTGAAGTGAGGAGGAGCAGCAAACGCAGCCAGAGTTTGATTGTTGCCTGACTCAAAGGGGCATCCTGGCTTGTACCTCTCCTGTCCTGATCCAGAAACCAGACATAAGCTATTTACAGACTTTTCTAGAGTAACTGTGAAGCTAAAACAGGCTCTGAGGAACACTGAGTAGGAGACACAGTGGAAAGACGAAAACAAAAACTAGTTTTCCAGGAGTTTGAGTAGGTGTCAACTGGTCTGAACAGAGTCTACACTAAGCAGGAATGTTGCTGCCTGTGCTCCAAGGAGGTCTTGCAGTGGTGGCCCTGTGGCCTGAGTGGCCGCTGTGGCTCCACTCTGGTTTTGGCTACAGCTCCCCTGTCCATCCTGACCCCAGTTCCTGGTGACACACAGCTACTGCTGGCTTTCCCATACTCCCCACTGATCCCCCTTGCTCCCATGGAGAGAGACATAGACCCCTTCTCTTTGGAAGGGTGGACTTGGTGGCTGAACACCGACGTTATAGGAGGCTGGTGAGGATGTGAGCATGAACGGGGAGAAAAGGAAACCAGACAAGCCCCGTGGTGTCTGGTTCTGTGTGGATGACCCTGGGGTTCATTTAAGCTGACCACTTCGGGGAGTATTTGTTACTTTGTAACTTGCTCATTTTTGTTTGTTTGTTTGTTTGTTTGTTGTTTTGTTGTTTATAACTTGCTCATTTTTGTTTGCTTGTTTTGTTGTTGCTACTTTGTGAACTCTTTTTCTCTTTCTGTTTTGTTATGCTTGTTTTATGCCAGTAGGGATTTGGAAGTCCGTGAATTGGGCTGAAGGACCAATCTTCCCAGTCCTTCCCCTTGGGTGCAGAGAAGAAAGGGACAGGAGGGTGAGAACGGAGGAAGGGCACAGCTTCCTGGAAGACTTGGCAGCAGAGTTTTTTGGGGGAGTGGGGTCTCTGTTCTGAGCCCGACTGAGTTCTATTAGGGGTAAAACTTGCATGGGTAGTGACACGCTCCCTGTTCTCTCATAGACTCTGCCGCCTACTGTGTATACTGTTCGCTACCCTCTACGTCTGTTCTTTCTCTCTCTCTCCTTTAGTGGCAATATCTTTCACCTTAAGGTGCTCTGACCCCCTAGCCTTTTTGGTCCACTGTGGGATTAGCTGCACTGGTAAAGGCAGAACTTTGACCTCTTGGTCTTCTTATTTTGTTTTTGTTTTGTCAGAACTGTTTGGTTTCTCAGATGCTTTTGTACATATTCAGCACTCCATTTTGTGTTAATTTCACATTTAGCTCAACAGTTTTGGGGGAGCGCTTACTGTTGTCCCCATCTGGGAGGTCACATTCATTGCCTGAGGCTTGGAGACACCCTTCTGTATTTTGTGAGGGTTGACTCACAGTACTTTTCAGAAATGTTTGTTAACATTCAGTAAAAGGTGGGTTGTGCCATATGGAATTGTCAATATCTATTATTTTTGATATAGAGTAACAACAGTTTCAATATGGTTCAGTTTAGTCTCGTGAGCCTGCTTTCCCTTACAGAAGAAATGTGTCTCTTAGCTTCTTAGACAAACGTGTGTGTTATCTTTGTGAGAAGTGGGCAAGGCGAGCCTGGGTTTCCTGTTAATCCCATGGGTCATAGCTTTATGATCAGGAAGCGAGGAGCACTCAGAGCTTGTGTTCTCATCTGGAGAGGAATGGGTGATTGCTAGGATTTAGGTCTCACGCTCCATAATTTATGTTCTTTCCAAGCTGTCTAGGCTCTTTCCAACTTTGTTTACAGAAAAAAACTTGCCTATTAAGAACCAGTTTTAGTCTACCAACTAATTTTTTCTTTTGTTCTCTTCCAGTAGAGTCTCAGCCATTGAGGTGTGGCTTCTGTTGTTGGGAGGTGGCCACTTTAAGATTTCAGTTAGCAATCATGTTTGCAAAAGGTTGTTCATCTCTCTGTGTTTGGTGGCAGGAGTGAAGGCTCCTGAGGTTCTAGTAGCCAGGCTGGGTGAAAGGTTTCCTGAGAAACCGTGGGTGCATGGCTTTGGCTTGTTGTCACATCACTAGTGGCTTAACCTTTGTCATTTGCAGCATCTGTTAACTTTGTCCTTCCCAGGCAGGATGCCAGAGCATCTAGGGGGATAGGGGAGAGGAAGGGTGAGCTGGGAGAAAAAAGACAAAGAGGTCTTAGACGGTTAAGCTTGAGGTCATGAGACATGACAACATGGGGCTTGAAGACACTTTCAGAGGTTGTATCACTAGTAATTTTACAGTGAGGGAGAGGAATGAATTGTGCAAGGTCATGGCGCTACAGAAAGAGAAAATCCATACTAGAACATAGTCACAGCTCTGGCACCCTTTCCTATTTATAACACACATGCACACACACTTTAAAAATATACGTTGTGTAAATGTATGTGTTATGTTCATGTGTGTGTGTGTGTGTGTGTGTGTGTGTGTGCGTGTGTGCATGCACACACTCACCCACATATTGCATATGTGGGTGGGATCTCAAAGTTGAGGTCTAGTATCTTCTTTAATCATTCTCTTTTTATTGAATCAGAGTCCTTTTACTGAACCCAGACTGGCAGCTTGTCTGGCTAGCCAGATTTCCCCAGGGACCCTTTTCCCTGCTTTCTGAGTATAAGGTTATAGGTGCCTTTCATACTTACCCTGCTCTTATGTGTGTTTAGGGGTCTGAGCTTTAGCCCTCATGTTTGTACAGTAGGTGCTTTCTCCACGGAGCCATTGCTCCACCCTCTTATTTCTTTTATATTATAAAAATTTCATATATTTCAAAGTATCAATAATAATATAATACACTTATTCAAGCCTATTGCCCAACTTCAGCAAGTACAATAGAAATGTATTTCGTATCTTCCATGACTCACTTCTTCCTTTCCCTGTTATAAGCAAGAATCATTTGATCTACAACCATCTCAGTGAACATCTTTAAAAGAATCCCCCCTCTTTTTCTGAACGAAATTGCAACACTATCAAAACAAAAATCTGATAATTCTGCAGTATTCTAATCGTGGGTGGTAGTGCATCTTACTTTCTACTTATTTCATAGCCACAGTTTTAGTTCCTGTCTTACTCTTTTTTTCTTATTTTAAAACACACACACACAGTGTCTTTGATGTGTGTGTGTGTATGCATGTATTTGTACGTATGTGTGGTACCTCATAGTTCATGTCAAATATATTTCTTACTTCTTCATCAACAGGGGAGAATGTGTTAAGTTGCTCAGTTTTATAAACATCCAAGTGAGGTCAGTATTTCAGTGGGGAGTCTGACAACATCCCAAGAGTATGTGTTTTCTATCACAGCTATAACAACTTACCACTTACGTGGTGGGCTGAAGCAATGGAAATTTGTTTTCTGAATCTGAACTTGAGTTCTTGGCACTAAAATTAAGGTGCCAACAGAGCTTGTTTGGATGGAGGCTTCAGGAGGACAATCTGCTTCTTGCCTCTTCCAGCTTCCCCTGGCTACAGGCATCTTTGGCTTGCTGACCTGTCATACTGGTCCCTGCCTCCACCACCACATTGCTCTCGCATCTTCTGTGTCACACTTCCTTGGCTCCTCTTACTACGTTATAATGCTATCCATATCTGCAGTCATTTTGTAATATAACATCACAATCATAGGTACTAGAGACTGGGACCTATATCCATAGGTGAGGACAACTCCAGTTAGATACACAACCACTAAGCAGCTTTCATTTTAATAGCGTGCTAGTATCAATGTATCTTACCGGTTAGGAATGGCAGTGGGAACAGTGGATAAAAAAACAACAATAGGAGGCTGGAGAGATGGCTCAGAGATTAAGAGTACTGGTTGCTCTTCCAAAGGTCCTGAATTCAATTCCCAGCAACCACATGGTGACTCACAACCATCTATAATCAGATCTGGTGCCCTTTGCTGGTGTGCAGGTGTACATGCAGGCAGAATAATATGCAAATAATAAATAATAAAAAAAAGAAAAACAGGTCTTTGCATCAGACAATTGGAATTTTTGTACTTGCTTTGTGTTTGATCATTGGTGAGTTCTTTTTAAAACATCACTACATATGTGTGTAGAATGTGTTATGAGCATATTCATCGCACTATACCCACTATATGCTCCCTTACCCCTCTTCACTCTTTCTTGCTGCCTCCCCATCTTCTTCACTAGCTTCCTCTCTTCAGTCCTGTGTCTTTTCGTGTATACAAGTTTTGTGCAGTTAACCACATCTCTGTGTTTGATTGTAATGGTCATTTCCTACCCAGAAGGCAGCATTTCTTAAGGTTCATCTCCATTCTCTGGCTCTTGAAGTCTTATAAGCCATTTTGTGTGTGTGTGTGTGTGTGTGTGTGTGTGATGTTCTCTGGGTCTAGTAGTACAGATGCCGTGTTTAGGGTTGGGCACTCAATAGTCGCTTGTCCTCTGTATTTGACCAATTTTGAGTCTTTTCGTCAACTGTTGCCTTTTGCAAAAAGAAGCTTCTTTGATTCAGATGGACAACAGCACTAGTCTGTGGGTATAACATAAAAATGTAAGGGGCAGTTAAGCTATTTGTCTATTAAGAAAACAGGAACACCTTTTAGTCCTGTCGCCTTTCAGTACGCCTGCCTTGGTGGCTGTAAGTTCCTACGTAGGGTTGGTATAATGAGAAGGCCTCCCACATTCTGCCTTTCAGTCACTTGTTGACATGAAAAGTCTCCTCAGAAGACAATGCAGCCAGTCCTGTTGAGACCTGATATGCTAGGGTCAGAGGGAAGGAGAGGAGGACCTCCCCTATCAGTGGACTTGGGGAGGAGCATCGGAGGAGATGAGGGAGGAAGGATGAGGTTGGGAGGGGCTAAGGGAAGGGACTACAGCTGGGATACAAAGTGAATAAACTGTATTTAATTAAATAAATAAATGAAAGTCTCCTCAGTTGTGCTAACTGGAAAAAAAAAAGAAAAGAAAGCAGTGAACAGTGTATTCTAGGACCTGTGATATCCTCAGCCATAGGCTTTTGAACAGGCATGTAGTACCAAGTGTGTGTGTGTGTGTGTGTGTGTTTCTTCCTGTAGGGAAGACCTCAAATTCATCAGAAAGCAGTTGGTAAACTCCATAATAGTCATGCCACTGTTGCATCAGTGGGCACACACATAAGATGGGCAAGTTTTTTAACCTCTGTGAGCTTCTATCTTTGATTTGTATATGGAGATAATACCAGTCATCTCATAGAAATAAGATACACATTAAATGGGGTGGCCTGTTTCTACCACCCAGTGTAGTGTTTGACGTTCATACAGTAAATAACCATGAATGGCTTTCCATATTGTAAGGCAGGGCTTCTGTTAGCTCTTCTCAGTGAGCATTCATGCTGCCTTAAGAACTGCTGAAACTTTTTTTTTTTTTTTGGTTTCAATACATCTGGACCGCAGTTTCCCCTCCTTGCATTCCTCCCAATCCCCTCCTCCACCCACTTCCCTTCTTCCCCAGATCTACTCCCAGTTTCCCTTCAAAAAAGAGTGCGCCTCCCTGGGATTCCCAACACAGAGTAACAAGATACAATGAAGAATTCATACACTACAACAAACCCTCACAACAAGGCTGGGAAAGGAAGCTTGTGTGATTTATTTTTTTTTAATGTTATTTATTTATTTTTATATCAATCACAGGTTAGGTACTTTGCATCCCAGGCGTAGCCCCCTCCCTCATTCCCTCCCACTCTTCCCATCCCTCCCTCATCTCCTCCCCACCCCCTCCAAGTCCACCAATGGGGGAGGATCTCCTCCCCTTCCATCAGACCCCCCGGATCATCTTGTCTCCTCAGGGCTGGCTGCAATGTCCTCCCCTGGGATCTAGCTAGGTTGTTACGTCCCTGGCCTGTATGGGGGAGGGTCAAAGAGCCAGCCATCGAAGAACTGCTGAAACTTTTACAAGAAAAGAGAGATAATTTAGGAGGTTCAATTATATGAGAAACCACTGATGCAGATTTTAAATTATGAAATGTAAAGCCCTGAAGAGCAGAATCTAAATAATGTTATAGGAATATAAGCTTTAGATAGAATTGTAAAAATTATTTTTGAAAACAAACAAACAAAAATGCTAGAAATGCAAGTTATTCAAAGGTGTGGAAGAACACTTGATCTGGAGTCAGAATATCTTTTGTTTGTGACCCGGATTTGTTTATTTTTCTCTTAGTGGGTGTAGGGTAGGCACTTCACCTCTCTAAGCTTCAGTGTCTTAATGTATAAAAGGGATCATAGTTGTGAATATATGAACATATTTCCAGTGTAGTCTGTCAATACTTAATAGTAAGCTTTTTCTATCAAGATACTTTTTTTTTTCCCCTTATAGGAAGGACAATGAAGGGAAACAACTAAACACTGGGTTCCCAGTGGACTTCACTACATCATTAAAAACAAACAAAAAGTTATCAGTGAATAGAGCATTTGTTTCCTGAAACATTGTGTGGCATTTCAACACAGCTTTCCTTTTAAATGTATCCTGCCAGCCACTAACATGAATGTGCAGTGTATTGAGAAGTTCACAGTACTGTAAAGCCAGGTGTACAAAGAGATACACAGAGCTGCTTTTCCAGGAGCAATTAGCTGATGAAATTGTGCCTGTCTGCAGCGGGCCTGCAATGGGCTCTATTCCCATCGGAATGGGAACACATGCTCCGGTATTTATAAACTGAGAAAGATGTTTGTCAGCATATGTGGTGCACACATTCAGTGGCGCTGAGAGCCAGTAAGAAATAGCCTCCTTGTTTCTGAAGCGCTAACGATGGATTCATAAATTCTGTCAGCAACTCTATTGTTGCGGAGGAGTCTCTCTATAGATGACAATTTCAGCACGTGCAATTTTAATTTTGGGGCAGGCAGAATGCAAGGTCCTGAGTTGGATTCTTGCTCATTCTCCTTTGGGCCTGCTCAGCCTATTCTAGAGGCAAAGGGTCCTGGTGCAAGAAGCAGGATGTCACAAAGAACCCATGGGAGTCAGAGTGTTCAGATTCCTCATCTTTATCTTCTCTACTGCCTAGAACCTGTGACCTAGGGAGACTGTACAGGCATAGCGTCCCCTCATGGCTGAGGCCTGCAGGATTTCTGAATCCTTCTGAGGTTCTCCAGGGTGTTGCTTTGGTGGAAATGGACTCAGGTTTGCCTATATCCTTTGTCTCTGGGCCAGCTTCACACAGAAGAGAAGTGCAAGCTCTCTGCAAGGTTCACAGAATAAAGCCAACCTCTCATCACTGGCCCCTTCTTGTATGCATTGGATCTGGAAGTAATCTAGATTCTGACTTTTAGCTTTGAGTTTTGGCAAATCCTGTTTCTCTAGTTTTCACTCATTCCCTCAGTCTACAGTCTACATGTGACCACATTTTAGACCAATATCTATGTGAATCTACATTAAGGAGTCTCTCATGTCAACCCCAGTCTCCAACTGGCAAGGACTTAGCACAATTGGCTAAAGCCCTGTAGGAAAGGACTTGAGCATCCTTTTTGTTCAATAGAAATATGATACAGGCTACTCTATGTTCTATGCTGCTGTTGGACCATGCTCTGACAATGTTGAAAAGAAAATAGCTCCTGTGGATGAGAAGCTTATAATAGATTGCTTATCAGGTTGATGTATGTGAGTCAAGCAGAAAACAGCACAGGCTCTGGAAGTCAGGCAATTCAGAGCCTGGTTTTCTCACTCTCTTGATGTATAGCTAAGATTAGGTTACTTCACTTCTCTGAAGACTCCCTTTTCTCAATCTTACAAATGGGCTATCGAGGTCCATCTCACAAGGTTAAGACAATTCATATTAAGAGTAATTAGTAGGCACATCTTATGTTTGAACATGAAATGTCTCCTAACAGCTAAAGACTTAATGGGGTTTATTGGCAATGAAGATCTCTGATGATATTTGTGAGTTGGTCCATTGATATTATCATAATTGAACAGATTATTGGGAGTCAATGGAACCAGTAGGAGGTAGGAACTAATTGGAAGGAGCAGATCACAGAGTTCACACCCTTGAAGAGTATCTTGTCTCTATTGCTTCTCTATCTTTGCCTCTCTGTCCCACTCCTTCTCTCCGTCTCCCTCACTCCCCCACCCCCTACTTCCTTACTGCCACAACCTGAGCGGCTCAGTTTCACCAAATGGTCCCTGGCCTGGTGCTCTGTCTCACCAAGGTCCAAAGTGATAGAACCAAGTGACTTATCTTCTAATGTTTCTGAAATTCAGCCAAAATGATTTTTCCTCAGGCGTTTTGTCAAAGTGATAGAAATCTGACAGTGCTCAACATATGCTACTTTCTTTGTGATTTTATTAATTACTAATATGTTCACAGGTAAGCTTTCATTACATGAGCTGAACTTAAACCCTTAACTACTGATGGTGCATGTAAGGAGTATTTAGAGATCCCCTGGGACTTTTCATGTTTTTCAGTGTACCACATACAGAATGGCAGCTGTACTATGGTAATACTGTGTCTGCGTGTTTGACTTTGATGTTTTGTTTGAATTAACCCAATGCTTCCCACTATCTCCACTCATATTCAATACAGTCCTTATAGTCTTAGTGAGAGCAATAAGCCAACATATAAAAACAAAAAGGATTCAAACAGAAAAGGAAGACGTTAAATTATTCCTATTTGCAGATGATATGATCCTACATTCAAAAGACCATAAAGGCTAACTGTACTTGGAGACAGAGGTGGCCATGGGCTGTCGTGTGGGAGCGGGGGACCACTCATTCTGGGCAGGCGCTCTTGACTGCTGAGCCATCTCTCCAGACTTCTCTCACTTCTTAAAGGATCATCATCACCGAATAGTGTTAAACAGGAAACCAAATCTTTAATGTGGGACTGGGGTGGGGAGGGGTGGTCCAGAGCCAAAGTACAGCACTCAGTATTTATCAGAGCTAGAGCCCTTACCTACATCTGTCCATGTTTATCTTATAATTCATTCATTCATTCATTCTGTGCTGACTGTATGATTGGTGATCAGACAGTCTTCCAGACCCTGAATAACAGCTGTATTTTTTTGGGTACCAGCTATTTGTCTTTCCTTCAGCACTTTTATCATACTTATTCCCTTCCCTGATGATGTCTCTTTTTCTATGGCTGCTGTATTCCAAGTCAACTAAAAAATGCTCATCTCATCTACCCCTGTCACTTTTGCTTTTCTGTCCTAACCCAGGCTTCCCAAGTATGGTAAGCTATGATGATTTTCCTTTCCTCAGCATGTTCTTTTCTAGTCCTTGTGGCTAAGCCTCATGTCTGCAACTCTCCTGGAACTGCTCTTTCTAAAATATCACTACTGAGCACATCTGCACCCACACCTTTAGAAACCTTGGACAAACATGCTCCCTCCTTATAATTGTCTGCCCATTCTCTTACATGTATGTGTATATACTTGCACATATGTGTCAGGTACCCAGGCATGCTTGTACATATACTTGCGGATACTAGGAGACAATTTCAGGCATTATCATTCTGTCCCAATATCCCTTGGTTTTTGAGATAAGATCTCTTATTATACTGACTCAGCTAGGGTAGCTGGATAGCTAGCCCCAGGGAGCCACCTACCTTCTTCTTCCAGTACCGGAATTAGAGCACACTTGCCCAGGCCCATTTTTTTTTTTTTTTTGACATAGCTCCTCAGGCTCAAACTTATGTCCTCAGGTTTGCATGAAAGCACTTAGTGACGGTCCCATCTTCCCAGGCGTGACCATTATTGCTGTGCTATTCATGTTCAACTCAACAATTCGCTGTGGTCTCTTCATGATTCTTTCTGTTTGCTGGTCTTGCTTCCCCACTCGTTTTCCCTGAAACAACGACACCCTCTTACATCCCTGTGGCAGCCATTGACCTCCCAGTCCTTCCTTCTGTTCTTTCTGTATTTCTCACACCTGTGCTAGTTAGTGCGACAACAGTTACACAACGAGACAAAGCTCAACCTCTGCTCCAGGGAAACAGCTTTCATGGGAAAGCGGTACCGTCATCAAGGAACTGTAAATAGAAATGAAGCGGTTCATCTATGACCAGTGTGGGTACGAGAATAGGCAGCACCAATTCTTCCCGCAAGAAGTGAGGTGCAAATTGAGATTGAAGGAAGAATGTGAGTTAAGAGGCAGTTAAAGGTAGTTAAAGGGGAATGTTCTTGGCAGAGGCAATGGCATATGCAGAGTGCCTGGGCAGCAGAAGCCACTGCATTGCTGAGTCAGGCTGGGGTGGCTTCCTGGGAACTGGAACAAGTGAAGCTGAGAGGTGGCTGGGCAGACTACATGTGGGCTAGCAAGAGTTCTGCCCTTTACCCTGTGAGTATTTGAGAAGTCACATGACTGAATTTTAAGTTTGCCTTCAAGTGGCTGGAGAATAGAGAAAGGTGGAGACCAGCTGGAAATGTAGATGGAATAGTGTAGCTTGTTATAATTGAACATGATAGTCACCAATAGCAGAGTCTGAAGGTCACTTCAGCGTCTGTCAGTCTCAAAGTCAAGGTTCAGCTATGCAAAAGCTCTGCTCCTCAGAACAAGGGACTTCATGGGATTCCTGAGGAACTGCTGTCACATATGGCTGTTTATCTAGTCATTTCTTTACCAGTGAGGAGGCACCAGTGAGACTGCATGAGCCAGCGGCTAAAGCCAGACACTAACCTGCCCAGATCTGTGCACCACTGCTCGGAGAAGGCTGGCCTTCTATCTGCTCTCTTTGACCTTTGCAAGATGAGTAGCTTCCCTTTTTGCATTCAGAAGACCGTGCTACTGCTGGCCCGGCTGTGGGAGTTTCAGGCTGTCTCGGGTCTACGAGATCACTTTTAACTTCAAGCCTAGGGGTTCCGCCTGTGCATGATGAGTGCATGCATTTATGATCATTAAATTCTGTAACTGAAATGTGCAATGGAGTGAGTGTTGGATTGTGAAGCATATCTCTCATTTTCCCAGTGGTTTCCCTCTCCCCTGGTTATATGGATAAGGAAGGAGCTCAGAGCCTTAATTTCACTTTTCTTTCTGTGATAAAATACCCCGACGGGAAGCAACTCAGTATAGAAAGAGTTTATCTTTCCTTCCTATTCTAGGTTATGGCCCATCACAGCAGGGAAGTCAAGGCAGCAGGAATTGAAAACAGCTATTCCTATCACGTCCACAGCCACGAGCAGAGCAAGAAATAAATAAATGTGCGTACTCCTGCCTGCTGCTCAGTTTGCGTTCTCTATTTGTATGTAATTCAGGGCTTATCCCTGAGAGAGGTACTGCCCACCTAGGGTCTGGTCCTCCTACATCAGTTAGCTCAGTCAAAACGGGCTCCTCACCCTCCTCACTCATGCCCACAGCCCAACTTGATCTAAACGGTTGTCCCCACGGAGCCTCTTCCAATGTAGTTCTAGATTTTGTCAAATTGACAAAAGTGAATCGTTACACTTCACAAATTTTGGTTGAGTTAATATGTAATTTATGTCAGGAAACTTTACCTTGCAAAAATATGCAGAGCCGGCAAGTAGAGGACAAATGGACTTAGAGCACACGGGGAGAAATCGTAAATCTAAGGAAGGACTTTGGTGGACACTGCTTCGGTGCGGCAGACAGAGAAAGGGTGGCATTGGGAGATCATTTGCAAGGACAATAAGAAGTAGGTGGACAACTTTGCTTCCAAATGTGGGGAAAGACAGGGAGAGCTTCAGTAAAAAAAGATTTCACGGGAGGTTTTCCCTGTGTTCTGTGGAGCTATTCTGCTTTTAGTTCTTTCTACAGTTTACTAAAGTCCCGCATTGTTGCTCAAGGTCTTGTCTTTGCAGCTGGACAACCTTATGTATTACATGGTTGGAGAGGTAAAAGCATGGCTCGAGGAAGCCCAGACATTCTGCTTTCCAAATCTATGCTGATGTCTGGATTGTTTCTCTGCTCTGTTTCTGGCTGGATCTTAGGGTTGGCACTAAGCTTCGTAGGATTGCAGGGTACAATGGAACATCAGCAGAACGATTTTAAATAAACACATCCATCAGCCCTTTCTGAGCTCAAAATAAAATTATAAGCTGTCAGAATTGGAGAGCTTCACAAAATCGTTTAGCATTTCACAGCCAAGGAACCTGAGACACACTGAGGGGATATCATATGACATCACACCATTTCTTAGAAAAAAAAGAGAAGCATAACCTTAAAATTCTTAATTCCTAGGACAAAGAGATCTTTCCTTTTTGTGCTTCTCTGGAGTTCTGCTCCCATTCTTAGGTCTAGGAATCGTAGTGGATGAATAAGAAATACCGTTTATCTGCTGAAATCCTTTTGGTTGTAAACAACAACAACAACAAAATGTTTCTGGATGACATACGCTTTAAGAGGAATTCATTAGAGAATTGATGGTGGGCAATACACCAATGAAGGTGCCAAACCCTGAGCCACGGGTGAACAGGCAGCCATGGTCTGAGAAGCCCATGTGCTGATTGGGGGTTTGAGATCCATATTATTCCTGGGTTCTTTATATATATATATGTATATATATATATATATATATATATATATTTAACTCTTATTAAAAATCTTCAACTAAGCCAGGTGTGGTGGCACACTGCTGTAATCTCAGCACTAAGGGAGGAAGAGGCTGGAAGATCTCTGTGAGTTCTAGGCCAGCCTGGTCGACAAAGTGAGTCCAGGACAGCCAAGGCTACAGAGAAACCCTGTCTCGAAAAAAAAAAATCAACTAGGAGCATGTTAAAGAATAAAAACATTATAATGGCGTTGGGGACATGAGTCAGTAGGTAAAGTACCTGCTAAGCTTGAGGACCTAGGAGCATTGGCATGTCTCCATAGCTCTACAGAAAGATGGAAAGTAGAGACAGGACAATCTCCAGAAACTCACAGGTCACCTAGTCTGTCATACGCAACATCGGCAAACAACCCTCATCTCAAAAGACCCCCTCTCAAGCAAGGTGAAGGGCAAGGATTGGCACCCAAAGTGGTCTTCTGAACTGGAGTGTGCAGGGTTGGGATTGCAAACACAATACAACACCACAACACAACACAGACATTAAATATATATATAAAAAATACAGCGATTCTTATCTATTTAAAAGTAAATCAGGACTTTCATGGGTAACAAGAACTTTTGCCACCTGTGGATTAAAATTATGGACACAAGATTTGTGTCTTATAAAAATTCCTATATTGGAGCCCTGATTCACAATGCTACTATGGTCCCTGTTGAAGGGGCCTTTTGGAGGCAGTTAGGGCTTCTGGAGGTCAGGAGAGTAGGGTCCTTATGATGGAGTTGGGGTTTCTGTAAGGAGAGACAGAAGACTTTTCACCTCTGTCATGGGAGGACACCTAATATTGTGGCCATTTGATTCTCCCAGGATCTTGATATTGGACCTCCCTCTATACTCATGACAGATAATGTCAGAAATGAGCCACATGAAAGGGTCACTTCATGAATGGTTGGTTTGCAAACACACTGAAGACAAGGGAGTTAGGAAGCCACATGCATATGTCTGAGAGACTTGTCAGTTCTGGGGCCTGAGCTCCAGCCATTCCCGCTCCCACCACTCAGCAGAGCCAGTTTGGAGGCATAGAATAGTTAACTTTCTATTTTTATGTTGGCTGGCTTGTTGGCATTTGTAACTGAGAGTGCCATGAGCCTATGTGGGCAGGACAAACTGTTCGGGGAAGCATTTGGGGTGATGAATCTCTATAGAACCCCTGTACTCCTCTCTCATTTTAAACACTTGCATCTTTCTTTGATGTGCCACGATTCAACTTCAGTTTCCTTTGAATGCAACTCCATGCAGAGGCTGGCCCATGTGGGGCTCCGCAGAACTTATCAAATGCTTTGCTGAGGCAATTCAAGATGCGATTTCACCCAGTTTTCCCTCTATTAGCCTTCAAAAACCTATTGCTAAACTGCCAGATATAAAAAACATTTCCTGTGTCCCACCTCTTCGAGTAGCCAGCGAAACAAACTTTGGCCAACTCTTACCTGCTATTTGATTTCACGTATCCTAAACAACACTATAGAAGAAGGCTTGTCACCAGCTCAGAAGCAGAGGAGAGCTGACGATCTTGCCCCAGGGTGAATCCAGGAGTTCCTATGCTTGCTCTGTGCACCATGGCTGTGTAATGCAAAGCTTTCTACTGAAGCCCTACTGGGTACTTTCCCTGCATCTTTTAAAGGGATAGCATAGTCACGTGCCTGAATTCTACTGTGGATTCCCATTAATCTTTCCTTTGACAGGCACGACTCCCCTCCCTTCATCCTAGCTTCTATCTCTAGTTACCATTTTGAGCTATATGTTTGATTTCAGGGCTGGCTGGTCTCTGGAAAGGTTTTTTTTTTTTCCCCCTTCCTCCATTAAAGCAAGTAATTTCAAGCCTGCAGCCTATTAATTATAGGATTCCTCCATTCAGACAAATCTCCGTAGGCTATGACTGCTAGGTTATGAGATGGCCACGTTAGAAAAATCTGACATCTGTTTGTGACATGTGTTTGTGAAAATGGGGGCGTCTTCCTGAAGAGTTTAGAAACATTCATATGCTCCCTCTCTTGAGTCTTCAGTCACCTCCTTCAATTATATCTTTTGGAGATCCAGCTAGTAGCATGAATAGAATCTTAAGATAATTTTATTTTCTGCTAAGACCCAGCAATTTATAAAGATATTTCCCCATGTAGTTTCACCATTGTTTTGGGAAGAAAAAATAAGGGGGGGGGAATAGAATTTATCTTATTCCTTCCATGGCCTGATACACAAGGTTGGATTACTTTATTTAGAAGACTAGTTCAATCTTGACTGAGTCATCATAGCTGTGTTGATTCTTTCCTTCTGTTGTTCTTGGATCATTAACAATGAGAATCTCTCTTGTTACTGGAAGATTGACTGCATAGCAAACTTGGACAGAGAAAAGCACAGCTAGGAGATGGAGAGAGAGAGAAAAAAGATTTGTTTGGTGTTGGTTTTCAGAGACAAATTTTCACGTAGTTCCCAGGCTAGCCTTACGTGTGCAATGTAGCTAAGGCAGCCTTGAACTCCTAATCCTTCTATAGCCATCTCTCAAGTGATGAGATTATACATATGTACCACCACACCAAGGTTCTAAAGACATCATTAAATTTTTTGTTCGAGCACATTTAAGCTACCTCTAGCTCCTGTACTTTTAGCTACCTTCGACAACATACACCATACTTATTGACTCTTTTCTTTGAATTAAGTTTTATTATTTGCATCTGAAAGAGTCCTACCTGATACAACTGCTAACCATTTTATCATGGAAGCATTTGGTTCAATCACCTGTATAATTTATTTCTCTCTTGTCTTTGCATATCAGCTAGTCTAGTGGTCTACAGAGTGGACAGTAGTTGGGACACCCTCCTTCTATGTAGGGAAACAGGCAGGTGATATTCAGAAAATTGGGGAGGCCTGTCATACAAGTTTCTAGATAAAAAACAAACCAGTTAAATATGAGCTTCAGATAACTGAACATGTGAGTGATATCTACAACTACAAGTTAATTGTTCATTCAAAACTCAAATTTAAGTTTCATGTATTGTACCGGGGAAACCTAATCTCATTAAATGACTGTGGGTATGTTCATTTTGGTTCGGGTGTGATGTGTTCCCTTATAGGCTCATGTGTCTGACCTTATGGTCTCCAACTGGTGGCACTGTTTGGGAAGTTTATGGAACTTTTAGGAGGTGGAGCCTTGCTGGAGGAAGTAGGCCACGTAGGGCGGGCCTTCACAGTTTACAGCCAGGCTTTACTTCCTCTTCATTCTTCTCCTGGGCTACATACAGAATGTAATCAGACACTTCTTGCTGCCCTTAAACCTTTCCGACTTCAATGGATTGTATCTTCTTGGAACTTAGAGGCAGCATGTAAAGTTCACTAGTTTAATGCATAAGGTAATGTTTGAGATTTCTAAGGTTAGGGAATCATTGTAGCTGGGTGTCTTTCAGATTTAGCAAGGTGTCTTGAATTGAATTTTTTTTATTGGTTCCATCTGGATACCTTATTCACCCTTTACCCTACTTGCTCCAGATGACAGGGTGCCTACATTTTTGGTTCGAAAGGATTCATCCTGTTTTCTTGCTCTGTAGTCAAAGAAGAAACACCTGTGTTCTAGCTTCTTAAATGGGTGTTTGTAGAGGAAGGTGTCAGAGTTCATGATGGGCTATTTGGTAGCCTGTGTGGGTGGGGAAGGCAGCCCTGGTGAACTAATAATTTAGGAGGTTCTCTTGCTTGTTGGGCATTGAGGAGAAGCTTCATGTTCCTTTAACTCATTCATTCTTTTATAAAATGGAGAGATTTCACTTGTTCTCATTCTAGAAATAAAGAAGTGTAGAACTCCAAAGGTGATTTGATGTAAAGACTCCAGGGTAACTTGATCCGTGCATACCGTTTTTTGAGGAAGAGGATGGACCTGGTGTCTGGTTGCAGAGTGCATTTCAGGGCTCTGAGATGGAGGGCCAGAAAGACAATGGCTGCTTTTGGACCAGAGAACCTGTGGTCCTTACTGTCTGCCCACATGCAGCTGTGGGGAGTGGATATTTTGACCAATTTCTCTTCTGTGCTTTTCCTTAGGATGTTAATTAAAGCGAAACAGATGGTTCTCAAATGATGAAAAATGCACAAACGCATTCGTGATTAGAGAAATGGAAATGAAACCCCACAATACTTCTCATGTATCAGATGAACAAAGATTAAGAAGTGTAACAACATACCCCATTAGCAGGAAGGACAGGGTGGGAAGCAGCTGGAACAGGTCACTAGGCAAGTACTTGGCAACTTCATACAGAACCATCTGCACATTTACTCTCTCTCTTTGTGTATGCATGAGCATGTGTGTGCATTTGTGCATATGTGCACATATACACATATTTGCTTGTTTCTGAGCATCTGACTCTATCATTTTCCATGTTAATTTTTTAAGGGAGGGTCTCTCACTGAACCTAGAGGTCCTTATCTAGTGTAGACTGGCTGGCCAGTGACCTTGAGGGATCTCTCTCCCTCCCTTCCGTATTCTGGGTTTAGAGACATACACCGTGGTGCCCAGATTTTATGTGGGTGTTGGGGCACTGATCTTAGGTCCTCATGTTTGCACAGCAAGCACATTCCCCATAGAGCTGTCTTCCTCAGCCTGGCACTTATCTTTTGATAAAGCAAACTCATTTGTAGATGAACATTGATTTTATTTTTCACTGTGATACTGTTTTCAGCAGTAAGACACTGACCTTTGGTTTAATTAATAATATTGTACCAATGTTAATTTTTCACATACATAGTCTTATACTTTTTTTGTGCTTTAATAAGATGCTAACATTCAGGCAAGCTAGGTGAAGGATTCTTTTCTTACTTTATAATGTGTCTGTAAATTTAAAGTTACACAAAAAGTAAAAAAGTTAAATAATGAAAGCAAGGCATATTTGCCCTCACCTGATGTGCGGTATGATCAATGGTCAGGACTGGGAAAGCCACGAATGAAATTACCAAATTCCACTTCATTGAGTCCAGTGCATTCTGGAGGGAAGGGTGAGGTTGAGCAGGGACTGGACTTTGGGGACGTTACCTCCATGGCGAGAGTGGAAAGGAAGCAGGCAGGTATCAGGTACAAAGTTACTGAAGCTTTAAGGCGCTGTAGCTTATTGCAGGGCAAACCTGCCCAGACAGCTGGTGTCTAAGGCTCAAAATCAAGTCTGTGATGGATGTTCTTAGAAGTACCTCCATTACTTTAAAGTCCCCTCTCATGTGTGTGAGAGATTTCCTAGCCCTTTCCAAGTCACAGGTTATTTTTGTCAGATATTCAAATGCCCCTAACCATCAAAATAATTTGCAATTCCTCTAGTTCTGTGGCATTTTACAAAAGCTATGAAATACTTAGGTTGAAGAATATGGTTTTTTTTTTCTCCCATATGATTTGCTCCAAATTCAATGCTCCTGGTTTTAAATGTATATGGTTGACAGATGGATCAGAATGTCCTCAGTCAGGGAGACTTAGGTGTTTTTATCATTCCTAATTTATACTTTATTGGAAAAGACAGATTGGCCTTTTATTTGCCATCCTGAATGATTTTGTCTGAGCTGGGCTCTGGATTTCAGCGATAACTCACCAAAATATTAAATCCTTTCTCTCATGGTGACAGAAGGAATTAATGAGTGTCTGGGGACTCTTTTAACTTGGTGGAATCTTTAAGTTTATTTATACTATGCCCTTGCTGCTAGCTTCTGAGAGTCAGCTAAGACATGGGTAGGCTTGGGTGAGATGTCCCTCCCTGCAGTGTGGATACAACTCACAAGCCCTCCTTTTCTGGATCCCTTTTGGAGCTAGAAGGTATGTGAGCTAGGTTGATATCACTGCTAAACTCAAGAAAGGTAAATATCTTGCCTAAGGTCATATGCCTAATAGACAGTGGAGCTGGGGTCTGACTGTCAGCCTTCAAGCCTGGGGAGCGTTTTCCTAAGTTTACCACTTAACACACAGAGAACAACCTTCTCAAGTTTGCCACTTAGCTGAAGCCTGCTATGAACGCTTTCCTTTCTAAAGAAGTCATTCTGAAAGATGCCTCATTTGCTAGTTCTCACAGATTGGTCCATGCAGGGAGTTCCAGAACAAGCCCGGCCTCACCATCTGTGAGCTTTAGAAACCCATGGCCTAGCACAGTACAATGGGGATTGCTAATGACGGTTTCCTTTCCCCTGTTCTTGCTAGGGGAAGGCTCTGTGTGTGTGTTTCACAAAAAATAAATAAATAAATAGATAAATAAATAAAAGCAAAGTTTGAGATCACAGAAGCCCATGAGCTCTGCATCATCATCACATTCCTTGGCTAAATGAATTGATCTCTTCATGCTTCTGTGATTTTTAAAATGAAATGGGGACAGCAATACCTATGATATAGACTTACTGGAAGATTGAGTGATATAATGTAGAAAATGCACCCAGCACACAGTAGGCATTGAGTAAACAGTTATAGTTATTCTGACAAGCATGACTAATTCTCATCTTCACATCACCCTATCTGTCCCTTCTCAGGGCTGAGGGTATTTCCAACAAAGAACAAAGTTTCAAAACTTGCTACCGCTTGAAATAAATTTCACTCCTAGAAGACTGAAACTCTACAAAGGAGAAAAATGGTGGCCAGCCTGGGCTTTTGTGCAGGTTTTATTTGTATGCACAGCCAAGTGAGTCTTCTTTGTTTGGAAGATGAGTTTCATTCTAATGGTGCCAGCAGATCTTTCAAAAATCTCCTAATTGCCATTCCTCATATGCTTCACACTGAGACAATAAAAGAATGTGGTAGCCCCTTCAGATTGCAAGTGGAGATGGGTATGCATTTAAAAACATTCAACTTCCCCGAGTCATCCTGGTCCACACGGATGTACAGATGTGTTGTTACATTGCAGAGTCAGCAACACCAGCTGCTGGTACTGTAGATGGTATAATGCTACAGGTCCATCTTGAGGTACACTGAGCTTCCTGGCCTCCATGTTTGATATCTATTGCTATGGGATAGTGTGTGCCCCAAGGACTCACTTTTGGAAGACTTGATCTTCCAGGTGGCAATGTTAAGAGGTGTCAATAAATGTTGGCAATGATGAGAGGACAAAGGGAACCTTATACACTGCTGGTGGGACCATCAATTAGGATGAAAGGCTCTCAAAAAATCTAAAGCTAGAATTATCATATGAGTTAGCTATACTGTTTCTGGGTAGTTAGGGATATTATTGCTATGAAGAGACACCACAACTAAAGCAAGTTGGGGAGGAAAGGCTTACATTTCTAGATCATAGTCCATCATTGATGGGAGCCAGGGCAGGACCTCAAGTGGGACTTGAACCTGAAGGCAGGAGCTGATGTAGAGGTCATGGAGGAATGCTGCTTACTGGTTTGCTTCCCAGGGCTTGCTCAGCCTGTTTTTTTTATAGAACACAGGACCACCAGTCCAAGGACGACCCCACCCACAATGGGCTGGAGACTCCCACATTAATCACTAGTTAAGAAAATGCCCTACAGGCTTGCCTACAGCCCAATCTCATGGAGACATTTTCTCAATTCAGGATCCCTTGTCTCACTTGATTCTAGCTTTTGAGAAGTTGACACAAAACTAGCTGGCACACTGGGTTTTTACCTAAAAAGCTTTTAATCAATGCAGCACAGAAGTACTTTCACATCCCTGTCTATTACTACATTGTTGACAATAGACAAGTTATGGAATTGGCCTAGGTGTCCATTAATGAATGAATGGAGAAGGAAGAATTTGGTTTCTCTATATAATGGAGTTTTATTTAGCCATGATAAAGAATGAAATTATGTTGTCTGCAGGAAAATAGGTGCAATTGGAGATTATCATATTAAGAAAATTGAGACTCAGAAAGACAGATACGGCATGTTCCGTCTCAGTTCTGACTCTGAGATTTTTAAAAATATAGATACATGTAATCATATATGGTATCTAGGACATGAAATTAGAAGCAGGACTCTCTGGGGGAGTGGCTATGATTAAAGGGAATGGGGATATGCACATGGTCAAAATAAATGATATCCAAGTATGAAAATGTCTCCATGAAACTTGCCACTATGTACAATGAATGGTAGTTCGTGTGTGTGTGCATGTGTGAGTGTGCACACACCTGTGGAACAGCAGTTGCATGAGGTATTTTTCTGGCTCTCTCCTCACCAAATCAAGACAGGGTCTCTCACTTGAAACAAGCCAGAGCTTGCTGATCTGGTTGGTTTCGGTATTGGTTTTTGTTTTTGTTTTTGTTTTTGCTTCTTGACCATGGGACGTATGCTCACCCAGCTTTGTGTACATGCCAAGACCCAAACTCAGGTCTCCACACTTTCAGGAGCAATTACTTTCCAGACCGAGCCATCTTCCAAGGCCTAAAACTTATTCTTCTAACATTAGTGGCAAACCAGAAGATGACATTGGGTAACGTTAACATTTTGAGAAAAAAAAAAAGAATTTGTATTTCATGCTTGTACAAGCAGCTAAAATGTCAGTAAATCATAAAAATAAAATAAAGACAAGTTTAAGTTCTAAGTAAGCTCTATTTTTAGTCTGTTTTGCAGGGCACTTCTAAAAGATAAACTGGAACACAGGAAATCCCTAGGAAGACAGAATCCAGGAACCAGAGTTCTTCAGGAAAAAATTGGGGGAGGGGTGATTCCAGTAATGTTGTGGTAAGGAAAGCCCAGCATGCAATTCAGGTAGCAGGCAAATGGGCAGCCAGGCCAGGATGGAGCAAGAAACAGGCACCCAGGTATGGCCCCTAGAAGTGTGTGTACACTCATGTGCAATCATCCCTGTGTCTGCCATTTTCTACCCACTGTGCCAAAATACCTGAGCATATTAACATGAAAGAAAGAAAGTTTTGTTCGGGCTTTTGGTTTTAGAAGATTTAGCCCATGGTGATTGGCCCCTTTGCCGTTATGCATGTAGTGAAACAGAATGTCATTGCTGGGAGGGTAAGGAAGCTGTTGGCCTCACGGTGGCAGGGTAGCAGAGTGAGAACAAGAAAGATGGGAAAGGTCCAAGGTATTGCCTTCAACAGTAAGTGCTCTGTGACCCACTTCTTCTAACTAGGCCCCACTTCTTGTGACCCATTCAACTGTGAGTTCATTAACAGAAGAAGCCATTGATGACGTTATTATCATGGTGATCTAGTAACCTCCCAATAGTACCTCAACTTGGGAACCAGATCTCAAATACCCAAGTATGTTTTTTTGGGGGGGGTATTTTCTGATTAAATCACAGTGCAACATATATGAAAAGAACACACAGATTACTTGATGCATCTGATATTTAAAAGAATATTTCCTCATGGTTGGAGCATATGTGAAAAACTGTATGTTAGATGCGTTTAGAAAACCTAAAGTAATTATTCTTTTCCAGGAATTACGTAGATTTCTCAGAAAAAGGGGTTGGGATCATGGTGCCTATCTCTTCTGCGAATAACGTTCTCATATTTCTTAGAGTGTGAACACTGAATAATGATTTAACTGGAAATATGACAACACATATTTGAAAACCGGACAATGTGTGTGCACACATCTGGGGCTCGTCTCTCTATTGTCATTAGCGATAAGCCAGCAGATAATGTCTAAGCACCACAATAATCGGGATACAGTGAACGTGCTCTTCAGAAGCGTGGCTTAGGATACATTAGATGGCTCAGAACAGTAGCCTTGGGGCTGAGGGCTCGGGCAGGAAGACCCAGGCAGAGGGCTGAGTTTCATTTGCTTTCATTTTTCTTTCTTTTTTCTTTTGATTGTACCTCTAACCACCCTACAACCGTCAACACCTGCCCCAGGATTTCATTGTTGGTCTTAGAATGAAAAGATTGTCATTAACTCTGTAATGCTGCTACCAAAGATGACTGGCTTCTCCCACACTTCTTACTAGGCTTCTAGAGAATGGTTTCTTTGAGGGGACCAAGCTCTCTCTCTTTCACACAGAAATCAGAAATCAGTTGTGAACCAAAGAACCCGAAAAGAGCTGTTAACTGGCCATGAAGTAGTTCTTGGTAAAAAGTGACTTGGAAAATCTGCAGAGACAACAGGGCATGTTTATTATGGAAATGCTGGTTGTGCTATGACAACCCTTCAAGAGGTTTACATGTCTCTATGCTTTTAGAAAGGAGATCCTGGTTGGACACACTTCTGTTAGCTCAGTGAGTAGTGGCAGATGGATAATGGACTGGAAGGTTTTCTCTGTTCTGGGAATTGAAACCAGGAGGGTTCAGAGGCAGTGTGGTGTTGACATTTGATTTTCTGTGTAACTTTTCTGCCTCTATTATCCCACTATTGAATGTTTCCAGGGGAATGAGGAAGGCTTCCTTCGGATCAATGTACCTGTTCTTTTTCTAGCTCTCTCTGGCTTTGTCCCTTTCCCCCTTCTCCACCCAGTATAAGTTTTGCTTCCAACAAGCTCCCATAGTCTTTGTTCTTTGCAGCTCAGACTATATGGATCCTGTTATCACCAGCCAAGGATGGGAGAAAGACACTGTCTTAATCAGTGTTTTATTGCTGCGAGGAAACACCGCAACCAAGGCAATGCTTATGAAATAAAGCATTTAATTGGGCCTTGCTTACAGTTTCAGAGGGTTACTCCATCACGGCAGGGAGCATGGTGGCTTGCAGGCAGGCATGGTGCTCCAATAGTAGCTGAGAGATTTACATCCAGATGTGCAGGTAGTAGTGTGCACAAGACAGAGAGAGAGAGAGAGAGAGAGAGAGAGAGAGAGAGAGAGAGAGAGAGAGAGAGAGAGAGAGAGAGAGACTGGGGACTAAGCATGCAAATATATATGCCTATGGGGGAGGGGCATTCTCATTCAAACCGCCTAGAACACTTTTCTGCTTTTCACCCACATGAATGTGGCTTCATCAATATACAGTGGCTTTAGTTCCAAACAGGCTTTATGGACATCTTGCCCATTAAGGCAAATCCTATTTACTTCTGAGTGATGATTGCTGAGGGCTCAGGCATGTATTGTGCCACTGGCTAATTGAAAACTACTTCCTGCTCTCTGCTGTTTCTCGCCACAGACAAATGAAGATGCATCTGACAGGACTCCTTGTTGTGGGTTTTGTGTCTTAGCTTAGCTCTAAATATTTAAAGCAGCCCACTCTTCATTAGATGCCCTGAAGTGAGCTTTTCAGTGTGGAATGACTTGCTCTCTCTATTAAAACTCCTTGAACTTTTCTAAGTGGCTGAATAAAAGAATAGGTATTTATAAGTCTGGGCTGCAGCTGGCTGTTGAACTACTAGGAATATTTTTGTTTTCTGTAAGTCTTCTGAGGAATGTCCAGTATGAGTATTGCTCATTTTATGCTTCTCCACCTTTTTCCTTTGGCTATAGTCTGGGTTGTTTGGGCATGCCTGTAGAACCTCTTGGGCTAACAACTAAATTCAATGTAACTCATTCCTTGCACTGGAAAATTTATTTCTTGATGAAAGCTGTTCAGTTGGTACTCTGTCTCTGTTCTTTGGTGATTTCACTTATATCACCTTCACATATGTATATATTTTTGGAAGTTTCTGCAGTATTAGGTTTCTGTAGGACCCATACAGTGGCCCTTACTTTTACTTGCTGGGAAAATTTTGATTGAAGTACAACTAGCCCAAGTCACTGAGCATTTTCAGTTCCATTGATATTTCCCCTCAGAATTCCCACAGCACTTACTCTTCTGCTATTCAGTTAGCACTTAGTTAAGCAAGGATGGGAAAGGATGGAAATGATTAACTTGGGAGTGTTCAGACCTCTTCCTCGCAAATGAAAATCTGCTCTTGGCAGCAGAGTGTGACACCCACCTCCCAATCTGCTGCCGAGAAGTTTTTCTTCACTCTAAAAATCTGTAGTGGAGAAAAGAGAGAGGCGGCAGGAAGAGGAGGGGAGTGAGGAAAGGTGCAAGGGACTTCAGGTAATTTGCAAATGAGAGAGACAGAGTGACAGGAAATGAGAGGGAGATGGACAGACACACAGAAAGAGAGAGTTTTGGATAGTTGGATATTGGGAGTTATTTGAGTTGGTCCTGGTAGTGCAGGTCTGAAATCCCAGCTATTTTTCAGGTTGAGGCTGGAGTCTTCCAACCCCAAAGCCAGAGTGGGCTGCAATGTGAATTCAAGGGTAGCTTGGACACCTTAGTAAGGATATAGCCCAGTGATAGAAAGCTTGCCCAGCATATGCAAGAACTTAGGTTCAATCCTGGTATCTTAAACAAAAAAGAGTGCAATCATTTGAAATGTTTTTAAGAGGTTGATGTTTTCCCTAGCTCTTCATAAGCTGTGGACACTATGGTCACAATTCTCAGACAGTCATGGGTATAGACCACTGTACAACACTGGCTTTATTTTATTTTAATCCATGTAACCATTATTTCCCCCTTTGTTCACATCATCTCCTACCTGCCCATTCTTGTGCACCGGAGGCTCCATTTCCAACCCACAGAATGAATTCTGTGGGGCACAACATAGTCAGGTTGACCCACATTTAATCTCTACTTCCCTTCCCACAATGACACAGACCCCTCAGCTTCTGGCATTCCACTTCAGTAACACACACAGAGGAAACACAAGCCATCCATCCTCCTGAATGCTTGGAATGTCCCTTGAAGCCCTTGAACATAACATATCTTCTCAAACCCCGTGGACAGTATGGAGTCTTTCTTGAGTTTGGAAAGATACTGCTCAGGAAAGCATGGTGGACAAGGATGTTTGCTCATAATTGTCTGAGGTTAGTGATGCTAACCAACTTGACAAAGGCAGAAGTCAAATCCTACTGGGATCCAGCCATCTGTTGTGCGCCTCAGGAGCAAGGCCACAGCAGAAGTGTTCTGCCTTAATAGGGAGCTGGACTTTATCTGTAACGATTTGAAAATTTTAGCATAACAGATCACTCGCTTATATTACTGTTTTTCAATGCTTTATTTTTTAATGCTTGGACCATCTGTAGATTCTGTGTATCAAATTAGGTCCTTCTTCTCACCCCTCTGGTTGACTACAGGGAGACGTAGTGGCCATTCCCTAGTTCTTCTCTTGTTAGAGACTAAAGAGAAACTGTGTACAAGGTTGACTGGGCTGATATCAGGATATTTGGTGAGACTATGAGTAACAGCTCCAACACCATATGTGGAAATTTCAATAAAAAGCCAACAAAAAGAAGGGTTGGATACTCAAGTAGACACAGTAGACAGTCCTACGAAGAGCAAGAGCAGTGAATAACTACATTTCATGGTTTCTGGACATGAGATGTGCGGCCTACAATGACAAAAACTTCATCATAGAAATGGAGCATCTAGAGTGTCAGCTGCATGGGATTATCTCTACTTGAAATTCTGAGTTGATTTTTGGTTTTGTTTTGTATTTTTTTAATTTAATTTTTTTACAATTTATTCAATTTATATCCCTGATTGTAGTCCCCTCTCTCATCTCCTCCTCCTCCCACCCTCTCCTTTCACTGTATTCCCTTTTCCCAGGCCAATGAAAGGGGAAGTCCTCCTCCTTTGACATCTGATCCTAGCTTATCAAGTCTCATCAGGACTGCCTGGATTCTCTTTTCTCTCTGGCCTGGCAAGGCCTTATCACCAGGAAAAAGTGATCAAAGAGCAGGCAACCAAGTTCAAGACAGAGAAAGCCCCTGCTCCCTTTACTCAGGGACCCACAATGGAGACTGAGTTGCCTATGGGCTACATCTGATCAGGGGGTTTAGGTCGTCTCCATGCATGATCCTTGATTGGTGTAAGACCACCTGGACCCTCTGGATCCTTCTATTTCCCCTCTTCTTCCATAAGACTCCCTGTGTTCTGCCCGAAGTTTGGCTGTGAGTCTCAGCATCTGCTTCAATCCTCTGTTGATTGTTGCCTTTCAGAGGACCTCTATGGTAGGCTCCTGTCCTGTTCCCTTTCTTCCACTGATTCTGGTGTCTATCCTGTTTGCCATCCTTAATGAGATTTAAGAATCCTCCCTAGGATCCTCTTTGTTGTTTAGCTTCTTTAGGTCTGTAGATTGTAGTATGGTTATCCCATATTTTATGGCTAACATCAGCTTATAAGTGAGTATATACCGTGTGTGTCTTTCTGGGCCTCAGTTACCTCCCTTAGGATGATCTTTTCTATTTCCATCTATTTGCCTGCAAATTTCATTATTTCCTTGCGTTTAATAGCTGAGTAGTATTTCTTTGTGTAAACGTGCCACAATTTCTGTATCTGTTCTTCCATTGAGGAACATCTAGATTGTTTCTGGATTCTGGCTATTACGAATAAAGCTGCTATGAACATAGTTGAGCAAATGTCCTTGTTGTATGGTTGAACATCTTTCAGGTATATGCCCAGGAGTTGTATAGCTGGGTCTTGAGGTAGCACTATTCCCAATTTTCTGAGAAGCACCGAATTGATTTCTAAGGTGGTTGTACAAATTTGCACTCCTATCAGCAATGGAGTAGGGTTTCCCTTTCTTTACATCCTTTCCAGCACATGTTGTCACTTGAGTTTTTTTTTAATCTTAGTCATTCTGATTGGTGTAAGATGAATCTCAGAGTCATTTTGATTTGCATTTCCCTGATGACTTAAGGGTGTTGAGTATTTCTTCAAGTGTTTCTATGCCATTTGATATTCCTCTGTTGAGAATTCTCTGCTTAGTGTTGTACCCCACTTTTAAATTGGGTTGTTTGGTTTGTTGGTGTCTAATTTCTTGACTTCTTTATATATTCTGGATATTAGTCCTCTGTCAGATATAGGGTTGGTGGAGATCTTTCCCCAGTCTGTAGGCTGTTGTTTTGTTGTATTGTCAGTGTCCTTTGCCTTATAGAAGCTTTTCAGTTTCATGAGGTCCCATTTATTAATTGTTGATCTTAGAGCCTGAGCTGTTGGTGCTTTGTTCAGGAAGTTGTCTCCTATGCTAATAAGTTCATGTCTCTTCCCCACTTTTTCTTCTAACAGATTTAATGTGTCTGGTTTTATGTTGAGGTCTTTGATCCACTTGGACTTTAATTTTGTGCTGAGTTGAGTTTTTAAAGTGCTTGTAGTCAAATATTATGACCCTTCTTCTTTGTCTTTGTCTTCATCTTTTCTCTCTTCTTCATCCTCCTTTCTACTATCTTCTCAATAAATTCAGTTTCTTTCAGGAGGCTCCATCCCATAACTTAGGCTCTGACTTTACTTTAGCTTAAGCTTGATAAAATATGGTAATTGTTTAAGTGCAGCTGTTTACATTATTTTATATTCTGATGAATTTTAATTAAAAAGACAAACTTTCAACTTTCTTTAAAGGGGACAAATATTTGAGGTTGTGACCATTTCCAAGAATCTCTTGAAAGGCAGAAAGGTAAATGAAAGGAGTTTATTAGTCAAATGAAAAATGACATTAGCGGCTAGACAGAAATGAGAAGAGGGTAGAGCAAGATCTTTGAGGGGAGACCAGTGTTGAACAACAACAGAAAGCTGGCCAAGGCCCCCGAACAGTCATCGCTCCCCACCCTCTGCAAGCAAATGTCCATACTCCCAAGTGGAATACAAGCATATTTGGAACTCTGTCCACTTCTTTTTCGCTCGTCTTTTGCACTTCGCCTTGTGTGTACCTTGCTTTGAACCCCAGCCTCCAACAGTTCAGTCTGAATATTACACACCCTCTCATTCCTCAGTGCCTTTACCCATGCGCTATCTCCTCCTGGAAAATTCTGCTTTCTTCTTCCTCTGCAACCCTCTGCTCTTCTGCAAGAATTAGCGATGTTGCCTCTCCTGCAGATATCTCCCTGCTTCCATTTTGTTCGCACCCCAAATATTTGTAACCTACTGGATTCTGCGCCTACTACTTGATTCTAGTGACCGTGGGAAAGTGACTTGATATCTCAGCATTGGTTTTCTCAATTGCATGAAAGGATAGTCATGCTATCATTTATAAAATTATTATGGAGATAAAGCAATTACTGTGTTTGCTATAAAGCACATAGCTACTCAATAAGTGCTTTTATACTTTTGTTATAACTTATTACCACACTTGCGACTATCATTACCACATCCATACCCCACGTGTTTTATTCACACAGATTTTGTTCACATATTGTGTGTGTCAATTTGACCCTATGTGTTGGATAGTTTTGTCAATTTGACACAAGCTATGGTCACCTTAGTGGAGGGAACCTCAATTAAGAAAATATTTCCATTTCCCTTTTTCTGAAAAAAAATGGGGGGAGAAAGAATTGATGAAAAAGGAGGTGGGGGAGGGAATAGGAGGAGAGGGGGCAGGAAAACTGCATCAGGATGCAAAGTAAACAAATAAATTCCTAAAATAGGAAAATGCCTCCATGATATTGGGCTGTAGGCAAGCCTTAGAACCTTTTATTTTTTTTTTTAATGCATTCTTTTACCCAGGGTCCTCCTTCTTGCTTAGCTTCTTTAGGTGAACAGATTTTAGTATGGTTATCTTATATTATATGCCTAATATTCACTTACATGTGAATATATGCCTTGGGTAAGATGCTTTATCCTCATTCAGAAAGGCAAATGGGATAGACCTCAGAGATGGAGAAAACAGGGAACAGGACAGGAGCCTACCATAGACGGTCTCTGAAAGACTCTACCCAGCAGGGTATTTAAGCAGATGCTGAGACTCATAGCTAAACTTTGGGCAGAGTACAGGGAATCTTATGAAAGAAACAGGAGATAGAAAGACCTGGAGGGAACAGGAGCTCCACAAGGAGAGCAACAGAACCAAAAAATCTGGGCCCAGGGGTCTTTTCTGAGACTGATACTCTAACCAAGGACCATTCATGGATATAACCTAGAACCCCTGCACAGATGTAGCTCATGGCAGCTCAGTGTCCAAGTGGGTATCCTAGTAAGGGGAACAGGGACTGTCTCTGACATGAACTCAGTGGCTGGATCTTTGATCATCACCCTCTGAGGCGGCGGTAGGCTTATCAGGCCATAGAGGAAGATATACAGCCAGTCCTGATGAGACCTGATAGGCGAGGGTCAGAGGGAAGGGGAAGAGGACCGCCCCTATCAATGGACTAGGGAAGAGGTATGGGAGGAGAAGAAGGAGTGAGGGCTGGATTGGCCAGGGGACAAGGGAGGGGGCTATAGCTGGGATACAAAGTGAATAAATTGTAATAAATAAAAATAAATTAAAAAATAAATGTATTATTTTAAAATTTTATTTATTTTTATTTTATGTGCATTGATGTCTGTGCATTATGTGCATTAAGTATGTCTATGTAAGGGTGACAGATCTTGGAGTTACAGACAGTTATGAGCTGCCAAGTGGGTGCTGAGAATTGAGCCCAGGTCCTCTGAAAGAGCAGTCAGTGGTAGAGCATTTTCTTAATTAGTGTTTGAAGGAAGAGGGTCCAGACCATTCCGGTTGGTAACACCTTGGGCTTGTGGTTCTGTAAGAAAGCAGGCTGAGCAAGCAACGAGGAGCAGGCCAGTAAGCAGCACCCCTCCATGGTTTCTGCATTAGCTCCTGTCTCCAAGTTCTGCCCTGACTTTGTTCAATGATGAACAATGCTGTGGAATTGTAAGCCAATTAAACCCTTTCTTTTCTAGTTGGCTTTGGTTGTGGTGTTTCATCACAGCAGTAGTAGCCTTAACTGAGATATGCTATTTCATATGCCTTGATCCTCAGACTAAGCCCAGTATTTGGCATCAACAGGTATTCAGTAAATAATTTTGAAATATATTTATTGTGTTTTATAAGTCTTTTCTTTTAATCAGCTTATTCATTTCATGAAGTGTGTTTTCTGCTTTACAGCAGCCAGCAAGGATGCCAGCCAGTGCCCTGAGTGCACTGTGACAAGTATGCAGAAAGGAATACTTGGATGTTGGCTGACAGAAGTCAGGGCAGACCACAGATGTAAGGACAGGGCTGCTGCCTACATGTCATCAGTGCCAGGCCTGAAGGCTTGAAGGCAAACACTGGTATGATCCTTTGCTTCATAAATCTCTCTCGGTTGTAATGAAAAGGCAGACAAAGCATGACAAGCCTGACTTCTGAGCCTCACTCACACTGGTTTGTGGACTGAGGGCGTGGTAAAGGGAAGATTAGTGATTTGTTGGGAGGGCTTACAGTAGGATGCTTAGCTCACTTTCCCCTATGACTCTGAAAACGAGGATGCCATGTTCCCTAAGTTGCAGTCTGTGTTCCATGATGTGGAGAGCTTATAGTTGATAGTTCTATGCTTCTCCAAACCATCTGTTGTGGAACATTTGATTAGATGTTTTATTATGTTACACTTATTAGGAAACAAAGTTTTTAATTGTTATCTTCAACTAGCAAATGGACAAAGGAATGCTTCAGTCCCATTCCTAAAAGTGGGTCATAGGGGTTTCCAGGAATACATTTAAAGTGGGTTGTATCATACCCTAGCAGTGTGATGTGTTTTGGGTGTAACTCATACCACCTTCTATTAATATCATCCTGAACTTTGATTATGTAATTGGTCATATTATTAAATACTATTCCTTTAAAGGGATGTTAGTTAAGCAGTTTGAGCTCTAAATTTACATTTTGTTTAAAGGGTGCCATAAAAAGTTGAAATCAAGAGATTATGGAGGAATGGCGTCAGTTAAAAAAATGAGAAACTTATTTGGGTTTAATGAGAACACTTAAAGATTTTTCTAGGGATCTGAGACACATGGGAAAATATGAAGTAATTAGAAATGGAATGTAATATTTTTTTGGTCATTGTTGTTTTGCTTTTTTTGAGACAGGGTTCCTCTGTGTAGCTCTGGCTGTCTGGAACTTACTCTGTAAACCAGTTTAGACTTAAACTCACAACATACCTGCCAACCTCTGCCTTCATAAGTGCTGGGATTAAAGGCATATGCCACCTCTGCTCAGCCAGTGTTAGACTTTTTATTGCTCATCTTTAAGCTTCTGAAAATGAAACTGTAAACTGAAGGATGAACGAGGCAGGGTGTTAGAAGTTTGCTATCAGGGAACTTGTTTCAAATCCCAAAGGAGGTTAGATGGAAGCGTCAAGAGATGGGCTTACTTTCTAAAGAAAAGAACCTGGTTTCCTGCCCTTCTCCTCAGTGTTTCCTTGCCATCTTCCTGTGCTGTCATGGCTGTTGAAAGCCTTTGACTGTGCTCAGCTGAAGGCAGCTGTCCTCTAGGTCTTCATCATCAGTCTTTTTGCTCTGTTGCAGACCTGGACGATGGAGTAACAGCTTACTTAACTCCAAGAGAACAGTTGTAATTCATTCACGAAGAAAGAACTTCACAAGAACCACTGATAATTGTTTCAAGTCTAAGGCTGATGTGTTGAGGGCTCTGCTTGACACTCATGAAAGGTTTCTTCCCTCCACCTCATGTACATAACTACATCCACTATATTTGAGTCCACTTGAAGTCAGGTGAATCTATATGAGTGGATTCTAGCTAATAGGTGTTTGAAGAATGGTGTAGGCCACTTCCATTCCTGACTACTAAAATGAACTTGTGTCTTTTCTTTTCACCATCATCAGATGAAAACCAAAGACCTAAAAGAGGAATTCAAGGCCTTTGGTGCTGGTACCATGTTTAAATTAGAGAATCTGGTTCATGCAATAGACCCTGTTGGTGATAGCTACTTGTTCATTATGCATGGGGCTTCGAATGATCAGAAAATGTCAAGTCACTGAGATTTGAGGATTTACTTATTCCTGGAGCAGCTTTTTATGCTTGAGATGGCCAGCTTTGCCAGCCTATAGTCACCTGGAAAGAGTCTCAGTGAGGGTTTGTTTGCACTGGGTTGGCCTATGTTTTTGACTGTGGGGGAATTCTATTAATCAGGTTAATTGATGTGGGAAGATGCAGCCCACAGTGGGCAGCTCTGTTCCCTAGGTAGGAATCCTGGACTGTTAAAGATTAGAGAAACCAGTCTGAGCATAAGTATGTGAGCATGGATGCCTTTAATGCTGTCTGCTCTTGACTGTTGATGTGATGTGAGTAGCTGTTGGACATTCCTGCCTGAGGACACCACTGTGATAGCCTACAACCTGAAACTGTAAGCTAAAAAAACCAAAACCAAAACACAAACCAAAAAACCCTTTATTCTATCAGTTGCTTTTTTTCTTACAGTAGTGTTTCAAAGCAACAGAAATGAGACCGGGACAGTGCAGATCCCCTCTCTTCCAGGGGCTAATATTTTACATAGAGATGTGAAATTAAATGGTAATAAAGCATGAGGTGAAGAATGTCAAACTTGCCATGCTGAGCAGGGCATTGGATGGAGATACTGGTGAGAGCGACACCAGGAGGAATTAGGATGCATCTTTGTGCACTTCTTGTAAATGTGTTTGTATGGACAGAGGGGAACAGACAGATCTGGGCTGACGAGGTAGAAATGGAATTGATCACAATGGCAAATGGGACTGAAGAGGAAAGGAGGTCTCAGATGAGGTTGTCTTAGAGTGCACACTGGGACTCTACTTTTGACGTGCATTCTAGAGCTGATGCGCAGTGTTGCAAGAAGCCAGGGCTAGAATGGAAGCCAGTGCTCTCCTTCTCTCATCAAGTAAATGTTGCTATTTTAAAAGGTCAGCTGAACGAGCAGCAAGCTTAGTGATTCGGTTGAGTCACACTTTGGCCCAATATCCTTGTTCTGTCATGTTTAGAAAACAGGTCATTTGTCTGAGGGCTGCTGTTGGAGTAGCCTTCTTGCAGACAGCTTATTCTGCTTGGGTGAAAGCTGTGTTTTCAGAGCCTGGGGTACTCCATCAGGTAAATGGGGAAGTAATTCTCAGGGATGAAAACCTAAGCTGGAGTGTGGTGCTATTGTATGGATGCATAACAAAGAATGATTTTAGATTTTTTTTTAAATAGATTTATTTATTTATTTTGTATACAGTGCTCTGTCTGCATGTGTGCCTGCTCACCAGAAGAGAGCACCAGATCTCATTTTAGATGGTTGTGAGCCACCATGTGGTTGCTGGGAATTGAACTCAGGACCTTTAGAAGAGCAGCCTGTGCTCTTAACCTCTGAGCCATCTCTCCAGCCCCGATTTTAGATGTTTTAAGCACAGGAATAAGAGTGTGGAGGAAACTCAGAGTTAGAACACAGCTCCTGTGTATTTGCTGTCTGGTAAATGGTCATTTTGCTGATTGAAGAAGAGCCTACTAGAAGGGCAATGGGTGGACTTAGCATAGAATTCAAATAAGTTCTGGTGCTGTGGTTGGAAGATGAAGCAGCCGAAGGGCCTCTGGGTAGACAGGTTGGAACTGTCTGTCTAGACTGGGAAGTCCAAGTCTGGGATTGATTATTTAGGAAGAACAAAAAGAATACAAGTAACTATACAACATAGAGGAAAATGGCCTAGAGAAATACTCCAGGGACACTAAAGTTAATAAGATAAGCACACTCTCATCAGCTAGACCTGCACTGTGAAGGAGCAAGGGATCCTGGGCATGCAGAGGGCAGGAGGTCTTAGAAATACTGAGCTTAAAAATCTGTAGGTGGCCCAGGAAGATGCCAATCAAAATGACTCCCCTGGAGTTATTAATTAGGATATCTTTGATGAAATCTGGGACAGAGGAGTGAGTGGTGGGGGCCACAGCTACACAGAAGTGGAACTCAAAAGCGTCTTACAGCAACCACGGTGCTCTTCTCGTAGTAGTTCTTTCCGCAAGACACTGATTCGAGGTCACTATGACACTTTCAATTCTAACCATCATAATAAGATGCCACCGAATGCATGGTGGGCACAACATTTTCATAAGGTACTGATACCCTGCTTTCCCCAGAGGCTGAGAGAGCTTAAGTGACATGCTAAATTAAGATCCATAGAGCCAATGGGTTTCTGAACTGGAAATCGAAAACTAGGTTCGCCTCACAACAAAGCCCATGTTCTTTTTCTTATTCTGTGCCGTGCGAAGCTTTTAAGGAAGGATAGGTCCAGGGGAGCATGCACAAAGAATTTCAGTAGTAGATCACTTATAAGAGCCACCCTTGCTGTATTTTCATAGGCAATCTCCCTTAATAAAAAGCAGAATGTTCCTTTAGAGGAACATAACCAAAATTCAAAGCAAAGCCCTTGAACTATTCTAATATTTGGTATATAAAAAAAGACCAGGTTGATCAGCGAGGGATAGAGAAATATGGAACTTCTATACATAAAGAAAAAAAATCAATGCTAGCATAACGGTTTATGGAGGCAATATATTTTTCTGTTTAATGTCTCTGAAGATGAGTGTAGTAGTCGATAGATAAAGGAACTCTGGGGCATGTAATTCTCGTTTAGTACAGATAAGCTGATCTCTGCAGCCAATTATCTGATATAACAAGAGAGAGCTTGTGCTTCCTCAAGGTGTCCTCCTTGGGTGTGTGACAGGAATAAATGTTTTCTAAGTCAGCCAGTTTATTGGAGGGGGGTACTTTTTTTTTTATCATGGGAAGGGCATTTTCTGTAGCTAATAATAAAAAGAACCAGTGGTGTTATTTGGCTTTGGAGATATTCAGGTTTTTCTGCATAACCTTAGCATGAGCATGCTTTGCTTAACAGTTGCAGTTTCATTTTTTTGTGTGCATGCGTGTATGTGTGTGTGTATGTGGCATAGCACATGCGTGTGAGTATGTACCCCCCTATAGGAAAGCCAGAGCATGATTTTGGATGTTTTTTTTTAAATCACTTTCCACCTTATTGTCTTGAGACAGTCTCTCATAGGACCACTCAGTTTCAACTTGGCTAGCTAGCCAGTGGCATCTCCAGATCCACCTGTCCCTGCCCTCCCCCAGCCTGAGCTTGGGTTACAGGTATGGATAGTATCTTTTAAAAATACTTTCATTTTGAGATTATCGTATAATCACATCAGTTTACCCTTTACTCCCTCCAAACCCATAAAGTCTCACCAACATGGCTGCCTGTGCCCAGCGTTTTCTGTGTGGGCTGGATATCAAACTCAGCTCCTCATGCTTACAGAGCAAACGCTATTATACACTGAGTAATCTCCCAGCCCTTTAATTAATTTCTTTTTATGTTCCCAAGTAGTCTTTTCAAAGAAAATCTAGTTTGCAAAGTGTTGGTATCATCAAACTCAGATATTCCATTTGATAGTCAAAGAAGTGGAGCACAAGCAGAGACATAACTAGCTCACTAGTGTATAGTGTATCTGGGACATACGCTCAAGGCAAAGTGGGTTACCTATGGTTTGCACAGAAAATGTCCCCCACGGGCCCATTTACCTGAACATTTAGTCCCCAGCTGGTGGCTCTGTTTTGGAAGGGTAGGCGAAGCCTAGGTAGAGGAAGTAGGTCTCTAGAGGGAAGGCCTTTGAGTTTCACAGCCCTGCCCAACTTCCTGTCCCCTGTCTCCTGATCTGATAAGATGTGAACAGTTATCCATGCACATCCACCTCCAGAACTTCCAGTCACTTCCCCTGCTGTGGCTTCCCTGTTATGGTCATATTTCAGCCCACGAACCAAAGTCAAATCGTTCCTATCTTGAATTGCTGCTTGTGGGATGCTTGTAATATTTGTAATTACTCAGTGACAGCAATGAGGAAAGCGACTGGCAAAGTGGGGGTTTATCTTAGGCAGTCTTAAATTTACCAGAAGGCCTGGAGGTGTGTGGCACCCAGAGTGGTTGACAGTGAAGAAGGAGACAGTGTCTTCGCACTCAGGGTACCAAGGGCAACACCCTTGTAAGAAACTTGGTGTGGTGTTGGTTTCTCCTGCTCCAGTTCTACCACACTACAAAGTCCATGAACCACTAAGCTGCATCCCCAGCTCACATCTGTCTTATAACATGGGAGAAAGACTGTTCCAAGGAGGTGGTAGAATGAGGCTCTGCTCGCAGGCAGCAAGCTGGCTTTGGTCCCTTTCTGCCCTGACTGTAATTCTTACTCAGTTCTTATTCAACATCAACTCAGTGAATAAACCTATTTTGTAAGCACACCGACCCAAGTTTCCGATTTGATTTCTTGCTTGTTATCTCTGTTAGTCAGGCTAATCTAGGCTTTAGCATGATAACAAGCAAATCCTGAGGCCCCAGTAGCCTAATGCATAAACATCTACTTCTCACTCATGATTTTGGCAGCCAGAGAAGGCAATTCTGTGTCAAGTCATGATTATAATATCTCAGTTTCTTGTCTCATGTATCTTTTGCTAATTGGAAAATTTGATGTCCAGGTCTCCACAAAGAAAACAAGAAGGAGGAGCTGGACCGTTGAGCACCATCAATTAAATACATTAGAGATAACATGTTCCACTTCTTCTCAAGACTCATTGGCCAGGACACACACACACACACACACAAATAAATATATAACATATATATGTATATATAGTTTCTAATAACTGTAACAATATTGGAGAATTTGGGAACAGGAATAGATCTGGCTAGCAGTAAGGTTTTCTGGTATAGTGTACAACTACTATAGATAGCACACTTGTGTTCCCTTAAATTTACATGTTGAAATCTCAAATAAGGTGTGATGGTTCAGACCTGTAATCTCAGTACTGGGGAAGATGCCAATGATTTTGAAGCCAGCCTGGGCAACACCGTATAGAGTAAAAACTCTGTCTTGAATAAGATCAAGCAAAAACAAATTAAAAACAAAAAAACAACAAAACCCACAA
>CM053755.1:23929116-23981335 GCA_028658305.1 Pachyuromys duprasi
TAGTGAGCTGGAAAGCATTAGACCAATAGTTTATTTTTAGCTTTATTTCTATTTTGGCTTCAATGTTTTTCTTTATGATAATAATCATAATAAAATGTTACCTCTCCTCTCCAAGAGGCAGTAGAACATACTGAAGATGGGTTTTAACTCAGGAACTTTTTACTTTATTAGCTTGGGTATGACCTTGGGTAAAGTATTGAAAATCTGTGGGCCTTAATTTTTTTTATTCATCAAATTAGAATATGCTTTTTAATTAAAAGAGGGAATATTTATGATAGGCTTGAAACAGTGTCTTTATATAAAAATGTCATTTTAAAGTTTGTTAAAAATAAGTAAAAATAAGTAAATAAATACTATTTTATAATAGTATAAAATAAAATGTTGAGACCTTTATATCTCCCATAATTCCTCATAGCTAACTAGGCTTAGTCATTCTCACATACTGTCTTTAAACACTAGCATCAGTAGTGCAGGAAATTTGTTAGTTTAGCAAATTTAATACCTGAAGTAACAGATGCAGAGAGGTGGAATTGTTCAGTGTGACACAGCTGGTAAGTGAAGGAGCCAGAATCACTCCCGGGCTTCTGATGGCAAGCAGCCTTTGGCAGGTTTAAAGCCCCGGATTTGAACAGTGGTTGCCAAATGCAGATGATCTAGAGAAACATCCAGGGAAGATTGCTTCCTAGTGAACAAATACAAATGTTTTAGGTGATGCTCCTATATGTACACACAGCTTGATTAAAAAGTATATTAAAAAGTCAATGGGCTCAGGCTAGATAAAGCAGAACACTGCAAATTTGACATTAGGGTAGAGAAAATTTATTGGCTGTTTTGTTGTTTTCCCATCAGTGCATTTGAAGATTCTGCAACAGCCCTGGCAACCTCTCTTTCTGGTCCAGTCCAGAAAAGAGGTTTGCTGGGTGTGTCAATCCAGACTAATTTCATGTCTTCTCACCACAAGGAGAAGGTAGATGTGCTGTTGTCACTCACCATGATGATGCTTTCTCAGCATCTGCTCATGTTTAAATACTACGCCTCTTATCCTGTGATTTTCTAATATCATTTATTTAAGGCTAGCTCCGCCATCACTCAAGGCATCCATGTGCTGTTCTGAGCATTGGCTCTCAGGGACTCTCTTACAGGTTGGTGGTTATCATTAACCTAGATGGTGTGCTCACTCACAGACCACTGAACAATGTGAATGATCTTTTGCCTTCTGGCTACATTAAATTTGCTCTTCAGGATTTCACACCATAAATGTGGAATGATACATGTTTTTACCATTGCCCTTCTAGATTTTGATCCCTCTTTCAGTGTTATCCCTGCGCGGTCTCCCACACATGGACACCATTAGAAAAGGATACCATTGGAAGGGACAGTGGGAAGAACAAAAAAAGGGTCCACTTATACAAGGAATTAACATCCTTCTTATGGCTTAGGAAACTAAATGAGGTCAGTCTTGGAGAGGACAATGGGATTCCATCATCCCAATGGTAGAAGGGAAGTTGTTCAAAGATCACCGCTCTGTGAATTCTTCAAAAGGATTGAACAGAGCACTCACAGGCACTGTCTAAAATGTGATGTGAAGACTATGGAGGGAATCGTGCACTCCTCTGGCATCACAGAAAGGGAACACACTTGGTGCAACTTCAAAGAGGATGGGTCAGTGGAACTCATCCCATCTCTACCCCTGGGTGTTATGAGTTGTAGGTAACTATGTGAGGGGCATTGCATCGCTCTCACACTTGACTCATAGACATACCCCAAAGGGTGGACCAATGCTGATTCAGAGACCTGAAATCATTATCTGATGTGAGAGAATCTCCTAAACCCAGTGTCTTGGGAACATTTTAGCAGCTTAATTTCATAAAAAAAATTACATCCTGTAATGTTGCAACAATCTTCTTGTCAGGCTCTCTCATGGAGACAGAGCTAGGCCATAGCATCTCAGTATATCTTATAGACTCAAGTCTTGGCATGCTTTAGGTATTTAGCTTACCTAAAAATGAAGCAAAACAGATGGTGTCAAATATTTTCTGTAAAGTAGAAGATATTAAGTATTTTCAAGTGATTCCTCTATTATAACTCTCCAATTCTGTTGGTGTTTTGATATTGTGTGAAAGTAGTCTTGGGCAATTATAAATGAGGGAGTGTGGTGATATTCCAATAAATCTTTATTTATAAAAACGTATTTGCCTGTGCAAGTTTTTCAGTCCCAGAGGGCAGGATTGTAGAGTGTTCTGGAAGAAAAAACTGGGAACTACTGCTATGAGCTGATAAAGACATAAACAAAAGCTTAAAGGGAAAAAACAGAGGGAGAAGAGTAGTTTTCATAAGACTTAGAGTATAGAAGAAAGTGTTTGTTACTGAAAAATAGAGTAGTGTATGAAAGAACAAAGTAAAGGCAGAAAAAACAAGTACATTGATGCAGTTGGACTAGACAGAATGTAGGATGCTGCCGAAAGGATTTCTTGGTTGCTGTGATTTTCTTAGAAAGATAGGAGGAGAAAATTTCTGTTAAAATTTTTTTCAGACTATACAAATGTCAATATGTTGTTTACTAAGTTAAAGACCTGCTATGCTGTGCTATCCTATATTAATGTGTTTTTATTTTTATTTTTTCCATGTATGTCTTGGAGAGCTAATTTAGGTAGTTTTAATCTTTTCTTTCTTCCTTCCCTTTTCTTTCCTTTCTTTTCTTTCTTTCTTTCTTTCTTTCTTTCTTTCTTTCTTTCTTTCTTTCTTTCTTTCTTTCTTTCTTTCTTTCTTTCTTTCTTTCTTTCTTTCTTTCTTTCTTGAAGCAGAGTTAGATGATAACATGTACACGGTTTGAAAGGTCAACCAATGTTTAATGGAGGACGGTCCTGAGAGGCCAAGCCAAAAGGGATGGTGACTGAAAAAGAAACTGCTTCAGCCGCAGTCACACGATAGATGATGAGAACCTGCACAAGAGCAGCAGCCGTGGAAGCAGAGAAGGTGAGACTAGAGAGACAGCTGGGAGGTAGGCTGCCTTTGTGGGTATTCTGGTGTGGGAGGAGATGAAGTACAATATACTTCAGTAAGGACCAGGTGTTTTATTTGGGCCACTAGGTAGATTTTAAACTATGTGTTAAGAGCAAGAATCCAGCTCTGTTCATTTATGTTCTGACCTGTGACAGGTAAGAAAGGACAGCCACAGGACACAGAGAAGGTGTGAACTGTGTTTACGGTTAATATCGAGAGCACAGTGTTTAAAAGAAGTAGTGGCCAAGACTCTAAATCAGTAGACTGAGATTATACCCATCACCAGCTTCCTGAGGCATGAAAACCAATCCTTGGTTTCTTGGGCTTTCGGTAGTTTCATCTGAACCTCCCACTCCTTACCGTCCTGCTCCAAGCTGCACAACATTTCTCCTAACCTTGACTATGCTTAGGAAGCAACTCTTGCCTGGAAATAACCTTTGCTTTATTTTAATAGTAAAGGTCATGTCACAAAGAGGAGTTGGCACAAGTCTAGGCACATTTTGAGCCATGTACCCAGTGGCAGATGTATACTGAAAGTCTGCCCTCTGTTGCAGAAAAATCATGAATATTTAAAACCTTTGGAGGGAAGATGTATGAATATTCAAAGTCTTCTTCAGAAGATGATTGTATGCACCTACATTCCTGGCTCCCCTACCTACAGAGTAGTCCACTGTGTTTCTGTGCTATAATATGCTTCCCCCTCAGCTGCGGTCTGATTCTGTGCTACAGGAGACAAAGGACCCACCTAGTCTATGAGGGTCTTTCACTGCAGTTGTGCATAAACATGGAGTAGAGGGGGCAAGGTAGTTCTCTACCACAACAGGCTATGCTCCTGATAACTGAAGATCAGGTTATCTAGAGAGGAATACACTGCTTAGTTTTCATTTCCTCTCCCTTATCTGCTTGTTGATCAGGGAGAGACCTCTGACCTGGTCAGTTAGGAACATCTATCTTTCTGCAAGTCAGCAATGGCGGATTTTCAAGAGAACAGGTCTTTATCTTGATCAAGGAGATGCATCAAACAAATAGAACTCTACTATGTTTGATCATACTGCATAGCGTGGTTGAGGCAGGATTTGATCCAGGTGGAGATGAATGACCATCTTTCCCTTCGCAGATCACACCAACCCACCCCACCATCCCTATAATACACATTATAACTAATACATATTAGTTACTTAAAAGCAGCTTAAAGATGGTAGGATTTATTCAGGCTTACGGTTTGACATTGTGTGGTTCATCAGGAAGGATATGCAAGAGCTTAGGTTGCTGATCACATTTATATCAGTAGCCAAGAAACAGAGAGAGGGCAGGAAGTGGGGCTGGGATATCAAATCTCAAGGTCCACCTTCAGCGACTCACTTCCTCCAGCAAGGCTTCATCCCCTAGTGGTTTCACAGCCTTTCAAAATACCACACCAGCTGGGGGATCAAGTTTTCAAACACATGATCCTTTGCGGGACACTTTGCATTCAAACCATGATAGTGGTTAAGGACTGGGCTCTGGATACAAAGACCTAGGTTTGTGTCATCCTTCTGTAATGCACCTTGAGCAAGTGGCTCAATTTCCTGTGCTTCAGTTCCCCCCAATGTAATATTATCTTCCTTGAAGAATTTATGAGGTCTAAACAGTGCAATATACGTGCAGAACTTGAAATCCTGACTAGCCAGCAACAAACACTGTGTCAACATTATGGCAGACTACTAAAGGCTGCAGGACAGATGGGTTACAACTCATGGGGCTTCTGAGAACCATGAGTTGCCTACTTTTCCTTTGCTCGGCTTCTACTGTTGTGCAGGAGTGGTGATATTTCAAGGCCTTTAGTGAGGGACATTTGGAGTTTCAACTGTTGGTCTTTGCTGTATTAGATTTACTATTTCTGCAGGATCAGAGCACTGTCATTCAAGTGACTTTTGGCCCTTCTTACTGATTAATTTAAGCAAACGATAAATTTCTCCTAAATCACTAGCAAAGAGATAGGTGAGTCATCTCTTGGCTGGATTTGATCCCAGCTGGGCTGATGTACGTGCTCTGTGCTGTTGGTAGGCATTACAAGGGTGAATGGGACAATGGGGATGCAGAATTTTAGGGACAAAATACAATTATGATTTATTGATTTCCTGTGATGTTTTCATTGGAAATGAAAGCCAAAGCCTGAGTATAAAGACAGAGTAATCATGCTGTGTAGACATAAGGAATAGTATTTGTAAGAGAGAGAGAGAGAGAGAGAGAGAGAGAGAGAGAGAGAGAGAGAGAGAGAGAGAGAGAGAGAAACTATGCACACCCTCTAAATATTTGAATCATACCATATGGCCTGTACAAGAAATAAAACTGATTTATCAGTCATGTTCCCAAGATCTAATTCTGTACTATCTCCAAAATAAGTAAGTAAATAACCATAATAGAAGAGTAGAAGATCCCTTCTTAGGATTCATTCACCTCTGGGAATGAGTGTGTCAGGGGGAACTAGTTGAGGTGAGGGTCACCGGCTGGTAGGGACTTGAGTGTAGTGAATCAAGCAGAAAGCACCTGGCAAGGATTTGCATGCCTGGGTGTATCCACCATGCTGGGCAGCCAGGGGGATGCAGACTCAGTTATGATGGTGAGACTTTGAATGTCCCCATCGTGCTGAGAAGGCACAATTAGTACTAACTAATGCTTTGAGAGGAAGACAGTAAGTATAAATCAGTCTTGAGGAAAAGACTGAAGAATTTTTAAAAAGTGCAACAAAGCTTTTGAGAAGAAGGAAGTAGCCCCTTGGAAGATGTAAAGTTGGGGTGAGCCTAGCAGCAGACTTTTTTTTTTTTAGTGTTTTTAACATTTGCCTGTTGTTTTAGGGTTTCTATTGCTGCGATACCAAAAAGCAAGTTGGGGAGGAAAGTGTTTATTTGGCTCACATTTCCATGTCACTGTTTTTCATTGAGGAAAGTTAAGAGAGGAACTCAAACAGGTCAGGAACCTGGAGGTTGGAGATGATGCAGAGGACAAGGAGGGGCACTGCTTACTGGCTTGCTTGGTCTGCTTTCTTACAGAACCCAGGACCACCAGTCCAGGGATGGAATCACATACGATGGGCTGGCTCTTTCTCCTCAATAGCTAATTAAGAAAATGCCCTACAGGCTTGCCTGCAGCCCAATATTGTACAGGCATTTTCTTAATCAAGGTTCTCTCCTCTCAGATTACGATAGTTTGTGTAAATTGACATAAATCTAGTCAGCATACTTATCAACCATATCAATTAAACAGCAGAAACAAAACAAAAACCAGTCCTTTGTATTTCTGACTGATATTTCCTCTGCATAATTGCAGGCCACATAATGCCATCCATTGGTGAAAATTGGGATTGTAAATCTGCAGGTGAAGCTAACGTAAGATTAGAGACTGGAGCTCGGGACAATTGCTTATGCCGAAGCTAAAGTTTGTGTCAATTTTGTATTAACATTTACATCTGGAATAAGGGAGGGGGATGTTTGCCAACACTGCACAGGCAGGTTTAAAGTACCTCACATATATTACGGAGAAGAGAAACAGATGTGTATAAGGCAGCTGGGATGTATTTTCTTTCCTGGTTCAAAGACAGAATGCTAATTATCAGTGAAATTTCTAGAGTCTGTGGGAATTTGTTGTCTTAAAAACTGCAGACTAAATTCATTTCTTTTCACGTCCCCAGCCTTCCATTAACAACATGTCCTGGCTCTATGAAAGGACTGATCTGTGAAACTGCAGAGTGAAAACTGATTGCTTTGAGAATACTGGTGTGCTCTTTGGTTTGTTTGTCAGATTTTTAGGATTGATTTTTGTTTTCAATATTAGCATTTAGCTACTTAAAAAAAACAACACAAAAACATTCTTGGTTGTAGCATCATAAAATTTAAAATCTGACATCTTTAAAAGGATTTTACCTACCTGTGTGCATGCACATTTGAGTGCTAAACACTGATAAGAAACTGTTTTCCCGTCGGCATTTTACTGTTATCATTTTGTTTATACATTCTCAGTGAAGACCTTACTACTTCCGTAGAATCTGTAAAATTCTTAGAAATTTCACTTTGAATGGACATTTGTAATTCTGCTTCATTCAGTAGAGACATTCAGTGTAGTCTACTGGGATGGAGAGATGGCTCAATATGTAAGAGGACCCAAGTTTAGTCCGTGATTGGTTGTTCACAGCTATCTCCACTCATACAACGACACACACACACATACACTCAAACATGCAAGCGTGCATGAACATATTCACGCACACATGCATACACAAAGTAAAACAGAATATTAAAATGCTATTGACCTCTCAATACCCAAATCTTTCATTTTTCCTTCCTTCTCTGCTCTGAATTTAATCAATACAGCAGGAGTGGCAACTTCATGGAAACTGAGGAATGGACTTGGAGTGGTTCAAAATTTATATTTTCAATCTCTTGATGAACAAAGCTATTGGAATTCTCACCTGGTGAGGCAAGTGGGCATCATACATACCTGACTCTTTGTGGAAGGTCAGATTATAAATTATTCTATTTGAAAATAAGCTTTAAACAGATACATGTCTAACTCTGATACCATGAGCGTGCACTGAAAAGCAAACACTATGGAAATAAGAAAAAAAGGAAGGAATTTTCAAAGATTTAGAAGGGCAACCAACTGCACACGTGTCTGGATGCTCACTGCTCTCTGTATTTTATTTCCTCTCTCCTGTTAGCTATCTCTGCGTATCAATATTATGTACTCCATTATTTTTCTTTTTAGATACTTTCTTGGAAGACAAACCTTTGATTCTCTCTGCCTCCTTCTCTTCTGCAGCCAAATCCTTATTCTCAGTGCAAAAGCATCTCATTCAAGAATAATTTGATGTTATCATTTAGTACTTCCTCTTTTTAAAAACATTCATTTATTTTTATGTGTATGGATTTTTTTTGTCTGTGTGTATATCTATCTACACACTAGAAGAAGTCATCTGCTCCCATGAGATTACAGTTATAGATGGTTGTGAGCCACCATGTGGTTGCTAGGAATTGAATTCAGGACCTCTGAAAGTACAGCCTGTGCTCTTAACTGCTGAGCCACGTCTCCAGCTCCATCATTAACTATTTTTGTGTTTTCACATTACTCAGTAATTCCTCAGTTTGTTGCTCAGGTGCCACTGAGAAGGAAAGTATTTAAACATGTGGTTGCTGTGAGTGGAAAGAGTTCCAATTCTGGCACCTAGCAGGCCAGACATCAAGTCTCAGGTCCTCACAGGAATGCATGTTTAAGACTGGCCAGAAAAATGTGGCTCTTTAGTCTTCAGTTTCAGAAGGAGTATGGAAGGGGTGGGGGTTCTTCCTCATGCAGTTTCTGTGAGATTAATATATTTACAAAATGTTTTAAAACTTACATGTTTTTACCTTTTTTTCTTTGTATTGCTGAGATTCAACTGGAGAATGGTAGGTCATAGTCAACATGGAGTACATGCCAGCCTCAAGATAGTTTAATAGAGAAAACAAAGTCCACACTTAAGAACAGGTCAATGCAGTGTGTTTAAAGTTGTGTTTAATGATGTTATTGAGAGGTAGGTAGCCTTAGAACTTGGTTCTAATCTTGGACATTTACAGCATCCTCTGTAGAGGTCTTTGGTCTTTGCTTCACCTTTCGCCTTGAAAGCAGAATGCCTCCCCCCGCCCCCCTCAGCTCAGATGTGACTTCACCACCTTTGTTTTCTAATGTATTGTCTACCAAAACATGGTTCCAAAGACTTGTTGTTTTGAGGACAAATGTTCCATGATTTAATGATATGGGAGATGCTCCCTGCATTGCATGTATCTTTCTACATGCTTTATAACGCATAGCTGTGCATGAAAATCCCTGTTGTATGAAACCCTAATGCTGTTTACATTAATCTTTTTCAACTTCCTTGATAAGGGAGTATCAGCTTTGCTTTTTTTTTTTTTTCTTTTCTTCTCTTTCCTTTTCCAAGACAGGGTTTCTCTGTGTAGTTCTGGCTATCCTGGAACTTGCTTTGTAGACCAGGCTGGCCTTGAACTCATAGAGATCTGCCTGCCTCTGCCTCCTGAATGCTGGATTAAGGCATGTTCCACCACTGCCCAGCTCACCACCTTTGTTTTTTAGTAACATCTCTTAGCATCCAACATGTCTCTTAAGGCATATAGACAGAGTAGGAAGGCAACAGAGAGCACATTCCATTCTGTTCAAAGTTCTAGTGCATTTCAGATGTTTGATTTTAGATAAGCTTTGATACAATCAGCCCCCATTAAATCCATGTTGCCATCATTTGATCACTATTTATTCATCAAGATTATTTCTCTATGTTTTTTAAATATGGGAGGAAGAAAATTAGAATTATTATTTTAAATTTATCAAAAGCCTCTTATAAAAATTCCCACTCCTCACAGCTATTTAATGCTGTCTATATTAAATAGATTTAAATTTTCACATTATTTAAAGAACCCCCAGGCTTCTGGAAAGATAATTGAATTCCACATGCCAGCTTAAATTGAAGCACTAATTAATAACACCATCAACAACTGAAAAGCAATGGAGACCTCTATTCTTTTCAAATGAATTGTGTTGGATGAAGCTTACTTTGAAAAGCAAGGCACTGTTTGTTGATACATAAAACTACTAGAGTTAAACAAAACACCCAGCTTTGAGCTCATAAATGCTAGAGTAACATCTGTTCTAATAGCTTTTTCTCAGATGGGAACAGTGAAAAGTTAAAGGTGTTCCTAGCAATGAGATACCACAACCTAGAATTGTGATGTGCTGAGCATGGAAGTGTTGTTAGAAATAAATGATAGAAATTATTCCCCAAAGTATTTCACTCCTCATCTATAGTATTTGGTCATTGAAAACATAATTTGACCAATCCTCAGTGACCAAGCTTTTTTTTTTATTCTTCTGTTGACAATCGTCTAGCATTGCAGTTTTGATTAGCATCTTATTTTTATTCCACAAGGGTAAATTGGCCATAAGCTCTCTTCTTGACATCTTTATCATACAATCCAAACTCTGCTTGAAACTGGCCTCTAATCTGAAGATGATAGAAGCATAAACAGTTTGTTAAATCAGGACTCACTGTAAAGTTTAGCTCTGACTGGCCTGGAACTCACTATGAACTCACTGTGTAGAATAATGTGGACACACACAAATCTCCACCTTCCTCTGCCTCCTGAGTGCTGGAATTAAAAGGATGTGTTGTAAAAATAATAGTTTTAAAAATCTTATTTTCATCTAGCTCATTGTTTCTTAGGTTGGATCTCTTAATTTTGTTCCAAAGTTCTTGTGAGTTGCAGTAATGCTTATTTTGTTAATTTATACTTAAGTCTAAGTGGAGTGTTTCCTCAATTGTGTCATCCATCTCTGATATTCTTTCTTCCACTCCCTGGAATTCCAAACAGAAACTATCTTCAACTGGTAAAAATCACTGCCTTCTAGAGCACAAGACAAATCATAGTTAGCCTTCATGGACATTCTGAAGCAGCCCATATCCCACACCTAGGACTAAAAGAAAAATATATCCCCATAACATTGCTGTGTTTTTAAAGAAACCAAAATTCTCACTACAAGGTGCTACCATGGGGGGCATTTTTGAGACTGAGGGCAAACAAGTAACAATCACAAGCCAAGATGTCTTGCATTACCCTGCAACTGTCTCTGGGAGAAAGGGAACCACAAAGAGATCCTGTTAGAAGAGGGCTGGATGAGAAATTCAGGACACACATGTTTGTGTTAGGTTGAGCATATGGGGTGGTGGCCCCTACCTTTCGTAACAAGGAACAAACTGCATCACATGAAGATGACTGAAACTGACATCTCAGAGCCAGCTATGAGCAGGTAGCACAAACTCCAGGGCTGCGTACACTTTTCTACGGGTGAAAATCTGAGCAAGGAAACTGGAGTTCTGGAAAAAAAAGAAAGAAAGAAGTTAAAATAGTAGAAAGCTTATCATCTTGCTCAATATCTGGCAATTATTCAAAGGTAGTATGCAAAACCATAACTTTATATGGCCCTATGGCTCCCAGAATGCTCTTTTATGGCATAGGTGTCAGTATTGTAGTCCCCTATTTGCAGACCATATCCACTTTCAAATGCCATTTATTTTTCCCCTTTGCTCTTCTGGTTGCTCTATGAATACAGAATCATTGTCTCAATGTAGCTACAAACTTCCATTTCTGTATTTTAGAAAAGTCTATGTAGCTCAACAACAACAACAACAACAAAATTTGGACACCTTTAACCATTCAAGGAGACAATTTTTCTTTATCATGCTGCAACCAACAAAGCAAAGCTATGGCACTAACATCGCCAATATACTATAGACCAAAGAGAACAGCTTGTATGTCAAAAGATGGATCAACGGGCAAAAATGTTTTCTGAAGGAAGCTTATCACCTGACTTCAGATTCCCAGAAGCCATCTAAAAGCTGGATGTAGTAATCTCGGAGTCTGTAATGTCTGTGCCTTCCTGCTTGAGAATGAGGTGATGGGGGAGACAAGAACATCTCTAAAAGCTTTCTGGCTAGCTAGACTGGCTTATGAAGTGGCAGAGAGAATCAGTCTCTAACAAGGTGGACAGGCAAGGACCAGGACTTGGTGTTGTGCTGTGCCAGCCCCACCCCCAAATACTCACAAATCAGTGACCCACTAAAGCCAGTTCATCAGGATCAACTTCCTGTAAGGCTCTAAGAAGTGTAGAAGGGCGTTCTGGAGTGTAGAAGGGTGTAACAGTTACTAAGGTATTCACCATGGACTACATAGAACTCAAATTTTTATAGCCATCATTGCTGATTTCAGATTTTTTCCTCTCTCCTTTTATGCATTGTGTGACTGCAGGAAATTCTCAAAGAAATCATGAAATTTGTAGGCAAATGGTGGGATCTAGAAAAGATCATCCTGAGTGAGATATCCCAGAAAAAGAAAGACTCACATGCCATATACTCACTCATAAGTGGATATTAGACATATAATATAGGATAAACATACTAAAATCTGTACACCTAAAGAAGCTAAGCAAGAAGAAAGACCCTGAGTAAGATGATCAATCCTCACATAGAAAGACAAATGGGATAGACATTGGAAGAAGGAGAAAACAGGAAACAGGAGAGGAGCCTACCATAGAGGGCCTCTGAAAGACTCAACCCAGCAGTGTATCAAAGCAGATGCTGAGACTCATAACCAAACTTTGGGCAGAGTGCAGGGAATCTTATGAAAGAAGGGGGAGTTAGTAAGACCTGGAGAGGACAGGAGCTCCACAAGGAGAGCAACAGAACCAAAAATTCTGGGCCCAGAGGTCTTTTCTGAGACTCCAAGGAATGAACATTAATGGATATAACCTAGAACTCCTGCTCTGATGTAGCCCATGGCAGCTCAGTATCCAAGTGGGTTCACTAGTAAGGGAAAAAGGGACTGTCTCTGACATGAACTCAATAGCTGGCTCTTTGATCCCCTCCCCGAGTGGATAGCAGCCTTGCCAGACCATAGAGGAGGACAATGCAGCCAGTCCTGATGAGACCTGATAGACTAGGGTCAGATGGAAGGGGAGGAGGACCTCCCCTCTCAGTGGACTTGGAGCGGGGGGATGGGAGGAGATGAGGGAGGGAGGGTGGGATTGGGAGGAGGCTACAGCTGGGATACAAAGTGAATAAACTGTAATTAATATAAAAATAAAAAATTAATTAAAAAATTCACAAAGAAGTAGTGAAAATGTCAAATAAAAACTTTCAACAAGTAAAGAAAAAGCAGATGCCCTTGTATTTATGCCCAGATGTTGGTTAGCCCTCCCTCTAGTGGCAGAGTATATATAAGTAACTGAAAAGTATATATAAGTAACTGAAAAGTGTCCAACCACAACTGACAGTCTTTTTACTGCTGCTGACATGGATTATTTCCTTGCACATTCTCCTGGTTTGTTTATCATTATGAACTGAAGAGACCTATCTAGGCAGAGAATTTTTTTTCATGGTAAGAACTATTAACTCACATTTGTCACACTGAGCTGCGCTATCTAGAAAGACCTTGCCTGTTCTCCACACACATCGTGTTAATTCACCACCGCATATCGCTCCATATGCTGCATATCTGCCTTTTGTGTAGAAAAACTGGAGTTTTGAGAAAAAAGTGAAGTCAATAAAGAACTGTGGTAGTTAAAAAAATCTTTTCAAGGAAGAATTCTTTTTTAGAGAAAATATCCCATAAAGGGTTAAATCCTATAAATACCTGCACATATAGCTTTTTCTGGTCAAAAGAAGCAGAGGGGACGTGTTACCTGACACCTGTGCAGCAATGAGGAAAGAGAACTTTCAGTGTGTACAAAAGATCAGGGAGACCTCATCAGCATTATTTGATAGAATACCCACAGACATCATAAAGGAGTCTTATCTATGTTCCTCCCCCCCCCCCCCAGTGAAATAACAAAAGAGTTACACCTACTGTGAGGTAACTTAGGATAACACTCAGGACACACATAAATGACAGGGACAACCTTTTGCCATCTGAAATCACTCAGAGGTAATTTGTCTTCTCATAACTCTGGGGTTCCTAAGACCAGTTTGTCGGGTTGGGACAGCTGCCCTTGGGACACAGTGACCCTCATTCTGCTTCTTGCTCATTTCACGTTATATAGCTTTCATAGATGGAACGTCTCCTGCTGCTGTATTTTTTTCCCCACGATAGGTTCAAATTCCTTAAATCCCAGAAACCAAAATTAAGAGCCCTCTCCCCTTAGGTTGCTACTGTCAGGTGTCTTTTTTATCACATTGCTAAGAAAAGTAACTACTCTACTGTGCTATTCCCTGGTGTGTTAAGATTAGTTTATATGGAAACCAAAACAGAATATGCTTTTTACCTTGCAAGGTGATATGGCCTGATATCTTTCTGATTGGCTGCCTGGGATAGCATGCAGTACCTGGACTTTGGCAGGCACTGAGGCAATGCTGGGTAAATAAGTGAATGCAGGAGAGGTTCTCTGTGAACATGTGCGCTCCACTCAGATATTTGGATTTGTGTTTGGTTGTACAAAAGTTATAAATTCTTAAAATTGGTAATAATTAATTAATTAATATTATTTTCTTTAGAATTTAGAAAAGTGTCCACTAAGAGATCTGCCAGATAAACAATTTACATTGGACGATTTCTTATTGTACACTTTTGTCAGAGTTAAATTTAGAAAGCAGAAGTAAAAAATTACTTTTCCAGAGCAAGAAAACTGTCCCTTCTAGATCACTGTACATTGTAACAAGCTTCATATTGTTCTGTAGGGCCCTGAGAGCCTCTTTGGTTTTATCTCCATGGACACAGACAGAAACTGTGGCTGGGCATGGATGCACTACTGCTCTTTGTGACATACAATGATGACATGTAAATGAAGCTGATACAGGTCACAATTTACCACAAATGACATCAATCAGTAAACCAGTAGTACCAAGGCAGGTTCTGAAGTTTCTTCCATCCTGGATCATTGATTTACTCTCTGCTACCTTCAGACGATAGTTAGAATGTGGCTATACCAACTCTTTCCCTACAAACTTTTCATCAGCATAGAAAAATTCCCCCCTCCCGTTTTTCACTAAAAATTAGTTCTTTGAGAATTACATACAACATGTTTTGATTATTTTCACTCCCAAAGCCTATATTACCCTCTGAAAAAACAATCCATTAAATAATGATTTTTTTTTCAAATGCTACTTGAACTAATAATCTGATGACAGTAGTTCCCAGCACTTAAACAGTGCTTGGCATGTATTTCCCGATAGTGACTGACTTTCCACCCTGCAGGATGCGTCCAAAGCACTCAGTCAATGAATGTGTACAGAGAACTCTTCAAAAAGGGGATGCATAAAACATCAAGACAGGTTGACTATCGTTTTTATTACAAAGAAGTGGGATTTGCTGTCAGCTTCTGAGCAGGGTTTCTGGGTAGGGACTGAAGGAGCTCAATGGTGGCTTCTCCTCACATGTTTCTGCATAACTGGAGGTTACTGCTTCCGGGCCTGAGCCTTGTTATAGAGTAGCTTCAGGAAGGGGCAGGCAAGGACAGAAGTAATTCTGGGCCGGCCATTTCCATGATTTTTTACTCTTCCTAGAAAGGATTCCTCCCGTTCTTAGGGATTCCCCCTTTTAAAGTGAACTGTGCTTGTGTTACCTCCCATTTAAAAAAATATAGATCTACATAAAAACCATCAGAACAACTACAAATTCATGAGAAAATGTAGACATTCACTTAACAAAGTAAACAACATGAAGAAGTAGCATCATCAGTTCCCAGAAATCAGCCATGTGTAATACCCTTGGTCATTGGAAACCCTCAAACGAAGGTGTGTTGACGTCATATATATCAACTTTACAGTGGTGCGAGGCTTACTGTCTCAGCTAGTGACATATGACATGGAGGCATTGCAGAAACCAAGTTAGCAGGCAGGAGATTCTGGGTTTCTGGAAGCTTCTCTGGTTATATGGGAAAGAGAGCCTCTCGCCCCTTGCCTTCAGTGGGCAGTGAAAGGCGGGGCTGCCTGTGTTACACAGGCACCAGCAATGGAAGGTGGGAGGCTGGACAGACAGGAAAAGGCTGTCAAGGTGGGAAACCATGAAGAGGAAGTCAGGCTGATGCTGTTAGATTGATCTCCATTGGTCTAAGGACTTTGATTTATTCCTGTCAGTATTTGCCACTTCTCCTATCCTGACAAAGAGAGGGGCTAGTCAGTATACTCTGACCAGATGGACCAGTGCTGTGGGGTTGAAGTCAGACATTGGTTTACAGTGACCTTGCACTTTCTGATCTCTATTTTCATCTAGCCAGGTCTGAAAATATATCATTTTGGGATGCACATGGAAAAAAAAACCCTGATGTTTGGGGATTCTGATTATACTACTAAACTTGAGCAGTTCAGTTATTCTCTGAATCTCAGATTCTAGACTGTGAAATATTCATTTCAGAGGGTTTATAAAACACTCAGCCAGCATTGAGTGGCTACTTTGTGATAAGTGCTATGAATGCTTTTCTTATGGCATTCAGACTAGTCAGTTAGATATCAGTCAGCTGTGATTTCATTGTGAAGCTACAATACTACAGTGTGACTGGGGTGGTCCAGGTTGTACACTGTACAGTTCTAGAGGGAGCTATTCATCCTGGAGCACATTCTGTGGAATTTACACTGTATAAAATAGAACTATATTGCAGCTCAGTCCACGAAAGGAGCTCAGAAAGACCAAAAGCTGAATCTAGTAGACAAAATAAAAATGACAGCTAATTGAGGGTTGTGCTGGAGAACATTTCTTCAAGGAAATGCTTCCCATGGTGGTGTGTTACTGATAATTCTGTTGCTGTGGTAAAACACGCAGACAAAAAGCATTTCTGGATTATAGTCCCTCATTGTGGATAAGGTAAGGCGAAGTGTTCAAACAGCTATTTATATCACATCCGTAAGCACAGAGAGAAATGAATTCATGCTCACTTGCATGCTTGCTTTTTCTCAGCTCAGTTCTTCTACTCTTACATAATTCAGGAAACCCTGCCTAGGGAATGGGGCCGCCCGTATTGGGACGTTACTTAGAACAATGTCTCATAAATGTGCCCATAGGTCAACCCAAAGCAGATAATCTATCATCTAGGGCTCGCTTTCCACAAGACTCTAGGTTTTATTGATCAAAAAACAGTTGCTATCACAGCTGGGATGCAAGAGAACTAGTAGCTGAGTGCCTTGAAGCAGCTCAGACAAGCAACAACATCTCCAGTGTCCTTTCATTCCTGTGTGCTGGGAGTGCAAGGGATAATGCTTACCTTAGTCATGGCTGTCAGAACACACTGTATATTTTGAACTCTAACAGTTCTAATTGGTACTTCCCAGCCTTGCCACTGCATGGCTCATACCCTCACTTCTTGCACGTGTTTTTCTCCATTATGGTTCTTTTCAGGTTACATGGGAGTCTTTTGCATGTGTGGCTGGCCTGCTTTTCTTTCCTCTATCAAAGACTATGAGCTTTGCAAGCCATCTTTACACTCCCCACACTTTCCTGTCTCTAGTAGTTGGCTTGCTGGCTGGTCCTTTTGTGAATTCGCCAAGGCCTAGCCATGGAGGGACTAGCTAGAACCATGCCACTTTATATAGGATGACTTATTTTCTTCATATGGTTGGGACTGGTAACATTGAATTTAAACAGGATCATAGTTTAGTTCCTCTGCCTCTGTTGAACATTCTGGTTTGAGATCATGTTATCAGTGAAACAGATGATGAATGTCTGTTTCAATGGGCTTGAGATATTCTGCTGAAGTTGTACTATTGTTGGTAAACTGATTCCTGACAAGTCATGATACTCACTGAGGATGAGCCATCTACTCTGTGCTTAGATCTGCATTCACCCCAGAGAAGAAAAGAATCATTACTTTCATATTAGAATTTTGAAAAATGAAGAAAGAACTTTGGAGAAAATGTTAAGAGAAGACTTGCGGTTACTTATTGTGTGTGCACATGTGTATAGAGGGCAGAAGACATGTTCAGGTGCTGTTTCTTGGGTTGCTCCTCCTCTTTTTCTGCCTGTTTTGTGCCAGGGTCTTTCACTGGACCAGAGCTCACTAACTAAGTTTTCTAGCCGTTGAATTCCAGAGATCAGCTTGTCTCCATGGGGTTCCAAGTGTATGCCACCACAGCTGGATCAGAAGCAGGTTCTCATACTCACACGGCATGTACACTCCCACCAACTCTCTCCCCATCCCTGACACACAGTTACTCTTATTTTGAGCCTTGTAGCTAACACTTGATGTGGCGTCACAGCTCTTAGGATTGGGTGATAATACCAACCCAGGAAGTGATATAATCTCCTTTTCTCTTGTCTTTACCTTCTTCCCTTCTGAGTGGCAGTCAAGGATGCCAAGGTTTTATAGTAAATAAAGATCTTCTTCATGTTCAGAAACTTACTGCAGCAAGCAGAGATGTATGAACTCAAGTGTGACTCACGCTGCAGCTCCAAATGACTTAATGAGTAGAATCACCTAACTTGGTTAGAACTGGAAGTTTAGGACTTTAATGATCCTGTGGCATTGAAGACCCCAGGGATGTGGCTTCTGTCCAAGTGGTGACTCCCTCCTTCTGACCAGAGTGCCCAGTAAGGCTACCGGTGACAGCTCATGTCCATAGGATTACTAATGCTGTCTGGGTTAGTATATTTTGGACTCAGCATAACCTACCCTATACAAAGGCTCAGAGCTTGCAGTGTGGAGATGCTGGTGTCTGTTTTCCTCCGAAGAGACACAACAAATGTCTCCATTTATTCTCTCTGGGTGCTTCTTGGTAAATTCCACTCATCCTTCTTCTTTGGACTTTTTGATTAAAAATACTGTCAACAGAGCAATTTTGATGCCCACGGGAAGGGGCTGTTTATGAAGCGTTTTCTTTTTCTGATTTTTTTGATAGTTGGAATAGAAGTACTGTTTTATGCTTGAAAACCTCGCTATTGTTTTTCCTTCTATGAATGTGAAGTAGAAACTGACAGAATGAGTTAGCTTTTCTTTGCTGTGTAAGTTTCTCTGCATTTTTCTGGGTCTCTGCCCTTGGCTTTAGGTTGCACAGGCACGAAAATACACCTGCAGTTAGAAGGCTCAGATTTGGCCGAGGAAGAAGGACAGTTGGGGCTCCTTGTATTCTTTACCCAAAGGTACTTGCTTTGCATGGTCACCATGGCTGAAGTGACCGTGAAATGAGAGTGAAGGGTGCTTCAGCTGGACTGTGGGAAGAGGAGCAGATACAACCTCCAAGTGTCCTTTGTTAGGCTAGTTTTTTAGTGGCCCCCTTCAGCTAATTTAAATATATGAACACCAGTCATGATGTTCACCCCTTAGCATTATTATCCTAAGTGATTGGCACACATAAAACATTATAGGCAAAAAGTACATAATTACATCTCTAGAAACACCCATTGGAGAGGGCAGATACATGTAGCCAAACACTTGGTAAGTATAAAGATTTCTATAGTAGCAAAGAGAATGGTCTCATCAATTCACATTTTTTAAAGGCCTGTTCCATGTCATAGCCACTGACTCCGGGGCTTCCAGAAGGACAGGTTTGGATTCTCTAGTAGCTTACCATTATTCCCTTCTGTAGAGCCTTAGTCACTCAGCTTAGTGAAAAGACATTTAGTGTTTATTTCAGTGAGATTGTTCTTGAGTCTGGTAAAATGGTAAATATCCAAAAATCCATGTCTGTGCATGCACATACACACACACACACAGACACACAGACACATACAAACACACATAGGCACACACATTTATACACAGACACACAAATACACAGACACATAAACATACAGACACATATACACAGAAACACACACAAACATAGATACACACATATACATAGACACAGACACACAAATACATACACACACACACACACACAAACACCCAGATATAGACACACACAGGGCACACAAACACACATACAGACACACAGAGACACACATATACACAGACACACATATGCAGAGACACACATATACATAGGCACACAAACACACAGAGGGATACACAGAGACACAGAGACATACAATCACACATAACACATATAAATACACACCCACAAAACACACAAACAGACAGACACACAAGCACACAGACACACATGCTTTTAGTGGTGATTATCTGCATCAGGGATACAGAGAGAGGTAACTGGAACACCACTGCAAACTAATGGCTTAGGAGCTGAGTGATTTATGCTCTGGTTGAGTGGACATTGTCCATCACTGTTTCATTATCTTGGTTTCCACATCTGTGAGATGAGAAGCTCCTGGGACTCTTCCTGCTTAGTTATTCTCTCAACCCGCATAAGAATACAAATCAAATCAAATCAAAACAAAAACTTTCTCTTCTCGGAGAAGGGGCACATGGTTCTTGACAGTGTCAGAAGGGGAAGAGCAGCTCCCTGCAGGGCACAGAGTGTCAGTTCACAATGCAAGTGGAAGTCAGGCAAGCTGTGAAGCCAATGCATCTCACCATGGGATTTGCGGTTGACTGAACAGTTTATAGATCAAATATTTAAGGTTAAACCCACATTTCCATTAAGGGGATCTTCATCAATGTCACTGAAGACTATTTCCCCCAACCACTCTGGTTTATGGAGTTCTTGGAATGTTAAAACTCTAGGAAGAAACATGATTGTATATTATGTTGATTTTTAGAGTTTAACGAAAACCTGAATCAGAGACGCTGGAGTAATTTGTGAAATGCATTGTTTTAGTTGACTGCTGAGGTCAGTGATGGAAATGATACAAGAAAATTCCTATTCCTCCTTAGCACTGAGCACATAAGATCCTTTACAACAATGAGTGCTTTACCTGGACACAGACTTGGCCGTACCCTGTCACTCATTCTCTACGATCAGAATTGAGTGTGAAGGGTTCATTTGGGTGGTGATGGAGGCTCTTACTGTAGGGCACAGGGTTGTTCTCCAGTGTTTAACTGCTAAACTTTACCTAAAATTCAGCCTAGAGTTCTCACTTGACTCTCTCCTGACATTTGAGAAGTTCTACAAAAGGGCAATAGGAACACTTCAGGGATTATTTCATTTTATTTTCTACCTGAAGATAAAGAGGGAAAGGAGCTTGAAGTTTTTATGCAAATTAGTTGATTAGAAAAAAAAAGGACAGGACGACAGAACAAAGTGAAAGTGTGGCTAGACAGGTATCTTGCAGAGATTGAACTGAATATAAAGAGGAGGAGGGTATGCTGAGAGGAAAATATATTCATGAAAGTGTTTTCCTTAGAGAGAGATTGCATCCCAGGAGATTGGCAGTTGGTAGAGAAGGCAAAGATCTTAGGAAGAAATTGAAGCCCGGGATAGAGTGTTAGTCACAGAGGAACAGGAAGCTTATGGCAGAAAACGTGTCCTAGGGTGGTATTGATTCGAAACAGAAAAAAGGGATGCTTAAACTGTGAACTATTAGAGCCCCTTCATTACATTCCAAGGACCCCAATGGCCGATTGCTATCCCTCTATAGTGAGGGTAGTCTTACCTCAAAACACTTTATAATTTTTTTTTCTAAAAAACTGAGCACTTAAAATTTCTTTGTGAAGACATGGGAAAAGCCTTGGGCAAATGAACATTGACCAAACAGTGTCTTGGTAAGAGCTGGGTTGCACAGTGTGAGCGAAGCCTCTTTTACATCGCCAGCATGAAATGGATACCTGCAGAGTTCCCATGTATCTTTGACAGCCTGAAGGATCTCCTCATCCTACGCTGGAAGACGGAGAAAATGTGGGGCCTCTATCATGTCTTGGAAGGGCTATAACAGTTAAATCCATTTTAACTTCAGTGAAATTATTCCTTTGGATGGGAGGGAAAGTTGTGGTCCTCAGATCAGGTAGCCGTTAGCTGAGTGATTGTCCATCTGCTAACTTCAAAACTACTGATCTCTTTGGGGAAATGAAAAAGTAAAATAGACACTGGAATAGGTTTTGTGTGCTATGAACCATAAAAGATACCATTTGAATTAATGAATAATAAATAGAAGGGCTTTAGGTTGTACTCAATTTGCTTTGCTCTCGAATTCTCTTGGAAATAAATAACCATTAAACGTGTCTGCTGGTTGCCTCTCAGGACACACTGAGAAATGCGACAGGAACATTATATGGTGTCAGAAATCATCTTTTGTTGTCAAAGGCACCTTATACTCGATGGCTTTCAGAGTTTCTTACCTTTATGAAAGTCTCTTATATGTAGAAAAAGCCAGAAATCTTCAGGAATTCATGCACAGACTCAGACCTGTCAAGTTAGCACATGGGAAAAGAGGTCTTCTACCTAATTTCTCATGTTGCAACTCTACACAAGGCAAGCATGGAGAAGGGTAGTTAGGAAGTAAGGGAATCAGACATGTAGGACACGAAAATGCAAGTGGGGACCCCTGGCAGCAATGGAATTTGTATGTCAGCTGCACTCTATAAATGCAGATTCACAAGCAGGAGAAGGATGTCTTTGCATTTATTAGCATTTAAAAATTAAACTTGATTATGTGTAAATTTTTTTTTTGTTTGGAAGAGGCACCATTTTGATGATTATGGACACTGTTCACCTTAAGTTTTCTGATGATCTTACTTCAGGGGGCACAGCTGACCTTTTACAATGTGTTATAAATAGAAAGAAAGAAAGAAAGAAAGAAAGAAAGAAAGAAAGAAAGAAAGAAAGAAAGAAAGAAAAGGAAAATTTCCTTGTGGTTGTTCTTCTTTACCAAGTGTGTTTCCTGGAAGAAACTAGATTGAAATTATTCAAAGGAAATACATTTAAAAAATTCCAAGATCATAATAGAAAGAACTTGGGTGTGTCACTTCCCAGGAAATGTCATCATATCAGGCTCATGAGAAAGAAAATTGGCACATCAGATGGCTTAGCAGGTAAGATCACTTCCTGCCAGCCTTGGTGACCTGAAATTGGTCCCTAGGACCCACAGAGTAGGACAAAAGGCTGACTTTTAAAATCTGACTTCTGACCTCCACACAGCAACAGAAGCATTGCCGCAGTCATACATCCCTTCCTGTTAAAAGAAACAAAGCATCATTTAAAAATTGATGTGTAAAATCCATGGTTCATTTTCTCTGAAAATGAGTTTGAGACATTGTTTTGTGCTAGGAGCTTACAGTGGGGATTCTTTTCAAATGGAGGCTTTTAATGTTTTTGATATTTAAATTACACTTGTTTATTAGTTGTTTTTTTATGTAATTGTGTGTGTGTGTGTGTGTGTGTGTGTGTGTGAATCCATACCATAACACCTGCATGGAGACCAGGGGATAACTTGCTGGAGTCAGTTCCTTTCTCTTACTTGGGTCCTTTCTCTGATGTGGGTCCAGCAGATTGAACTAACATTACATAAAGTTCTGAGATAGGAATCTGCATTACCCTGAAGGTAGCAATTCTGGGATAAGGTGAGCATCCACGAAGACTGCTTCTCTACCTCTCAGCCAGCTTTGAGCTAGAGACTTTAAAAATGAGTCAATATTCTTATAACTACAGTCAATTCATCCTACATTCCTTTGATGCAATATTTGACATGAAAACCACAGCCCTTCAAGAAAGAGCAAACTGATCCTTCATCATTTCCTAGCCTTCTCTGGAGAGCTAGCAGGAACTTCTGATCTTGTTTTCCTCCATGCTTTCCACATGTTTGGTACATATTCGTGGAGACTAGGAAAGTCTGCCTCATTCTATGGATGGCAACTCTCAACTTCCCTCCTCTAAAGGGAAAGTTGCTGTTAGAATAGAGCACACTGTGTCTCTTCAGTCAATGCAAATATGAAAAAAAAATCTCACTCAGAGATACAAAACAATTGATCTTCCCCTCCTGTGGGTCTTTACTTTCATTGGGCAATATATGAAATTTGAGGTCTCTGGTGTTTTTCCACTTTCTGTTGGTGATATTGCCATGCAGATTGCAGCTCTAGATAATTCAACTTGAATCTGAGTTAACTGAACCTCATTTCCTCTTTTTAGTGGACAGCAGTAGTAGAAAGTAACATTGGAAAAGCCAATGATGGCATCGATCAGCTTAGACTTATCAATAAATAACCAGAGTCAGATTTGACCACTAGCCTTTTAGTATCTGAGAAAAGGGGTGAAGGAGGAAAGCTAACCCAAGTAGGGGTGTTGTTGACCAGGCATGGTCAGAAATTTGGTGTCAGGCTCCATTCAGCAGCAGAGTGGTGACCTTAGAATTACCTTGCTTGGTCACCTTGGAGGATGCTTGTTTGCCATGTGACAGTTGTGCAGGCACGCTAGTGGTTTACACGCTATACTGCTTTGACTGATATGGAAAGTATTTTTAATGTAATGCTTTTTTTCTGGTTGGATAAATGTTTGTTTTATGGCTGAGAGATTTGTCCTTGTTTTCACATCCAGTTATTTGAATTTTTAAAAATAAGATATGTTTTCTAGAAAGAACAGAAAAGTCAATACTAAATGTAGAGAGTAATTCCTTACAATTGACGTAGAAACTGGAAGAGGAAGCTAGTGCATTTTTTTTAATGAAAAGGATTTGTTTTATTTTTAATTATGTGCGTGTGCTCATGGCTCTGTGTGGGTGTATGCCTATGAATGCCAATAACTTTGGCAGTCAGTCAGAGAGTATTGAGTACCCTGAAGCTGGAGTTACAAGTGGTTGTGAGTCACCTGATGGGGGTGCTAGGAACTGAACTCAAGTTTTTGCAAGGTCCGTAAGTGCTCTCAATATCTCAATAGCTAAGCCATCCATCTCTCCAATGCCACCAGTGTATTAAAATAAAACGAAACTTTATTGAGTTATAAATTGTAAACAAATACATACAGACCATCCATTTTATGTGTGGATTTTTATTAGTAAAAAAAGAAAACAAAACAGGCATATGCTCATGAGACCACAGGACATTTTCATTACGTTAGAGTAGTTCTCTGTGATCTTTGGCAATCAATTTTGATGTCCCCTGTCCCTAGCCCCAGGTACTCTTGTTCTGTCAATTTAGATTACATTTTTTCCTGATTTTTTTTTTGAAGTGGAATCATGAAGTATAGATCATTTGCTGTTTTGCATCTTCCGTTTAGCATGATTGTGGTGGCCATGTTCTCACAGACATATACAGGTCACTCCTTTTTATTTTCTCATGGTATTCCAGTGCATGCATGTGTGAAAATTTATCCACCCATCACCTGTAGATGAACATTTGCAGGTATCACATACTGATACTGTTGCCTCAGAATGCATGTTTAAGTCTTTATGTGGATCCCGTTTCTATTTCTTTCAAGTAAATACCTGGCCAGGAAGCTCCTGAGCATCAAGGGAAAAGCCGTCTTTAAGTTTGTCAAGCTTTGTTCCAATATTGTTGATGTATTCAACTTTGTTACTAGAAGTGTATGAAAGATTTAGTGTATGCATATTTGGTAGGCATATAGCTAACACTGGCTTGGTCATCTCAAGTTTAGTATTCAAATTGGTATGGATATGTGGATAATGTTTCATGTTCTCTATATTTTACTATATTGATCCTTTGAATACTTACTGTGATGTGTCAATGCAAATCTTGCTCTTTTTGTTTTTTTAAGACAGAGTTTCATGTAGCAATTTCCTATGCAGGTGAGTATGATGGAATTTCTGATCCTCCTGACTCCACCTCTTGACCACCACACACAATTTATGCACAGCTGGGAATAGAACCCAGAGCTTTGTGTAAACCAACATTCTTCCAAATGAGTTAAAACTTCAACCCTCAATACAAATTTTTATTGAATGTTCTTTTGTTAGAGGTTTGCATTATGATTAAGTTGTAAATTGTGTGTTATTTTATATATTTATACACAAGTTTTGTTATGTACATCTTCAGATATACAAGAAAAGTATATATAGAGAAATAAGCATACCAGGAGAAATATGGTTTTCATGCATCTGAATATATATAGGAAACATAAGTGAAGTATTAGGTAAATATATAAACACATTATATATGTGTGTATATATTTTTATTAGTTTAAGAGTATATATACTCACAAGACAACTGCCAGATTTTCTCATAAAATAGTCTCAGAAGTCTCATTTATATATATTTATATATAATATATAAAATTATTATATAATATAGCAATATTATTATCTATACTATGTATTTATTATATTATATAAAAATTAGTATGTGTGGGGACATGCATGCCTGAACACATATGTAGAGGTCGCAGGGAAACTTGTGGAAATCTGTTCTTTCCTTCAACCATGTGGAACCCATGTCCTCAGCCGGAATGGCAATCCCTTAGTCTGTCAGTCTTCATTTGTGTTTTAGAGAACAGAAGGTTTAAACTTGCTGTGTTCTGTCTGAGAGATCCTCACCCATCCTAATGTTGGAAATATCCTCTCTTTTGATGTTCTTCTCTCAGCCTTGTATGTTCAGATCTGTGCTTCATTAGTTTTTGTTTTTAATGTGTGTGTGTGTATGATGTGAGAAAATAATTGAATGTCATTAAAATCTGGATAGTCAGTTGTACCAGAACCATTTATTCAAGGCTCCTGCTTGCCTTATTGAGTTACCTTGGCATAATAGTTGAAATTCAGTTGTGCATGTGGGCCTAATGTTGTATTGGAGTCTTCTGCTTCATTGTCTGTTCACATACCAGATACAGTCTTCTGATTATTGTAATGTCAAAGTTTTGAAATGAGGCATTGCTTATTTGAATTTGGGTTTTGGACTTTAATGTAAATTTCAGAATTCTTTTAAACAAAACTAATAAATACTTGTTGAGATTTTACTGGAAATAGGTTAGAGTGGTATTGAAAGGATAGGTTTAATGTTTTATCTTCTAAACAAGGACATAGGTTCCACAGGGTTGTTTTTGACAACTTATATATGGATTTTTAAAGTTCTTTTAAAAAAACTTATGATAAAAACGTTTCTTGCTATTCATTTTAGTTTACAGTTATTCATTCACATCATCCCAAGATAATGCTGGATTCATCTCTCTTTTACTTCTATGAGTGTTGGCGTATAGATTTTGAGTGATATTATTAGGTAAACAAATGTTTAGAAGTATATTTTTCTGGTAAATTAACATCTGGATTATTACTGTGTATTTATTCTTTTCATTTCAAAGCTTTATTTTCTCAATTAATGATTCTTTTGATTTACTGTGAAATACATGCATAAATGAACTTTCAGTATTGGCTTACATTAAAAGTATCTGTTTTGGTTCTAGAATTAATTTTTGTTGGTACCAAAAATGTATTCTATAAGCTACTCTTTGCTTAGTATGATACCTAAAAGTTTTATGACATATATCTCTATATATCATATTTCTATCTATCTATCTATCTATCTATCTATCTATCTATCTAACAACTTTTAAAAGTTGATAATTATACATAGAACTGCTGGTTTTTCACTATTGGCTTTATATTTTGATATCAACCGAAATGCATGAATAAGTTTCAGTAGTCTTTTACTCATGGATTTCTTAAGATTTCCCAGATATAGAATCATGTCAATATGCAAACATATGTTGCTTTTATATTAATGCAGATTTACTTTTTTTTCTTGCATTAGTGCATTAGATAAGGACTTTAAGGTGTCTTCTAAATTCAAACTTTGGCACTGAATATTAGTGATTCTTGTTTTACTCTTAAAATGTTCGTCTTTCACCTGTAAGTATGATGTTAGATAAAGTCTGTATGAAAAATATTGAAACTCATTTCTTTGTATGCATTATTAAGAGGTAATTTTAAAAGATCTAAAAAAAAAACAATAACAAAAACCCATGGTGTTAGCTGTTGGCATTTTGTAAATGCCATTTATTGACTTGTGGAATCACTTTCAATTTCTAATTTGTTAAAAGTGTTTTTAATAATCCCGAGTGGGTGGTAAATTATGTCAACATATTTTCTGGACTCTCATAGGCAACCATAGGCCTTTCCTCTTTTATTTTGTGACCACAGTAAATTACATTGCCAACTTTTAATTTTTAGTCAAGCTTTATGTTCGCTTGAAAAATATGTTTGGCCAGAGTGTGTAACTCTTTTTATGTTTCTATATTTTATTTGGTAATATATTTAAAAGTTACTACATCATTGGATTATATTTTTTCCTTAAAATTTCTGTCCAATTTTGGTAATAGGGCTTAACAGGTTCTTAGTATTTCATCCTACAGTCAGGCTTAGTATACTATTTATACTCTTTGTTTCACCCTTTCAAATGATGACTCCAGGTTTTAAAATGTGTTTTATTTAAAGTAGTCTACCTTGACTCCACACCCTGTGTTATATTTTCAGCCATATAACTCTGCCTGGTGTCCTGAAGTCCTGCCAGACCCTGGGACACTAGGTGAGACCCCCATCCCACTCCAAGTTCTTACCTACAAACTTCACTGAAAGCACTCCTAGCAGTGGTAAATGGCACCCCACACCCTGTGTTCCACTTGCCACTCCACAATCCTGCCTACACTCTTTGAGGCCTATAGTCATCAGAGACAAACAAGATAGACCCTGGCCCAAGCCCCTGCTCACCATATTCCCCTGAAACATATCCATCAGCCTTAAAATTCACCCTACCCACTGAATTCCATTCTCCAGCCCACAACACATTCTGGACTTTCTGAAGGCTCACCAGTACCAGATACAACAAGTCATGCTGGTATCAAGGATCCCAGAGGCAAGGGTAGCACCCAAAACCCAAGACACAACACATGTCACAAAAACCCCAAGAGAGACAGCCTGTTTGACCTGAAAACTAGCTAGCCATGAGAACTTCAGGCCTCTCAGGCTAGTACATAGAGAGGAAAGAGAAAACAAAGAAAAAAACATCCAAAAGCGCCCACTCAGAAAATATGAACTCATAAATCACCATCTAATCCTATAATCACTACAAAATCAAGATGGTTAAAGGCCAGCATAAAAACAAAGTTAACAATAGCCAGGGCAGAGGAGACAGGATGAGCTGGGATTGGATGGAAGGGGAGGAGGTCCTCCCATTGGTGGACTTGGAGGGGGGGGGAGGAGGGAGATGAGGGAGGGAGAGGGAGGGTGGGAGGGAATGAAGGAGGGGGCTACGCCTGGGATGCAAAGTACCTAACCTGTGATTGATATAAAAATAAATAAATTTATTAAAAAATAATTACAGATGAAATATAGTGATTTGCTATTTTTATTATGAGAAACTGTCATTTTACTTCATCTTTAATTTTAATTTTTAATTATTTCTTTGTTTTTGAGATTATAATAGAATTGCAATGTTTTCATGTTTCTTTTCCTCATTCTGAACCCTCACACATGCTCCACTTCATTCTCTTTCAAATTGATGACCTCTTTTTAAAATTAAAATACAAACTAATAACATTATTCTATACCTCCAACAAAACCCAACTAGGAAATTCTCCTTTCTAAAATCCTAGCATCAAAATCTGCAAGACCTATGATTCTTTATAATAAAAACAAGGCACCCCCCCCCAAAAAAAACAATAGCCAGGGCAATATGGCACCACCAGAGCCTAGCTATCTTACTAAAACAAGCCCTGGAGAGTTAACACAGGTGAAACGTAAGAAAATGACCTTAAGTTCAATCTTATAAAGATGATAGAGACCTTTAAATAGGAAATGAATAAATCTTTTAAAGAAATACAGGAAAATGAAATCAAACAGGTGAAGGAAATTAATAAAATGGTTTAAGCCCTTGTTGTATGTGACGATTAATATTTACTATTGATATATCTTTTAGTAAAGCTGCTGTTAGTCCTAAACAGCTGTATAACCAAATCACCACACAGAGACTGGGTTTATTTAGTTAACCTAGAACACAATGTTGGGCAGTAGTTACTCCTTCCTAAACTTCCATGCCCTCATAGTTTCCTAACATTTAGATTTCCCACATTATACTTGATTTTAGTGATTTATTAGGTCCAGTCCATCTTTCCACACTGTCCCAAGATCTTTCCTCCAACTCTGCTCTCCTTGCTCTCTCTTGCCTTTTCTCTTCCCACCTTTTCCTATCCTCCTGCTCCTCCCCTCTCCCGCCTACTTCCTTTCCCTGCTCAACATTGTGGCTAGTTGCTTTTTTTTTTTTTTTTTTTTTGGAAATTTACACCAAGTTGAGACAGGATGCTTAGAGTAAGTATCACAATGCAATGTCTGGATTGAAACCCGAGGGTGTGTGTGTGGAGATATCAACATTTTAATGAACAAGGGTAAGGTGTATACATTTCAAAAGAACATTGTTCCAACAAGACCTGAAAATGGAAATAGAAGAAATTAAAAAAAAAACAAACAAACCACAAACTGAGGGAATCCTGGAGATGGAAAACCTAGGGAAGAGAATAGGAACTATGGACACAAGTATCACCAAGAGAATACAAGAGATGGAAGAAAGAATCTCAAGCATAGAAGATACTATAGAAGAAATTGATACATCATTCAAAGAAAATGTTCAGTCTAAAAAGTTCTTAACAGAAAACACACAGGATATATGGGACATTATGAAAAGACGTAACTTAAAAATAATAGGAATGGAAGAAGGAGAAGATTCCCAGCTCCAAAGCCCAGAAAATATTTTCAAGAAAAATCATAGGAGAAAAGTTCCCAACCTAATAAAAGAGATGTCTTTAAACATACAAGAAGCTTACTGAACATGAACTAGATTAGACCAGAAAAGAAATCCTCTTGTTACATAATCAAAATTCTAAATGTAGAGGACAAAGAAAGGATACCAAAAGATCCAAGGCAAAAATGCCAAGTAACGTATAAAGGCAGACCTATCAGAATTCTACCTGACTTCTCAACAGAGACTCTAAAAGCCAGAAGGGCCTAGGCATATGGCTTTCAGTCTCCAAGAGACCAGAGATGCCAGCCCAGACTTCTACATCCAGGAAATCTTTCAATAACAATAGAGAGAGAAACAAGATATTTCATTAAAAATTTTAAACAGTATCTATCCACAAATCTAGCCCTATAAAAGATCCTAGAAGGAAAGCTTCAACTGAAGAAGGTTAACTATACTCAAGAAAACACAGGAAATAAATAATTCTGCACCAGCAAAAACAAATGAAGGGAAGCGTGCGTGCGTGCAAACACCCACACCCACACACATCCCCTACAACCACCACCATCAAAATAACAGAAATTAACAATCATTGGTCATTAATATCGTTTGACATCAATGGACACAATTCAATAAAAAGACACAGTCTAACTGAATGGATGAAAAACAAAATCCATCATTCTGCTACATCAAAAAAAAAATACCTAAGGAACAAAGATAGACATTACTGCCAAGTAAAAGCCTGGGAAAAGATATTCTAAGCAAATGGACCCAAGAAGCAAACTGTAGTAGTCATTCTAATATCTAATAAAATAGACTTTCAATATAAATTAACAAAAGATTTGAGGAAGGACACTTCATACTCATCTAAGAAGAACCCCACCTATGTGACATCTCGAACTTGAATATCTGTGGCCCAACTATAAAGGGACCCACATCCATAAAAGAAACATTAGTAAAGCTTAAAACCCCTTTCAATCTTCACACAGTAGTGGGAGACTTCAACACCCTTTTCTCACCAATGGACAGTTCATCCAGACAGAAACTAAACAAAGAGATAATGAAACTGATCAAGTTATGAATCAAATGGCCCTAACAGTAATCTACAGAACATTTTTCCCAAACACAAAAGAATATACCTTCTTCTCTGTACCTCATGGAGCCTTTTTCAAAATTGACCATGTACTTGGACAAAAGGGAACTCTCAATAGATACAAGAAAATTCACATAGCCCCTTGTATCTTATCAGGCCACCATGGATTAAAGCTGGACCTCAACAACAACAGAAACAGCAGAAAACATACAAATGCATGAAAAGTGACCACTCCCTACTTTATGACCACTAGGTCAAGGAAGAAAAAGGACATAAAACAGAAACTGAGGAAATCCAAAGAATCATTAGGTTTTACTTAGAAAGACCTGTACTCCAGGATATTAATAAAATTTAAATAAAATGAACAATTTTCTTGAGAGATACCACTTACCAAAGTTAAATAAAGACCAGGTAAACAATTTAAATAGTCCTATAATCCCTAAGGAAATAGAAGCAGTCATTACAAATCTCCCAACTGAAAAAAAAAAAAGCCCAGATGGTTTCAGTGCAGAATTCTACCAGACTTCCAAAGAAGAGCTAATACCAATGCTCCCAGAATTATTCCACAAAATAGAAACAGGAAGAACATTGCCAAACTCTTTCTATGAGGCCACAGTCTCCGTGATGCCTAAAGCACACAAAGACTCGACAAAGAAAGAGAATTTCAGATCAATCTCCTTTGTGAACTTTGATGCAAAAATACTCAGTTGAATACTCCCAAACTTAATCTAAGAACACATCAAAAACATTCTTCATCATTATTAAGTAGGCTTCATCCCAGGGATGCAGAGATGGTTCAACATATGAAAATCCCATCAATGTAATCCATCATATAAACAAACTGAAAGAGAAAAACCGCATGTTCATCTTATTAGATGCTGGAGATGTCTTTGAAAAAAATCAAACACTCCTGTGTGAGAAAAGTCATGGAGAGATCAGGGATATAAGGTGTGTATCTAATCACAATAAAGGCAATATAAAGCAGACATATAGCTAACATCAAATTAACTGGAGATAAACTTAAAGGAACTCCACTAAAATCAGGAACAAGTCTGCCAACTCTCTTTGTAGCTATTCAATATAGTACTTGAAGTTTTAGCTAGAGCAATAAGAAAATTGAAGGAGATCAGATGGATAGAAATTAAAAAGGAAGAAATCAAAGTATTACTGGTTGCAGATGATATAATAGTATACATAAGCAACCTCAAAAATTATACCAGAGAACTCGTATAGCTGATAAACACCTTCATCAAAGTGGCTGGATAAAAATTAACTAAAAATATTAGTATCCCTTTTATACATAAATGGCTGAGAAAGATATTGGGGAAATAATACCCTTCCCAATAGTGACTAATAATGTATAATATCTTGGTGTAACTCTAACCAAGCAAGTGAAAGACCTGTATGACAAGAACTTCAAGTCTTTGAAGAAAGAATTTGAAGAATATATCAGAAGATGGGAAGATCTCCCATGTTAACGGGTTGGTAGGATTAACGAAATAAAATGGCCATCTTACCAAAAACAATCTACATATTCCATGAAATTCCCATCAAAATTTCAATAGATCTTGAAGGCATAATACTCAACTTCATATAGAAAAAAAAACCCAAAACTAAAATAATCCTGTACATTACAAGACATTCTGGATGTATCACCATCCCTGATTTCAGTACTCTTTTTTGGCCACCGATCCTGAGTCCAGCTCCACTTTTTGGCTTGGCCCACCCTCTAACTCCTACCATAATTCCTCCAGAATGAACACATTGCTTCTTGAAAACAACATCTTTCAGATACTTGATGGCTTTCTGGATACACATACTCTTGATGGCCTGGACAGTTTTCCAGGATGTTCTTCAAGTGAACACAAAGATTTCCTCTGGATTTGCATGATTTTGTAAGGTTTTCTGGGTCAAGAGAATAGCAAACTTACAGGAAGAGCATGTTATTTATTTTTATAGATTTTTTCCTATTCTGTAAGTTCCATTTTGGTTTAAAAATATCCCATTGTGGATTTTCTCATTTTGATTTTCCCTCTGATCTGACATGGATCATGGATTGGTCATGAGATATTATTCTTGGCTTTCCCATGTGATTTGTGACTTGAAATTCATTTTTGGATAAAACAAACTCATATTATTGAGTCACACTTTGTTTTCCTGTTTTTGTTTCACAAATAACACCAGGCTTTAATCTTGGTAGATGATATTTTTTAATTTTAAGAGGTTTTGTTTATTTTTTATAAATATCCTTTATTACAATTTATTCAATTTGTTTCCTGGCTATGGCCCCCTCCCTTGTATCCTCCCAATCCCACCTGCCCTCCATCTTCTTCCCCTATGCCCCTCCTCTGATAGTCTACTGATAGGGGAGGTCTTCCTCCTCTTCTATCTGACCCTAGCCTATAAGGTCTCATCAGGACTGGCTGCATCACTTTCCTCTGTGGCCTGGCAAGGCTGTATCCCCCACATGAATGTGATAGAGAGCCTGCCACTGAGTTCATGCCAGAGACAGCCCCTGCTCCTCTTACTAGGGAACCTACTTGGAGAATGAGTCTATGGGTTACATCTGGAGCAGGGGTTTTAGGTCCTCTCCATGCATGGTCCTTGGCAGGCAAATGGTAGGAACTAGAAAAGATCGTGTTGAGTGAGATAACCCAGAAACAGAAAGACACACATGGTATATACTCTCTCATAAGTGGTTATTAAGCACATAATATAGGATAAATATACTAAAATCTGCTAAACAACAAGGAAGGCCCTAGGGAAGATGCTCAATCCTCATTCAAAAGGGCAACCTAGACATTGAAAGCAGGAGAAGATAGGGAACAGGACAGGAGCCTACCACAGATGACCTCTGAAAGACTCTACTGATAGAGGTATTGAAGCAGAGGCTGAGACTTATGGCCAAACTTTGGGCAGAACGTATGGAATTTTATGAAAGAAGGGTGAGATAGAAAGACCTGGAGGAGACAGGAGCTCCAAAAGGAGAGCAACAGAACCCCCCCCCCCAAAAGACTGAGCCCAGGGGACCCTGAAGAGAATGATACCCAAACCAAAGACCATGCATCGAGAGGAACTTGCTAAGACTTCTTTTGAAACTTTAATATAAATCTTGATTGCATTTATATTAGGGAAGTAGAGGGTTTTGTTTTCTATATTTTGATCTGATGAGTCTGTTCTGAATTACTCAGGCAGCTGATAAGGATCCTTTTTCCTACTTGATTAAAAATTGACTATTTTTGCTGGTACATAATTGAAGAGTGTTTAGCTTAGAGCTACCTGTCTGTGTTTTCCTTGGCCTTGCAATGTTTTGTCCTGTGAAAGAAAAGGTGTCTACTGAAAAGATTCAAGGACAGTCTAATAATACTTCTGGTGTCTTTTTCTACATCACATTGCAAACTAGAAATATTCCTTGAAACTTCCAGCTGCCTCATCTTCTCTGGACTTTAGTGTCTGTCTCCTCAGTGCAAGAAGTTACTCTCACTTTGTTTTGGGCTCTCTCTGAGCACCACAGTCTAAAATGTGCCTTTTTTTTCCTTCAGGGCAGAGACCTGGAATAATTGCAAAGTTCAGTCTTGGTATTTCTGTTTTGTTTGTTTGATTATTTTGTCTCATAGAATAGTCTATATAATAAAGGCAAGTCTGGGGGTGGGAGGCAGCCTTACCAGGCCACAGAGGAAGACAATGCAGCCAGTCCTGATGAGACATGATAGACTAGGGTCAGATGGAAGGGGAGGGGGACCTCCCCTCTCAGTGGACTTGGAGAGGGGGATGGGAGGAGATGAGGGAGGGAGGGAGGGCAGGATTGAGAGGGGATAAGGGAGGGGGCCACAGCTGGGACACAAAGTGAAAAAAATTGTAATAAATAAAAAATAAAGAAGTAAGTATGACTTCATTAGGATGTAGAATGACATTTATGGTATATACAATTAGAAAACTAGAAAGTATGTGTGTGCGTGAGAGAGAGAGAGCTAACATTTATGTTTCTTCCTTCCTTCCTTCCTTCCTTTCTTCCTTCCTTCCTTCTTATCATCTAATTATGTATGTGTAGTAAGTCCCAAAAGCATCAGTGGTTCCCAATGTGTGGGTCATGACCCTTGTCTGGAGTAGAATGACCCTCTCACAGGTGTTGTCTAAGACTATTTGCATATAAGATATTTACATTAATATTCATAGTAATAAAGAAGTTACAGTTATAAAGTAGCAACATAAATAATTTTACAGTTGGGATCACCATAACTATACAGAGGTACTGTATTAAGGGACTGCAGCAATAGGAAGGTTGAAAGCCACTGTATTTTACTTACTGTATTTTCCAACGCATTCCATGGATACTTGCAACCATGGTTTGTATCAAGTTCTATAATATACCATACACACCTACATACCTACCGTAAAGTTCATCTTAAAAGTTAGGTACATACTAAAATGACTAAAAATAGAATATGTGCTGTAATGAAACTTATGTGAACCTGTCTTAAAATTTCTAACTGTATCCAAATATACTATATTTTTAGATCATACTGGTAGCTGAAAGCAAAGAAAGTGAAAACTTAGTCAAGAAGATTTACAAATATATACACATATTGAAAAAAGACATTGAGGTGATCCTATAGAGAATAGAAATAACACTCTTAGCTATATATCATAATGCTTTCTAGAATTCTTTTTGGCTTATCATTTTCTGTATATATACATCACATCTGTAAGGACTGAAAATAATGACATTTCTTTCCTTTACTTCCTATTTTAATGCCTTAAACTATTTTATCAATGCTTTACACTGAACACTTCAAATAGACTGACAGTTAAAAAATAAGATGTTAAATTTAAGATTAAAGATTAATAATGTGTCTAAAGCATAGTGTGGACTGAGGAAAGTTAGGATAAGTCATTGATGTCAAATGAGGGATTCTCTGGGCTAGTTATTAGATTGCTCATTCTTCTTAGAATGCCTTTGGTGATTTCGTCCATTCTCTCCTTTCTGTCTTTAAATTTATCATAGCCTGTAAGTAAGCATCATTTTAAAAATACATATGGCAATGATTTAGAAAAGAGTTCCACTGAAAGTCTAAAATAAAAGCAATCCTTTTCTCCTTTGAAGGTTACCTGCTTTTGAATGCATTGTTTTCCTTTTATTTCTCCAGGCACGCTGGTGTTTAGCTCTCCCTGATTCCACATGCATGGTAAACACTTAGCATGGGAGTGAAAAGTACTAATACATCAACACCTTCTGAAGATATAATGTGAATTTAGTTTTGTGGCCATTTCAAGGCCCTTTGGTCATCCTTTTCTCTGCTAGAGGGTCAAGGAAGGACTGGAAAGACGTGAACATCTGAATGTTCTTGCATCCCTTCACCAGTACTAAAATTCATTAGCAGGAAAACCATCTGCTCTATGAAGTAACTTCTCTATTACTATGAATCTTAATGTGAATATCTGCCGATTGTTCGATCCAAACAAACAGCCTCTGTCATAAGATTGGTAACTGGGTAACATGAGGGAAATAGCTAAGAGCTTACTATTTCCTCAACTGCCCAAAGTCTTTTCAAATCCCTAGTCCTCTCTAGCCCAAATGTTGCATGGCGTTTACTTTCCCTGGAATACTCTACTCTGTGGAAACTTTAGTCACCATGGAAACATAATTCAAATAATCCTCTGCAAAGATTTATTTCTCCTCATGATGTGAATATATTTGCTAATTTTCCTATTTTTCTATGTCCTCAGGGAAATAGCAATCATACAATAGCTGGTTATTTTGGGACCTGATCTCCATAAAATTTTGTTTTCCTTGAATTCAGGACCAAATGATTTATTCTTTTAAATCCCAAAGTCCTTTCAAAAGTCATATCCCAATACTGGGCATCTACATATGCTTTCTTTGCATGCAGTATTATTCCTAAAAATGTCTGGTACCTCCTCCTGTCCATCACTGTTCAGGAGCCTTCAGCAGTTACCAGAGTGCTCTCTCCTTGGCTTATGATATTTTGAACCACAGACCTGAGTCTCTGTGCTGCATTAAAAAGAAAGAATAATTAGTCTCAAATTACTGTCTGGTTGCATTAGATTACACATTTGCATTTGAAATATAATCAGTTCAATTACAGAGACTAGACACATGGCATTAATCCCTGCAGTTGCAATAACGACTTTCCGCTTTCCAGAACACATAGGGAATGTGATATTTTGTTTATTCTCATTTTCTTTGGCTCGATTTGCAGTACTCTAAAATAGTAGCTGTATCTTAAGTCTTTGCATTTGCTCAGGCTCTTACACTTTACATGACCTTTTCACAAAACCCTTTAAGTTCATGAAGATGCCTTTCTGCAAAGAGTCATGCACATGGCACACATAGCATAAAGAAAAGCAAAACAAAGCTTATGCCTTTTAGGAGTAACAGCAGGCTGCATAAAATATCATCTATTAACTTATAATCACATATGAATAAAAATACAGTATTCAAATTAGGGGGGAATAGGCTCAACGTATATATGATATCTGATTACATTGACTATTTTCTTTAAATCTTTAGAAACATCCTGTGAGGTTGTTGTATCTGTTGGTACCATATCCAGTGGTAAGTGACAGGTATCCCCAAACTGGAAAACTATGTAAGATCTATAATTAATTAATTAACTTACTTATTTACTTATTTGACAAGTAAAGGAAGCCAAGAAGTAGCTGGAGAAGGTGAGGGTGATGATTTTACAAGCAGAGAAGGTAGAAATAATGGACTATCTAGATGATGGTCCTCATGTTGTCAAGGAAAAGTTGGAACTTGGAAAAGGGGGAACATGAGGAAATGGGGGAATGCCTCGTGCAATACTGCTACTCTGATACAAAGTAGGCATCATCATGAACTTTACAGGAGAAATCTATATATATTTGTATTCACTATATATACACTGCTATAATCCATTTATATAAACCATATATACATATATAGACACATATATCTATATCTATATGTATATCTATATCTATGTGATGTATGGAGCTGAAAGATCAAAGTCCTAGGTGGGTCAATAATTAGCCAGTGACAGTCAGGAAATATCATCCACTGTGATTTTACTAACCTACGTGAACAGTGTGTATCATCTTTCTTGGGGTTTGAGTGTGAAATGACCACCATTCCTACTTCCAGGCTTGCATGTGTGAACACTTAGTCCCTAGCTGGCTGTTGGTGTTTTTTTGAGAGAGTATGGTGTTTTGGGAGATGGGGCCTTGCTGGAAGAAGGGTGCCTCAGAGAGGCAAGTCTTGGGGATTACAGCTCAGGCCCATTTTAGGTCCGGTTTTCCTGTCTGCTTCCTTACTTCTAAGCAATGTTAGCAGCTGCTCTTCTGTCACATGGACTCACACATAGCGATGCTTTGCCTGCTGTGATCACTTAAAGCCCTGCGCTAAAATATTTTCCTCCCCTGAGATGCTCTAGCTTGGCATTTTAATACAGTATGAAAAAGTAGCTAACATAACCTCCTGCCTGAGAGATATTCCATAGTGAATAAAGGGCAATATATGTGGAAAACATTGCAAACTGTAAGGCGCTGTACTTGTGAATGAGTATTTGGCTTAATTTTGACTGCATGGACATCATCACACAAAGTATAACACGTACAATGGCTTAATGTTTCCAAATGTCTTCTAAAGCAGAAGAACTTACAGCTGCACAGACACTTCTTTGTACCCAGGTTGGGATTTTCTTCACCTCTGGCTTGAGACCTCTTCTCTGTGTCTTTCTAGAATGGATGAAAGTGTGCGTCTTTCTGGGGCTTTGTGAACGAAGAAGCTTGTATGTGGAGTGAATGAGGCTGAGGAAAATCTCTGAATTCTGAAACCAAATAACTCAAGAGCATCATCATACTATGTTGCTTCTACCATGTTGTGAGAACAGCAAAGTGAGTGCCAAGAGACTTGGCAGGGTGGATGCAGCCGTCTCTGAGCAGCGTTAGCCTTGTGATGTGCCTAAGCCTCTAGGTGCTTTTCTTGTTGGTTTGTATTTTTAGAGACAGGGTTTCTCTGTGTAGACCAGCCTGTCCTGGACTCACTTTGTAGACCAGGCAGGCCTTGAACTCACAGAGATCTGTCTGTTTCTGCCTCCCTAGGTGCTAGGATTAAAGGTGTGTGCTTTTTTTTTTTTTATGACAGAACTCACAGGGGCCTTGGAGAACTTGACTACCTGTTTGTGGGCTTAATTTCTTTTTTATGAGATGCAATTTTTATTTTATATAAACCATTCAACATCATATTGTTGTTACAGTGACACAAAACAGTCTAAGACAGAGAGAAACTGAGACAGACAAAACAAGCAATTCCTAAGAGGGTCCCGGCCTCAGAGTTCTAGGTCTGTTGCTCTGCCTTCAGAAACAGAGCTTTGATTTCCTCACTGGTAAAATGAGGCCAATGGCACTTACTTCTGAAAGCCACTGTGAGAATTAAGTGGAAGGACACAGACTTAGTACACAGAAATAGTACATCATGTTGTAAGGAACGCTCTCTAGTATTTGGTCCAGGCAGGGATCATATCAATACTTCAGGGCTTTTGATTGAAGTCTCATACTCTGTCTCAAGACAATACCTTTCCTAATTCTTTAGCCCTTTAGTTGGCCTTTAGTCCTCTCCTTGCCTTTCTTCATCTGTTTGGGAGAAAAGGAGAGAAAACCAAAACCCTGCCTGAATGGTGTGATGTGGTGAGAATTCTTTTATTTTTCATTATTATTATTATTATTATTATTATTTAATACAATTTATTCACTTTGTATCCCAGCTGTAGCCCCTCTCTCATCTCCTCCCAGTTCCACCCATCCTTCCCCCCCCCCATTGCCCTCCCCTAGACTGATAGACTCCTCCCCTATTATCTGACCCTAGCCTATCAGGTCTCATCAGGGCTGTCTGGATCTTCTTTCTGCACCTTGCCAGTGGGAGCTGATCAAAGAGCAGTCAACTAAGTTCATGCCAGTGACTACCCCTGCTTCCCTTGCTAGGAAATCCCTTTGGAGACTGAGCTGCCCATGGATTACGTCTGAGCAGGGGTTCTAGGTCCTCTCCATGTATGGTCTTTGGTTGATTCATCAATCTATGCAGGCCCCCCCCCGCCCCTGGGTACAGATTTTTTGGCTCTGTTGGTCTCCTTGTGGAGCTCCTGGATGTTAGTTATATAATATAGGATAAACATACTAAAATCTATAGTTAAAGAAGCTAGACAACAAGGAAGACCCTAGGGAAGATGCTTAATCCTCACTCAGAAGGACAAACAGTATAGAGATCGGAAGTAGGGGAAGACAGGGAACAGGACAGGAGCCTTTCACATAGGACCTCTGAAAGACTCTACCCAGCAGGGTATCAAAACAGATGCTGAGACTCATAGCCAAACTTTGGGCAGAGTGCAGGGAATCTTATGGAAGAAGAAGGAGATAGAAAGTCCTGGAGTGATGAGAATTCTTAAGCCAGTAATTGGAACAAAGTCCCAAGAAGTTGAATTTTCCTCCGTTTACAGATGGAGAAACTGAGGCCCCCAAAGGGAAAGAGCATGCTAGATATAAATAAATGTTCTAGTTTTTTTCCTTTCTGATATATTTTTCAAAACTTTTCTGGATTGCAGTAAGATCAAATATTTATGGATTTTTTTCTTTCTGCCTTGTCTTGTGTCAAATGTGAAGGAGGATATTTATCAGAGGAGAAGAAAGGTCAGTTATGGCTGCTTGCAGTAGATGAAAAGTTAAAGCTGTAATGGGAGTGTATACCTTATACTGCTTTTGTACTCTTGGTTTGCAAGTTTGCAGCAGGCTGTCTTTCATACAACTCTGGTTCAGTATGTAGAGAGCTGGTCAACAAATGTGGAAGAACTTTGAAGACTATAAAACAATGTTCAAATATCCTGTATGAAATGTCGTGTTCTTACTGAGTTCTACCCTAAATAATTTAAATTTTAGAATTTAAGACAGTATACAGAACTGATAGTTTTTGCTCTTCCTAAATCAATGAAGTTGGTTGGGGATGTAGCTTAGTTGGTAGAGTATTTGCCTAGTATGTACAAGACCCTACATTTGATCTCCAGTACCATGTAAGCTGAATATGGTGTCATACAAATGAAATCCAAGCATCAGGGAGATAAAGGTCAAGTGTTCAGGGTCATCCCCTGTTTCAGGAGGAATCTGAGGCTTAAGAAATGAAAGACTGTCTCTCTCCCACTATCCCAGCAATAAAAGAACTCAGGAGAGGAACTAAGAATCCAGAAAAAAAATATTTTCAAAAATTTAAATGAATAAGCTCATGAGTCAAAAGTAAAGGAATATAAAGAAAATAATTCTACCTGGTGAAAATATGGGCTAAGTGGTAAGTACTTTGAAGACAGGACTTTTCACTCTGAGAATTGAGGACTCAGTTTTTGAAAATGATGGGCTGATCAAGTGAAATATTCTCAAGTGTTATAAGTCAATCTATTCCTTGGGTAATTGTTCTACTCTGTTGCTTTCTAAGGCCTCCCCAAACCTTGCCACACAATGCCAGGCCTCTGCTACTTTCCATGACCCTCTCAATCTTGCACCCTTCACACCTTTAAAGCTAGTACACATGGAAGATGCTTATGGTGCCAGTTTCTGCTACCAGCTCCAGATGAAGCTCTGTCCTTGGAATGCAGCTGTGAGCGTTCTGGGTGACCTGGAGGAGGCCCTTTCCACTCTGTTCCCAGTGAGGCACAGCAGGCTTCACCTCACTGGTGCTCATCTCTCTGAGACTGTTTAAAATATTTCCCTTTGACCTGGGTTGAAGTCAGTGTCCTTTCTAATACAAAACATATACAGCTCTTTATGGTTCATAAACCACATTCACTTTTGTTAACTCGTTTGTTTTTTTGTTGTTTTGTTTTTCTTATAATCTGATTTTTAAACATGAGAGGAAATACCCATTTACTTTCTTGGAAATAACAAATCTGAAATTTAAATCCAGGTCTCTCTAGCATAAGAAAATTTATGCACAGATCTTTGAGTGCCTTGATTCTGTAATGACCAGTCCAAGAGCACCTTTGTGCATGAATCAAATCTCCTGGGTTTTGTGAATCCTGAGAGACACAGGGCATTAAGGAGAATAGAAGTGGAGAGCACATTATCATTAGCTTAGACTTGGCTTAATACCTGATGCAGAGAATTCTGACAATCTTATCTGAACTATGTGTAAATGAACTCTTCATTAAGAGTCAGGCCTGTGCCCAAGGCAGACCACGAGGCCGGCTGTTCTGTCTCATTACCAAACTCATTGTGAATCTTGGATCTGAATCCAGTGTGGGCCTTTGATCAGGAGAGCCAGAATAATGGGATCAAAGATTTACAACCAGGCTGTCATTTAATGAACATGTGCCCATAATTATCAATATAGCTTTCATTAGAAAAGGAAAAAGCACAGGAAGAAAAAGTGAGAAACAGGAAATTTCTTTTACTCTACCTGTATTTATGTATAGTGCCTCTTCCTACATCACTCTCCCTTCACTTGGGTATCTGAACTGCTTCTAGCTTTTACTGTCTAAATTTACACCAGGCTGCCTGGGCCATCCTGGTTACTCTGTTGATTTTACCATCACTGGCCCTGAATTTTGGTGTTTTTGTTTTGTTGAGGACAATAGTTTTCTATTATTATTGACAAAAGACATCCATCCATCTATGTGCCCTAAATAAAATGGACAGTTGAGTACCTTCTAGGTGTCAGTTTCTATCAGCATAAGACTAGCACAGTAAATATTAGTGGCATGAAATAAAGAACACTTATAAAGAGTATAGATTGGTGCGGAATTGAGCTCAATAGCAGGATCAATACTAGAGTAGCAACAAGGAACAATAATATAATTAGTGTGAGTTGGTAACATGCTTCAACTTAGACCAGAACTGAGCATCATCTATGGATCAGTGTTTTTGCCAAATGTGAACAAAGTTATTGGTGGTCAGGTCCTGTTGTAATTCAGCTCTGCTAACTAGACATGTGGAAAATGAATATCTAAACAGGGCATTAAGCAGGCACTTGCTGTTCAGTGAGTGCTAATAAAACTGATGAATTCTGGAATGGAGTCAAGCTGTCTGAATTTTCAGCTTGTATTTGCTACTAAGCTAACTTGTGATCTGAATCTAATTCCTCTTGTGGGTTTCAGTTTCTTCATGGTAAGGGGAGAGGAAGATGCTTCCCAAGTCCACATTCTAAGATTTTGTGGTAAACAAGTCCTCTCAGGCAGCAGCTTGCCTGAGGAGTCCTTAGCCCTTTCATCTCTAAGAGTCCAGTCTCCTCCCTCTTTGCAAACATTAGCTTAAACACCAATCCTCTCAAGAGCCATTTCTGATATATATATATATATATGTATATATATATATGTATATGTATATATGTATACATATACACACATATGAAAACTCTGGAAGTGAGTTCTTTGGAATAGAGTCTGTGAAATTAATAGTAAATGTGATAAAAATTTTTTACAATGCATTCACAAAACACTATGTAATATAATTTCTCTGACTCTCAATCAGGTAAGGTAGGTAATGTTTTCTTTCTTTAAAGATTAAAGGACCGAGTTGCATAAAATATAATCAGTTTATCCAAAGACTTGGAGCTTTCCATGTATTTTGAGTACAGAGCCAGACTTGAGCTACCAAGCTGGACTGTACACCTGCCATTGCCAGATGAAGAGGTCCAGACCAATGGAAGATATGGAAAGATGTAGCTTTTACCAGATTAGAGACCAAAGAGATGAACCATCTCTCAGTGTTTGTAAGGAGTGTTTCTTTCCCTCCAGAATCCCCAAAGCATGAAAATATCACTTTCAATGTTCAAGCACTGTGTGGCTATTCTTTCTTAAATTAGACCACAGAAGAGCTTAAAAATGATTCATCAGTAACTCATTATATTGGTGCAATATCAACTTTGGTGCTTATTTTTGGTTTGGATTTAGATTGAACAGTCTATTTTATTACATATGGTCTCATTACTGTGCTATTTGGGAGTTCCAGAAATCTTCATTATCATAAGAACAAGGTATATACACCTCAATTCTCAACTTGATTTCATGTAGACTATGTTTTCCTTATAGTTCCCAGATTGTGTGGTTATAGAATGGGTTGAAATGATTTTGGGTGCTTTCAGTGTTGACCCTAAGTTAAGATGCAGAACAATAAACCAAAAAAAAAATCTATTACTCCACATTGGTGTTAAGCATATGTTGCAGCTCAGTATCCAAGTAGGTTCCCTAGTAAGGGGAACAGGGAGTATTTCTGACATGAACTCAATGGCTGGCTCTTTGACCCCCCCCCCCCCCGAGGGAGGAGCAGCCTTGCTAGGGCACAGAGGAGGACATTGCAGCCAATCCTGAAGAGACCTGATAAGCTAGGGTCAGATGGAAGGGGAGGAGGTCGTCCCTTATCAGTGGACTTAGAGAGGGGCAAGGACGAGATGAGAGAGGGAGGGTGGGATTGGGAGGGAATGACAGAGGAGGCTACAGCTGGGATACAAAATTGATAAACTTTAATTAATATAAAAAATAAAAATTTAATAAAAACAAAAAAGATCATAGGAGTAATAATGCTTTATACCATCATTTATTAAATTAAATTTAATGTTTAACTTATATATATTTAATTTATTAAGTTAAATTTAATATAATTTAAATTGAAATTTTTAATTTGCTGATATCTTAGAGATGCATTAATTTGTTAGAAAAATTTAGTGGAATGAGCAGAAAGTATTAGTAAACTTCAGTAGCTTGGATACAGAAAGAGCTCTCCTGTACCTCTCCAAAGGTCCTTGCTACACAGGCATATTGTCCTCTACTGTTAGCATCCTGCACCATACTATGAAGCACACTGTTACCATGGGTGGACCTGAATTGGCTACATTATCATTCAGAGCTCCTACCTTATAGTAGCACTCATTGCTAAGAGTGTGAATTCTGCTGGTTAGATATCTGTAAAATCATATGTGTGCAGCATTGTAATACCATATAGGACAGTTTTAGTGCTTCCAAAATCCACTATTCTCTATTTGTTTACCTCTCTTTTCCCTCTAGCCCCAATCAAGTAAAGAATTTATTTTCAGAATTTTGCCTTGTTTAGAATGCCATGAAATTGGAATTACGCAGCATGCAACTATTCTAGGCTGCTTTATTCACTTAACAATGTGAATTTAAGAGACTTCTAAGCTAATTTATTTTTAATAGTATATAATGCCACCTGACCTGTATTTGTTTATCCGCTTATCTACAAGAAGACATGCTGGTTGCTGCCAAGTTTTGAAGTTGTGAATAAAGACATAGTGTTCCAATGAAAATAAGTTTTTTCTTTGTGGTTAAATGCCAAGAAGTGAAATCACTGGATTATATTGCAGGAGTACCATTACTTCTGGAAGAAACAACAAAATGTCTTCCAAGGTGGTGGGGCCATTTTGTATTTTTACCAGCAAGGAATTATGGTCTCTGTTGCTCATGGCCTCACCGGAATTTTGTGGTATTAATTTTTTTTTTGGTTCCAACAGTTTCAACAGGTATATAGAGGTATTTCCACCATTGTTCAATTTGTATTTTATAATGGGGAACACTATTCATATATTTAGTTTTTATCTTTATATTTTTATCAGATCTTTTGTGCATCCAAAACTGAGTTGTATACATCTTTTTTTTTGTTCCTGAGATTGAATAATTCTTTTTATGGTCTAGGCAACAATTATTTATCATGTTTTCTTTTTTTCAGGGATCAGCCCTGTGATGTTTCATCTAAAAATATCATTGCTATACTAAGTTCATCTAGAATTTTTCTAAAATCTTCTAGGAGTTTTGTAGATATGTGTATGATTTTTATGTCTATACTTGTTTTGACTTTCTGTTTGTGTAGGGTATCATATTTTTTTTTTAGATTTTATACATGAACATAACAAAATGTGATCATATGTACCTCTCATTTCTCCCTTCAAACTTCACTTAGTGCCTTAAACACTCCTCCATCCCAATATCATGTCTTCATTGGTTTTTTTTTTTTTTTTGATAGCTCACTAAGTCCAGGTAGTGATGCATAAGTGCATGGGTATAGGGACCATCCACTGGGACATGGGAAGCCTACCAGGGTCAACATCCTCAAAAAAGAGTGGTTCTCTCTCAGCAAATGTCTATCGTCACTAGCTCTTCAATAAGAATGGGCCTCAAGATAATCTATGCCATCAGTGGCTGAGGAACTTGCGCTGGCTTGATCTTGCAGAGAACCAGAGCTGCTGTGAGTTCCTGAACACAGTAGCCATGTCATGTCAAGTGCATTTCACAGCACTCCCCCATCCTCCAGCTCTTGCTTTCTCTGCACCTCATCTTCCACAACATTCCCAGAGCCTTGTTGATGAGGAGTCACTGTATATGTCCCATATAGGAGTGTACACTTAGCCTTTTGTTCTGAGCAGTTTTCTTCATAAGCACAGTTACATGTCTCTCCACCAACTGCTGCCCATTGCACAAAGAAGCTTCTCTGACTAAGGCTGAGGGTAGCTCAGGTCTGTTGGTATAAACATAAATATCTACAAGGTGATTTGATGAGATGACCACTTTTTGGTGTAATTTAACAAAATAACAAGGTCTATCCTGGGACTTATGACCTCCACAGTTAGAAATTTTTGAGTAGGCTTACAGTATGAAATTTCTTCCTGTGGAAAGGTTCAAAATCCAGTCAGAAACTGAGGAGTAACCCCATAATGGTTATGCCATGATAGTTCTAGTTAGCACGTGTTGACTGGCAGGCCAGTCTTGTAGAACTCAAGATATTGTAGCACAGTCTTGTAGCACTGGGTAAAATCACTTTTTCTCCCAATATTCTGTATAGCACCTATAATCATAAGAAGGCAAGAAAGTTTTCACTTTCTCTAGGTTGGTTTGAGATTGATTTATCTAGGTCTTGTGTCCTGTTTTCAGCAATAGGATCTTACCATGTGTTTACAGTGGATAAACAAAGGAAATATCAGTAGTCTGGTCTTAGTTTTTAAATAAATACATATTATTGAGATTTTTTTCTTTTCCTTTTCTATGCATATGGCTATCTGTGTTTTTTCAGAGACTTTGTCAGTTTCTTCTAAACTTTAAAGCTTGTTGAGATATAACTGCATTTACTATCTTTTTCTTAGCAGACTATAATACTATAGCTTAAAAATTGCTATGACAATGATTTTCTCTCTCTTTCTTGATCATTTTGCTAAGGGTATCTTTCATGTTAATCTCTTGAAAGAACATTTGAGCTTGGTAAATTTCCTCTATTCTTCTGTTTTACCTTTCATCAATGTCTGTTATCATTGCTACTCGTTCAGTTTTACTGTGTTTGGTTTGACTTTGCGCTGTTTTCCTAGCTTACAGAAAGGTATACTTTGCCAATCATTTAAAAAATATTGAGTGGGTACTGAATTTTGTTAATTTAAGAATATCTTCAGCTGTGGCAAAGCGCCACTGATACTTTAGCATATTGATGTAGTGACTTATGTTGATTTTTTTTCAAATGTTAAACCAATCTTGAAGACTTTGTCTAAATCCCAGTTGATTGACATGTAATTCTTATCGACATTGGATTCATTTTGCTGAAATTTTGTTGAGGGTTTTGGTATTTCAGTTGTTATTGTATCAATTATCTTGTAATTACGATTACATAAAGACACATTCCATGGTTGAATCCAGTGAAGATATCATGAATACTAGTCTTCTCAATTCTTACATATAATGTAAAAGCATTACTATTTTCTTTGATGTTATAATGTAATTTGCCTACCTTCATCCTCAGTGATTTTGCTTTTATAATATAGCTTCCGCACTCATCTGAGAAACTACAGAGCTAAGATTTCTACCTAGTTACAAAGACTTTGTGTCTGTACTATAATATATAAAGGATGCCCTTTTATTTAGGTTAATGGAGCTCATCTTTTGATATCATGATGAAATGAGAATAGAATTCATAAGTTTTAAAACCACAGACATAAGACTCTGCCTGGACTTAATAATTCCAGGACTTTAGGCCATCTCTGTAAAAGAAGAATATATATGATCAATGTCATCTTATCCCAGCTCACTCCACTATCTAAAAGCAAAGACTTATAATCTGCCAGTCACAGTGGTCCCTTCATAAATGTCCCCTCTCATGTGGAATCAGCCCTCTCTCTCTCTCTCTCTCTCTCTCTAACAGATGAACTCTGGGAAATATCTTATTGCTTTATTAATGAGGTATGATTCTTAACTTATCTCTTTCACATAGGTAGTCTAGAACTCTGTCCACTGGGCTGGACTGTCTCCTGGGAGGTCACTTTCTTAGTCATACACAGATGTTCAAACCATAGTGGGCTTCCATGTATAGCTAATCTCCTCTTAGCCCTCTGTTTTCCAGGAAAGATATATTCAAGATTCTTAGCTACTGCTCTGAGCTTTATATGAGTAGATTTCTTTGAACAATGGGCAGCCCTAATCCAACTCTAGAATATCTATCCAAAGACCAGATTCCCTTCTTTTCCCAGCCTACTTGAGCTCTGCACAATGGAGATTAGGACCACTTTTCTTCCTATACTTCTACTGCCATCTGGAATCCTCAGCTACTTCTACCATTTGGAAACAGAGTCTTCCTCAGTTCTTGTGTTTTTTGGCATACTTGATGTTGTATTTGAGTCAGACCTATGATATGATACTAGAATTGTGTAATGTCTGGCGTCTAATGGCTGGGAAGTCCATTACTGTGCTATTACTCTTCCAGTTCAGACTTACTGGGAAACATCCTAGCGCAGACTCTCCTGACTAAGATGCCACCAGTATAACAGACAACTCCCTAGTACTGCTTTCTAATGTGTCTGTTTCAGGCTTTGAGAAGCTGAGAATAAGATCAAACATGCTGACTTTAAATGACTGAATAAATGATATTTATTGATGATTGCCTAATTTCACAGAATAGCTAGAGAAATACATCAAGATCATAGCAATACTTCTGCCATATGAGTTCAGGATGATCCAAATGTGAGATGGTCCATCCGTAGAAACAACCATACTGCTATACAAACATACCTCAGATCAATTTTTTCTTTGGTCCCACTGGATTTCTCTGGGACTTACTATAATTCTTATTCTGCCCCAATTTATAGTTCTAGTGATAAGACTTGTATAATTGCGAAACATCAGAAATTTCATTCAGCATGCTGGTCCAGAGAAGTCATTGATGTTAACCCCAGAAAACCTATCTCTGGCTAGACATACAGCTCAGCCTATAAGGTATATGTCCAGCAAGCACAAAGCCCTGAGTGATTCCCAGCACTGCTAAAGTGGGCTTAGAAGAGCAAGTCTATAATTTTAACACTTGGGAAATAGACAGAAAACTCAGGAGTTCAAAGGCAGTATATGTCTCAAAAACAAATCAACAACAACAACAACAACAACAAAGAAATAAAGGGAAAGGAAAAATAAAAGAAAAACTAAACCTTATAAAAATCACATGGCCACAAGTCATGATGATAGCTACTGCCCATCCTCAGCCCTCTGCACAGCTCCATGGTCCCTTTGGCATATCAATACAGACATGAACTCCTGAATGAAAACAAATTTTAGATCCAAAGCCACCAGGCAATAAGATTCTGCAGGCAGCTTAAGTAATTTTATTTCAGCTGATTAAGATGTTTAGACACAGTGCATCCAATCCATGCTTGAAAGTCTGTCAGAGCCAAAAGCCCAGTGAGTACACTGTGTCCTAGGAGCTAGCACATTACTACTGTAGTCTATTTAAAAGTTTTGATAAGTCAGTGAAAAATTCATTGAAAGCTTTCCTAGCTTTTTACTCATCAGCGAAAACAGTATCAGACTCATAAAAGAGACCCAGATCAATGTTATCATCTTCATGGCACTTATAATTTTATGGTAGGCACAACAAGCCCAGAGGCCATGTCTTAAACTATTGCTATACTCTAGAGCAGTGGTTCTCAACCTTCCTAATGACGCACTCTTTAACACAATTCCTCATCTTGTGGTGACCCCCAACCATAAAACTATTTGTTGCTTCTTCGTTATTGTAATTTTGTTACTGTTATGAATCATAATGCAAATAGGCAGGATATCTAATATGCAACTCCAGTGAAAGGGTTGTTCAACCTCAAAGGGGTTGCTGCCCATGGTTTGAGAACTGTTGCACTAGCCATTTCACTGCATCTGGGTATGGCCTGTTTTCTTTGCCCTTGGTCTTTGTCTTAAGAATAGGCATTTGTGATTGCTCCTGCAAAATGAAGGAAGGAAAACTGAAGTGTTAAAAGTACAGAATGGCTTGCCTGAGGCAGTGTGTCTAAGAAGCTTTGGAATTGCTGATGCCTGTTGAGAGCAATGTCAGGCAAACATCAACGGACACCACTACAGTAAAAATTGTACACATGCACTTGTGCAATGTTCCTTGTGGTCACAAGACATACTATCTTTCATTTTTGTGCAGAAGGCTAGGGGAGCTAGCAAGACAAAAGTCATTCAGGTATCAATTATATGACCGAACAGTTCCGAGAGTGCTGGCCATGAAGGATAGGATGCTAGGGCTTTTGAAAGCACAGCCACACTGGATGGTAATTAGGAGCTTATGTCAAGAGTCCCAATCTCATGTGGGAAATAGTAAGACAGGGAGAAGACAGGAGCTCTACAAGGAGAGCAACAGAACCAAAATATATGAGCACAGGGGTCTTTCCTGAGACTGATACTCCAACCAAGTACCATGCATGGAGATAACCTAGAACCCCTGCACAGATGTAGCTCATGGCAGTTCAGTATCCAAGTGAGTTCCATCATAATGGGAACAGGGACTGCCTCTGACATGAACTGATTGGCCTGCTCTTTGATCACCTTCCCCTGATGGGGGAGCAGCCTTACCAGGCCACAGAAGACAATGCAACCACTTCTGATGATTGCTGATAGACTAGGATCAGAAGGAAGGAAAGGAAGACCTCCCCTATCAGTGGACTTGGTGAGGGGCATATGTTGAGAAGGAGGAGGGAAGGTGGGATTGGGAGGGGAGGAGGGAGAGGTTTATGGGGGAATACAAAGTGAATAAAGTGTAATTAATAAAAATTTTAAAAAAAGAAATAAAAAAGAGTCCCAATCTCTCCATCTTTAAACTACTTCCTTCCTGACTGAGTGCATCTGTCTTAGACACTGTTCTATTGCTGTGAAGACATACCATGACTGAGGTAACTGTTATAAAAGACAATATGAAGTTGGCGGCTTGCTCACAGTTTCAGAGGTCACAGCCTGTAACTGTAACGATGGGGAACACCGTGGCACCCATTTCACTAGAGCTCTCAGCTGAGAACGACATCCTGATCTGTGGGCTTCAGATAGAGAGAAACAATGGCCATGTGTGAGTGTTCTGAATCCTATAATCCACTTACACACTTCCTCAAACAAGGACACACCTCTTAACCCTTCTCAAATAATTCAAATATATAAGGCTTGGGGGCCGGGCCGTTCTTATTCAAACTACCACAGCATCCTCTCAGTAGTCTTTGTTAAGAAAGAGCTTTTGTCACTAGATAGGCAGGGATTTGTGGTTAGAAAGATCCATGTTCAAATTCCTGCCCCATAAAATGCTAGTTTTATCATTTCAGCATATAACTTCAAATCTCTGAGTTTTACATTTTTTTCCTGCAGAGTTCTCCCCAGTGCAGTTGAAAGAGTAGACTATGACCAACTTACTGGGCATGTGCCTACAGTGTGGTGTGTGCGCGGTGAGCGCAGTCTTTCTTGTTACCATTTCTCTCATGAATAATCTTTGAATTACTCTTCTATGCTTTGGTTCTATCAAACTTGAAACCCGATTTTCTTTCTCAAAAAAAAAAATACAACTAAACATCAGACCTGACCTTTCCATGCCTCCTTCCCTTCCAGGCATCCCAAATGTCAGAGATTTGATTAAGGATGTTTGCTTGGGACATACAAAATTCAACAGTAGAGTAGCTGTTTTTTCTACTTATTATTCAAGGCATGGGGATTCTGTGAGAGATACCTATGCCCTTAAGGGGAAAGATGTGGAACAAATGAATTGCAAGAAATGTTTTGAAGGAAACAAGCCAAATATCTTTCTTACAATGTGAAGTGTACTAAAATGCAAAGGGCCACATGTTTTCTGAAA
>CM053755.1:23981835-24011655 GCA_028658305.1 Pachyuromys duprasi
TATTGTGAAGGGTGTTGTTTCCCTAATTTCCTTTTCGGCCCTTTTGTCTTTGGTGTACAGGAGGGCTTCTGATTTTTTTGAGTTGATTTTGTATCCAGCCACTTTACTGAAGGTGTTTATCAGTTGAAGGAGTTCTCTGGTTGAAGTTTTGGGGTCACTCATGTATATTATCATATCATCTGCAAATACCCATTGCCATCTTGAACCACTTTTGAAAACTGTTTGCAACAGAACAGAACTAAAGAAGAGGAAAGAAATTAACTTTCTGGAGTGTTTCATCTGTGTCCTATCAGTTTTTAAATTGCCTTTAATTTGCTATTTCACTTAGTCCTTATGACAGTTCCCCATTCATGTATCACACAATGGATGTTGCTTTAAGGATGAGCATTGTAGAGTGGTAAACAATATAGAACTACATGGAGGAAACAATAGGAAGAATTAATGAGCCTTTGAAGAATATTGGTGAGAGAAGAGTGAGGACTGAGTTGTGAAGATCATTAAGGTGAAAGTCCTCTAAAGAAGTGGTATTTTAAATGCTGGTCCATGAAAGAGAAGCAGCCATGAAAAGAGCAAAGAAGATGATCTCAGCACTAGAAGACCAAAGGTGCGGAGGTAGGATATTCCTCACTTTCATTTACAGACAATGGCATTGAAGAACACAGGGCTCCAATAAATTAGAGGGGACAGGAAAGGAGAGGAGAGGAGAGGAGAGGCAGGGAGAGGCAGGGAGAGGAGAGAAAAAGGAAAGGATAGGACAGGAAAGGAAAGGAGAAAACTCTTGTGTCTGAAGAATGGGATCTACTTGGTCAGCATATAATATTTATAACATTATACCTGGAACGGTCGAGATCTAAGATTTAAATTCAGACTTAATAGTCTGTGCTTTTTCCAGAGACAGCTCTTCAACACTGAAAAGAACAAACTCAAGAGCATAGGTCTTTAGCGAAATGTTTCCGTGTCATGGAACTCATGTTAGCAATCAAATGTCAGATATTCAGGAATACCTGAATAAAGAAAATAACAATAACTAATGCAGGGAGCAGTATCACCTAATTTTTTTCCAGGCTGAGAGAAAGGGGCACTAACTCTTAGCAGGAAACCAAAAAAGTGTTAGCATCTTAACAACCTGTTAAGTCTGCAGAGTGATTTGCTGGTCATATATGCAGCTCTTTCCCTAAACAACCTGAGCAGGCAGAACAAACAAAACTACCTTATTGACATTTGGGGTTTTGGCTATAAATGAAGCCTTTGAAACTCAGCTTGAGGAAGATGGTGCTTTTGTCCAAGGTTACAAGCCAGAGAGAAGCAAAGGGCAATCCCGATTGTATTGTAGGGTCCTGGCTCTGAAATCTCTTCCCTTTCTTCCCCAGCTATGGGATTGCTGTTCTCAAACAAGACGGAGAGCAGTGATATTTTATTGAAAGAAGATGAAGGAGGGGGAGACAGAGGAGGAGAGGAGAGGGTGGAGAGATAATAGAAAGGGGAGAAGAGAGGAGAGGAGAGGACTGGTTTTTTTTTAATTCTTTCATATATTAAATCCGATCTCAGTTCCCTTCCCTTCATTCCTGCTAGTGCTCCCCCACCTCTTCTGTCCCCTAAATCCACTCTTCCTCTGTTTCTCTTCAACACACATGTGCGTGCACACGCACGCGCGCGCGCACACACACACACACACACAACTAAGCACAAACCTTCATATCAAGGCTAAACAAAGCAAACCAGTAGGATGAAAAGGATTCCAAGTGCAGACAAAGAGTCATGGACATCCCTATACCCACTGTGAGGAGTTCCACAAGAACACTAACCACAAAAATATGCAGAGAGCCTAGCTCAGACCCACATAGGGTCCATGAACGTCCCTTCAGTCTCTGTGAGCGCCTGTGACCTCTGCTGATTTGATCTGCCAGCTTCTGTCTCCTGAGTCCTGGGACTATATGCAGGCATCGCTACCACCCAGCTCAAGTTCTAGAATTGTTGATGGCAACTTAATGCCAAGTTTTCCATTGGCATAAATCAGTGACATTAATGGGAGCTTATCTATTTGGTCTTTAACTTCTAAGGTATTTTAAAAATACATTTGTCTATTCTTATTTTGTGTGTATGAATGTCTGCCTGCATCCATGTCTTTGTACAATGTGTGCGTGGTGTTCACGGAGGGCAGAAGACAGCATCGGACTCCCTGGAACTGAAGTCACAGATAGTTGCAAACCTCTATATGGGTGCTAGAAACTGATCCCTGGTTTTCTCTCAGAGCAGCAAGTACTCTTAGCTAAAAAGACATCTCTCTACCCCTACTGCTGAGGCTTCTTATACACTAATTTAAAGAAGTGGAAAATAATTTCTACTTCTTGTTTTTATTGTTTTGACAAGTGCAGATACTCCCAAGCAATAGCAGAAGTTCTCTTTTGGGGTATTGGTAATACACCTGGAACTATGTAATCAACCTTCTCAAAACCTAGTGATATTGCTCTCTATAGTTTATATACCATAAAGACACATACAGACAAGAAAACCAGGGAGATATACTAAAAAGATGTTTCTGGGCACCTAATAGAAAAAGCCAAAGAGGCTCTTCAAAGTATTGTTCCAGTGTCCTTTGGACCCTAGCAAGACATGTGCCATCATGCCAGGCTGGTTGGGGATTTGATTTGTTTGTTGCTTAAGGGGGGTTGTTTGTGATGTGAAACAGTCCCACAATACAGCCCAGGCTGGCTTAAACTTACTCTGTAACCCATGCTGATCCTACCCTCCTCCTTTAGTCTTAAGTATTGGGATAACAAATGTGACTCAATATGTTTAGCTATTTCTGGGGAAAAAATAAATTATGATCTAGGTATGGTGATGCATACCTAAAAATCTCAGAACTTTTGAGCCTGAAGCAAAAGAGTTAAAACGTTAGTACCACCCTGGACTACATAGGAAGGGTCTGTCTCCAAAACAAACAATGACAACAAAAATTTGTGTTGTTTCTATGACACAGAGAAACTCTTTTTCCTTAACAAGCACTCATAAAAGGCAAATTTTGTGACTTACATAAACTAGAGGAACACAGAAACAGAGGAATAGACTGCAGAGATAAAGTCTTACTTTAACTGCAACTATGCTCACTTTCACTTCTACAAGCCTCATCCTACGCTCCCCATCATTAGCACCTTTATCCACAGTCCCCACCTTCCCATCTGGACCGCTCCATCACATTCCTGATGAGTTTCTTGACCTCTGAGTCTCCTTTTTTTTTGCGCACTTTTAAAATGTCACCAGATTGACATGTTCAGAGACCTAATTAATTGCATCAATCCTATGCTTAAAACCCACAGTTGACTTTAATTTCTCCTTTGATAGTAACTAAAATTCTTCACGTTCAGCTTTCAAGACCCAGTGTGCCTCAGTGTCGGCTGTGAGCTCATTGACACGTTCTCTCAACCCTCTAATTCTCTCCCTTACAATATCTACTAGAGACGTAATTTAATATGTAACTGCAAATTTTGGCCCCAGGGGGTCTCAGGTCTATTGAAGCTATGGGTGTTGGCATTTCATACAGAGTAAGGCCTTGTAACACTCGTAAGTGTGTCTGGTCCCTAAATGTCTCAAGGTAAAAGGAGGCGAGGCTGCCAGGGGAGAGTTCTTAGTTTTTTGAATATTATAAACCTTTGAAGATTTTTGAGCCTGGAAGAAACATATAGAAAAGTTTTCACCAATTTGGCCCAGAAAAATTATTGAGAGACTTTAGCTCCACCTCTTTCATTTAATTCTCTGAAGGCCCCCAGTGTATGTTGGAAGTTTCCAAAATGAAAGCTCCCTGGAGGCAAAAAGTAAAAGAAGTCCTGCTGAAAAAGTTAATGTTTTGCCAAGGCAGTTCCAAGAACCACTTTGATGCCAGCTTTCTGAAGCAGGAAGTATAAACGGCTACGAGTCGTTCACTCTCTGTGCTGCCCTAGGCCAAGGAAGATGCAAGATTTCTAGCATTTGGGATGCAGAAGCTACTGAGCATCAGCCGAGCCTCAGGCTGCAGCTCAGAAAGATTTAGCGGCACTGAAGCGAAATCCAGGCAGAGCGCAGGATTTATTTCTAGAGATTGTCACAATACATAACCAGCCAACGGATTTGCATAAACATCCATTTATAGGTTGTCAATATAAATATAATGGATGTGTGCATAAGAGTTTGTTCACCCAGTCATCCCGAAGGACTCCTAGGCAGCTGCGAGGAACATAGCAAGTGCTATCTATGTTCACTTATGACAATCCAGATAGGAAAGGGGAAAAACATAACTGAATTCAGTTCAAAATACTGTTTTCTTTTCAAGGCCGTCTGTGCACAGACATACCCCAGAGGTAATTTTTTTTTAAGTGCATGCTTCATTATTGCCCTAGAAGAGGTCTCTGCCAGGATTTGGAGGGGGCGGGGAGGAGGGAGATGAGGGAGGGAGTGGGAGGGTAGGAGGGAATGAGGGAGGGGGCTACGCCTGGGATTCAAAGTACCTAACCTGTGATTGAGATAAAAATAAATAAATAAATAAATAAATAAATAAATAAATAAATAAAGAGAGCCCAGATTTTTTGGGAAAGCACAGAGTTCCCTGGAGTGGTAGATTAGCTCACTTTTTTAAAAAAATAGAAGTGTTTTGTCCTTGAGTAAACTTTGCTGTATGATTCAACCCTTTATTTTTCACTTGAAACTAATATTCTAGTACACTGAGTCCTGCATCTTGCTAATGCTTTGGCTTCTGTGTTGTAGTTACCTTTTGTATGTGTGTTGGGGGGATATGGAAGATGGAAGGGGTTGTGGGGTGTGGGTAGGTGATTATGAGTGTGAGTGTGGGTGGGTGGGTAGGTAGGTATGGATTGGTGTGCCTGGGTGCAGATGGGTTTGAGTAAAGGCCAGAGGTCAGTGTAGTTATTTTCCTCCTCACTCTCACAGTTTAGAGGACAGAACCTAGAGCTCACCTACATGTCTAGATAGGCTGGGTAAGAAGGACCAAAGATCTTTGTGTTCCCACTTCTCTGGCATTGGAATTACAGGGCACGTAGTTGTGCCTGCCCTTTTATGTGGGTGCTAGGGATCGAAGCCATGTCCTCAAGCATGCGTGGCAAGCACTTTAGCAGCTAAGCTATTTTTCCAACCCACATTTCGACTTTTGATAATTTTTCCAAATCATATTTAATTATGTTGTGTGAAAATGTTTCCTTCTTAAAAAAGAAATCTTGGTCTAGTCTATGCACTGTCCTTCGTTGGTGCTTCAGTCTCTGCAAGCCCTTCTGGGCCCTGGTTTGTTGGCTCTGTTGGTCTTTCTGTGGCGCTCCTGGAATCTCCAGGCCTTACTATCTTTCCTTCTACTTTTCCACAAGACTCCCTACGCTTTGCCCAGTGTTTGGTTGTGAGTCTCAGCATCTGTTGCCATCTACTACTGGGTGGAGCCTCTCAGAGCACAGCTATGCTAGGCCCCTCTTGTGGGTTCCCTAGTAAGGGAAGCAGGGGCTGTCTCAGACATGGACTCTGTTGCCTGCTTTCTAATCACTGCCCCCTGGAAGGGCTGCCTCATTGGGCCACAGTGGAAGAGGATGCTCTCAGTCCTCTTAGCCCTGATGCGACTTAATGAGCTGGGGTGGGGGTGAGGTTCTCTTATTTGAGGAATAGGGAAGGGGGATAGGATTGGGAGGAAAGGAAAGAGAGGGTTTACAATCAGGGTGTAAAGTGAATAAATAAGTAAATGAAATGAAATGAAAGAGAACTGATTTTCTACATGTAGGTAATATTGTCAAATAAGAGAAGGAAGGAGTCCTTTGCTTGGCTTTGAAGTGAAGTCATGATACTTGCCCTCCATTAGAGATGAGATAAGCACACAGTCTCCTCCATGGCTTCACCAAAGCACCGTCATTTCCATACCTTGCCAGGGGGCATCATGGGTTCTCATGTTCCTTCCCAATGAAGCTTTGCATGGTTTTTCATGTGTAGAGAGTTCTGAGTGCTTAAGTTTCCATTTCTGACACTCTTAACACAATGACCATTCTGTTTCTTCTTGGACCATTGTGGTCAGGACAAGGAAGCCCACAGAGCCCTGCCTGCTGCAGCCCAGCATTGTGTCACAGAAGCTACATCCATGTTCTTCCAGGCTCACTTCACAGAGGGATGTGGATGTGACTAGAGGTCAAGCTCTTGGTGGGAAGGGCCACCCTAATAGTCAGTCAGTTAAGTAAGTTAGAAAGAGGTGGGACAAGGGGCAGACTCCATGACCAGCTTAGTGTGAGATCTCTGGAAAGCCGTTTGACCTAGCTAAGCTCATACTTTATCAGTAGATAAGTGAGCATAGTTCTGCATCTGGAACTGATTGTCAGTTCCATTGAGAAGTCTGGTGTGCTGATCCTGACCTACACCAGATCCTGACCCTTTGATATCAAGGACTTTCTCATTTAGCAGGGATGAACTCACCTGAGCCAGCAATCAGCACATGGGAAGCTACAGAGGAGTGGATGGCGAGTTCTGTCTGCAGGAATGAGTGACCTCCGTGGGTGCTCAGTGACTCTTATATTCTCCCTTCTTCTCACCAAGCTAGGAATGGCACCTTAAAATTTTTTTCAAGGTCTAGATGGATAACTTAAACTTATTGTGAAAACATGAAGACCTGAGTTTGATCCCAAAACTTACAGAGAAAAGCTAGCAGCTGAGCACCACATTGTATGTTTATAATCCCAACCCTTGGATAGCAGATGCTGGTAGAGCCCTAGTCAGTCAGACTAGCATGAGAGACCCTGTCTCAAAAATAAAAAAAAAAAAGTAACTGAGAAATGATACCCAAAGTTGGCCTCTGGCTTAAATACGCTAACATATATGCACAGACACAAGCACATAAAGACGCTAAAAGTTCTGCCATGGAGTTAACAGGGGTGACAGCATTGTGGCCTGGCCTCTTGTTCCTCACTGAACTCTAACAACCCTGGTTTCAATAAACACCAGGCTAGAAAGTAGAATTCAGAGAAGCAATTGATGGAGAAAGTATAGGGGGCCTAGCAGTACAGAAACTGCCTTTCAATTGACCAAGAGGAAGGGCTGACATGGCCATGCAAAGAGAATAAAGAGGGCAAGTAGAAGCAAGGTAAAAACTCTGGATAATGTTTGTCTTTGACAATGGATCCTGGGCTGCACTCCCTTGCCTAAGACTGACTATAAAGTATAATCTTAAGGAGCAGAAGAGAGTGACAAGGGCTTGATGCAAAGAGGAAGGACAAGCAAAAAACAAGCAGAATGAGCTCATCTTGATGCTACTGCAACTTTGACCAGGGATATTTCCAGAGAAAGACTGATGCTCACTGGATTCACCAACATTCACTATTTTGAACATGTCTAAAAATGCTGTGTGTGACTGTGATAGAGTGCTTGAGACTTGGTTTTAAATTTCTTGAGCCAGCAAGATGGCTTAGTGGGAAATGACACCTGGGTTTTATGCCAGAATCCATAAAGTAGAAAGAGAGAACCCACTACCTAAGTAAGCCATGCTTAAACATATGATAGATAGGTATGTGAGAGATAGATTATAGATAGGTGATATACATAGATACATAGATGATAGACAATTGATAGATAGACTAGACCGAAAGACAGATAGGTGATAGATAAATGGATACATACATACATAAGTACACATACATAAAGAGTTGATTGATAAACAGATGCGTGTGTATTATGAAACTTTATTTATTTATTTATTTGCTCAACACAAATACATGCTTGTGAATTCTCCTGAAACTGGACTGTGAATCAGACTTTTGGTTACCAAGGGTTCCACTTAGAAAACAATCTTCCAGTGAAGTGGAGTTTCTGGTTTCCTTAAAGACTCAGTTTTATCATATGATGTTTTGCTGCAAGCTGGGTACATGATGTTATGCTGTGAACTCTTCCATGTGAGGGGCATGACTTTGGCCAGCTGAGAACATCTGTGGGTGGACTATGCAAGAAGAGATATCTAGAGGCCTACGCATAATGAGATATTGCAGATTGGATCTGCATCACTATACTGATCTTCATGCTTCAACATTTGACTTCACAGAGAGAAACACTAAAACATTCCAGAGAACTCAGATAATCCAACTGAGTCTTGTAGCTTTTGCTGACTTCATGTTGATGCTTGGTGTTGACCTTTGGACAAGACTGCTGGTATCCTGATGACTGAGTTTGATAATCCCATATAGAACCATGGACCCTAATGAGTAGGAAGTAGATAAAAGAGGTCTACATCCCTTTTCCCTGGTAATCTCCTACCTAAGATCAGTGGGTTGGAAGGGAGGTAAAGATGTTTATGAACCCTAAATAAAGTAACGGTTTGTCTAAGCCTACATTCTAGTGTTTTCCATTGCCCCAAGTAAAGCACAAATCCTCTCCCCAGCTGACACATTTCCTCTGGTCCAGCCCATCTCAGGCCTTGGCTCAGTTCCAAGTTTTAGATCTTTGAACCTACATAGTTCCTCATGCACTCCAGAGCCTTTGACACCTGTCCTGCTTCCTATCTAGCCTCTATTTCCCCTGTGAGTTCCCCTCTGGCTGTTCGCTTCTCATCACTCAGATCTCAAATGAGAAGTCACTTCCTCCAGGAGGCCCTCACTGACCACTCCATTTGAAGCAGTCCTCAACATGGCCTGTTCTGAGGTTGTCTCATCATCACTACACTTTTTTCTAACAGGTTCTTGTTCTTTGCCTGTATAGCCCATCTAATGAAGGCTCTCTCAAAGCAGCCTTCACTGCTCCATGATTTATGAGCCTATAGCAATAGACACTTCTCACATTTGTAACAGATTTGTTACATGCATGAGTTCATGAACTTCAGTAGCCAATCAAATCTCTCCCCAGGTCTGTGGCTGCATTTACTTGCCAGGACCTCAGGAGCCAGGTTACAATGTAAATCAACTCCAGCCTGACAGCAGCTCCCACTGCTGGTGGCTGCAAGATTTAAAGCAAGGAAGAACGCTAAGTGGCTGAGCTATAATCTGGGTCACAACAGCTCAACTGGAATAACTAATGACCCTGAACAAAATCTGACATTTTTCATATTTTAAAGTTCTTACAGTGACTAGAAAGGTGGCCCAGTCAGTAAAGTGCTGCCATTCAGGCATGAAGACATGAGTTCCAATCCTTAGCGCCCACATAAAAAGTCCTCTATCTGTGGTCCAAGCACTTAAGGGACAAAGATAGGAAAGTTCCCGGAATGCGTTAGTCAGCCAGCCTAGTCATCAAATCAGTGAGATCCAAGTTCAGTGAGAAATCGTGTTCCCTGGAAAAACAGGGTGAGAGTGATTGGGGAAGATCCCTGACATCATCTCTAACCTCTATAACATGTAAGCAAATGCTTACACCAACACATATGTGCACACATCAGGCATGAGTGTTCATGCATACTTACACGATAAAAAATCCTCACAAAAGTTTAAACTGATGTAACCAGCATGTTCAGTAGTATAGGTAACCTAGATGTTTCCTTTATGATGGCTTCTATTTTGTTTTGTTCATTTGGCTTTGGGGTTTGTGCTTGTTTGTTTGTTTATTGGCAGAGACTAGCTGTGTAGCCCAGATTGGTATCAAATTCTGGATCCTCCTGCCTCAGATTTCTTAAGTGTTGGGATTACAGCCATATACCCTTACTAGGATGAGTATTCCTTGTAATGTTTCTTTATCAACTCACTTGATATTATGAACTATGAATCATAAATATGTCCAACCCTATTCTTAGTTCAGCCTCACAGCCCCTACAAAATGGTAAGTTACTTTGTACAGTTCCCCTACAACAGACCCTTGGCAATATGGTTATAAACCTTTGCTTCTCTGTGTGATTACTCCCAATACCATGTGTGAGATCATGCAATATTTTCCTGGATCTAGCCTGTTTCTTTTAGCATAGTACCCTTCATGTTCAGCTATATTGTTATAAGCTAGAGGATTTCTTTCTTTTTATGCTAGAATAATACCTTGTCATTGTCTTTATCCATCCTTCAATGGGCATTTAGGTTGTTTCTATATGCTGGCTGTAGTAAATAATGCTGCTTTTCATCATAGAAGCATACATCTCTTTGAAGTCTAAATTTCAATTCTTTGGTACATCTGCTGTAAGTGCACTGTTAGGTTCTATCATAGTTCTTATTTTAAGTTCTGAGGACCCTTCATACTGTCCTTTATACTGCCCACAATCCATCATCAAGAATCTGTATCACAGTATAAAATATTCAAATGAAAACCAAGTACAAGGGCTACATAGTTTCTTCTGCAGTAGACAACCTGTCTGTCCCTGCCCACCCCTCCAGGGTACACCCATGGACATGGTGGACCCATCTGATTTGGAGCTCTAACTTATCCCAGCAGCATTGCAGTCTATGCTACAGCCCATAATTCTTGTCTTAAGTGGCTACTTACATTGTGAATCCCTGAGTTTTCCAGGCTCCAGCTCTGCCTTGGGCATTCTCCTGGGAGCAAAGCCAGACAGAGACATTGGGTGAAGATGCCTGCTGGTCTCTGCTGGATCTGGTTGCCTGCCAGTATAATTACTAGCAGGGACTTTGCTAGTATCCAGCTGCCATAAGCCTCATCATCTTGAAAAGAGCAATACTGAAAATGGTTGTCCTGGTCTCCCAACACCAAGCAACTTTCAAACACACACAGCTAACCTCACCTGTCATCTGGGAAGACATTCAGAAATTCAATTTACCCTTTCCAGGCTTGTGATGGCTTTCATGTGGGAATCAATAGTATATAAATAGTGGCTCTAAACGTCACAAGATTTGCAGTCTATCACAGGAGGGACATACATAGAGCCAGACCCTGACATGTATCTAAGAAAATTCTGATTTTGAAAGAGTGAAGCTGTCACAGACAAACATTATTTATATGAAGAGATTGTTGTCCATCTGTATAAAATCTACACAAAAAAGAAAATGATGATGGCTGTAGAGAGCAAGAGAAGAAAGGCTATTGCCACAGAGAAGAGGGAGAGGAGCCTGAAAGTAGAGGGGACAGAGGGATGGGTAGAGGAAGAAGGTTGATCTATACACTCTCAGAGCAAAGCACAGTCACTTGGGTGCAGGCAGTCAATGGGGTGCACAGTCAGAGGTATACACAGTCACTCCGATGCAGGCAGTCAGAGGTACATACAGTTTTGTGGGTTCAGGAAGGCAAAGGAGTGTAGCTCTAGAGAGTGGGTAAGGTGAGGTAGTAGGAGGAGGTTGATCAGATAAGAGCTATGGAGACTTTGGGGGCTTTACTAAAAAGTTTTCTGGGTTTTGGTTGTTGTAGCTACGATTGAAGTGGATGTTTCTGGCAACTGTGTTTGACAAAGACACTCCCAGCTGTTTTAGAAGCCACACTACAGTGGCTAATTGGAAAGACTCTGTGCAATGGAGCCCATAGCTGGGGAACCAGTAGTTCCGTATTGCTGAACTTTGGTAGACCCCACTGGAAGTCTCTGTGGAGAGGAGAAAGGGCTCACATAAAGCTACAGGGTCTGTGTATTGCTTGGGCCGCCATCTGCATTCCAGTATATATGGATAAACACATCTCTGGGCTGCACACTCCACAGCCACACATTAGTGGGTGTCTCATCCAGGACCCAGCTGGAAAGCACCAAGTTTTTGTATTGTTGCTCCCACCACCCAGTTCCAAGCTGTCCAGTCATCCGCAAGCTCTCCTGCTGCAAGGAGCCTGTGCATGGAAGCAGCACCAAGCTGACTCATACTCTTCTTGGCTGCACAAATATTTGTGGAGTTCACCCCAATGATTAAATCCTTTCGACAAAGGGAACAGACTTTATGGTGCTCTTTATTAGTTATTGGATTTTCCATTTCTCGCCGTGGGGGTGGAGGAGAAGATGCAACAAAGGCAAACAGTTTGAAATGGATTGTTTGCTTCCCTCCAGGGTGATTTCCTGGCAACTGACAAAAATACACAGACTAGGAGAAGCAGCCACCAACTTATTGTAAGACCATTTTCTTTGTATTTTTAGATCTAAATGATCTCTTAAGGCCCAATTTCCTTACTTTTAGAATGAGAACAACAACACTAATCTCATAAGACGCTTGTGAGCAGGTGCATCACCATATGCCAAGGGATAGCAGTACATTGAAAGCTGGGGGCGGGGTACACAAAGATTGCAGTGTAGACGGCACCTGCTTGACAGCATACGGCCTGTTGCACTGTGTGTGGCAGCATCAGCTTGGAGAGAGGGTCAAGAAACCTGAGGAAGTTCATTATAAACTGTACAATTCTGTCGCCCCAGCTGCAGCAAAGCTGTGTCTCAAGCCCGGAGGTGAAGACCTGCCCCTGGCCAGGAGCATGACTGAGCCATGAGCATCTTGAACTGAAACACACACAACAGCAACAAAGAGCATTGCGCTGCAAATGGGAACTCATCCAAGCCATTTGACCTACAGAGCGAAGTCAATTGGGAAGTCAATTAGAAAGATGGACCAAATACTAATAACAGCAGGTGCAAGCTAAGTGTTCATTCCACAAATTTGTGTACACGTGCAGCCCATGTTTATCACCTGGTCTAGTCCTCACTACCATCCTGCAGGGTGAGTGCTGGTATCATTCCTCATTTTACAGTAGGAAAAATTAATGGTACAATGATAGTTTTTTCCAGAGGCCAAGCTTTCTATCACTTCCTTGGTCTTCGCAGAGAACAAACGAACTTGAGGAAGGCTGGGCATTACCATTCACTCTGTGTTGGAAACAGTATCCACAGCGCAGGCAAAGACGGAGTGGTGGGCCTGCCCTAGCTTCTCTGTGAAGCCCTTGGATCTCTGAAAGATAGGAAGCAAGTATGAGCAGTCTATGCCCACCAGAAGCTAAAACTGAGTCTAGGAAGGTACAAGGAAAAAAAAGCAACAGAACAGCTGAGATAAATCAGGAAATCTAGGTGCATCTACCCAGCTGGGTGTTTAGCACAAGGGGACGATTAACAACAGGTCTATCTGAAGGGGCTAAGATCTAACTAAAGTCTTAGAAGGCAGATACTGAAAGAAAGTCGTAGAGAACGGTATCTGTCGCCAACTTTCCCTCTCAGGACTAGAATGTGGGTGTAAAGATGAGGCAGAATTGAGATAGTTACGACAACAGGAATGCTACTTGTCAAAGTCAGCTAGAGGGGAAAATATAAATAATCTGGTGGAGGCACCTGCTACAACTGAAACTAAGGTTTTTCTTGTTTTCTTTTATTGCTGCTTTGATGAAGAATATGTGTTATGGCAACTCAAAGCAATTAGGACTATGACTAAGATTACATAGCGTATTACCTTATTTCATGAGCTCATGATGTTGAAACCTAATAGGTTCCAAATTCTTTCTTCCCTCCCCTCCCCATCCCCAGAAACATTACACTACCTTTGGATACTCCAGCCTAGCTTCTACCATCTCTTTTATTCAGTGCCATGTCTGTGGCTGACGGAACCAAAACAAGCCAGGTAGAACCTGAGAGTGCCGAGCAGAGCAGAAGTCTGGGGCCAACAAGCCCAACAAGGAATCTACACATTCAGACAGTGCAGAAATCAATAACAAAAGTTGATGGAGCCAAATGTGAGAGATCCAGCACCAAGACCAGACAGCTGCTACTGCAGCACAGTCACTCCAGCTCCTTCATGGGCAGGCTTTATTATGTAAAGCGGTACTTTCAGGCCAAGATGTGAGTCTTGGCATACTCAGTGTACATACATGGCAACGGAAGTGACATCAGAATATTCCAGCCTAGAAGGAAATACAGACCAATAGACACAGAGATATTGAGTATTCATTTATCCAAAATGTGTGAATGTGTACGTGTGTGTCTGTGTCTGTGGTGTATTGTATGCACATGTGTTGATCATTTATGTCTGAACATGTTTGTGTATACAATATAAAGGCAGATGTGTGTGTGTGCGTGTGCGTGCGTGCGCGTGTGTGCGTGCGTGCGCGTGTGTGTGTGTGTGTGTGTGTGTGTGTGTGTGTGTAACCCAGAGGGCAATGCTCGATGTCTTCCTTAATCACTCTCCACATTAAGACAGTCTCTCACTCAGCCTGAAGCTTAGCAACTTGGTAAAGTTAGCTTAGCAGAGAGCTCCTGGAATTGTCTTGTCTCCACCATCCCACGCCAGCACTGGGTTTACAAAACCATACCACACTCAGATTTCACACAGATACTGGCTCTCCAAATTCAGCTCTTCAGGATTGCACAGCAAGCATAGCATTTTATTAACAGAGTCATGTACTCAGATCCCTAAAACATTTCTTGTAAAACCTTTACATCAAAACATTACTGCCCCCTCAACTTGCATTATTTCTGCCCTTTGTGTAAACCCTGGGTATTTCATGGTGTCCCCAGAGGCAAATAGGAAAGCAAGGGGTGATTAATGCGGTTTATCATGTAATCCACGGTTCCCTTCTCCCTGCTAAACCATTCTACTCACTAGTCTGCCCACGCCTTCCTTTAGTCATTGGAAGGTTCTCACCCACAGCTCTTTCTACCTGCCTTAAAAATGGACTTTCTGGTGGTCTGTTCCTGTTTTGAATCTCACTCCTAAGTCTTGACTTAATAGTCTTCCCAGGCACAACACTTTCTATGACAGCCTCCTCCTGTCTTCCCCTCCCTTTCTCACCTGGGCCACACATCCACCCCTGTAACCCTGAGGTCACTTGGATCCTCCCTGATCTTGATTCTGGCCCACCACATGACCTTGGTTTCTCATTCCTCTAATGTGTTTTGTCATCTGTCCCCCATTAAGAACTTCTCTTGATTGCTTTCTTCCCTCATTCCTCCATCCTTTCTGCTCCCAACTTAGCTGGCATGGCTTGTCATTTTAAACTCCCTCTCCTTTCTTCTCCTCACCCACCTCTTTCTCCTGGAAATAGGGGATGGGGTGGCTGGAAAGCCATAGACTCTACATCCCTCCCTTCTTCCTGATTCCATACAAGGGATGATGGGGGTGGGGGAGGTGTGTCCACCAATCTAGAGCTTGGGCTGGAGAAAAGCAAAGCACGCTGCCCTTCTGACCAGCCTTCTTTGAAGTTCAGGTTTAGAAATGATTAATTCATGACCAGCACTTTGTGCTGCCCGGCAATTTTTCTCATTTCCAACTCCACTTACTCTCCCATATTGCTCAAGAGCTCTTTGGTACCTCCACCTTTCTCCTCCAAGCTCCAGCAAGCTTTTCATCCCTACTCTTGCCTGATTACCCTGCTTCTTAATTCACAGAGCAGCAATCAGCACAGGTATTTCACCAGCTCCAATCATGATGTCTCCCAGGCTGCCTGAATTTGTACTTGCGCACTCTTCCAATGACTACAGATAAGTACTCTGTGCACTTCCAGAGGCACAAGCAAAAATGTAAGTCAGATGATGTCACTTTGTTCAAAATTCTGTAATAATATCATGGGCGTGCGTGTGTGTCTGTGTGTGTGTGATGTGTATGAGCACATGTACGTGGGAGTTTAATGTATGAGTTATACGTTCATGTGCATGCATGCAGAGGCTAGTGGACCATGTCAAGCATTTTCCTCAGCTAATCTCCAAGGAGTTTGAATTTCTTTCTTTCTTCCTTCCTTTCCTTCCTTCCTTTCCTTTCTTCCTTTCTTTCCTTGCTTCCTTCCTTCCTTTCTTTCTTCCTTCCTCTCTCTTTCTCTTTTTTTGTTTTTGAGATGGGATCTTTCACTAAATCTTGAGCTTACCATAGTTAGCCAGCAAGCCCTAGGCACCTGCCTGTCTCCACTCCCTGGCATGAACTTCTGCGCCAAGCCAGCCAAGCAAGGGTGGAGAAAGTTAATTGTTAAAATATCAGCATCAAGTGGACATCAAACCACAGCTACAGGATTTAGTGTCCTACAGGAGTTGGTTCTTTCCTTCTCCCACATAAGCTCCTAGAACGGAGCTTGGTGATCAGGCTTTGTAGCAGAAACCTTCATCTGCTGAGCGACATCACCACTCTACACCAGGATTTTTATACACATGCTTGGATGTGTGTTCAGGTCCTCATGCTTGCATCGCAAGCACTCCCCTGATGGACTCATCTCTCTAGACTCTTCACTTGGCATATTTTAAGTCCAAAGATCCTTATTCATGAATCAGCTAGTCTTCAAACTCTTTACTGCCTCTGGAGACTCACTTTTCCCTTGCACCCTCCATCTGCAGAGCCGACTGGATGGCTATTCCTAAAACTCTGCTTGTATACATGCACCTCCAGACCTTTGCACTTGCTTCTCTGCCCAACTACACTCACCTCAAAGCCTCCCTTCTTCACTTGTCCTCAGTCAATGTTCAAGCATTAACTTATCAAAGAAGCCTTCCCTTGCCAGTTGACATTTGGCATCATTCTAGCCTTGATACACCCCCCTCTATTTACCAGGGGTTTTGACCCCTGCACATGGCTGTGGCCATTGTTGCACCTGTTGTTATTGAGTCACACTGGATGCAGACTCTTTGAGAACCAGACTTTGTCCTGTTGGGCTCACTGCTGTGCACGAAAGTCTCCAGTTACAGTGTGTGGCATCTGGTGGGGGCTCAAGAAATATCTGAGCAAAAGAGTTAATTTGGCTTACAACTTTGGCTTTCACATAAGATTTCATTCCAATCAAATGTGTCTCTCCTAAAAATAAGGTCCCAAAACCACTGCTCTAGATTACAGAAGCTATTACTTTGACAAATTTAGTCCACCATTTCAAAACGTTTTGAAATAATAGCTCTATTTTAGGCTCTGAACCTTGCCAGAGATGGGATTAAATCCCAGATAGAGACCCTGATTTTGAGAGCTAGCAGTTGTATCTCTTGCTTCTACCATTTTGGGTTTTAAATGTTCCTTTTCTAAATCACAAACTGAAAGTTCCCACTGTGGAGCTGAGACACAATGATAAGGACCTCCATGTGCAGCACTGTCAATGTGACAAGAGTATATAGCAGTGTTTCTTGCATAACAAGAGTCACAGAACAGTGCCCTGAAATGAATGGCACTGGGTCCATTGCCCATTTGAAAGGCTCTCAGTAGAGTCTCTCTGTCTGATTATTTTTAAGCCAGCCTGGCTGCCATCGGTTGATGCATCCCACCAGCACCTGGGGAAAGCTGTTTTGAGATGATAAAGCAAGGGAGATGCATTAGCTACTTGCTGAGAGCTTTTATTTATTTTTTTTCAAACCCTCTTTGGGCACCAATTTTTCTAACGCATTCATTCTTATCCAGGAGAATGAAAGCAGCAAGAGAACAGAGACTAAATGGGTCTGAGCCACTACAGGCTCACCCACTCCTAAACAGTACCACACAAAATTAGTTGTCAGGCAAGAAATTTAATATATACACTTATACTGACAATATGTGATTGTTAGTGACCACATGTCATACAAGGGATTAAAAGAAGGCAAGTTTTATAGTTTTTAAGTTGGAAATGATAATTTGGGCTCCATCAGGGGATATAAGTGAGACAGTAACATTAACTCTAAGTTTTTTGTTAGGTGTGGGGTGAAGTCACAAATGTAGACATAATCCATACACAAAGCAGAATGAAATGATGGTAGCTAAGGCTGTGTGAAATATAGAAAATACATGCCAAAAAGGAGCAATTAAGTCTAAAATGAGTCTGTGAAAGTGAGCTGAAACTGTGAGTTGAAGAATAAGGATGAACTCATTAATCAGCAATTTAGGAAACAGTAAAAAACAAAAAACAAAAACAAACAAAAACAAACAAACAAAAAACAGTCCCTGCCTCACACATTCTTCCAAAACAATGATATACATGTCAGCAATACACGTATCTGCATCCCAGGGACATTTTAAAACTAGATAAGTCATTGTAGACAGATAGTTTTGAAAAATAAATTAAGATGTCAGGAAAATATCATCTTGCTTAAAAGGCTATAAAGTCATTTCTGATGTTAACTGGTTTTGAACTTAAAGCCACTTTAAGAAACATTGTCAAGTTTGTGGTATTCAAGAAAAACATGGACATCACTCCAGCCCATTTCAAAACATATAAACATTTTTCAGATCTTAGAGGCAGCTCAAAGATGGACAGTGACCAGAAGTAGACAGACACAGTACTGAACTGCAAAGGGCAGCCTTGAACCCTTTAATCTTATAGCTCCCACCTTCCAGTAATCTGAGAATTCTGTCAAGAATGTGGGGCTATGGCAGAACTAGAGATCATGTGAGACCTTTAACCTTGACATTCTACTAATTCCATTTTCTCCCCAAAATTCTTTGGGCAGTCGTGTTAAGCTTTGACTCATGCTGGCATTGCAGAACAAACATTGGCAGAAGTTGTCTGAGCCCACTCATCACATATGCAACATTCTCAGTAAGGAACCTCAAAAATGTCACAGAAGAGATAAAAGTGTTCTGCACCTGCATGGCAGAACCGCTAGTTTTAATATTACTGCTTTGAAAGGAAATTCCCTAAGTATTTCAGTGTAAGCCCATACTTAAGTTAAATGGGATAGGCCTGCCATGCCTTCAGAAACAAGAGCACTCGTGAGTTGGTGTAGATGACCAGTTACTTTATAAGTCCATAATTCCTAACACCACATATTCAAATCACATTTCCACAGAGCTAAGAGGGAGAGAGAGTCCATTAGCAGCAGTCCCAAAAGAAAGAACTCCTTTCGGCACAGCTCTGGTAGCAGTAACAGGAATAAGTCAAAGAGAAAACTCTGTGAACCCTTCTACTTATCATTGTGCTAGAAATCCTAGCCAGTGCCTGAAGCTAACAAATGAAAAAAAAAAAGTTTAAAAAGTAACTGAGACAGAGCATTGCGAAGCCACAGATTTTCTAGGCTCAAATGCATGATGGTCTATAGGTACATTATAAGAATCATTCTGAGATATTAGTAAGCTTGCTAGCTATAAAATCAGTTCTATTCCTACATGCTAAAAACAAACAGCTACACATTTAAATTTTAGAAAGTATACCATTAAAATAACAACAAAGAAAACCCTGAGACTAAGACTAAATATAGCAAATGATGCAAGATCCTGAATGTTAATAGAAGAAACTGAGGATGAAGAGCAAAAGATAATTAAAAGAGTCACATAACTTCCTTGGAAAAGACAATTCTATATTCTCACCAATTCTCCCCAAATATATGGAAAGATTCAGTGCATTAGCCATAAAAATCCAGATAGAATTTCGTGGTGTTCTTAAAAATGTCTGAATTAAATGTGAAAGACCAGAAAGAATACCTAAAGAGTACTGGGGTGGGGGCAGAAAGGGGGGCATTGCTACCCTAGCAGATGGTAAAACGTGGTTTTCAAAGACAAAGAAGAAGAAGAAAAAAAAGAATTTGTAATAGCCAGAAGCTGGAAACAACTTAGATGTCCCTCAACAGAGGAATGGATACAGCAATTGTGGTACATTTACACAACAGAATATTATTCAGCTATTGAAAACAAAGACATCATGAGATTTGCAGGCAAATGGTGGGATCTAGAAAATATCATCTTGAGTAAGGTAACCCAGAAGCAGAAAGACACATAGGGCATATACTCACTCATAAGTGGATATTAGACATATAATATAGGATAAACATACTAAAATCTATACTCCTAAAGAAACTAAACAGCAAGGAAGACCCTAGAGAAGATGCTCAATCCTCATTCAGAAGGGCAAATGCAATAGACATCTGAATCAGGAGAAGACAGTGAGCAGGACAGTAGCCTGTCACAGACGGTCTCTGAACGACTCTACTGATCGAGGTATTGAAGCAGAGGCTGAGACTCACAGCCAAACTTTGGGCACAGTGCAGGTAATCTTATGAAAGAAGGGGGAGAGAAAAAGACCTGGAGGGGTCAGGGGAAGACGAACAGTGAAAAAAAACTGAGTCCTGGGGGCTCTGAAGAGAATGATGCTCCAACCAAGGACAATGCATGGAGAGGACCTAAAACCCCTGCTCAGATGTTGCCCATAGACTCAGTCTCCAAGTGGGGTCCCTAATAAGGAAAGCAGGGGCTGTCTCTGGAGTGAACTCAGTGGCTGGCTCTTTGATCACCTCTCCCTGGAGGATACAGCCTTGCCAGGCCACAAAGGAAAACAATGCAAACAGTCCTGATGAGACCTGATAGGCTAGGGTCAGATAGAGGGGATGGGGGGCTTCCCCTATCAGTGAACTAAAGGAGGGGCATGGGAGGAGAAGAATAAGGGAGGGGTGTTGGGATGAGATGAGGGAGGGGGTCACAGCAGGATACAAATTGAATAAATTGTAATAAATGATAATAATAGTGAATTAAGAACAGTAATAGTGTATAGGCATAATAAAAGGTCACATATTTGTTTAGTGGCAAAGTTAGAATTGGGAGTCAATAAAGAAATGAAAGCCAGCTCAATAAAAAAAATGATTGAAATTTGATCCCCAGCTCATACAATAACCAAAATATGTTCCTAATTAAGACATTCTTAGTTGTAAAAGATTTAGAAGACACTGTCAGAGAATTGTATGTTGAGCTTGCTATAAAAAGGATTTTCCAAAACAAAAATAAATGAAATATAAATAAAAACATTGAATAAATGTACTTAAAATAAAATAAACTTCTACTCACCAAATGACATCATCAAATAAGTTATAAGTCTGACCTCAGACTAGAATATATAACTGGCACACGTTGATATGTGAGCTATATGAATAACTTATAGAAAATAATAAGAAAAAAACATGAAAATAATAGACACCATGGAAAGAATAAATACTTCACAGTGAACAAAATACAAGCATCTGTAAAGATAAGAAAACTATTCAATCTCCTTAGTAGTTGGGCAAAAAGAAGCTTACACTACTTCAAATTTAACACATTTACAAAATCCAAATTCTGGCCAAAGAACAAAATAATTTGAATAACAACATCCATGTATCCATACTGATATAAAGAAATTATTATATAAATTAATAATTGCTGAAAGACTGTGGATAATCTGTGTAAAGACTGCTCTTTTGGAGGCATAGTGTTTAATCTTGACTATCAGTTTGATTAGATGTTTAGAAGACACATTGAAGGTGTTTCCAGGGAAACTTAACTAAGGAAGACCTATCCTCAAAGTAGATAGCACAGTCCCATATGCAGTCCTTGACTTAGAAAAAAAAAATGAACTGAGCATAAGCAGCAGGCATCTCTCCTTCCTGACTACTGACCCAGTGTGACCAACAGCCTCACATCCCTGCCTCCATGTCTTCTCTGCCATAATAGGCTGTGCCTTCAAACTGTGAGACAAGATAAACCCTTCCTACCTCAACTCATTTTGTGCCCAATTGTGGTAACTGCAATGAGAATAGTAAGTAATACAAGAAGAAAAGCAAAATGTGTCACTCCAAGTACTTGGGAGACAGATGTAAGAGGATCAGGGGTTCAAGGCCAATCTCTGCTAGTGAGGTCAAGGCCAATCTTAGCTGCATGCTATCTTGTCTGAGTGAAATGAACAAGTTGGAAGAGGAAAAAAGGAAGACAAGAGAAGAGAAGAAAAAAGAAAAAGTAAAACCACTTGTCATTTCTTAAATGCATCTTGTGCCTAGTAATGACTTCCTTCCGTACTTCACAGGACAGACTGAGAGAAAGAACGAAGGATAGGAGGAGAGCGAATAGTAGAAGAAGACCTCTGCTATGGAGAAAGGCAAATTCTGCTCCAGACAGATGATCAAATTCAAGATCATCTGTCACAAATCATGCCATCTGTATACAATCATGGTACAGGGGCATGGTGGCAGCATTCTTCCTCTGTCATGTTCTTGCCACATTCTTATAACCAAGACTAAGCATGAGGGAAATGTCAGAGACATTCCAACACAGGGCCATCCTCTGGGTAAGCTTCCCAGCAGTACTTGTTAAAATTGACAAGTTCTGCAAACTACCGCTGTGGGCCAGCTCTACCCTGCCATCTGCTTCTGCAAATAAAATTTTACTGGAACATAAGCATTCTCTTCCATCTGCATCCTGTCTGCGGCTGCATTGTGATGGCACAGTAATTATGGCTGAGATGAGATGTCTTCCAGCCCTCTCCATACCCAAAAAATGTGTTTACTATCTGTTTTGGATTTTGTTGGAGGGGTATGTATGTGTGAGTGCATGTGGAAGTCAGTGGATGGCTTTGGGTGTCCTTCTTCAGGTCCCATCCACTGTTTGTTTGGGACAAGATCTCTCATTGGCTGGGAACTTTGTGGAGTAGACTAAGCTAGTTAGCAAGCTCTAAGGATAAGTCTGTGTCTGTCCCCATCTTACCATCACTGAAACTACACATATGTGGCCACCACCTCTATGTTTCATTGATGTTATGTTCTGTGGGACTAAATTTGGGTCTTCACACATGTAGGGCAAGTACTTTACTGACTAAGCCATCTCCCCAGCTCCAACCTAGGTCTTTATAGGAAAAAAAAAAACATCATGGACCCCTTTCATTAAGACACATTTCCAATTTCCATAATTTCTTCTTATGCCTTGTCTTATTCCAGCCCGGTGGTTTTAACAGCTCATGTGATCAGATTAGGCCCACATGGATAACCTAGAGTAATCTCCCTTCTTTAAGCCTTGCTGTCTTCATTATAGTTGCAAAATCCTTTTGCTGTGCATTCAAACATCTTCCCAGGCTACAGAGACTTGAGTTAAGAATACCTGAGAGTGTTGTTCTGTCTCTGCCACATGATGAGTATTTACACAAAGAAAAGATGATAGGTACACTAGGCAAGGGCCCCTACTCTCCTGTCACAGCCCCTGTCAGACATAGTAAATTTCCAGTATGCACTCTGGTATCTTTCATTCCATGTACTGTCTGCTAATTAGCTTTGGTCTGTAGAGCCAAACATCCTTCTACATACCATGAATTAGTAGAAAACTGCAAAGACAGAATTTGAAAAGTATCACCTTTGGTCTAGTCTGTCTGTCATTATGAAAATCACTTACCATGAACATGAACAGGGAATAATTGCCCATGAAGGCATCCTCCATCCCAGGGATTGTAGCAGATTCTTGCCCTTTGTTGCTTATCTGAATCCTTACAGCAGCCTAGAAGCAGAGATTTTCCTGTGACTATTAACAAGTGAGGCAGTGTTTCCTCAGAGAAGTTGAGGGACTCCTTGAAAACAGCACAGCTAGTCAATGACAGTGAGGGTCTAATCTCTCAATGGCTCAGAATTGGATTTGTTTCTTGAATGACTCAGCACCCTATGATTTGTCACAGTATAAGAAGTGACAAAACACCAAGAACCATTCTCTCCGGTCCCATGATCAGTTGGGGAGAGAGCTGTTGGCTCTGTCTGCACCCTTGTCACATTATTGCCTACAGTCAGGCTAAAGACCCAGGTAACATGTCAGTCTGTTGGTCACTTTTCCCACTAAGTCTCTTGGGAGACTCACCCCCTTTAACAAATGTCCTTGTCTATGTTTATAACCAGAATCAAGCTCAACATTAACCTCCTACCTGCTGTTGAACTGCATGATCATAATTCTGGCATTACCCTCTTTAACCCACTTCTGCCCTTGTGTTAGAGCACTTTTCTCTTCACATTCCCTGCTCAGTGCTGGGTCAGACAATGCAGAATTTCAATCCAGTGAGCTCTCAGAAAATTACATGGTTCCATATGTTGCCTCTTCAGGCTGTAATCTGTACCTAAAGACATCCATGCCCATTTCATAGATGACACTTCAATAAAGATGAGTACCTTCTCTGATGTCACATGCTCAATAAGCTGTCAAGCTAGGACTTAACCCATTGCCTGACATCAGGAGTTCCCAGCTTAAGACTACTAATTTCGGTTTCTGGACAAAATTTATCCTAGAGATTCTAAAGCCTTCTCTTATTTAGAAAGTGTTTCGAGTTCAGATACAGGCTTGGGTCATAAGTGAAAGCTCAGGGTGTAAACTCTGAAAAATTAAAGATGCTCTATGATCTAGAAAAGAAAAAAAAGCATGGATGGACAAGGAAAGTTTTGTCTCCAGAGCCTTCTTTTTCTTTTAGACTTTTCCTTGGAAGCCATGCAGTAGGTTATCCCAAGGCTTCCAGAGCTCAAAGAAACTTTCCAACCCCTGTTCCCCCATTCATCAAGGTTCTCACCTCCTTGTTTCCCAGAGTCTTCTTCTGTAAGTTGGAGCACACTTCTGGAATACCCGGTTGTCCGAGTGTTGGCCACCTCCATGTCACCCCAGTGTTCTTTGGAATCTTGCTAGAAACGTATGTGCTGAGGCTTTGACCGCACACCTCTGAATATGGGGCCGAGTCAAACGCTCCGAACTCCCAACCCTCGTAGCCATTCTGATGGTTACCCAAAACTGACAACTGCTGATTTAGGTGCTGCTTTGAACATCAGATGGAGAGATGCTAAGCCTGGCACCTAAATCCAGAAACCCTGAGAAATGTAGCATTTCTGATTCCTTTAAAAACAGGAGAAATGGAGGATTCATGAGTCACCAACACTTTAGTATAAACTAGTTTGATGTATTTCCTAAGGATTATTTGAGCCTATAAAAACACTATGATTTAGTAGATATTTTAAGAACCGCTTGACATGCAGGTGGCAGAATTGGGTCTCAAAAATGTGACCATTTCCCCCAAAGTTACCTGAAACAAGAGAATAGACTACTAACCCTGTGTTCAGTTTATTTGCTAGTGCACCCCCACTCCTATTAAGTGTTAAAGCCCAGCACACTAAGGAGGACAAGCCCAATCGAGAATTCTCAAGGCCCTCATGTTGGCAGTGCCAGGGACTAACTGCTGTGTAGTGAGAATCCGAAGTCTCCTGCCTGGGGACCTGACTAATTGACCTGCTCCACTTACTGATGAAGGAAGGAAAATATGACCCTGATCTTGCAGGAATGCATCCATCCTTCATTCCTGCTAAAAATAAAAGAATCACTCTAACTGATATTCACTCAAAGGCTGTTTCAGGAAGAACTAAATGGGCCACTCGCTGTAATATGCACCCTGCATTAGCCACTAGTCTTACAAAGGTAACAGATAAAGCCATCCTTGCATGCTGTGAGACAGAGCCAGCAAATTGTCCTGCTGTATTGACACCATGCCACATCCCAAGGCCCTGTGATCACATGGGCAGCGGTTCTTGTGGCCACTGGAAAGCTAAGCTGTGTCTGTACCATATCACAGACAAGATAGCAGAGCAAGTGTGGGGATGGGGTACCCTGTGATATGGACCGAGATGGTTCATTTACACAGCTGATAACCATTCGGGGAATAGACTATGCTGATATGCTGCAGGATATTTGATTACTCTATAAACCCTGAGATTCTGTTATTTCCTGGAAAACCCTGTTTCTAGTTGTGGTGTGGCTCAGCCCAAGTAACATCTTTAACCTAAGAGCTTTCTGCATATTGTAAACAGGATTAAATAGTCAACCATAGGTCAAGAGGCAGAGGAAGCAAACCAGTTGACAGGGAGTGAACATAGGAGAAAACAAAGATCTGGAGAAAGTCAGGAGGATGGATAGACACACAGGAAGTGAAAGGGAGGAACATTCAGTTTGAGGGATTTTTGAAATTGTGTGGGGAAGGAGATCCCCTTCTTGGACATCAGTGGAAGAGGAAGATCAGCTGGGTGCTTTCTCTGCCTCTCTGACCTAGCAGGCTTTCAACCCAGCATCTGGCTCCGGAATCATTATTGATAAAATCAAACGATTGAGATTTTGTTTCAAACAACACTGATAGAAGCAGCAGTGAGCCAGAGAAGCTGGACATTTTCTTTATCTTTGTCCTCAGATGAGAAGCATCCAGTTGTGATGGCTAATTTTGGTTGTCAACTTGCCTTGAACCTGGCACCAGCTAGAAGTCAAGACTCTGAGTATACTCCTGAGGAATCTTCTGGATTAAGCTAATATTCTGGATCAAGAAACAGGAAGATTCACTCTAAACATGTGTGGCACCTTGGCCAATAAGTCAGATGTAAGGATGTCCCTGGGAAAGGCTTTGACTCTGGGCCTGTTTGCCTTGTAAACTGGCGGGTGAATTTATCTATCTTCAGACCTATTTACCCTGCTGCTGTCACCAACACTGTTACCTGCCCCTGCTGCCATGAGAACCCAGCTTCTTCTACCTTGCAACAAGGAATGAAGACCGGTCAATTTCCAGGAATCCCCCAGGCCTTTAGAAGTATCCAGACTCATGGACTGAGCATCAATTGGTCCTCTGCCTCTTCAGTATGCTGACAGCCATTGTTGGACTGTCCGCACCATATTGTGTAATCCAATCTACTAAATTGCTTTTTTAATGTATATTTATTCTGTTGGTCCTTTTCCTCTGGAGAACCCTGGCTAATAAACTAGCTATTCACAAACTCTGTGCCTCGTAGCATTCTGGGATGTGGGAATGCGGCTAGCCATTCTAAATAGGAGCCTAGAACATGCCCCATGGAGACAGCTGATAAGAGATGTGCACCATCTGTGACTGGCAGCATCATTCGACAGCCATTGGTTAGCATTGCTTTAAGCACCTTATATTTGCATTTTCAGCTCTCCATTTGGTTCAGTTCAATCCTTTGAATAGTACTAATCTATCTTGATGTGTTTTTAAGAAGCAATAGGAGGACCCAGTATCTTCACTGATGTCTCTGTATCATTACTGATGTTTCTGTATGCTAAAACCACCTGGAGGGGCCTGGGGAGTCAAAGTAATGCTTAGCAATCTCAGGGAGACAGATTTGAAGTTCTGCATGCAATTCACTTAGGGAAGTAGGTTCTCTTCAACAGCAAAACTTCTAAACATGGAAAGTAGGACAAGTCTCCATATTCTGTGCTATTTGATCTGTGTGCTTATTTGTTCTTGTGTGCAGATGCACATGTAGGGGCAGGGGCTTGAGTTCAGGGGTCAACATCAGTGTCATCCCTCAGAGCTATCCACATTGATTTTAAAGACAGTAAGGCTCTCTGACTGTCTGGAGGAGGTTTGCCACACAGTTGTGCTAGCCGGTCAGGGAGTCCCAGCCATCTCCACCTCCCCAGTGCTGGATACTCAGTATCAAACCCAGGTCCATGTCATGTCTGCCCTTCAGTGCTTTGCCAACTAAACTATCTCTCCATCCTTGTGCTGGTTAATCCTTATGCTCAACTTGACTGACTAGACTTAGAATCATCTAGAAGATACACTCTGGGCATGTCTTTGAGGGTGTTTCCAAAGAAGATTAATCAGGGTGGGGAGTCTCACCCTGAACAAGTGTGGCACTGTGCTGTGAGCTGGGGTCCTGGACAGAATAAAGAGGGAAAAGTGAATTAAACAGCAGCATCTATCTCTCTTAGCTTACTGACTGAATTAGTAATATAACCAACCACCTGAAGAGTCTCCGTCCACACCTTCCCTGCCATGAAGGACTGTGTCTGTACCATATCACAGACCAGATAGCACAGCAAGCTTGAAGCTTGAAGCTGAAATAAAGCCTCCCTTAACTTGATTTTGCCAGGTATTTTATAACAGAAAGAAAAAGGTAACTGATACATTTATAAATTCCAGTATTAGAATTGTACTAAAGTATAACTGAATTTGTAAAATTATAGCCCAGACATTTTCTTACTTGTTTTCTTTCTGCATCCATCACCCTGGGAAACACTCATAAAAAGAGAAAAGTGTATCTGGCAATCCAGAAAAAATTCTTAAAATCAGGAACCCTCTGTCTGTAAACACCTTGTCCCCTTACAGCCACAGGATGGATTTGAGTAGACACAAGACTTTTCTTTCCCCCAAAACCAGTGAATCTTGTGCATAGAAGAGGAAGGGCTGCCTGAAGTCTTCAGTCTTTCAGACTACAGAAGAGGTGGGCTATCTCTAAGCTTCCTCATCCCAGGCTGAGAGAGACTTCAGCTGAGACTAAAGTCAAAGCAACTTTTTAATGAGTAATCCTCAGCAAGCTGGCCTGCTACCCTGCAGGCCAGAGTAGGCTGTCAAAACACCCTTTCACTTCTCCATCAAAGAATGTCAGAAGTCAGAAACATAGTCAATGCACAATAGACAGGTGCATTGAGAAACAATAACTTGCAGCTTATCCTGCCATTGCACCACCATCTCTGCTCGGCAGTGGTCAAGCGTCCACAGCCTGCTCAAAGATGGGTCCTACCCTCCCAGGAAGACTTCACTCGCTTCTTTTTTTTTAAATAAAGAACCAAGGGTCCTTGTCTTGGGTACCATTCTTCTCTTGATAACTCTGACATCCTGATGTTTCTTTGTGTGTGTGTGTGTGTGTGTGTGTGTGTGTGTGTGTGTGTGTGTGTGCGTGCGTGTGTCTGTCTGTCTGTCTTACAGTAGTGTTCAGTTCTGCCTTTACCAGCTTTGCCCAGGGTTTGCCTTTTCTTCACCAACAGGACCACCTGCCACTGTTCACAAAAGTCCTAAGTACAGGGCTGCTGTTGGGATCAATGAAAGAGTACATGTACAAATTCCTACCTATGTCTAACACCTGATAAGAACTTTTGCTGGTTATTGTTGGCAAAATAATAACCTTTTCATTGTCTGGTAAGGGATCAATCTTGGATCTGTATGCAACATACATTTTGCAATCCTTTGACAAATACTACTTTCAAATACAAGCTACAAATACAGCCTGAAGTTACAGCTTACATCCTGACATTTTCACTTTGAGAAGTGACATTAATGGTCTCTCATTCAAACCGATCCTTTATAGAAAAGGCTAGCTGTATCACTTTCTGGGGACACAGAGCACAGGTTATGGGGCCAGAGTTCAGATCCACTCAAGGCCAGAACTTCTCACTTTGACATGTTATCAGAGCATAGGCTGATGACCATCTGAATCGCAATCCCAGATGTCAAAATGAGCTAACAGCAGGGTCTTGAAGAAACACTTTAAACATATGGTGCCTGGCTTCATGAGGGTTCAACTTAAAATCATTCGACTTCGCTATGGTGTGAAAATGACCCACATACTCATTCGGCCTTTTGTGTTCAGTACAGTATTCAATAAGTTACATCAGAGAGTCAGCATTTTATCATAAAACTTGATACTATCTGACTGTAAGCTAATGTAAGTGTTCTGAACACATTTACTGACATTTTGTACGTGGTAAATTAAGTAGATGTTCACCTTGAAGTATTTTCAATTTGTGGGTTTACTAACATCTAAATTTGCACATTTCTGTTCACAGCAGCATTGTTGACAAGAGCCAAAAGATTCAAGCAACTCAGGTAACTGCTGACAGGTGAATGGATAAGGAGAATGTGGAAGAGAGATACAATGGAACACTATCAGCCTTAAAAGGAAAATACTAAGTGTTATAAACAAGACAGAAAAGGGCAAACACCTTAAGACATGCATGGACCTGCAAGATTTATAGGCACAAGGAATAGAATGGTGGTTGCCAAGAAATAGGGAGCGTGGGAGCGGGATGTCAGTGTCTAATGGGTAACAGGTTCCATTTATAGGCTGAGGATATAGTGCTCAGGCACTTCGTTTTCCTAGCACACACATGTCCGTGCTTCCGTCCACAGCATGGCAAATAAATAAACATTCAGAGTTATAAATGAAAAGAACTGCAAAGATGGATTGTAGTGATTGTTGTATTTTAAAGGTGGTTAAGATGGGGCCAGGGAGATAGCTCAGGGTATAAAAGCACTTGCTATGCAAGCTTAACATCCTGAGGTAGACCTCTAGAACCTACATGATAGAAGCAAAAGAGTTCCTACCACAAGTTGTTCTCTGACTGCTACAAAGGCTTATGCACACATGTGCACATGAACAATGAATAAATCAAATATAATAGGAGGCCAGAAGATGGCTGCCACCAGAGAACACGGTGTCTGAGGAGTAGGAGAGCAGAAACAACGCAGCGACCAGGAGACTGAACTCTGGGACCTAAAACGCCAGCATTGTGAGTGCCAGGTGAGCGGAACTCCTACGGTGAGAAAATC
>CM053755.1:24012155-24057219 GCA_028658305.1 Pachyuromys duprasi
TAAATCCTTCTTAATTTCCTTGAGGGCCTTGTTCATTTCCTCTTTTTGTGCCTCCTTTTGTTCATCTAATATCTGCCTAATTATAGCTTTAATATAATTTTCCTGTGTCTCCGCTGCATTAAAATCTCTATTGCTTTTGAGTGTTTCTGGTGGGACCATGGTGTCCTGATTTTTGTTGGGTGAGTTCTTACGCTGATTTCTATGCATTTGTTTATATATAATCAAGGAGCTGTTTGTGCTTCAAGGCTGAACTTCAGACTGGAACTGTCAATCTCTTGTGTCAGGAGTATTCTTCAAGAAGATCAGGGAGTTCTAGTGGTTTGATAGTGTGTGTTGTTGACTCAGTTGAACTCTGTTGTGGGGTCTGTGTGCCTGGCTTCGTGCTCCATGCTAGAGGCTGTGAGCACCACAGGCTGGTTTCCCCTCTGGACTGGAGGTTTGGCTCTTCACTCTGTGCCAGAGGCTGCGTGTCTCCCTTTGATATGACCGCTGGGGGCGCTGCTCTGGTCAGGAGGCTCTGAGCTCTGCCCTGAGCTTGCTGCTAAAGGCTGACTTCTGGACTGGAGCCTTGGTGCCTCCTTCTGGGTCAGGGGCTGTGCACCCCAGTCTGAGATGGTATTTGGGGCACCTCGGTCTGGACCTGATACTATGAGTCCCAATCCGGGGTGGTGGCTGGGTGTGCCTAGGGGTGTGGGTCTGACCAGTGTAGCCCGCGGTATCTGGGTGAAACTCAGTCCATCCGGGGTACCGTGTACCCCAGCCCAAGATGGCGGCTTAGGCGCCCAGCCTGTCTCCCTCCGGAGATTTTCCCTGGGAATAGCTGGGTGTCTCTTGGACTTTTCCACTTGATTTCCCCACAGTAGGAGATTCCGCTCACCTGGTAGTCGCAAACGCTGGTGTTTTAGTTCCGAGATCTCAGTCTCCCGGTTGCTGTGCCTACACTACTGTCCTGCTCTTCAGACAGTGTCCTCCTGGTGCAGCCATCTTCCTTCGACCTGCTGAATAATTTTATGTCAACTTGACATAGGCTAGAGTCATCAGAGAGGAGGGAACCACAAATTGAAAAAATGCCTCCATAAGATTGGCATTCATGAGTGATTGATTGTGGGAGGGCAAGTCATTGTGGGTGGAAATATCAGGGCTAGTGATCCTGGGTTCTATAAGAAAGCAAGCTGAGCAAGCCATGTAAGCATCCAGTAAGCAGCACCCCTCTATGGCCTCTGCATCTGCTCCTGCTTCCAGTTCCTGTCCTATTTGAGTTCCTGCCCTGACTTCCTTTAGTGATAGGCTACAATGTGGAAACCTAAGACAAATACCATCTTTTCGCCTCTGCTTGCTTTTGATCATGGTGTTTCATCACTGTAATAGTAACTCAAACTAACACATTGTCAGTGTGTTTCTCAAGGAACTTGTCCATTTCTTCCAATTTCAGATGTCTTTCTATGTAATGACTTTTAGTACATGTTTCTTATCTACAGACACAAGTATCACTGACAGAATACAAGAGATGCAGGAGAGAATCTCAGGTGTAGAATATACAATTGAAGAAATTGGTTCATCAGTCAAAGAAAATGTTAAATATAAAAAGTTCCTGACACAAAACATATAAAGAAATCTGAGACACTATGAAAAGACCAAAAGCATGAATAATAGGAATAGAAGAAGACTCCCAGCTCGAAGGCCCAGAAAATATTTCCAACAAAATCATAGAAGAAAAGTTCCCTAACATAAAGAAAGAGAGGCCTATAAACATACAAGAAACTTATAGAACACCGAATAGATTGGACCAGAAAAGAAAATACTTCCGTTATATAATAATCAAAACACTAAATATACATAACAAAGAAAGAATATTAAAACCTTCAAGAGAAAAAGGTCCATATAAAGGCAGACCTATCAAAATTAAGCCCAACTTCTCACAAAAATCTCTAAAAGAAAGAGAGACCTGGGAAGATATCTTACAGACACTAAGAAACCACAGATATCAGCCCTGGGTATTATACCCAGCAAAACTTGTAATCAGCATAGAGAGAGGAAACAAGATATTCAATGACAAAAACAAACTTAAAAAGTACCTTACCATAAATCCAACCTTCTATAGTAGATACTAGAAAGAAACCTCCAACCCAAGGAGGCTAACTACACCCAGGAAAACATAGGAAACCACATCAACAAAACCAAAAGAAAGGTAACTGTCTCTCTATTTCTGTCTATCTCTGTCTCTCTCCCACCCCAACATAAAAATAACAGGGATTAACAACCACTGGTCATAAAATATCTCTCAACTCCACACTAAAAAGACATCGGCTAACAGAATGGATGTGATAACAGTATCCATCAATCTGCTTCATACAAGAAACACGCTTCAGCATTAAAGATAGACATTACTTCAGAGTAAAGGGCTGAAAAAAGTTTTTCCAAGCAAACAAACCCAAGAAGCAAGCTGGAGTAGCCATTCCCATATCTAATAAAACAAACTTTCAGCCACAATTAATCAAAAGAAAAGGACACTTCATACTCATCAAAGGAAAAATCCACCAAGACAATGTCTCAATTCTGAACATCTATGCCCCATTTATAAAAGAAACATTACTAAAGTTAAAGTCACACATTGAACCCCACCAATTAATAATGGGAGACTTTAACACTCCATGCTCACCAATGTACAAATCATTGAAACAGAAACTAAATGAAGAAATGAAACTAACAAATGTCCTGAACCAAAGAGACCTAACAGATAACTATAGAACATTTCACCCACACAAAAAGGAATATACATTCTTCTCAACACCTCATGGAAATGTCTCCAAAATTGCCCATATATTCAGTCAATGCAATTCCTATCACAATTCCAACACAATTCCTTATAGACCTTGAAAGAACAATACTCAACTTCATATGGGAAAACAAAAAACCCTGATTAGCTAAAACAGTCCTCTACAATAAATGATCTCCAGAAGGTGTCTCCATCCCTGATCTAAAGCTGTACTATAGAGCAACAGTAATAAAAACTGCATGGTACTGGCATAGAAACAAGCTGGTAGATCAGTGGAATTGAATCAAAGACTCAGAAACAAACCCACACATCTACAGACACTTGATTTTTGACAAAGAAGCCAAAACCATTCAATAGAAAAAAAAGACAGCATTTTCATCATATGATGCTGTTATAACTGGATGACTACATGTAGAAAAATTCAAATAGATCCATATTTATCACCCTGCACTAGACTAAATTCCAAGTGGATCTCAGACCTCAAAATAAAACTAGACATACTAAATCTATTAGAAGTAAAAGTGGAGAAGAGCCTTGAACTCATTGGCACAGGAGAAAACTTCTTGAACAGAACACCAACAGCTTAGGTTTTGAGATCAACAATCAATAAATGGGACCTCATAAAACTTAAAACTTCTGTAAGATAAGGGGCACTGTCAGTAGAACAAAACAGCAGCCAACCAACTGGGAAAAGATCTTCACTAACCCTACATTCAACAGAGGGCTAGTATCCAGAATATATCAAGAAATCAAGAAATTAAACACCAACAAACCAAGTAATCCAGTTAAAAACTGGGGTACAGAGCTACACAGAGTATTCTCAACAGAAGAATATCGAATGTCTGAGAAGCACTTAAAGAAATGCTCATGGTCATTAGTTATCAGGGAAATGCAAATCATAATGGCTCTGAGATTCCATCTTACACCTATCAAAATGGCCAAGATCAAAAACTCAAGTGACAGCACATCCTGGCAAGATTTTAAAGAAAAGGGAACACTTCTCCATTGCTGGTGGGAGTGTACAACCACTTGGAAAATCAATCCAGTGCTTTCTCAGAAAATTGGGAACAGCTATACCTCAAGACACAGCTATACCACTCCTGAGCATACAAGATACTCCACCATACAAGGACATTTGCTCAACTATGTTCATAGTGGCGTTATCTGTAATAGCCAAGAACTGGAAACAACACAGATATCACTCAACTGAAGAATGGATAAGGAAACTGTGGTTCATTTACACAATAGAATACTAGTCAGCTATTAAAAAGAAGGAAATTATGAAATTTCCAGGCAAATGGCTGGAACGAGAAAAGATTGTCCTGAATGAGGTAACCCAGGCCCAGAAAGACATACATGGTATATACTCACTTATAAGCCCGTATTAGCCAGATAGTACAGGAAAACATACTAAAATCCGAAGACCTAAAGAAGCTAAGTAACAAGGAGGACCCCATGGGAGATGCTTAGTCCTCATTTAGAAGAGCAAATAGAATAGACACCAGAAGCAGTTGAAGAGAGGGAACAGGACTGGAGGCTAACATAGATGCCCTCTGAAAGACATCCACATTGGATCATAGCAGATGCTGAGACTCACAGCCAAACTTTGGGCAGAGTACAGGGAGTCTTATGGAGGGGTAAGGGGATAGAAGGACCTGGAGGGGACAGGAGCTCCATAGGAAGACCATCAGAGCCAACAAATCTGGGCCCAGGAGGGGCCTGCGGAGACTGATGCACCAACCAAGGGCCATGCATGGAGAGGATCTAAGCCTCCCTGCTCAGATGTAGCAGACAGGTACCTCAGTCTCAGAGTAGGTCCCCTAATATGGGGAGCAGGGGCTGTAGCTAACATGGACTCTCTATAGCTTGCTTCTCCATCACTTGCCTTTGGGGAGGTGGCCTTGCCAGGCCACAGAGGAAGAGGTTGCTGGCAGTCCTGAAGAAATTTGCGTGGCTGGGGTCATTTGGTAGGGGAGGAGGGCTCCCCCTCTCTGAGGACTAGTGGAAGGCGATGGGGGAAGAGGAAGAAAAGCTGGGAAGGGACTATGATCAGGATGTAAAGTGAATCAATTAAAAAATTAAAAAGAATAAAAAATATCTTCCCATGTTAGTGGATTTTATTCTTTCATTTTTTCTCGATCATTTTGCTAAGGGGTTATCTATCGTGTTAGCTTTAATGTTCTACCATTAAGCCACATCCCAGTTTCCTTCCCGCCTTTTTTTGAGGCAGAGCCTTGCTTCATAGCTGAAGATGACTTCGAACTCACTATGCCCCTGTAGTCCATATGTTTTTGCCTTCCGAGTGCTGAGATTACAGGAGTATACTACTAGGCCATAATCATCATTGATGTGTATTTCACCTCTCTAACCTCATATGTAGAATAATGTCTATCTTTGGAATTGCTGAGGCTTGTTTTGTGGCTTAACATATTGTCAACTCTAATAACATTGGCATTTGCAACAAATCTGTTTGCTGTGGACATTCATAAGGCTCTCAATAAGTTATGAGGATCTCTTTATTATGCTATCCGAATCTTCTGTATTTTCACTTGTATTTTTGTCTGTGTTCTTTACAGAAGGAACAGTAATTCCTAATTTCTGTAATTGCATTTTAAACTATGATTTGAATCAATATTGCTTAGCTTACTATAATTGCTGTATTAGTTTAAGTAATTGTATGTTCATGAGCATGTATATATGTGTGTGTCTATGTATACATGTGTATATGTGAGTCTGTGAGGGTCTGTGCTTACATGGATGTATTACATACATATATGTGTTTATCTGAAATGTCTATTGTTTTTGTGCAGCTGTTCCTACTCAACTGCTGCAAGATGTGATTTTAAGAATGTTGAAAATGTGATGTAGATATTGAAAAGCATAATTAGAAGCCCCCTACAACGGCACCTCAGCTTTTTGTGTCTTCGCTTTGATGAATGGAGACACCTGGAGAGCTTTCCCTGGGCTATCCCTTCTTTCCATTTCTCTGCCAATACTCATAAACCAAAATAGACACAATTATCACTCATTTTCTCCTTGGAAACTTAGGTGTTCTCAGAATTTTCTTCTTTCTTAGATTTTAAGGAAACAGTTACAAATTTGTGAAAATAGCGCTTAAATATACTGAAAGGACAGAAGGAAAAAAAATTCTATTATGCCATTTTCCCTAAATCACAAATTAGAATTCACAGTTGAATTTCCCTGATTTGTGAATTGGTTTATTTGAGAAGTCTTGTGGCATTATAAAGTTAAATATGCTTAGCAATCATTTTAAGAGATCATTAGAACAGACAGAAAATAGCTACTTGGAAACTGATATAAAATACAGATGTCATGTTTGGGAAGTAGAAATATTACTATCCTAGTAAATTAAGGCCACATAGCAGTTTTGAGTTTATGAAATATCTTCTATAAGACATTGTCAGAATATTCTAGATTTCTCCACAGCACTTTATTACAGACTAATATGCAATGCTCTGAGTAAGTTTTCTTGGCAATAACTGAGGGAACTCTGTGAGCAATATTTATGTCTAGTAATAATGGAAAACATCACTGCTGCTAAATTACTTGGGAGGAAAGGCATTTCTCCAGAACTGAATCTTATTCTCCTGAAGGTACCACATGGTAATGAAGAGGATGAGTGACAGGGTCAAGAGGGCAGAGTGCACTCCAAGTTTGCTATTCAGCTGCTGTGTGATTTGAGCAAATAACCTACTCTGGCTTGGCAATAGGCCCCTAACTGTAAGAGCCAGGACCTCAGATCTGCTGAGCTGAGAATCCTCACACATTGTCGAGAAAGCAAAGATGTCGGAGGGAATCCCTGGGACTGGAGTGCCTGGAGTTCTAGAGAATGCTCTTCTAGCTTTATGTTTTGTTTTTTGGTTATCAGTTTAGTAGAGCACAAATAATGCTTTTAATAGACTCGAAATTTTGACTTTACCAGTGTGAGCTGTGCTCCTTTATATCATGGTGAAGGATCTTAGATTGCTTGCAAATGGACTACTGTGGATGGCCATTCAAACTACCATGGCTCTGCCCTGTTTTATCTCTCCATATTGCCGGGCAGGTATCATGCTGTCTTCTGATAGATGCACCCATAGAACATGCCCTTGTTCTCAGCCTCTTCCTGGTTGCTGGGTTAATGCTTGAGATCCAGGGTTCCAGTGAGTCTCTCGAATGATACAAGAGCACACGGGCACTAGTCCAGTAAGACCTGCCACAGCTGGAGGTTAGGGGTCAGATATCAAAGGCAATAGTTATCAGGAGATAGCACTTTCCAAAGGATCAAACAGAAGGTGGAGCAGATATTCTGTTAAAAGAAGAAAGATAATGTCAACAGCAATAGATAAATGTTCCCCTATGTGTGTAGGGAAAGCTATGGTATAAGCATCAGAGAAGTAACAGGCAGAGGAATGGATACTATACTAGAACATCCTGACTGGTACTTGTAGCCACATAAAGATGAGCACTTCCGAATCATGGGTAAACTCTGCTCTTTAGGTCTAGTACCAATGTCACTTCCTCTTACCTGGTCCTGCAATGCTGGTGATGTCAAGATCTACATAAAGGAATGTAAGCCTTGGGTATACAATTCCTCGTCTTTCCAACTCAGTGGCCTTCTTGTCCACTTACCCTATGGTACATATTCTCCAGCTCGCTTGTATTAGAGAACTGATCACAGCCTCCTACCCTCCCAGAGGCATGGTCTTTCTTAACATCTGTTCTACCTCCAGGGCCTAGAGCTTGTTGAACCTTCTATTTTCAGTGTGTCCTTCTCCCTCACCTATCCACTCTGTTCTGAATTGTTATACTAGTCTACCTCTAGCACCCTCGATTCACATGCTTTTTAAAAATGATTTGCTGCCCAATCTAAAGAACCCCTCTAGCATCTGTTTCCTTCACGAACAGTGAGACAACCTATGTGCTAGCTTTATTCAGTTTTCTGTTTTCAGCCCACATCATATTTTTTTAAAAGATTTATTTATTATTTATACACTATTCTGCCTGCGTGTGAGCCAGAAGAGGGCACCAGATCTCATTAGAGATGGTTATGAGCCACCAGTGGTTGCTGGGAATTGAACTCTTGATTTTTGGAAGAATAGCCAGTATTCTTAACCTCTGAGCCATCTCTCCGGCCCCCCACATGATATTTTTGATCAGGTTGTTATGTATTTAATTCTTTCTTTTATTTGGTCTTGTCTCAGGCACTTCCATGTTGTGATAAAGGATTAAAGGAGAAAGCTTTGCTTTGCTTGCTTTCCAGAGGAATGCCCATCACAGTGGGGAAGGTATTAGAGCAGGAGCAGGAGCAGGGTGCTTGTTAGTCCTACTGCATCTGTATTCTGGAAGCAGAGAGTGAACAGGAAGTAATGCTTGTCTAAACCCATTCCACCCTCACCAGGACCCACTTTCCCCAATGAGGCTCTGTGCCTTAAATGTTCCGTAATCTTCTTCATTAGTACCCAGCTGGGGACCGAGTGTTCAAACACTGGACCTATGGAGGAACAGTTCACTCTCGAACCACAACAAGTCTTAGCGGATTTACTCTATCAATTTGCAAATTTTTTAATAGGAAGAGACAAAGGGGGAAAAAAGAGAATGACAGAAACGAAGAAAGAGAGAGATACCCTTAATGTCCCATTTCCTTATAGCTATCGCCTACATTAATTGTAAATAAATGGAACTTTCTTATCATAGGCATACACTGACATGACACCAACATTGCTGGGCACTGTGTAAAGCGCTGGGAGTCAGAGCTGAGTATGGAGCTCATTGTTCCAGTAGTGTGCAGTGATAGAGAGGCATTGTGGTTTGAAGCCATTATGAAGATCCCAGTTAATGCTTACTGTGAGAACAACTCAGCTGAAGGACGTTTGAAGAGTGTTACCCGAGAGCCAGGGTAGTGCAGAGAATGTGCCAGGCTGATGAGCTGGCCTGCCAGTGGCAGACAGACAAGGCTTTGTGGGCCAAACAAACACACAACAATTGACATTTCTCCTTGAAGGACAGGAGTGAGGGTCCACTTATAAAAACTTCCTGTACATAGGGAATGGGATAGGTCTCCAGAGCTGCTTCTTGATATAAACGTCTTACCAGCTCGTCTGAGCATTCTCACTGGTTCTGCAGACATGCATGGTGGGAAGCAATGTGCTTGGGTGTGTGTATGGGGGAGGGGCAATGAGCTGACCAGCCAGGACACTGACAGCCAGGGCAGGCATCCCGATTAGCCTGTAGCTGTAGGCAGGCACACTGCTAAAGGACAAGATGTCATATTGCAGGAAACTGGCCTGCCTGGGCTACTTACAGCTGGGCTGAGCTGCATAGTGCCTGTCAGGTAGGTAGGTGAGCTGTGAGCATCTTGCTCTTCTGTCATGTTGTCATGCCCTGTTTTAAATGGAGGCACACAGCTTGTGGACATGGGTTTTGTTGAGAGAATGGGGCTTTGGGTGAATCTGAAAAGACACTCATTCCTAAGCTTAGGGTTGTGTCTTGAGTTCAGCTCCGTTACTTTTTGGTTGAGTGCCCTAAGGGAACAATCTGAGTCACTGTACGACCTTGTCCCTTTGGACTTTATTTCCAGTTGAGAAGCTCTTAGTACAGCTCTTTGCACCCTAATTCTCCCCTCTCTTTGTTCTTGCTGAAGTGCTTCTCTTCTACTGGACTCTGAGACCTTGCAGCCATGATCGATCAGATTATTTTATACAGATCCACAACACAGCTGAGGATTTGGCTAATTGAGTGCATTGTTTTATTTGCTCTCTTAGGACAGGAATAATGACTAACATTTCCCCCCCCCCTGCTGTTCGAGAAAATTTTATAAATTTTGTTGGTTACTATCTCACAGGGTGGGGGTTGGTGGAAGAAAGGTAAAATAACTTTCAGCCTGTTTCTGAAAAAAATTACATACTTTTATTAAGATTATTTCCCTTTGGAAGAAAATAATATTGCTTATGCCTAATGTTATTATCCGAGCCTTTTTGGTTTATAATATGCAATAAATTGGAGACTGGAACAATGGTGTTTTTTATTATAGCGAACTAGAAACAAACTGTCTCAGGTAAGAGAAAGTCAGATAGCCAGGTCTGACTGGATGCTTCTCAGTGCCTGAACCTTTACAGGAAAGTCCAGAGGACAATATTTGACCAAGGAGGTGGAGGCATCATATATGACTATGGGGGGTACAACTGGATCCCTTATGGCTTCTCTTGGGAAATTACCAGTCTAAAGTGTGTGTGTGTGTGTTCTGGGGGTGCAGAAGCATAGAGTTTCACTGGGGGGAGCCCAGTGGTCATGAGAATGACCATTCCCAGGTTCCATAGGTGTCCTGTAATCGAGGATCCAGGCTGAGGTGATGAATACAATGGGCACCTGGGATATCTTCTTTCTACTTTTATATATGTGGTACTTAGTGACAACTTTGGACTCCTAATTTTTTTATGTGTTTCATGTTGTTTGAAAACATAGGCAGACTGGTTCTGAACTCCTCAGAGAGCAGCAAAGCCAGCTTGTCATGTAAACTGAGGGCGCATCAGTCCTGCCTTTTGCTTTCTGCTCCCTGAGGATCAGGGATATGTAAGCTCCTTGTGGAGGAATATGCTCTTTTCAGTGCCATGCCATCACTAACAGTGACAGCAGTGATGATGTGACTCAAGGCAACTATAACAACAGTAGTGCCTCTTGAGCTTTGATTTATGAGGTATTTAAACCCCTGTTTAGGTCTTTTGAAAGTGGACAGATAACCCTGCCACACTGATGGGCTGTGTCACAGATCCTAAGTCTGAGGAACATTCCTGGGAATCTCAGGCCAGAGCCTGGGAATGTCTGAAAAGGCTGCTTCTCACCAGTAAAAGAACCATTCAGAGACTCCAGGATCAAGTTTTTGTTTAGATAAAATGTTGTGTTGCTGGCATAGTGTTCTGCAGCAACTGTATCCTGTCTGTTGGTAAGAATGGGACAACCATTTATAACATTAAGTCAGACTACATGGTGCAGCTTCCTGCAGTAGGCTATTAGGTGTGTTTGTGTTTATTTATTTTCATGTCCTTCTTTTGGAGTGGAAGGGACATTTGCCTTGGAACCAATGGAATATGTTGGAATGCCTGTGCTGTATAAAGAAGTATTGACTGAAAGCTTTCATGCTGGTTTTTCAGTTTAGTTTTGCTGTCTCAAGACTTCTGAAAAAAATACAGCAATGAAGGAGACATAATCATTCATAATATTTGCTTTTTTGCTTATGAACACGACTTCATCTGCTCTGATTCTTAGTTTCATGTTATTAAATAGTTATAATTAGCTTCTGCTTTATATTCGGGAGATAAAGTGTCAATCCACACAACAGAATAGGGGCAAAGTGTTTTCTAAAGTTTCTTTCATTTCAGAGCGGGTGTCTGTAAAAACCTGCGCTGTTCTATGGTCTTAATTTCCGTAATGTATGGACTCTTGTACTCAATGCCTGTCTGAAGGACCTCAGCTGCATTGAAGTAGCTTAAGAAAGCTTAGTTAGTTATGACAGGCAGCTTGTGCTGCTTAGCCATCCTCTCCCTGACAGAGGGGTGTGCCTGGAACAACTTTCCCAGGACTGGTTTTCTCTTGCTCCCAACCTTTATAAAGTTACCCATAATCCTTTTGTGTTTTAAATTATCCCAGCTGTGACTTTGGGGGTGAAGTGGGTAGTGGGGTGGGAAAATAGCCCTTGAATTATTAGTTTAGAATTATTTATCACAATCTTATTTTTTCACTGGACTTATTTCTGTATTTCAGAGTCGTCTCAGAATCATTCACCCCCACCACTACCTCACTCTCCAGTCTTTTAAAAAATTTATTCATTCATTACAGTTCATTCACTTTGTATCCCAGCTGTACCTCCTTCCTTTTCCCCTCCCAACTGTACCCTCCTTCCCTCTTCTCCTCCCATGCCCTTCCCCAACTCCGTTGATAGGGGAGGTCCTCCTCCCCTTCCCTCTGATCCTAGCCTATCTGGTCTCATCAGGACTGGTTGCATTGTCCAGACAGACTTGACCTCTTTGTAACCACTAGGGTCTGCTAGGTGTCCCATCCTGAACCCTACCAGTAAGGCTGTTCTACTGTTACCAGTATCTCTGCTCCAATTCTGATAGACACTGCGCTCAATTAGCTGATTATTATTTTTGTCCAAGTATACACTACTATTCTAAGCCTGAGACTAATATTCTAAGCCTGAGCTTGGTTGATAAGTATAAAGAGATGTGTCAAAGTGGTTCTTTGTGTTTGAGGAAAACCAGTATCTATAGTGTGAAGCTCATCAGTCATACAGTTACGTCAATATGAAGAGTTCAGCCCTATGTACTGTGTCAGTGAGAGCACATGGAACAAATGCCTTCCCTTCTGAGACTCAAGAATGAAAGAGTCCTTGCAGATGGGAGCTACCACCAGTAATGCTTGAGGTCCAAGAAAGTGGCCAGGGGAAAATCAATTTGTGAATTAGATTAGACAGCATTTCCCTTAGTATAACAAATATCCATGACAATCAGGTTACACACAGTAAGCCTTTATTTTGGCTCAAAGCTTTAGTGTTTCGGTCTGTGATAGGCTGGCTCTGTGACTTTGGACCTGTCCTATAACATCACCGTGAGATCACAGGACAGAAGAAAATCTTCATCTCATGGCTGTCAAGCAAACTAGAGGAAGGATAGGCTAGATGCCATGGGACATTTCAAGACCACATCCCCAATGATCTAAAGACTTCCCAATAGCTCATGCCTCTTGAATGCAATTTCCCCACCCCCACACCGATATGTCTTGCTGTGGACCAGCCCTCAACCACTCAGACTTTTGGAAGATGGTCCAAATCCAAGGTATCATGTAGTTGCTCCAGTCAGAATGACTTCCTTTCTCAATGGCCTCTTTGAAAACTATTTTTCTAAAATGGATGATGACCTGTTAAAGGTTATCCTGTCTCAGAGAACAATCTCTGCTCTTATAATAAGCAAGTTGGTTAAGTCATTTCAATGAAGGAGCCTGGCTTAAGCTAAGATCTTGACATTGTGCTATGGGTAGAAGTTCAAAGGTAGCTGCACTCGTGACTTTGCAGTGAATGTGTGACTTTTCATATTTCTAGTCAGCGTGCTCTCAAGAGCTGTTAATAACATGCCCTCATAGCAATGCAAACCAGGTGAATGTGAACAATCCTTCAATCTGTGCATAGTTTTAAGAGCCTACCGATCTGATAACTATCTAGAGAGGTGGGGCGAGAGAGTTAGGTGTTGTTTTAGTCACAGCTCTATTACTGTGAAGAGAAACCATGGCCAAGGCAACTCTTATGAAAGAAATCATTTAATTGGGGACTTGCCCACAGTTTTAAAGGTTTAGTCTATTATTACCCTGGTGGGGAGCATGGTGGCAGGTTCTGGAGCAGTAGCTGAGAGCTGCAGCCCGATCTGTCGGGGGAGAGAGAGAGATGAGAGAGAGAGAGAACAGAGAATACCTTGGCCTGGCCTGAGCTTTTGAAGCCCCAAAGCCTGTCCATAGTAACACATGCCACACTTGCTCCAACAAGGCCATACCTTGATAAATTATTCAAATATATGAACCTATGGGGGCTATTTTAATTTATACCACTGCAGATATAAGCCTAAAAGGTTGTACAATCCAGACAGAAACATTTGGGAAGTGCACACAGGTTTTGGGATTCTGGTTCTGAATCTGTGATGTGCTAGGATTCTCTAATTCTAGAGATATTAGTTTATTATACAATAAAATGAGAAGAGTAAAGAAAATTGGCACAGGGGTATTCATGATTTCTTGCTCTGTTTTTTTTTTTCTTTTCTGTTTTCTTTTCTTTCCCTTCCCACTGTTCCTTCCTTCCTTCCTTCCTTCCTTCCTTCCTTCCTTCCTTCCTTCCTTCCTTCCCTCCCTCCTTCCTTCCAATAATTATGTCTTCTGAGATAAAGTCCACATCACTTCACTTCATTGTGCCAAGTAGCCGGGGCAGACAATCTCTCCATCCAGGTACCTTAAATAAACAGATGGTTGGTCATCTACGCCTGTCATCAAATATTTTCAGATGTGAAAAACAGTTTCTTTAGTTCATAAAAGGCAGATGTTTAATCTCAGCCAGCCAGCATGAGAAGGACTTGCTCAGGATGATACAGAGCACATTCTAACTAGATTTGTTGAATACTTTAATTGAATTATCTTACTAATTATGGATATTTGACATTTTGCCTGTGGATGAACTCTGCAAGGCTGGGTTGAGTTCAAATTGGTCCTTTTCATCCATGAAGGGCTTGTTCTCCAGCCAAAGAAGACTTACCCAGTTCAACTCACCCTGCTTTGAGCTGCTTGGGTGTCCCCTGAATGTCTCCAGTGATGTTTCAGAATGAATCATTTCCCCTCCTGCACAGCTCTGTGCTTCTGCTGACACATGGTAGCTGATACTTGCAGGCTTTATGGTGGAGAAAGATGCAGAAAAGTTTTTAGGGCTCTGCTCCTGGTCCTTATAAACGCCTGGTATTGTATTCCCCCCATACTTCCTGCTTAACTTGTTTTTATATTTTCTCCCCCAGCTCTCAGCATACTGGCTGCAAGTGCCTAACTAAAGAATTCCACAATTACTCCCATGTCTCTCTCTACCCACTTCTGTATTTTCTCTCCCTGTCTACTTACAGTCACATACAGATTGCAAGACCAAACATCTTATCCTGAAGCAGATACCATCGTGGCTGATTTCTGCACCATGGGGGTGTCTTCCCTCTTTTGGTCTCTGACAGAGGAACATTAGAGGGTATTCCATTGTCACAACTCTGATAACAAGAGTAAAACACACTGCTATAGACTGAACTTGTTCTCCCTCCCCCAATCCATGTGCTAAAGCATGTGTAATGTGTAATAGAACAAGACCTTGTGAATGGTGGTAGTGTCTGTATTAGTTTTCTCATCACATTGTAACCAAGTACAAGAAGTACCTTTAGGGAGGAAGCATTTATCTTGGTTCAGGGTTTGAAGGGATACAGTCTACAGATAAGACATAGGAGTATGCGGCTTTATAGCAAAGGCAGGGTGCATCCTAGGACTCTTTACCTGCTCGGTTCTCAGCTGAACAGGAAGCAGAAAGCAGACAAGACAGGGCCAAGTTGTAAACCTCAAGTCCCTTCTCCCCATGACCTGCGTCCTCCAGTGAGACTGAACTCCTTAAAGGTCCTACCATTGTTCCAAACAATTTCACTGGCTTGGCAAACTGTTCAAATGTGTGAGCTTGCCAGGAATATTTTACATTCAAGTCATAACAGTGTCTGTGAAGGGGACACCAGAGTACTCCCTTGCTTCTTCCAATGTATGAGGACACAGAGAGAAATCATGAACCGAGAATGAGCCTTCAGCATACAGTAAATATTCCTTTGTGTTGGTCTTAAAATTTCCACCTTCTAGAACTGTGAAAAATAAATTTCCATTGTTTATTAGTCACCACATCTATGACATTTTGTTATGTAATCCAAGACTTAGACATGTTGACCTCACTCTTTCAGAGTCATGACAAGAAACAGAGAGCTACTTGGAGCTGCTTGAGTGATTAATGACTAGAATGTTTATAGAGAGCCAAGCTGACTGGTGTCAGGGGTGGTACTGGGCAATGATGGGTACTGAGGTATGTGCAACAGTGTGAGTCCTGGGGGATAAAAATAAGAGCTGTCACAACTACATAAGGTTCAAAAGACAAAGACTATGTCAACTCTGCATACCAGGGTACCTGAGAGGACTTTTGGCTGTGGAGTGAACAATTGCTCACACTGCAGCCTAAGAGGAAGGGCTGGGATTGAGGGGTGGGAGTTGAGGATGGCGGTGGGGGTGGAGAAATGCTCTACCTCTCCAGGAATTTGATCTCTCTGAACACAGCAGGCAACTGGCTGACACTGAGGTCCAGACATGGGTTATAGAAGTTGCCTTCTGGCACATAGACCAGAATAAGAGGCAGATTGTGGGTTAGGGGATGAAGAAAGAAACCCACGGGCTCATGTGGTCTTGGTGTCTGTGAGGTATTGGTTCTAAGAGTCTGATCTAGTTTTCTTTCTGTGGCTGTGATAAAACAGTGAGCAAAAGCAGCCTGGAGAGGAAAGGGTTTATTTGGCTTACACTTCCAGGTCACAGTCCATCATTAAGGGAAGTTAGGGTAGGAAGTCAAACAGGAACTTGAAGGCAGAAATCATGGAGGAATGCTTATTAATAGCCTCATGCTTAGCTAGTGTTTTTTTTTTCCTTGTCAAGGTCTCATTTAATGGGGTGAAACGTATCAGTTTTAAATAGGATAAAAGGAGGAGCAGGGAGGGGGTAGTAACATTCCTGCGGGTGGACCGGTCCAGCCTCGTGATCTTGGAATGTCGTTCCGCCTGGGAGTTCCTTATCTCTGGAATGTCCGGCTCCAACTGCATGGCTGTTGTCTTCTGGGGATCAGCAATTCTCAGCTAGGGGAGGGGAGCCTTTTGCTCTAGGCCATATTTGTTCCCAACATCTCCCCCTCTCTCAATCCAAAAGGGGCGAAGTTCCTGTCTTAGGCTATGTGATGTTGCCCCCAGGTCCAGCACCATACACTATGTGGTTGGGTGATCTGCCTGTCTTAGGCTGTGTGGGGCTGCCGCCATGCTTGGCACCCATGGAGTGGTTTTCCAAACTATGTTTGGCGCTCTCACGAGTGTGCCCCCAAGACATGGACCCACAATATTCCCATCATTGGCTGCGACCACAGCCGTCGGTGTGCACCTGGACCTGGCATCACAATAATCCCGTCATTGGATACTCCGCAGCCATTTTTGGAGCCGGCTCTGAGGGGAACTCTGAGCCATTAACTAGTGTTTTAAGGTTTTATTGCCTGTCGTGAAGAGACACCACGACCACGGCAACTCCTTTAACAAAAAACATTTCATTAGGCCTATAGTTTCCATTATCAACCTGGTAGAAAGCATGGTGGCATGCAGGCAGACTTTATGCTGAAGAAGTTGCTGAGAGTTCTACATCCATGAGAAACAGATCTTCTGAAACCTCAAAGCCCACCCACTCGCTAGTAACACACCTCCAAAAAAGCCACACCCACTCCAACAAAGCCACACCTCCCAAAAGTGATACTCTCTAAGGACCAAGTGTTCAAACACATGAGTCTGTGAGGGCCATCCCAATTCAAGCCACCACAGCTAGCTTATATAACCCAGAACCCTGCCCAGAAAAGAGTGCTATTCTAAGATAGCACTCCAAAATCAATGAAGAAAAATCAAGACAACCCCTCCCCCACAAGCTTACAGATCAACCTGATATAATTACTTAGATGAGACTCCTTTTTCTTCCCTCAGGTGTTTCTAGGCTGTGTCAAGTTGACAGATAAAGCTAACTTGGACAGAATTTAGTGTAGGAGACCCAAATCCAAGTGACAATCAACCTCTGACCTACAAAATGACATTTATGTTACAGTTAGCCTGTGCCCATTCTCCAGAATGTTTTAAAGTATCTCTAGGCTATCTATAGGACCTAACAGAGCACAGATATTTTATAGAGAGCTGCCTTTCTTCTTTTGGTTATTTAAGAAACAATGACAAGAAAATATATCTATATCTATCTATATGTTTAAAGAATACAATTAAGATCCTTTTTGGTCCATGAATGGCTGAACCTGTGTTTCAAGCTGCATGGGTTTGCAGTGTCAACCAGGCTTGGTCTTTTTTAAAACTTTCCCCTCTCATTTTGTGCAAGTTCACATTTGATACTTTGTTGCAACTAAGATTTCTGAGAACCCAACGACTGAATAGAAAGAAAACAAGAAAGTCCATTTATTCTTTCTTGTTTATAAATTGCTTGCCTGGCTTCCTATAGTATTGTTTACTCCATGTCCTAAGATCTTAAAGAGAGCTTTCCTGTGAAAAACGAAGGGGAAAGAAGCAGTTAGATATTCCCGAAGCTTTTTACAATTTTCTGCCTGTGAGCTCAGAATATTCCGCACTGGCAATCCTTTACTATGCCCATCCTAGTAGTGGATCAGAACTCAATCTTATCAACTGCCTTGAGCTTTTGGTAGAGGGTCCTTGAATGCAAAACTCTTTAGATGCGGATGGAATGACAATGAGTCATTTCTATACTTTTGGAACATCTGCCTACTGCTGCAGCTCACCGCCGCAGACTCTGGCCACTGGGCTATAATACTCATTATAATTACTCATCTGAGCGAGAATCACGAGGAAGACACCCAGCTGCAGGGCACACACAGCAGTGCTTCATTCTCCCCTTTCTTCCTTCTCAGCCCCCCTTTTCCGAGTCTCCTCCCCAGCTGCCTTCTTCCTGCCCTCCTCCCCAAAGAGTAAATGTCTGATAATAAAGACATTAATGCATGAATTCAAGCAGCCTGAGTACTTTCCAGAATTTTCTATGATTTCAGTTTAATCTGCAGTGAATTCAGTTTCAGACTGTTGATTTCCAAGGACTCATCCCATTAACGTTCCTTTTCATTTCCAGCTTCTCTTGATTTCAGTCTTGATTTGTTTTTTTTTCTTTTGTTTTCTTTCACTTCTTCCTTTTCCTGTGTCTATCACTCCTTATTCAGCGATTTTATGTTTCCTTCTGTCTGCTCTGTAGTTTGTTGCCTTTCAAGGCAAAAAGGCATCTAAAAATGGGATACTGAGGATATCATTTTCACACATATCAAACACACTGCATATTCAGTCCCCAAATTTTCAAACCGGTGGCTCTTTTGATTAAGAGGAGGCTCTGAATTACAAAAACAATGCCTTATGAGCAAAAAAGTGGATTATAACAAACCACACTGGAGCACAGTGCTGCAGATTTTAGGTCCACCAAGTCCTGACCAGTGTGAAAGGACAGCTTTTTAATTGTCAGGTAGATATGAACAAAGGCATATTAATGAAAATTCTTTAGTCTAAGAATAAATAGAAGGTCAATTGAAGGAAACCTTAAAGGATGCAAATAGGTTACTTACAAAAGGGAGAAAATGGGTATTCTAGGCCCTTGTCTTTGTTTCATCCCATGAAAGTATACTTGTCACTAAAATGTATTATATTTCCTGGAAATTCTGGGAAATCTTCAGCTTTGTGAGCTTGCCAAAGTCTACATTACTTTGCTTTCTAAACTGTAGGAATTTGATAGAGAATGTCTATGCTTTGGGAACATTGTTAGTTCTATGATTGATAAAATGAAACCTCTGATGTTTTCAAATAGTGAAGCAGTTTCAAGTTATGATATGAAAAATACACACAGTCTTGAAGTCTCCTGGAGGGAAGTAATAGGTATTTTTATTTTCCAGTTATAAAATAGCCCAGCTGCTTGATCACTGGGCAATACTCTGTTTTCAAAACCTATTATATCACAAGAGTGGGATACATCCCAGTTGTTACTTCTGAGTAATGGCTGGGTCAGTGGTACTGAGGGTGCCATAAACCACATTCTCTTGGCCAGTCCCAAAGCTGAGAACTTGTCATGCTGAGCTACAGTAGGAAATCTCAATGAGAGATGAGAGCAATAAGAACAGAGACTTGGAGGCAAAGGGTGTACAATTTGGAATTCTATATTTCACTGAACTATTGGCCTAAAAGTCAGTATTGAGCTAATTCTTTGTGGTTTTGACTAAATTTCATTTCTACTCCTTGTGCCTACTATCCTCTCCACAACTTCACATGGATCTGTAGTTTTTATACTGAGAGGTAAAGAGAAAAGCAATATTTTTATTGCTTTGGATTCAGTTATGAATACTGAAGCATGTTTAATAAATGCCATTTTCTCTGTTTGTTCCTCTATTGTAGCCCTAGGTCTGTTTGTATAATGGTTCTTCATCTTTGACAAGTCAACATACCCTTTCCCATTATCTCCTCAGGTTATATGTATAAGCTTGACACCATTGAACTTTTCTTTGAAAAATATTGTAGATGCAATTGTGAGAATGTAGAGTCCAAGAGTTTCAGAAAGGGTGCTGCAATTAACACCATGTCTTTATTACTTTCTCACTGCTGTTGTAAAACATTCTGATAGAAGCCTCTTAAGTGAAAAAGAATTTATTTTGACTTGCAGTTCTAATGGGATATAGACCACAGTAGGGGAGAGTGTATTACTTGGCAGCAGGCAGGGAAGGCTTGCTGATAGGAGTAGAAGGCTGGGTGGTTACCCTGTTATCTCTTCTCAAAAAGCAGAAAGTGAACAGGAAATGGGGCTGGACTATAAAGCTTTAAGGACCCCAACCCACTTTTTCTAACACAGTACTTCTCAACCTTCCTAACCCTGCGACCCTTCAATACAGTTCCTCGTGATGTGGTGAGTGCCCCAACTATAAAATTTCATTGCTGTTTTGTGCCTGTAATTTTGTTACTGTTGTTAATTTTAATGTAAATATCTGATATGCAAAAGAGGTCAAGACCCACAGGTTGAAAACCACTGTTCTAACAAGTCTCCACCTTTAATGGTTACACAGCTTTCTCAAAGAGCACCACCAGCTGGAGTACACATGTTCACAACACACTGTCTAATCAAATGAAACGGCACAGGAGCATGTGCAATGAAATCTTAACTCCCAAGTCAGTTTTCCTTTTTTGTTTTTTAAGTTTAGTACCTAAGTCTGTTCCACCGATCCCCCCTCCCCCCATTTTTTTTCTTGGAATTTCCCAGTGGATCAATGCTACCTTTCAACGTGCTTTCCTAAGGTTCCACCCTGAGTCCTAATAAACATATCTGACATCATGGCCATACAGCATGCTCACTACTTTTGTCTTTTTCTGGTTGTAAATTACAGGACTGCTCATTTCTACCAAATACTATTTAGCCCAAATAGTTCTCAGTTCTCTGTTAACTTGATTCTGTCACTCACAGGAGGTGTGGGAAAACTATTTCGACCTTATATATACGCACAGATGCATTATTTTTAGAATTCTAATTAATAATTAGAATAATTAGTAACTTTTATGAATTTCAAAATCAGGTCGTATACATTGATTCTGCTTTTTATCTATATCACTCATGATTTTACAATTCTAAATTTTATTGCTCTATTGGCATAAAAATAATTTTGTGTTCACTTTCCATCACTATAACAAAGCACCGGAAATTTTTCTTTTTAGTTTGACTCATAGTTTTAGGTGTTTTAGTCCATGATTACGTAGAGCCATTACTTTCCACTTTTGGTGAGGTACAGGATGACAATGGTAGAGAGTTAAGGTTGTAGAACAAACTTCATCACTAAACCAAAGGAAACTAAAGGAAGACAAAGGTCAAGAATCCCGTAATATTACTTAAAAACTCAGCTTTCTCCAAAGACTCATAGCATTTCATAACACTCTCTATTATGAATGTTGTATCATCAAGTGTGCTACCCTGAAGACCAAGTCTTTAACATAGAGTCTTTGAGGGACCATTCACGATCCAAACTACAACAATTCCCAGTTCATTTCTTATGTTATTTAACTTTATACTCATGGATCATTCAATAACTTGCCATAATTCATTATCATTTGTGCTATTTATTAAATACATGTGTCTTTCATTATCATCAGGTCCATGTGGTATATCTTTGTGCTTATATTCTGGTTTATCTATGGAATGAAGATCTCTCCAGGACACAAATAATTCAGTGGTCTCTGCAGAATCCTACTGTCTCCTTGTTACATGGCATTGGCAGACTATTTCTAGGAGAACATTGGCTAGCCACTCATCACACCTGGTAAATGTCTCATGAAAAATTCAACATGTCAAATACAATGTTTGAGATATAAGAAGTCACTGATTTAGAGACAGGAGAGAGGATGGAGAATGGGACTGAGCGGCTCTTCTACATGTGAGAGTGAGGAAGAATAGGAGTCAATTTACAAAGTTAGAGCCCTCCAGTCTTCTGGGGTACTACCTGCACATTATTCTTTTACTGAGCTTGTCAAGCCACCTGCTATACATGTTCCACGCATCATACAGCCTTCATCACTGCTGAGGACAGTGTGTGACATGCGCTATTAGTGGGCTTAATGGTTTTGTGTCTCTCTCATCCTACTGGCAGGTGCTCCAGGATAAATTCCATTATTTTATCCCCCCCAATCAGCACAGCAATTGGCAGTATATTAGGAGCTCAGTGTATATCTGTTACATAATTGAACAAGTGAATGGAAGGGAGGCTAAAAAGTGCTTCCTTAGAGTAAATGCTTTTATGCCTGATCCCTCTAATAAGCAAGAATTTGCTACAAATAGTCTTGCTCTTTTGCTCCAGAACTTTTCTTCCATCAAGAAGTCAAAGAATCTGTTTTTTGAGTGAGGCTGGGGAAGAAGAGGGAGAGGGAAGGAAGCAGGGAGGGAGAGGGAGGAAGGAAAGAAGGGAAGGAGAGAGAGAGAGAGAGAGAGAGAGAGAGAGAGAGAGAGAGAGAGAGAGAGAGAGAGATTGTTTTGGGTAGAGAGGATGTATCAAAATTTCTAAGCAGGTGGAACCCAGTTTGTTCCTGTTGGCCATTGCACAGGTGTGATCTTGATTAAGAAGGTGTGCTCTGTAGGCTTAGTATTTTCCCTCTATGTCCTGGCCCAGGCTTCATTATGGAGCTAGGGAATATTAAGACCTTCATGGTTGAAATATTGTAAGGTATACCACTCCAAATAGCTTTGTAGCCATTTGGATTATATCCTGATAATTTTATCTACGTTGCCTATTTCTTTCCTTAGTTGAACTTTTATTTTTTCCTCACAGTGTCTCACCCAGCTCAGGATGGCCTTGAACTTGCTATGTTGCCGAGGATGACTTTGAACTTTTGATCCTTCTTCCTCTACCAGCTGAGTGCTAAGATTACAGGCATGTGCTAGCATGCTGAGCTTTAGGAGGTATTGGGGATTGGACCCAGGACTTCATGCACTTTAGGCAAGCCTTGTGTCAACTGAACTACATCCTCAGCCTTTCATTATTTCCTTAATTAATTCTGAAGCTGGACACAAGGCAGAGTCATATTTCCTGGATTACATAACATATTCAAATGACCTATACATAGGAAGAATTTAAGAAAAACTAACACAGACACTAAGAGTCAAATCAGGACAGGAACACAATTTTGAAATCAAATGGATGGAGAGATTCAGTGAGCCTTTTCAAACTCAAGCCAGTATGGTCTATGTACAGGATGCGGAGGTTTCATCAAATTCTCAAAATAAGTCTTAGAATTTCAAGTTTAAGGGGTGCTGCTTAAATCTTGAGTTCATCTGAAAGTCAGAACGTGGGACTTCCTATCATCTTATACCTTGCTTTCAAATGACATTTTTTGTTGTTAAATTCTGTATATTTTTAAAAAGCCAATTGCACTCACTACTCACTTCCAAGATATCCAGCTGCTGTTTCTTGCCTGTAGGAATTCATCCACGGTGGCCTCCAGGCCACCTTGAGCCTGGCTGAATCTGTTTTTCTCACAAACAAGATGTGAACACATGAAATCCATGTAAGATTGTGTCATGGTTGTGTGTACTACCCAGTTTTTTGGCTGTTGTGTGACACTTTCTGGGGAGACATGAACAAATGTCTGCTCACACTTGATAGGGAACTGATGATAGACTGAAGTGAGGACCCACCAAAGACTAATTTGGTGAACAGTGAGTGTTATTGGGGTTTACAAGAATATGGGTGAATGGTTACTTACAGAAACAGAAATGAACCAGGGACAGTGGCATCAGGAAGTCACCCCAACTCAGGAAAGCCAGACACCTGGAGTGCACTGTACAGCTTACAGAGCCTTTTCCAGAAAATGTACCTGGTCTCCCCTCCTTCCAGGCAGCTTGTCTTGTCTGAAAGTCAGCCATCTTTACTGTTTTTATAAGCTTGGGGAGAGAGGCGCTTAGTGAACCTGTTCAATTTCAGGGACTTCTTGAAGCTGTTGAGTTGTTTACTTTCAGAGTTTTAAGGATGGTTACCTCCTTTTAGACCATCCTGGATCTTAGGGAGTTTCCTTCTAGGATGGAAATCGTTGTACAACTCTGGCATATCACAAGGGTTTTGGATCATATCCAGACTTTCACTATGATTTGGCATCCATATCCTTGCACTTTACTGCTTGCTCTATTTTAAGCCTGAGGAAGGACTCTACACACACATCTTTCGGAGAAAAGGACATACTCAAGGAAATTGAGTCATAAGGCCAGAGAACAGGGCTGGTGATGTAGGTCAGTGCTGGAGTTCATGCCTAGCATGAATAAAGCCCCAGGCTCCATCCCACACACCACAAGTACTAGCAAAGCAAAAGTAACCACTGCCTCACTATTACCACCTACAAAATAATAACAAAAATCTCCTTGGAAAGAAAAGGTCCAGGATTCAAATTTAAATTTTGCATTTTCTTATTCACAGCTTCTTACATTCACAGTGTAACTCCTCTTAGCACTGACCAAAACTTAGTGCATTAGAATTCTTCTCTCTAAGCAAAACGCCTCTGCTTAATATCACCTGCATATACAGGTATGAATTTTTGATTCCATGTCATGATGGTTAATTAAACTTAGTTGTCAGGTTGACTAGATCTGGTATTAATGAAGAGATAATCCTTCAGTCACACCCATGGAAGCTTTTCATCATTAAGATATTTGAAGCTGGACATCTCATACTAGATGCGGGTGGTACCTTGTATGTTGGCCCAGAAGCCTGTATTCAGGAAGCCATATTGACGAGACTTTACAGATGTAGCTTCTGACATTCGTAGGTGACTCAGTCTCTCAGAAAATTTCCTGTTATCCTAATTCTACAATTGTCTACCCATCTTCTGCAATGTTTTCTGAGCCTTCAGTTCAAGAGCTGTATTGTAAATATATCTGTTGGTACTGGGCTCCACAACTCCTTTTGATTGGTTGTGGTTTCCTGCAATAGTCTGTTGCAAAAAGGAGTTTCCTTAATGAGAAGAGGGGGCTTCATTTATCTGTAGGTATAAGGAAACATATTTAGAATTTTCTTAGGGATCATATATTGGTTTAGTAGAGCTGTGGTTGTAAGTTCTCTGCCAAGATCTATGACTTTGCTAGTCCTGGGGTGTTGGCTACGGTTCTAGTACCAGACATGTTTTCCCTCTCGTTGAGCAGGTCTTAAAATTTTCATTACAGAGCTGTTGGTTACCAGCAACATAGGTATGCCACTATTATACCATGAAAGTCATCATACTATGCTTGTTATTGTTGGGATTTATAAGCATCACAATTGAGTAGGAGAGTTGATTGCTTTCCTTGTTTGGAAGCTTGCATGGTGTCTCCTAGTACCATAAAAGCTAGTCCTCTGAGAAGAGATATTCAAGTCTGTTCCAGCTCAGGAGCCTCTAAACCCTGTGTTTATAGTACATGGTATATTCATCAACAGGGGCTTACCATCTACCACTGGGGTGGGAGGCATCCAAGGGTAATAGTAGTAGCTTGTAATATTTTGCGAGTCTCTTGGATAACTCTGACCAATTCAAAGCATGCCAGCTGTTGGGGTTTTTGTTAAATGGTCTTTTGCTCTTGGAGAAAGCATTGTCAGCCCACTTGGTAAAATTTCACTTAAACTATATATATTTATAAATTTACATATATTTTAGTTATTTTTAGATAGTTAATAGTATGATTCCTTATTTTTTTCAGGCATCCTTACTATTATTTTCCCTTCTCCCTCCTTCTTCTGTATTAATCTCCCTCCCTAGTTAGAGTCCGTAGTCTTTCCCATTTCCCTCTTCAGATCGCTGTACCCTGCTATTCTCTTCCCTGTTGCTCTCCGCTCTGCAATGGTGCCTTTTTATTTTCCTGCTTTCTGCAGTTACTCGAGGGTGTGCATTCCCATCTGAAGATTTGGAGCTAGAAGCCTCAGAGGAGTGAGAACATGTGCTGTTTATGTTTCTGCAGAAACACCTGTTAAAGGCCCCATCATTTTCCGTTAGTGCCACTCTGAAGATTACGCTTCTAGCATCCAAGTATTTGGGTGATGTTATGATCTAAATTATTACAAAAACAAGGAGTTGCCTTGAAGGAAGCATGGCATTTAAGAAAATGAATTTGGGAAGGATTCTTCTGTTTTACCAAAGACCTTGCATAATTTTTTTGAGGGGGGAAAGGGGACTATTAGATATCCCTAATCTTTCCTGATCATTCCAGTTGAATTATCCACTAAAGGCCAAATTGATGACATTTAAAACACACAGGGTGCTAATCTAGAGCAGGCTATGGGAGTCATGTACACTTCTTAGCAATTGCCAGGCTTCAGTCTCCTGTTAAGAAATGCCTCTGGGTCTAAAGACATTATGATAATATATACATTCCAGTTTCTGAAACAAAACCCAGTTATATCCTAATGCAACAGCTCAGCCAAATAATACAAATGGAAAGCTGGCTGGAAGTGAGCAGATGAGAGCCAAGGCATGATTTTGAGACTCAGTGATGGCCAACAGAACTCTAAAGGCATTAAGTCTGCAAGAAGTCCCATATCTGCTCCAGCCACCCAGGAACAATGAATTTACATCCTGCTGCTTGCTGACAGGGCCTGATGAGGCCCAGTGAAAGATCCATTAGTTGCCCTGGGAGTGATTCTTCGTTTTTCTCTCTGTTTCTTCCTTCTCAGAGGGCAACCTGTGGATCTTGGTGATTTTCAGAACAAAGCCACCTCATCAGAGACATTAAAATAGAGATTGAATAATAAACCACAGGCAAGGACTGGATCATGTTCTTCCATTGGCAATTGGTAGATCCTGATCAAGGTCTCTTTCCTTTTTAGATTGAAGCAGCTGCTAGTCCAAGACATCACTGCTGTGGTGATTGTCACTATTACTAGTCCCCGCTAGCTCTCTTGACAAGCCAAGACTCATGTCTATGGACTTCCTTATTGTCCGTTGAACTGTCATGCATATTCTACACTGTGAGAAAAGCAATGTCTTTGCTCCAGTCTCATGCACAAGTAAACCAAGATTCAGACATGTAAGCAACTCGTTCCTCATTTGAATGGATTGCTCAAGAAAACAAGAAGAGATGAGACAAATAAATTGAGAAGATTTCTGACTAGTGGTTACCGGATTTGTCATTATGCAGATAGGAAATTGAAGTTTGGGTCTGCAATTTGATGGCTCCGTGGACTTGGGCGAGTCACTCAATTTCTCTGAGGTTCAGTATTTCCCACTCCAGTCCAGTTCCACTGAAAGTGTTGAAGGAACGTTTTCCAAATATAGGTGGGAGGATGACTAGAGTGGTTGGGGTGTTACAGTAATCAGAATGAATGGTATACGGGCATTGAATTGTCAACAAATAAATTCAGTAGTTATAAAAATGCAAATGATACGTGGAGGGAACTTAATGGGAAGAAGGTTTCAGCAGAAGAGGGAGTAGGGATGAGAGGGGTTAATGGGTGGAAATGCCTGAAACTCACAGGTACATGCCAGAAAATAAATAAACAGCCATTTGATTTGAAAAGTGGTGCCCATTTTTTTGCTAATATTATTTTGAAATAATTTTTCTTTGCTCATGAATAACAATTATTTAGCTTATAACTCCCTCCAGGGTCAACTTATTATTTTAAAGTTACAAGTCTTCTGAAAGATGCTCAGAAGTTTGAGTATAAAGAGTTGTGGAAGGATCTTCCCTTTCCAGGTTAGGGAAAGTGATGGTGAATGGCCAAATGGCTCTGCTATCTTGCACTATTTAAATTTCCCCCTTTTGTGACCTTTTGTTAGTATACAGCACAACTAAGCCCCAGTGGTGTTTGTTAAAAACAAAACAAAACATAAAACAAGGCAGAGTAACCTTAAAAATTGTGAATGGGTTGGAGGGAGAGCTTAGATGGAAAGGACTTGCTTTTTCTAAGGAAGAAAAAGGACCTTTCGGGTATCTTAGGCTCACAGTGAAAAAGTTCTTGTTTTTGCTTATACCTGATCACTGCGTCGGACTTGGAGAATGACACAACTTCCCAAGGGAGAAGCGGTTATTCTTTTATAAGCTAGACGGAAATATCCTACTACAGCCACGATATTTTTCTTCAGCTCAGTAAGCTCAGGCTCCCTCTCTCCTCTCATGGCTTCCCATCCACTTTGCCCTAGTTAGTGCTTCTTAATCTTTCTAATGCTGTGACTCTTTAATACAGTGCCTCTTGTTGTGGTGACCCTGAACCAAAAAATCCTTTTCATTATTGCTCCATGACTATAATTTTGGCATGGTTATAAATTATAATGTAAACATTTGTGTTTTCCAATGGTCTATGGTGACCTCTCCAAGGGGTCATGACCCACAGGTTGAGTATCTCTGCCCTGGTTACACTTAGCAGCAGAAAACAGCTTCAGATACTTGGCCATTTGGCAGCTGCTTCTAAGTGGAGCCTTTTATCTCTATGTTATTCTCTAAGTGTCCTGATTAATGTCTGGAGTTATTCTAGGGATTATGGTGGTATGACTTCCTAAGCCTATGTGTGTGATCTAAATGCCATGGGAGTTTGGGTCCTGGAGGAATTTGAAGATGGGCACATCTCCCTCTTTCCTCCTAGACCTGAGGCAGCTGCTGTGTAAGTGGCCAGCTCAAGCCTACCGCTTTTCCAGAAGGCCGTTCAGTTCTGAACATTGAGTTGAATTCTCATTATCATATCTTTCTTCTTCATACTTGAATGCAGAAGTTTTATGGCTTTTCATTTGTATTCTTCAGCCATGTCAGTAAAGGAGGTGCCCTTAGAAATAAATCTAGTTCACATCCCTCATTTTGAAAGGCTGCAGCCCAGTACGGGGACAGGTGTTGCCTGAGCTGAGAGATAGCTGGCTAGTAGCAGGCCTAGGACAAAAGCTCAGGTCTTTTATGCATTAGGGTGAGAAGTATTCCTTCTACTGCTTTTAAAAAGATCTCTGGTGAATCCATAAAAAAAAAGCAGCCTATGTTTAAGTAGCCTATTGATAACAACAGAATTGAACCCTTTTAGGTCGTCACCGCATCCAATTGATGACAATCCTGTCAGTACCTTTATCTTCATTTTACAGGCCAGGAAAATTGATGTTTCTTTTAGTTGCCTGACATGAAGTATTAGTGTTCTATGGCTTAAATAACATACTTATTAGTAAATAATTTTGCAGCTCAGAAGTTCAGAATGCATCTGATCTGGCTAAAATCAAAAGGTAGATATATTTGTTCCAGAGGTTTCTGACACCTTGATGTTTGTCCTATACAAAGTGCTGTGCAGACCTGTACATGGCATAGTCTCTTTTCTTTTTCTAGCTTCCAGAGACTGTAAATTCCTTGTCCTGTGGCTGCTTCTTCTTCCACTTCATCTCTTGGATCCTTAATCTGTCACTCTCTTTCTCTAAGCGTAGCTGGAAAAAAGCTAACTCCTTTCAAGGACTTTCATAATTAGATCAGACCCAGCAGATAGCCCAAGATAACCTTTTCAGCCTCACGATTTGCAATCTTGACTTCTGGTGTGAATTCTGTTTTGCCATCTAGGATAACGTGTAACAGGTCAGGTCATGGGCACATTTGAGAAGGTCACTCTTCAACATACCACATTTCGCCCTCTGTTCCCCCAAATTTATATCTGTCCCTCATACAAAAATCCATTCTCCCTGTGTCAAACTTTCCAACATGAAATACACAAGGGGAGGCTGTTGCAACGTGGATCTGTGAACCCCTGGTCAAGTGCACAGGCTGCCATTTTACTTTATTATGGCGTGTGATTTTCTTACTGACTGGCCTGGATTCTTCCAATCATAAAGTTAAGCTGTGAAGGCAGAAGACATGCCTATCACGCAGAACCACTGAAATGTTCATTAAGCAAATAAAGCTTGAAGAAAGCCAGGCCTTTGTGGAAGCACTGAAGTGGAAGTCAATTTAAAATGATATATTTTTTTTCTGTTTCCCAAAGCTTAAGGTTTTATATTACAAATATCACCAGAGCGCAGGCTGCCTTACAAGTTGAACTGACCAAACTTCTCACATTTCAGCTAGGGTTTAGTTACCCCTGATGCCTTTTCAGACATTTCAGATAGGCTCCCAGCCCATTAATTTTATTTTGGGTTGGAACAAAACTATTAAACTTACAGGTTGCTAACTATTTGCTATACACCTACACCCTGTGTATAAGCCTACTCATTGCTTTTGTGTGGGGAATACTTCCCTATAGTTTCCATAAACGTCCTTTCCATGATGACCAGATATAAAAATGATGTGATTTTTTATACATTTATAAACTTCAGTGTAAATAGCTTTGTTATAATGATGCTTGCGTACTTGTTAAATAATCACATCACCATAAACTAATTGGGCAGACATATTTTCAGCCATTTAAATTTATGCAACAAACTGTTTTGGTCTCCACATTGACTAGATTTTTATTGACAGTAAAATCCTCTCATGGGAGTCTGTTGCATGACTGCCATAATCTACGGGTGTTAGTTGTAAACCCTCATCATTTAAGATAGAGTATGTTCAGTTTAGCTCTGGAAACTGGAGCAAATCTTTATGCCCATTAGGAGGAGACTGCATATTTTTTTAATTAAAAAGAAAATCAAGACGTTTAAACATCTTACAGTCAAATTCAAAAGCAATTACAGTGCCTAGAGCAATGGCTCAGCAATTAAAAGCACATACAGCCTTTGTATATCTAGCACCCACCTTGGGTGGCTCACAACTGCTTATTGTTCCAGAGGGTACAATGTCCTCTTCTGGCCTCTGCAGGCAACTGCACGTCTATGGTGAACATAAACTCACATGATCATGCACGGGTATACATAAAGACAATCTATATATAAAAAAAAGCAATTCTAACACGACCCAATTATAATTATTTACATTTTTTATTAGCAGCATCAGGACAAATTGGCCATTTTTTCTTGATATTAAAATTATTTTTCTTGTTTTTACAATGTAGCTACTAATTCCAAACTTCAAAGTCATTTCACTGGTGTTGGATGAATCAAGAAAAGACAGTACCTAGGTAGAAAGTGAATGGTATCTTTGCCACTGGGGAGGCTGGATCTGGTATCACAGCTTCCTTCAACTGGCTGTCCGTCACTCCCACAGAACACCTTAGGATACTTCATTAGAGGCAGAGGTTTAAACAGCCACGTGGCTCAGCTGATTCACAATGAACAGATTCTGGTACCTGAAGAACAGTAAGGGAATCGAAACCGAACACAGGTATTGCTTGCTTTTAAATCCTAACTCCACTAGGAAAGGGGAATGGGTGTCACTGTGGAGATAAGCCATCTTCTTTAAATGCAGAAACCTCTGCTACAAAAGAATTTCACCAACACAAAGACAAGGCAGGCTATTATGAATCTGTTGAACAGTTATAAATAGTAAATAGAAAACAAAACGGAGTTAAATTAAACTTCTTTTAAAATTAGGAAGTTCCACCCACTGCAAATTATGTTCATTATTGTGTCTAAAGAACTCTGAATGCTAGAATTTTGTCAGGGGAATTATTCAGGTTGAATTATTTATTGGCAAGAGAATTTACTGCTGCTTATGCTTGAATGGCAATTTTAACATATTGACATAAAATAGGTCAAGAGAGGTAACTACATTGAAAGGATGGGGAAGTTTGTTTAATGCAATAGAAAAAAAGTAGGTATTTGAGATACCCACAAATTTTCTGCTCCAATAGTGTATCTAATTAAGAGTTGACAGTGGAAATGTTTGTTCAGCTATGCTTTTTAATCACAGAGCTTGCTTCAAATTCAGGGGAAGCCTGGCACACACTCCTTATCTGTCTTACCATTAACTGAGGGAAACTGATGGGCGAACCTCTCAATTTGGACTCCCATAATAACAATACCATATTTCACTCTTCCAGAAGCTGTGAAATTTCAACTCAAGGTGCTGAGGCTTCTATTCCTTGTTTGGAATGATTACTTTCTTATTGTATTCTCACAGACACACACACACACACACACACAGAGGGAGAGAGAGAGACACACAGAGAGAGGATGAGGATGAGGATGTATCTCACTCGTTTCCTCAGGTCTTCTGCAGCTCTAATCCCATTCACTGGGATCCTATCTCATGATGTAATTACCTACCGCCATGGTTTGGATGTAAAATATCCTCTATAGACTTATGCATCTGACCACTGAATCCCCAACTGGTGACACTGGGAGGGTTGTGGAACCTTCAGGAGGTGGAGGCTCGCTGCAAGAAGTGGGTCAATGAAGATGGACCTTGAGGTGGTAAAGCCCTGCCCATCTCTCCTTCACCCTCTGCTTCTTGACTGCTGATTCAAGGTGACCACCCGACTTCTGTTCTTATCACATGCTTTCCTACCATCTTAGAATGTGTCCTGTCAAATTGTAAGTCAGAGTATACCATCATGACTTTAATTGGCTCCTTGTCAGGTGTTTGGTAACAGCACTAGGAGAAGTAACTGATTAAACTTGGCACTGGAAAGTGGAGCTATTGTTTTAACAACCACCTCCTCCCCATGTGGTCCTCAGGTTTTTGGGACTGATTCAGAGCATGAACATGGAAGAGCTTGGAACACTGGGCTAGGCACTCAAATGCTGTTAGCAGAGGTCAGGGGAGTATATTGATGGGAATTTGGAGGAGCAGGAGGCTGAAGGAATGTAGACACTGTTGGCAGGGCTCTTGAGATTTCATAGAAAGTAAGGACTCTGTTGGGAACAAGACTAGAGGCCATTCTTGATATATTCTAGCAAGGATGCTGAATCTGGCTGGGGTCAAGAAGCCATTATCCTGAGAGCTTGAATGATGCTGAATTCAAAAATAAAGGTGTAAAGTACAGAGCAGGAGTAACTTTAAAGGCAGGAAAGCATTCAGGATGTGGAATGGCTATTGCTCACTCTTTTAATTTAGGTATGTGATGGAGAAGAATAAGTTGAAAAGGAAACTGTAAAGCCTGCTGTTTGTTGACGAAAAGAATTCATGGAAGTTTAAACTTGAAGCAAAAAAAAAGCATGTTGAAAAAGAATCTGTAACTGTCAAAGAGAACTTTGTTCTGTTTACAGAAAGACACAAAAGATGCACGGAGGCCCCTTACTCACTGATGACTCTAATCGGTAAAGATGCAAATTTACTTGAAAGAAGAGAGCCTGAACTGAAGGGGCTGCTGAAGGGGCTCCCTACTCAAAATATGTTGATTATGAAAGCATTTTCAGGCACAGCAACCAGGGCACACAGAAACTGTTGTGTGTTGACACTGCCCAAAACTACAGGGATGTTTGAAGTTGGAATGAGTGTATTTTGATTTATGAGATAGGGTTGAGTCAATGGTAACCCGGGCCAGAATATTGAGGTTTGAATCTGAAATGTCTTTCACGGTATCACATGTTCGAACACTTTGTCTTCAACTGGTTGTACTGTTTAAGAAAACTGTGGAACCTTCAAGAAGTGCCTGCTCACTGAAGGATTTGGGTCGTTGGGGGTGCGACTTGAAGCTTTCATACACTTGTCCAATTTCCTCCTAACTCCCCAACTTCACTGCTAATGCCCTCTACCATTGATGGAATACATCCCATTGAACTATAAGACAGAATAAACCAATTCTTCTTTAAACTCCTTATCAGGTATTTGACCATAGAAATGAGAACAGTAACTATTATTTCTATTGGCTTGTTAGTGTTAATTGTTAACTGTCCACACCTGGAAGTCCCCTTAGGAGGGAGTCTAATGGGATTTCTCAGATCAGAGTGGCCTGCAGGCAAGACTTTGGGAGATTGTTTTGATAGCTAATTATTGCGGGAGAGGCTAGCCCAGGGTGGGCAGTACCATTCCCTGGGCAGGTGGCTCTGGTTTGTTTAAGGAAGTTAGCTGAGCCTGAGCCTGAGCCTGAGTATGAGTGTGCCAACAAGCAAAGTTCCTCTTTTGTTCTGCTTTAATTCATGCTCTGGCTTCCATTAGTGGTAAACAACGACCTAAAAGTATAATCCAAATAAACTCTTCCCTCTCCTATGTTGCTCTTATTTTCTGAGAAAATTTTATGAGCCTTTTGGATAAAGTATGATCCCATCATACTTCTCCTGGAACCAGCTCATGGCCTCCTCTTTGCTGATTCTGTGCTTGGCCCCAATGCAGCCTGTCCTGTGCTTCTTGTCTGCAATGCTGAAACCCGGCTTACCCAGCACCACATAGAAGTCTGGGCTGTAGATGCCAATTCTTGGATCATATTTGATGCCCAGATCAATGAGTTCTTGAATGCCAAAACCAAAGTTTCCAGTATTGGAGAAGTCATTTTTCCGTAATTCATACTCCCACACCCTCAGGCCTTTCTCCAAAATTCCTTCTGCCTTGGCTCCATGAACCGTGCAGTGAACAGCAATTTTTTCCTTTCTCCTGATGTTGAAGGACCCGACAGTGTACCTGGCTTTGGCAAATACAAGTGTCTGGCCTATGAGCTGCTCCATCACCTTGGGTGCCCTGGTCAGTCTGTCCCCGCTCTCCCCCACAGATACTGAGGCAGAGCTTGTGGATGTGAAGTTCTCACATGGGGTTCTTCTTTTCACCTTAATCTTGCACCATGATGGAGCTGCTTTTGGTCAGAGCATTTTATCCCAACAACTGGAAAAAAAGCCTAGGGTGTATAACAAAAGCTTTCTTTCTAGAATCCGTCACTTTAAGGATAAAAGTTTCAACATTTTTTTTGAGGGTAGTGTGATACACTCATTTTATAGCAGTGAACATCTACAACACTGAGTGAGGTGGTTTAAGATTCCTACAGAATCTCTGCATTTTCACTCTTTGGTGAATCTACCGTCAGCTGCTGACTTGGACTCCTCTCTCTTTCTTTGGATTTACTTATCTTTACTTTACATGTATGAGTGTTTTACCTGCATATAATACCATGTGCATGCCTGATAAGCATTGAGATTAGAAGAGAACATAGGTTTCCTTAGACCCGGAGTTACAAAGAGTTATGAACTTCCCTGTGGATGCTGGGTCCTCTATAAGAGCAGCCAACACTCTTAACTGCTGATCTATTTCTCCTGCCCTGGCATTCTCTTCTCAAAGGGAATGATGATAAACTTGGCTCCTATTCAGTTTGGGAGCTTAGGAGATAATGTGAAATAGAAATACTGCCTCCTCTCTCTAAGCTTGGGTTGAATGACCATTCTTTATTTGCTGCAGTTGCCTAACTGGTGCTCACTTAGAATCCAGAGCACTGATTTTCAAATATGTATCAGAATGCTACTGGTCTGCTCAAAACCATCTACATTTCCCAGCCACCCCATGTTCTAGAACATAACAAGTAAGGTTTGCGCTGGATGTTCTCCCTTGCCTCACCCAGCTCCATGGCTGATGCCATCACACCATCTTTGTCTCTGTTCACATCTCCCCACCACAAACAAATCACCATTATGGGTAAACTTATTCTGATTTTTCCAAATTCATATGTTGAACCTGCAGCCACAGAAGCTCCAGATGAGATTTATTTGGAAGTTAAGGATTTAGTGCTGGATGTTCAACCTTCTAAACTGTGAGAAAATGCATCTTTGCTGTTCAATCACCATGAAGTTATATTTTGTTAGGACACCCTTGGCAGACTAATAGGGACATATTGACTGTTTAATCTGTAGTATATATTTATGCCCGTGACCTAACATTACTTTCCTTCAAAGCGCTTACTGTGTAACATTATATCATATGCTTACTATTTTCCTTTGCATTTGTTTCATGACTCCTTTATTTATTTTTAAATGCAAGAGTGATAGGGACTTGCTATGTCTGCTATTAAACCCCAGACAATATCTGGTACACAGCAAGTATTCGATAAACAGTCATTAATACTTGAGTGCCATTTATCACTTCCCTGGTGTCCCTTCACCTTCTATTGTTCATCTGTGAACCCTTCTTTGACTGCTGTAGACCTTTCCGTATTCCATGACACTCTCTTACCCAGATAACATGGGCACAGACCCACTGACAAACTTATACCACTCATTATTTCTTGACTGTCTCATGATGATATTCTATCTCCTAATTGTTATTTTACCTCAGAAAAGTTGGCCTGAAAAGGGGTTTTGTATTTGGTCAAAAGTACTATGCACTTATGCTTGAAGGCTTTTTCTGGCACTTGAATTGCTCAGTCTGTCTGATCTTTATCCTGCTGAGTGAGGTTCTCAGACAAATGCAGCTGACATTTGTCCAGTCCAGGAGTCATAAGGTACAAAAGAGAGCACTGATCAATATCTTTGCCTGCTTCTATTGAAAACTTGCAATTTTGATGCTTTGAAGACTGCATTCAGTCTAATAGCCGAGTGGGATGCCACTCTTAGAACTGGTCCATCTGTGAGCCTTGCCAGATTAAGATGATGCGGGTGACTGCGTTATTTCTTATAATGGAAGCTTGGGTAAATGCCAAGCATTGCTGTCAAATCTCTCGGCTGGTATTCAAGGCCATCTTCAAACTGTTCATAAACTCCTTTATGTGAAGATTCTGTGTCTCTACCCAGAGAAAATTTCCTGTTTCTTGGGCTCACCGTTCAGATCTCTGAGTCTTTTCTCGTTAGTTATGTGATAAGCAGCCCAGTGAAGTCAAGTATCAACTTCCCTGTGATTGCAAATTGCTCTCATCCATCACCCATTTGATGTTTCCCATCCATTCTCAGGAGCCAAAAGTAAACTAACAAGTAATAAACAGTTGTGATGTCCCAGGACCAGTGTTTATTTTTCACCATGGGATAACTTACTTGGTGCGTATAACAATGCTGTGGCAATGATCTCCAGTTTATAGATGAAGAACACTGAGACCACCACCAGATCCTCAAGAAACCTTTCCTCATTTCTCCTTTACCAGGTGCTTGCTTCCTTCCTTGTTTGTCAACAATGTATGTGTCTTCCTGCATGCCACTTAGCTCATACGGTATTTTATAATAGTTCCAAATATAAGTGTCTGGCTCATGTTTCTGGACTATGATCTTAATATCAAAAGCCACACCTTAATAATTCTTTACCCATTAATTAGATTTGGCTAAACATAAGTGCCTAAAAGATGTCTGCTGCATTGATTTGAATTGACCTCTTGGGCACCAGGGCCCTGGATTTACGAATGAACTCATACCTTGGTGCATAGGAGAAGCATTGATCTAATTGTAAACAAACTCATTAGATTTGGTTTTTGGGAGGTGGGGTGAGTGTTGATATGAATTGTTCCAACACAAAGGTTCTTCTTCCACAGGTAGCTGAGCTGATGTTTTTATTCTTTTATGGTAAGGGAGGATTTACATGGTCTTTGGGAATGCAATGAACATACTTTCACAGCCTGGGCTCTGGGATGGAGGTATGTATTCCCCATATTTTTTTTTTCCAGTCTAAGCAAATAGGGAGAATGTCTGAGTTCTGTCTACCTTTCCAGACTAGCCTTTCTCTCTAAGCAGTTTCCTTTGCCGTTGGTTTCTAATCTTTTCTAACACCAATACATGTGCCATTTGCAGGTCAAAAAGTACAGATGACAGTTGTGTGGCATTTGACGACCTATAGGCAGGCATGTTCCATCTCATCAACAGTGTTGAAAAGTCCCAGGGCCCAGAGGTAGTTCTTTTGAATCTCATATTTTGGTGCACAGCCTGCACAAATGGGCAACTTGGGAGGGGCCCACACTCTTCTCTAGTTACTCAGAAGCACTGGAATAAGTACAATGGGGTCAGGTGACTGAACAGATAATGAGAAGACCACATTACAGATAGTTGCCAGAGGACACTACAAAGAAATGGATGCTAAAAGAAGAGAATTTCTGAGTAGTGCTTCTGAGAGTCCAATATAGTGTTTTAATGACCATTGTAGACACTCTCCATCTATTATAGACTGGGGTTTTAGAATGGTAAGTGACAGCTCAAGTTGCCCAACTAATGAATTGTTAGGGGCAAGGTTTGAAACTACATTTAAAAAAATCTCTGCTTTTCATACTTACTACACCTAATTATTAAAGTTTCTAAAACTGACAGCTAGCTTAGTTACAGGGCAGAGTATTGAAAACTAAGAGAATTCCATTTTGGCTTCTTAGCAGTTATGCCTACAGAGTCTCTTTGAACTAGGTTCCAATTTCTTTAGTCCTCAGTTTTGTCAATGTGCAAAGTCATTTACAATGAGTTAAGTTGCTGCCTGTCTTTACATTGTCCTGCATAATACATTTGCAGTTGCCAAAGGAGCTTCCCTCTAAGCATCTTAATGATATATTAGTTTTCTCTTGTCCTCTTTGGTCCTAGATTCCAGGCCTTCTGTCCTCAAGAACAGTAACTGTGGCTATTAGCTTTGTTGCACAGAAGGTATAAAAATGGTCTATCCTCACACAGAGGTGATATCTCCATTATGCCCTGCTAACAATGACCTAGGCTTTGGCCTTTGTCTGCAAGCTGCTCTGAGTCAGTGATGGTTCTTTGCTTCTTGGATGTGCTGAATTTACAAGCAGACATTATCACTATTAAGATATCATCTTCCACAGGAGCCTGGGTTGCTGCAATTATGCTCCATGAAAAGGGAATGACAAATCCCAAAAAGCCTGTGAACACATTATGATATTTTATTTTGCTCAAGGACACCTTTGTATCATTATGTGAAATAAGAAAATCCATTGTATATCTGAGTTTCAAACTCTGCTTTATTACTAGCAGCCTCTGGGGGTTTACAGAGTTTCTTTGGTGTTTCTGGCCAGTGTGTTACCTTGCTTAATTCTTACATCTGTAAAATGAAGCCAGAGCTTTTATGATGTGGGAACAAAAGATGTGATGCAAAGAAATATCAAAGCACAGGGGCTTGAGAACTTTTCCTTTCCGTACTTAGGAAGCTCTCAAACAGCAGCTTTGAAAGCATTCTCGAGGTTTTTGGGAGGCATGGATAGTATCACTGGAGATGATAATATATTAGTAGAGAGAGGCCTGGCATGGCTGACATTACCCAACAAAGGAGTGGAGAAATAAAGAAGCGAATTTGGGCTTCCAGGTGAGTTAGCAGCTATTTCATTCTCATGGGATTCAGTCCGGTAAAGGAAGGAGCTTGGTAGTCCCATATCTGTGGGCTTTCTGAATTCTGTGAAGTCACTGTAAGAAATTGTTGGGTCTAACAATGAGTCAGAAACTTCTATAGAAAAAAAAATCAGAGACATGCTAATAATTTTGTATGAACTGAAGGAGAAGCAAATCAGGAAAGGTGAGGGGCTCTGCGTGAACATAGGGAGGCTGGTTCCCTAATATTAACACTCTCATCAGCTGTTTGGTGGATTGAAATGACTCTTTGTTTCTCTGGATCCTGGCCATAGGGCTGGTGTCCAGCGTAGATTGGGTAGGAGACAATATTGTTGTCTGGATATGTATGTTCTTGCTTATGCAACAAGATATTGGGTTTGGAAATCACCAAAGCCCTTTCCATTACTGAAGTCTAGTGACCTGACAACATTCTCTATTGTGACCACACAGTTCATTCTTCAGTATTTCCTAGCAGGAACTTCATTGGTGAACATCCAGGTGGATGTCTGACAGACTGACAAGATTCTACCCTTCATCCCTCTCTTTTTCTTTTTTATTTACCAGTACTCATACTTTTAAACATATATACCCCTTTTCAGCTAATCTTAAATACAAAATGTAACTTTCTTGAGCCTTTCCTGTCCTTCTTTCTACTAATGAGGAAAGCAGATACCACTATAAAGAACATTCGTACTTACTTTTTCATCAAATTTAGAAACCAACTTACATGTTCTATATGTCCATTATAATAGAGCTCCCCTTCTGCTCTCCAGGATCATCACCACATTGCGGCTCCACAGCTCAAACCTTCCCATCTTTGTAAAACGTCTCTCTAGGTCATCTTCATCACACTCTTCCTTTCTAGTGAGGAGAAGCCTTCCCATCAACATTTCTACATGCCCAAGGTTTCTCCATCTTAACACAATACTATAGTCCTTGAACATAGTCATGCTTAGGAGTCTACTTTGGCAGGCCTTCTGCTCAACAAAACTACGCAGTTGCTCCCACGATGTGCATAAGCCTCTTTCCTAGTCAAAGATACTTCCCCGGAAGATGAGCTAAGTTTATTGCTCCCATCTCCTTACTTCTAACTCAATCTGCAACTCACAACAGTCTCTCTTTCACTTTACTGTTAACTGGAGCCTCATTGGCTGACTCATTGTGGTCATCCATGCTGCCTTAGGTAGAGTTTCTATTGCTGTGATGAAACACCATGGCCAAAGGAAAGGGTTCATTAGGCTTATACTTCTACACCACAATTCATCATTGCAGAAAGTGGGGATAGGAACTCAAACAGGGCAGGAATCTGGAGGCAGGAGCTGATGTGGAGCCCTCGGAGATGTGATGCTTACTGATTGCTTCCCATGGCTTACTCAGCATTTTTTTCGTAGAACCTAGAACATCTAGCTGACAAGTGGCGCCTCCCACGATTGCCTTAGGCCTCCCCATCAATTGCTAATTAAGAAAATGCTCAACCAGCTTGCTAAAGCCCAGTCTTATGGAGACCTTTTCTCAATTTAGGCTCCCTCCTTTCAGATGACTCTAGCTTGTGTCAAGTTGACATAAACTAGTCAACATATATGCTATTAAAGAGATAGCTGCCCCTGGGCAGTGACTATCACTAAATCCACATGGCAACTTGGGTTTGTATACACAACCTGCCTTTGTTTCTATTATAATGGAAGCATTGGATGGTCTTGGTTCTATATCCCTAGGCCCCATCCATTAAAAACAAGCCCCATTTAACCTTTAAACTCTAACTAGCAAAACTGCTCAAAAGGTTTCTCTGTGCTCACTTTTTGCATTATATCACTGTCTTTTCCACTCTCAATGCTTTCTGTATTCTTTGACCGTCATTTCACTCTAATGGGGTTCCTTAAGGTCATGGATGAGCACTACCTCGCTATGTCAAAAGCCAAGTCTTGTTTTCATATTTTGTTGGTTTCTCAGGATCGGACATTGTCCTGCAGTTTCCCAGTGGCAGGCAAATAGACTGAACACTTCCCTCCAGGCTCCTGTGATAAGGCTATTCTGTTTGCTACCTCCACAACTGTCCTCCTTCCTGTCCTTACTCCCTAGGTGTCCTTGTCTGACCGCTTCTCTTCTCAGTCTGTATTTTATCATCCAGTCCCATGACTTTACATGATATTTAGCACAAAAAATCTAATCAGATTGATAGACCTGCCTTTGACCTATGACTTATCAACAATTGCCCAATTATAGTAAATATATTTGTTGATAAACTTCTTCCTTCCTTGACTGGTCACCTTCATCAGAACCCCACCCTCCACTGTGGTAGTTATGTGTGTGGAGGCCATCCTTCATTCTCCTTTCCCTTATGCCTTGTTCAGTCTATACATGAATAATTGGTTATCTCTTACCATTCATACTGCTATAGCATCTTTGCAATGGTGTCGAAGCCAAGAGCTAAATGACCGTATGAACACTCCAGTGATCATTTAACTTCTGCTCTTGCTATACTTCATTTATTCTTCATATGCTTTCCAGTGATCTTTTTAAAGTACAGTTTCAAAATTACTTTCTTTCATGGCAGCACATGCCTATAATCACTGCAATTAATAGGTACACACACATTTGAACTCAGAGAGACAGGGGCATCATGCACAGAGTCTGCACAAGTACAAGCCAGATAGGGTCCTGAGAAGGGCAAGTGAGAAGTATCTCATATCTCTAACCCGGAAACTATTTCCAACTGACTACTCACAAAGGAAAAATTAGTTTTTTTCAACAGAGTCTCATTGGGAATACAAACTTGAGGCAGGTCCCATGAGCGTTCACAACAGTGGATAGCCAACACACACACACACCCCACACACAAAATAGTATTTTTGGAGGTGTTTTTGTTTTTTTTTTATCATAGTGCCTTGTCTGGGCATTTAAAAAAAAACCTTACAGGTCTTTTGCTTATGTATTATAGTTTCTGGTTTTGTGTTTTTATGTGGATTTCTGTGTGTGGGGAATGTGAGTGTGTTTCTTGTACTTTTCTTTGGCTCTACTTTTAGGTTTGTTTGCTTTTGGAGGGTCCTATTCTGATTTGTTTGTTTTTATTTTATCTTACTATTTTTTCACATGCCTGCTTATTTTCAAAAGTCAGAGAGGGAGGATTTTGGTGGGTAGGGAGGTGAGCAGGATCTTGGAGGTAGTGGGAAAAGGAAAAACATAAACAAAAATCTATGGTATGAAAAATATTTTCAATAAAAAGAGATAGGTACAGGAGGATTAGGAGTTCAAAGTTACCCTCAGCGACATAGAGTTCACGGATAGCTTTGGGAACATAAAACCCTTTCACCCACCTGCCCACATCTACACAATTCAGTGTAAATAGAATTTGAGGCTCTCAATTAGAGGAACAGGTAATATTTGTTAGTTCTTGGGTGTAATTCTCCAAGTTCTCTGGTTGTTTCCTGGCTTGTAATGGAGGCTATTGCAGTCACTCCCACTTCTAGTCAGGCTTAGAAAATTATGACAATCCCTACATGATTTAATGCCAACTGCTCCATTCCCCTACAGGAACAAAGTTGAATTCTATAACTTGTACTGGGAAGCTGGTTCTTGGTCCTTCTCCATTACACTACTTAGTCACCAAATCCAGTCAGCTGCTTAGAATCTTGATTTTTTAAACATGTTTTTTTTTTAAATACTTCTGGACACAGTTTTTAAACATTTGTTTTTTTTAAATTTTTTAAAGATTTATTTATTTTATGTATATGAGTGTTCTATCTGCATTTACACTTGCCAGAAGCGGGAATCAGTTCACATTATAGATGGTTGTGAGCCACCATGTGGTTGCTGGGAATTGAACTCATGACCTTTGGAAGAGCAGACAGTGCTCTTAACCACTGAGCCATCTCTCCAGCCCCCTAAACATGTTTATTTATCAGAATATATGTTTTTAAAAAGAGGGCTAGGGCTGTTGGCTCAGTTGGCAGAGAGTTTGGATAGCATGCATGAAGCCTTGGGTTTAATCCTTAGCATCACATACACCAGGTCTGGAGGTGTATATTTGTAATTCCAGAACTTGGGAGAGGCAGAAGAATTGGAAGTTCTAGGTCATCCATGGCTATATAACACAGCCTGGAATACATGAGATCACATCTTAAAAAAATCTACAGGAAAATTTAATGAATTTTTACTAACCTAAATTTTTATTTATTTGATCTGTGTGAGTAGGGATGCAAGTATGCCACAGTGATATTGTTGGTTCTCTACTTCCACTCTGCTGAGGCAGGGTGCTCATGTTGCCTCAGTGGTTCTGCTTGCTCTAAGTGAGCTGGCCTGTGAGCTCCTACAGTTCCTTTCTCTCTGCCTCCCATCTCAGAGCAGGAGTTCAGGAATACAAGTGTGAACTATGATAGGTTTTTTTTTTCCTCCCAAGTGTGGTACACACTTACTTGTCAATGGCAAATATTTATGTACCATCAGAAAGCAGGAGTATCCAATTTGTAGCTAACACCCAATCAAGACATGACTTCTGACAGTTTTATATTTGAAATCCAACCCAGATCTACCGTTGTAGTTTTTGATCAGGGGTGTCCCCCTGAAGTATCACGGGTTACAGTTTGGTACCAGCTGTGGTGCTGTTAGCTGGTGGTACAACCTTAAGGAAGAGGGTCTTACGTAGAGAGAGTTAGGTCACTGGGACTGAGACCTTACCCCTGTCACCCACCATCTTCCCCAGCTGCCACAAGGTAAATAGTACTCCTCTGCCACAAGCTGTTGCTACCATCATGTTCCCACCATAGCTCCTGGACCTAAGTGGCTGTGGAATGAAACCTCTAAAACCATGAGCCCAAACAAATCTTTGACATTTTAAGGTGATTTTTCCCCCACCTTTTGTCACAGTAGAGAAAATTGACCAATGCATCCAATCTTTCTTCCTACATCTACAAAACAGTTTCACTTAGACCCATATAGAGAGTCTTAGCCGATCACCTTACACAGAGTCTCACCTACTTTCCATTCCCTCCTCTTCTGTGTCCATCCTGGCTCTGAGAATGCCAGGGAAGGAAGGGCTGACAGTTTAGGAAGGTGAGATAAGTGAAGAGAGGGAGAAACATGCTGTGCTGCTTTTGTCTTTTATTGGTGGCTGCAGTCCCTTCTCCTAGACCAGTTGTGGGCTTCTCTCTTCCTGAGTGCTTATCTGGCAAAGGGGTTTTAATTAGCACGGAGAGCAAGAGAAGGCTTCGTTACCCCAGGCAAGGATGCTGCTCCAGATGAGGACGGAGCCAGTGTGTGTGTGCCCAGAAATGCTAGACTCATCAGGGGACTGCCAGGTCTGGAGGCTGAAAGTCATCTAGCCTAATTTCCTCAGTCTAAGCAAAAGAAAATCTGTGTTGTGCCTTTCTAGTCAGTAGGAAATGATGGTATCTTATTGTTAGGATTTTGAGTTGTGGCCCAGCCCATGCGTGGGTACACGCACGCTGCACCCCTGTTAATCATAAGTGTTCATAAGCTGCAGAGCAGAGATGGTGCACTTTGGCCAAAGTCAATCAAGAGACCTTAAAGCTGCTGTCAGGCCCAGCACTTGTGTGGGTACGTGCACCCTTGCACCCCTGCATCTCTCTTTCCCGTAAGCTGTTTATAAGCTATGTTGTATATCAGGGGCGATTCATTATAGCCAGATTTAGTCAAGAGGTCTTAAAGCTGCTTTCAGGAACCACTTTTCAGAGTCCAGAGTGACTGAGAAGTCAACATTTTATTTTTGTTTTAAAATGTATTATTGTCAACAAGTCTATTACAAAATGCCCAACATATGGAGCTGGGAAGACAGCTTCATCAGTAAAGCTCATGAGGACCTATGTTCAGATCCATAGAATGCACACAAAAGCTGAGCATAAATAGCATCCTGCATCTGTGACCTCATCTCCGGGAGTTGGTGGGGAACTGGAAGATTCCTGGAGCTCACTGGCCAGCCAGCCTACCTAAATCAATGAACTCCAGGTCCAGTGAGAAAACCTGTTTCAAAACAATAGGGTCAAGGTCAAACAAGGTAGATACCTAAAGTCAGATTCATCTTTTCATGCACCCATGAACACACAAGCAAGTACACATGTCATATATATATATACAGACATTCACAATTTATTAATATATAATATACAATTTGCTACCTTAACTTTTCACTTTTATGACTATCACTTTTTATTATATTTGATTTTTTTTTATTTAGTTAACCCAGAACACAATGCTGGGCAATAGTTACTCCCTCCTAAACCCCCTAGCCCTCATAGTTTCCTAACATTTAGATTTCCCACCTTATACTTGCTTTTAGTGATATCTTAGGTCCAGTCCATCTCTCCACACTGTTCCATGATCTCTCCTCCAGCTCTGCCTTCCCCTAGCTCTCCTCCAAGTTCTCTCTCACCTTTTTCTCCTCCCGCTCTTTCCTGTCCCTTGGCTCCTCCCAGCCCAACATTGT
>CM053755.1:24057719-24089598 GCA_028658305.1 Pachyuromys duprasi
AAAGCAGATATTAAGACTCACAACCAAGCCTTCAGCAGAGGGCTGGGAATAATAATGAAAACAGGGGAAGTTAGTAAGACTTGGGGAGAACAAGAGCTTCACAAAGACCAAATTGAGCAGGGCACAGGGGTCTTTTAAGAGACAGTTTCTCCAACCAAGGACCATGTATGGATATGGCCTAGAACCCCTGCTCAGATGTGGCCCATGGTAGTTCGGTGTCCAACTGAAGACCCTAATAAGGGGAACAGGGACTGTTTCAGTCATGAACTCAATGGCTGGCTGTTTGACCCTCCCCCATACACGCCAAGGAGTAACAGCCTGGCTAGATCCCAGGGGAGGACATTGCAGCCATCCCTGAGGAGACAAGATGAACTGGGGTCGGATGGAAGGGGAGGAGGTCCTCCCCTGTTGATGGACTTGGAGGGGGCGGGGAGGAGATGAGGGAGGGATGGGGAGAGTGGGAGGGAATGAGGGAGGGGGCTACGCCTGGGATGCAAAGTCCCTAACCTGTGATTAATATAAAAATAAATAAATTACATTAAAAAAATAAAGCTGCTACTACCGTGGTTGAGCAAATGTCCTTATTGCATACTTGAGCCTAGGAGTGGTATAGCTGGATCTTGAGGAAGCGCTATTCCTAATATTCTGAGAAAGCACCAGCTTAAGCTGTTAAGCTGTTGTTTGTGAGGGAGTAAATGAACATGGAGATATTTGTTGAATGAAATTAGCTGAGTCTGGAAAGATGGGTACTAAGTGAACTTGCTCATATCTTAGCATGTTAATATCATACAAATAGGAAGAATGGTGGTTACAGCAGCTGAAATGGGTGATGAGTGACAAAACAATGTGGGTCAATGCTACAAAGCGAACTCTGAAGCTCTGCTGTGCAATGGAGAGCTTTAGTCACAGTAATGTATATCTCAGCATAGCTTAGAGAAAAGATTTGGAATATCCTCACCACAAAGAAATGATAAATGAGGCATCTGATGTCCTAATTATCCCAACTTAATCATTTCTTCATGTATTAATATTTCAAAACATTACCTATACCCTATATAATGTATGATTATTAAACGTCAATTTAACATAGCACATTTCCTGAGGGAATAAAAGCCAATGAATCAATTTCTACCATGCTAAGATTGTACTTAAGCACATGTCATAAGTCAGTCTCGTGATCAGTAGAAAGAGTCACAACGGAAATCACTACATGTATTCATTGAAGCAGTATACAAAGATGTTCATGAAAGCACAATAGTGCAAAACAAGCAAAGAGAAGAAAGCAAATAAACATCAGCAATAAAGTGAATGCTATTGTTAAAGAATAAAATTGAAAACCATATCCTTTAAGACTGTTATGAGATACCATAATACAGATGAGTCCATAAAAAAAAAAACTAAAGTTAAAATGTGTGATTTAATTACAATGTTTACAAGCTGCTTAATGGTAGTTTCACAAGCCATGGTCACAGTTGGTTAACTTTCTCAAATATTTTCACAGAGAAGTTGTATAGAAAGCTCCCCCAATGCTGGGTATTAGAGGTCCAGTTTCTCTGAGGTGTGGTCTTTACCTCATGAATATGTCTCCAGAAGCACTGTTGTTATTTCTGTAGTTTTATACTTCAATAAAAATGTTTGTGAAAAGAACAAATGTATAAAATTGAATATAAATATTAACATTAAATGCAAAAGAAGGACTGGAAAGATGCCTCAGTGTTTAAGAGTACTTCCTACTCTTCCGGAGGACCTGAGTTCAATTCCCAGCACTCATGTTGGGTGATCACAACCACCTGTGACTCCAGCTCTAGGGGATCCAATGGCTCCTTCTGGCCTCCATGGTCACTGCATTCATACACACACTCCTACACAGACACAGCCCACAAATAATTAAAAATAATTCTCCTCTTTAAGAGCAAGCCGATAGCTTATAAATGACTACAGCGGTTGTGTGTGTACACCGGAATACATGGAAATCAGCTTGACGCCATTTCTCTGCTCAAGGAGATTGATCTATAGATACAGAAAGCCACGTTGTGATATGAGGGTCTGCGATGAAGAGGCAGAGACTTTAGAGACTTTAGCAGATGGAAACACGAGCCCTGTGCTCAGGCTTCCACTCCTTCCCCAGAATAGCTACAGCAGCTGAGTATTTGGACTAAAACCAACTGACTGGTTCTTCCTGACATGTTTACAGGAGCGCTGTGTCAGGTGGAGGTAACACAGACATCTACCCAACCTCTGCTGTTAAGGTCCCGATACACTCATGAGACAACTTCTTGCTGGGCAGAGCCGAGGTCTCTGGAAGCTGAGAGACATCAGAAAGTCCCAGAACTGGGAGGATTTGAAGGTCATCGTAATCCACATCCTTGGTTGCCAGAGGAGGGGCTAAGGCCAGAGAGGGAAAGAAACTTAATGAGGGCCACAGCTCATCACCAGAGCAACTGTCTCCTTCTCTTGGAGACCTCCTCCTCCTATAATGAGCTAAAGTCATTATAAAGATAAAGAGCAATGTGGCATTCTCTCTAGCTCATATATATGGTTAAAAGCAATGGCCCATTTGATGTTTTATGTTTCAATTTTCTGTGTCCTAATAAAAGTGCCTAACTTCCAAGAGACTGCTGCTGTAGGTAGCATAATATCAATTTACAGCCTGTGAGGGAAATACAAAGATCCCCTGGCACAGAAAAATTTAGAAATTAAAACAGCATTGTCAAAATTGCACCAAGAATGGGAACTTCCTGACTTTACTGCCCATTCAATCAGAAACTGGGAGTTCATAGTTCACTTTTTTTCTATTGCTTAATACAGGACACTAGGAATATAATTATTATAAACCCGTGTGCCAGCTGAATGGCTCAACAGGTAAAATGTATGCTGCCAAGCCTGACATCCTAAGTTCAATCCCCAGGACACACACAGTGGAAAGCGAAAACCAGTTTCCAGGAGCTGTGCCACATGCAAACAGTCTCTCTCTCTCTCTCTCTCTCTCTCTCTCTCTCTCTCTCTCTCTCTCTCTCTCTCTCTCTCTCTCTCTCTTTCTCTCTTTCTCTCTTTCTCTCTCTCTCCTTCCCTCTCTCCTCCTCTCCACCCTCCCTTTCTCTCAAACACATACACTCACATACACACATGCATGTGCAAAATAATAAAATTTTAAACCTATTTTTTTTAAATGTGCATGATTCTATTTCCTGTTCTCATAACCTCAAAAAAAGCCTCCTGGTGACACGAAAGTTTTTAGCTGAACTCATACCCTCATGGTCCTGCCTCTGGAGATTTTTCATGCTGCAATCTGTTCCAGCATAGGGTAAAAAGGTGTGTTGCAGAGTGGAGTGTGATGGCCATATTTCCTCCCATGCCCCAGTCTACAGCACCGTTTGACAGCATCATGGTGGCTGAATAGATGGAGGAGTGGAAAATTCTCTGATGAGGGCACTGCCCAATATGCTTGTTAGAATTCTTTATTTCTAGATGCCAACAGAACCCCATCTCTGCTTGTAAAAACAACAAAAAAATGTCCCCAGATGCTATCTGGCACCTGCTATGGGTCCAAGCCATTCTGAATTGAGACCATTGGTTTAAAGCATACACTTAAAGTGTTGCATTCACTTCTAGGGTACTCAAGAGAAGCTGGCAGAAAAGAACAAGTCACAAAATGGACAAGAAGATCTACCCTTGGCCTAGAGCTAACTCTGTCAAAAGCCTTGTGCCAGGTGCTTATGTATATGACTTACTTTACCATCATGAATTTCTAATCAGACCCATCATACTCTTAGTCACTCAACAGCACACATTCTAGATGGTATAAGCAAAACTGAAATTCCATCCATGGTACATAGCTCACTGAATGCCCAGCCTGACAGAGAGTCAGGCCAGAGCTTGGCACCTGATAACAATCCCCAGGGAACTTTTCCAGGGTCAACCTCTCCATAGCACCCCTCAGCACAGGTGCCCAGTACCCACAGTGCACTTGGCCTGTACTGCTGATGCTGGCTGCAAACACAATCACGTAGCCTCCAAGATCCAGAGCCTCTGTTACTACCATGTCCAGAATGTTCATCTCTCCTTCTGTTGTTGGCTTGAGGAGTATACGCTAAATGCAGCATTTGTCACCAGGCCTTTGCTTAGAAAAGCTTAAAGAACATAGCAGAACCAAGGCAGCGGAAGGGCTGGGATCCTAAGTTCCTCCATGAATCAGACAAATTCTTCAAAATGAGCATGTGCCTTCAACACATCCTAAATGGCAGTGAAGCATGATAAACAACCACTATGCCCAGCCTTACGGTACATTCCTATAATCCCAGTTCTCAACAGACTGAGACAAGACAATCATAAGAATAAAGCCATCTTAGCCTAGGTAACAAGACACTCAAAAACAAACAAACAAAAACAATGATGTTTAATTTTTATGGGTCCCTACAAAGATAGTGGACAGAGTGATACTTATGTATAAATGCCAGACAACATTGTTTGTGTATATGTGTGTGCGTATGAAAGAGAGAGAAAAGGTCAAAAGCGAGCAGAGGATACTGGTGTTACAGACAGTTATGAGCTCTCCAATTTAGGTTCTCAAAACTAAACTCCTTTGTAAGAGAGGTTATCACTTTTAATGACCAACCCATCTCTCCAGCCCCAAAGAGGCTCTTATATCCACACTGTGGTTTTGTTTGGAGTTGCTAAGGGGCAGTTTGTGAAAATACGTCACAGATAAACAAAATGTGTTGGCTCTTTTTGAAACAGAAATACCTTTGAATGAAAAGAGCTGCCACATCTACGTAGAGAACAAGTACTCCGAGTTGCAGCCTTCTTGATTTTTGGAGTCAGAAGATGTCTGCTTAAGAGACAGTTGTGAATGCTTAAGAGGCAATGGCTCCCACATAGGTGCTTCCCAAGTACACATGTCTAATCAGGAAGGAGCATCTCTCAGGCAGGTCTCAGGAGCCTGCTTCTTCTGCAGTCACTCTTACCCACTATTCTCCCCTTCTCTGTTAGAAGAGACCACTAAAGCTGTAAGTTCCGACGTCATTGTCTGTAACATGTTTCTTCCTCCCCATGCCCATACCATTGTGAGCCCTGAATCTGTAGAGATTAGGTCTAGTGACTGACATTCATTTATTTATACAACAAGTACATATGAAGTGCCCACTATCTTCCCAACTGGTAGGCACGCAAATAAGACAGAAGTTCCTGTCCACGGTGTGAACCATCCTATAGGTTCTGGCATCACAAATGCCCAGTGTTTGTTGAATGATTGATTGACCCCGTGTTAAATTGATCTATAGGACACATGAGTGAATAAATACAGTTGCAAAGAGGGTATGATGTAAGATCTTCTATGATGGAATGAAGATAACTTGACCCTCTTGTGCACTTGGCAATTTGTGAACTTCAATAAGTGAACAATTTACGCCGATGCCTTTTATGGCAAATTGTTAACTAACAATAGTCACTAGAACATTGTCAAGGTTTGAGTTATGCCCTGCCCTGATCCATATATTGAATTCTTAACACATCAGAATGTATTTGAAGCAAAATTTGCTTATGTGTGTGCTATGTGTAAGTGTGTGCTCATGTATGCATGTGAGTGTACATATACCCACAGGTTGATGTCTGGTATTTTTCACTATCTCCCCTCCTCCCCCATTTTGTTGAGACAGAGTCTCTCAAAGAATACGGAGCTTGCTATTTCAGCCAAAAAGTCCTAGGATCCACCTAACGTCCCCGCCTCCCACCTAAGATCACAGTTGCTGTGCTGTATCTCCCTTTCACAGGGAGACTCAGGATCTGAACTCAAGTCTTCATGCTTACACAGCAGATACTTTGCTCCCTCAACAGGGTGGCACCTACTCCAGTATGACTCACACCACGTAGGAGAGTGCAATGATGCAGGCCTGCAGGGAGGCAACCGTGTGGAGAACCAGGAGAAAGCAACAAATCTAGAACCAAGAAGAACGAGTCAGAAAAGCCAGTCGTCCGAGGACCATAATCTTGGACTCTAGCCTCCAGACATAAGGGGACATAAATGTTAGTTTTTATGAGCTATTCAATCTATGGTACTTCCTTATGGCAGCCTAAGAAGACCAATGCTGTTCAAAATAAGTTTCTTCCAAAAACCTTTCTATAGAATATGTTTACTTTTTTCTTACAAAAATGCAATATATTAAGTTTTACAAATATGTGCATTATGAACATTTGTGCAATGATTGCTCACAAAGACGAATCAAAAAAAAAAAAAAAGACAGAACCATGCTGGAAGTGAGAACGCAGGCACCTAAGCTCTGACAACTCTAATCAATACCCTAAAGCAGTGAGCCTGGACACAGGAGGACTATGAAAGTATCCTTGTCCAATTTACAGAAATGATGAAGGAGCCAGAAGAGAATGGTGAGGAGAAAACTTTAGTGTTGGGTGTAGGGCCCTAGGTCAAGCTGTACACCAGAGAAAATGAGGATTTTATGAACCCCAAGGGATGATGATGTTCATCATAAATCTTCCACTGTGCCCAAGCTGATACAGTATCACTAAGCTAAGAGGGTAGGTTTTCAGAGGGAATGTTATCAGCATGGGCTGCTTGGCTACCAGGGAGCAAGGATTGCATGAAGCTAGCTGAAGATGGACAGATCTAAGTGGTCTAGAAGGGGTATCAGAAGGGCTGGGATGTACCCTTGAGCATGTGATTCAACACTGAGCCTTTGTTTCCTCTTTTGTAAAATAGTGGTAGTTTCACCTGTCACATGAGACTTCTGAGACAACTGAGTAGGAATCAGAAGAAGAGGCTTCCAGACCACTGGAATCTGCAAATTACCTGAGAAAAGCAACTTAAGGAAGAGGTTGTTTTGGCTCACAGTTGAAGGGTACCGGTCATCATATTGAGGCAGTCAGGGTGGCATCCACAGGCAAGAAGCAGGGAGTAACGAATTCAAAGTTTGTCATCTACATTTTATTCCATCCAGAACCCTAACCCATTGGATGATGCCTCCCCCAGTGGTCACACATCCCACGCCAATTATTCCAATCTTGTTAATCCTTTTGCAGGTGGTTTCAGATCCCACCAAGATGATGATCAACTCTAATGATTAAATAAGGTTGGCCAGGAGCCAATACCAGCATAGCCACAATTCCCTTTAAATCTAAAAAATCCAACTTTTAAAAATATTAACTGTACTAATATTGAATGATTTTTAACTTAGCAATTGATTTCTAGAAGGCCATCTCCCCTTTCTGGTCCTAGACTTCCATCTGTGGTGGAAGAAGGCTCATGCAACCCCACAACCCAAGACCACCACTCTAAGATAGCTGTCTGTGCCTTAGGCCACATCCCATTTATTCCGGAATCCCAGCCCTGATCACTGCTTAAGAGCCACATTCTGGCTTATCTTGCTCATAAACATTATCCATACAAATGCCGTCTCATCCGTTCCTCCATTTTGATACCAGAAATGTTTCTTCAATTCTCTCTTTCTTGCTATGCTCAAACACACTGCCATTCTACAATCTGCCACAGTCCCTCTAATTTATTCCTTAATAGTGTTTAAATGGACATTGCTAGAACAGAATTTTAATTATATTATCTCTCTGCTTATAAGTACCACATAAATGGTATTAACTATTGGATTGTGGGTACATATGCACCCACAGCCCTCTCCAGGCTCATATACTCCAGCCTGACCTAGGTTGTACTCACTATATTTCACTGGCAATCTTCAGCTTCTCATTGTTTTCAATCAAGCAGAATAAATTTATATATTTTATGCTATAGGCCCCTGAATAGTTCCAATGTTCCATTCATAACCACCTGCTAGTAAGAAATTTCTCTGAAATATGCCTACAGGGCAATGTGGGCTTGAATATCAATAAAGATCAAGTGTTTCTGGTGGAAACCTTTATTAGAATGAGACAATGAGCGACAACAGAGATGGGATCATTGTCATCGATAAAGCAGTTTGGTGACAGAACAAAAAACAGCAGCCATTAAAATGTGACTAGGATCAGAAGGAAGGAAAGGAAGGCCTCCCCTAGAGTGGACTTGGGGAGGAGCATTGTGGAGAAGGGGGAGGGAAGGTGGGATTGGGAGGGGAGGAGGGAAGGGTTTATGGGGGGATACAAAGTGAATAAAGTATAATTAATAAAAATTAAAATAAAAAATGTGCATACTCACACAGCACTTATTCTTAGCCACCCAGACAAAACCAGAGAAGGGAGAGGCACCATGAAAAATCATATGGCCATACCCTGCCTCCTAACCTTGAACACAAACCTGTGACATCTTGGTAAAGTTTTCAAGACCTAACATTCTGTTGAAAGTTCTGGAAGAGCCCCTAGATCTCCTTATAGACAAGAAAGAGGCAAGACATCTGCTAAATGTCATTTCTTTCCATCCACCCAATGGGCATCTTAAAATAGATGATTACCTGATGTCTTGGTTAGGGTTTCTATTGCTGTGATGCAACACCATGAACAAACACAAGTTGTGGAAGAAAGGATTTATCTGGCTTAAACTCCCACTGAAGGAAGTCAGGACACAAACTCAAACAGGGCAGGATCCTGGAGGCAGAGGCTGATGCAGGGGCCATTGAGGGGTGCTCCTTACTGGCTCCTCATGGCTTGCTCAACCTGTTTTCTTATAAAACTCAGGACCACCTGCCCAGGGATACCACCGCCCATAATGGGCCATTCACCCACCCCCATCAATCGCTAATTAAGAAAATGCTCTACAGGCTTGCCTACAGCTTCAGTTGAGGCTTCCTCCTCTCTGATGACTCTCACTTGTGTCAAGCGGACACAAAACTAGCCCATACACCTGATCTTTACATTAGTTCTACCAAACACAAATTCTTTGGAGCCTTTACCAAAATGAGAATGTTAAATCTCAGAGGCAATGGGCAACTCACTCATTTAGCCCCTCCTCCAGAATACTATCTCCCTTATTGCACGCTCTCAAACAGACACCATTAACCAATGCCCAACTATCAGAAACCACGGGGGCAGCTCAGGCTCTACCCCCTGCATGTTCTCCCATTTTCATCTTTCAAAGCTTTGAGTTTCAAAGTCTAAAAACAGCATGAAGCCACTCTCACAAGAACCATGTGGTATCTCTCCAGCCCTGTGTTTAGGGAACAGTCATGTCTGGCTCAAAGATGATTAAGATTGTGAAATGAAATAAGAAAAGGATTAAGCACACTAAAAATTTAGCAGACAAAAGCCTTCCTCTATATTACTGACTTTCTAAGCACTCCAATCTTGTCTAGATCATGCCAACTTCTCCAGGGAATTCCAACAAATAACATGCTTAAACAAGACTTCCAACAGGCCAGGTCTGGACATGGTGAACAACGTAGTCTGGCAAGCACAAAGACCAGCCAGAGAGAGTTCATAGGCCTGGAGAAGGAAGCTTTTCTCCACTTCAGAAACCCATCCTTATCAGCACCCTTCCTCATGAGTCTGTTCCTGCTCAGCTGATACCAGAGAGTGAGCAGTCTCCTGCAGTGGCATGGAGAGCAGAGAAGACATTCCATGAGGTCTTCCTTTGCAAATGTCTTCCCCTCTATGCTGTGTTCCTCTTTTGCCAAGAGTTATCACCATGCTGGCCATACTGTGTCTCTTCAGATTCCTGACGGACGACAGCACCTTGCCCTGACTGGATGTCAGATAACAGCTAAGTATGCAGCCCTTGATTCATCTCCCTGTGTATCTGCTGCTGCTGGGATGTCTGCAAGAGAGGCCAACCTGGGCCAGTCATTTGTCCACCACAGTACATGCCACTCAATCAGAAGTCAATAAACCCATTATCTTGCTCATTAATCATAGAACACAATGCAGATGCAGTTATAGCAAAATCCATTACTTCTAGACCTTTATGTTTTGATGAAATTTGATCTTTAGAGACTGAAGCTACAAAATTCAGAGTCCGAACATTCTTTAATAGCTATTCTTTCTTTAAAGAAAGGTAGGTCATCCCTCTACAGTAAAGTTTTCCAAAGTCTGACTTGACTCACTGTGTATACTACAAATGGCTTCCCTCTTAACCATTGTTGTTTTTAACATACTTATTTGAAATATATTATGAAAAAGATATCACAGTAGAGTCTTTGTCTCATGGGAAACTGTAAGAAAACCACTGAGCAATTTCAGGGATTGCACTTAACTTTTAAGATTCTGACCTGTGTGAGTATCTGACCCAGGAAAGAAAAATGTTTGCTACATTTCAAGGAAAACATTTTAAATGGATCATACCCCTACTTCTGACTTTGCAATTTTGTCCAAATTCTCTCAGCAATGTATCAAAACACACTGTAGATAAAGCTATTCTGCCAAGATGCCTGTAGCCAAGTCCTGGGAGCTGGGACCTGAGCCACAAAAATAAATATGGTGGAGGCTGATTCTCATGTAGGCACAAGGCTGAGTTCCATGGGCTTAAACACCCTGTCTCCAGAAATTCCAGACTGATATACTCCTGGCCAGATACTAGGCCCAAGTGAATGCAGCTGACCTGGGACGTCCATTCCCAATATGGCAGAGGGTCTTAGGAAGCTGAGAACTTCAAGTTATATTAACATTGTAGACAAGACTGTGAACCCAATTTTTCTTAATTTGGGGCCACTTAATGCCTTTCATCAACTCCCATTGTCTTAGTTTAACAAATGGAATCATAAATTATGCAATCGACAGCAATTGCACTTATTTGCAATTAGAATTTGTCAGTGTTCTCCTTATAAATAATTAATATTGGGATAACCTTGATGGAGCAGATACATTTTTTTGGAGGGGTATTGTTGAATATTTCGGAATTCTCCATTTGGGATGAAAATCACACGCCAGCAAATTGTTCCAAATAATTTTCAACTCAGGATGTCCACGGTGTTTTTAGTTAAAAATCAAAAAGCAAAGCACAAAATTGCACAGGATTTTGTGGCTGGAGAAATTGCAAACAGAAGCATGTCGTGCAACTTTCCATGGCCTGGAAACTCCTTCAGTGACTCTGAGACAGTTTGTGGGAACTATCTTTGAGAAACTATAGAGAACTGGAATTGTCAAGTTTCATTTTCAGTTTTTAAGATGCTTTCAGGATTTATGACTGCTGTAGTTAGTCCCCAGGGGATTGAGAGGCAAAACTATGTTTCCTTTTAATGATTCTCAATCACTCTAATACCTTCTTTTATGCATTTAAAAATAATATCTTCTAAAATAATTCATCCCTTTCACCAGTGTACCAAAGAAGTTTAGCACACACACATGCGCAGAGAAAGAGACAGACAGAGAGAGACAGAGAGAGATAAAAAAAGAGTTGAATCACGGATAGAATAACATAAGCACATATGTAGCAAACACAAAATTTCTAATCCTGACCCATTTTTTTAACGTAGAATACAAGAAACCCCCAAAAAGCAAAGCTGGGAAGGATATTTTCAACCATCCACCTCAAGACCTGCCTCATGAGTAAACAGAGAAGCCCATTAATCCACAGGGCAAGCCCAATATCCTCCTCTTCAATGCAGAATTTTCTCCTCAGCCAACCTGGAAGCATGGGAAGACCAAGACAACCACACCCACTCACCTAACAACACTTACTATGACAAGGAGCACATCCCATCTTAGCCTTAAAGGGAAGGGAACCGCACAGGTAGTGGGTGACTTGCCCAAAGATTATATATGCTTGGAGCAAAACCTTAACACTTTGCCATGGCAGTCATTAGCTTTGGATGCAGCATGAAGGAGATGTTATCAGTACAGTCTAGAAATGAAATTTAGCATAACACAATGCTACCTAAATGTCCTATAGTGTAAGAGATACTGAATTACCCCTTTCATGGAGAAATAGTCGCAAAAGATTCAATTTTTAGATTGAGTAACTTAGAGGTCACTAAGGCAGTAACCTCTTGCTCAGGATAGCTTCTTGCTCTGAGAGCAAAACACAAGTAGGTTAGTATCTTTACTTTCTGTCTCTGCATCTCTATGATGTATTTCTAAAACGAAGTCTTGATCAGTACATTGAGCTTAGGAGAAAACCCATATCTTGTGCTCCACTCAATAAGGCACTGAGGGGAATATGGAGAGGAGCCCATTAACACATAGGACAATCCAGCTCAAGGCAAAACTTAGTAACTGTGTATGCTTCACAGGCAAGTGAGAGCCAAGTTCTGAGCTCAGAGCCCATAAAGAGCATGAATAAGAGATAAGGGCAGGAGATAAACTCATAAAAACAATAAAGGTAATTCAAGACAATATAATAAATCATAATGCAAGGACATACTGCAAGAACAGAGAAAATCACATTAACTGGGAAAATATGTGATGGGCACATAAAGAGATGGGTTGGGGACCTGGGAAGTATCGCTCAAGCTGATCCCTTTTCTTTTATGTATACCATCAGGTAAGGTATGAGGGAGGGGGTTAGGTGCTTAAGAGAGGTTGAAACATAATCCAAGTAGCATAGGGATGTAAAGCAAGGGAAAGAATTGTAAAGTGTCCACAAGATATCCCCAAGTTGAGAACAAGGCCCCATACATGTCTATAGCTGAACAATCATGAACATGACTGATTTTGGGAGGGCTCTGCTTAGTGCTTAGGTGAGAAGACTTGGAACGACAAGAAAAGAAGTAGTTGTGGTCTTAAGTCATTGTTTAAAAAAACACTAACCAACATTTCAAATAGAAGATCCACCAAATTCAATTTCTTTCTTAAAAAGTCACTCTTGGGTGTTAGTGAAGGGGCTATGTGGAACTGAAAAATTGGTAACATGCAGTTGCAAAGCTTCGAGAGGAAGGCAAAAGCTGGCATTCAGCAACAGTAAGGAAACTGTTACAGAATTGTTATATTAAATCCAAAGCTGTTTCCTGGCAACTTTAATGAAGAGTTTTGTTCTGTTTTGTCTCCCAGAAATTTCATTCAATCAGAAAAATGCTAAACTAACATATTGTTAAGGTTACACCTGATACTTTCCGGCAGAATGCTTGACACAGAACAAATCTATAAGCCATGAAGAAGGGAGCTAAGCCAGTCACATGAAAAATGACTTTAGCAATGCTACATCTGCATGTCTCCTCCTCAGTGGAACCAACCTGGCTCATTGTCCTATGGAAATACTTAGATGTCGTGCAGTTTGGCCTGTGGTTTGCTGAGAATGGGAATGGAGGAATGGGAAGTGAAGAGGAATGCAATGAAGAGAAAGATGAGAGCAGTAACATAAGTATAGAAGTCATTGCATAGGAGCAAGTGGAGAGAGGTTATGGACTGGAGATAGTGAGCCATTGAATATTTCAGGGTTGTGCAATCTTCAAGCATCCATGCAGCAACCCCACCCCACTTTGCTCTCAGCTCATCTGAAAAAGTGAAAGGAGAATAATCAAGAAGAGTCAAGAGAAATTCTTCCCACTGTTATTGACCCTACTTGAGGGAATTTCAAGTGCAACATGGGGATCAATAGCATTGTAAAATAGATAAGACATCTTTACTTCATCACACACAAGACGGTATTATAGTGACGCCACTCTCTCCCCTTCCTCTCATTTCCAAGACACACAACTAAAATATATATGGACTAGATATAGTAGCAGCCTCTGGGCATATAAATGAATGAACAGATTGACGGATGGACAAAAATATGAAAGAATGAACTAATAGTGAGTGTGTGTGCTGGATAGTTCTATGTCAACTTGACACAAGCTAGGGTCATCAGAGAGGAGGCAACCTCAACTGAGAAAATGCTTCCATAGATTGTGCTATAGAAAAGCCTGCAGGGAGAACACAGCACATTATATGTGGTGTCATCCCTTGGATGGTAGTCTTGGGTTCTATAAGAAAGCAGTCTGAGCAAGCCATGAGGAATAAGCCAGTAAGCAGCACTCTTCCATGGCCTCTACATCATGGCCTGTAGGTTCTTGACCTGCTTGAGTTCCTGTCCTGACTTCCTTTAATAATAAATTGTGATGTGGAAGCATAAGATGTATAAACGCTTTCTTCTCCACATTGCTTTGGTCATGGTGTTTCTTCACAGCACTAGAAACCCTCATTTAGAAAGTGACTGAATGAAAAATACATTCACCTTGCATGCCTGGTATAGTATGAGTTTAGCTTTGATTCCATTATTATATTCTTGATCCAAAATGCGCACTTTTGTATTAAAGGGAATAGAAAAATGGTTTATTCTAGAGCTCATTGCTGAGAAACACAGATTTATGTTACCCCCAAATACTATGTTCAGAACATGATAGCAGGTTTGTAACGTTTTTATACAAACAGAACAACAACAAAAAAGTTCTAAGTTGGGATATTTTTCCAATTCACTGGTGGGTACATCAGGTACATGGATTACAGCAAATCAAGCAGAGCTCTGCTATAGGCCTCAGATACTACCTAGTAACATTCCTAGCCTTTGAGTTAATGGGAGCCTGTGGGCTGTTTGTACATTCCAGAAGGACGTTAACTCAAACACAGAGATAGGAGATAAGGACAACTTAGGACAATTTGTCTCTAGATCTGTAAAATTCCAGTTCTCCACAACCCCAGAACTTTGAATCAATCTATCAGCTTCATAGAATATTTAACATAGCTGCCTCTCATCCCACTACCTCCCCCCAGGAACTCTTAGTTCATACTCTATCATAAAAATGGAATAAATCTCCAAAGAACCATAAAGAACAGATGAATGGAGTGATCCCTTGCTGTGAGGCCTTGGAGAAGTAATCTCCTCCTTCAGAGCCTCCATTCCCTCATCTGTGCAAATAAAAACTTTCCAGTTCACCTCCTAAGGTTATTAGGAAGACAGAATGCTATGATTACACACTTGCTAAACACAGCATAGAATATTATAATAAGAGAAACACTTTCGAGTTTAATTTGCTTGTGACCATGAAGGTAATTTAAGCTAGAGGCTTAATGTTCACCTTGTATTCTTTGAAGTGTCAGTCAGTTAAATTAATAATGTAAACAAGATGAGGGAGGGGGAGCAGGCATTTAAGCCACTTAATTTTTTTTCTAACCACAATTGGTGTGCTAATTATAGATCTTATTTGGCTACACACCAAAGCAAGGTCCTTAAGGACAATGCTATTCATTGTATTCTAGATAGTCTGCATACTTGAAGGAAATAAAAGTGAATTTCTCTTAAAAAAAAATAAATTATAGTTCCACTTCCATTCGTTTCAGGTGGTTACAACTGCCCAGGACTCTGTATCTCCAGCCTCCACAAGGGCTCACTATTGAGGAGTGGCAGATGGGACTTCAGAAATGAAGGCAGATGATGAACAATTTGCTGATTATACAGGGCAAGCTGCTCTGAGCATGAAGAACCCAAACAGGGGTTCCAGAGCATGAACTCCTAGACAGATTAAGAATTCTAATTGGCACTGGCATGAACTTGGTTGCCTGCTCTTTGATCACCTCCCTCTGGCAAGGGCCTTACTAGGCCACAGAGAAAGAGGTCCCAGACAGACCTGATGAGACCTGATAGGCTAGGGTCAGATAGTAAGGGAGGAGGCCCTCCCCTATCAATGGACTATGGGATGGGCATATGGGGGGAAAGAAGGAGGGAGGGTGGGACTGAGGAGAGACGAGAGATCCCTAAGTAGGGGCCAGACCACACTGTTCAATTCCAGAACCATGCCTGCCCCATTTTCGGAAGAAAAGCCTTACCACGTGGCCCACCATGCCTGCTGCAATTTGAAGCATGACTTTGTTGCAGGTCTTACAGTGGAACCTAAGGTATTGCATAGGCCATGCAAGTACAATAACTGAGCAATATAACAGCCTTTGGCCGAAGCTAGACAGGTCAACTTTCCCACCACCAGGCCTGGCGAAGAGCTGCTACAGTTGTGGGCTTCTTTATGTTGCTGACTGATGGACATTTCATCCTGAGTTGTATCGTGTACTTACTTATATTCCACCACTTTCCTAGAAAGACTGAAGCTGTCTTGTCACAGTAACAGACTAAACATGCCCACTAATATCAATAAGGAACAAAAAATTAGGGTGACAGCAAAGCCACTAATCACAAAAAAGCTGCCGCTAAATGAACTAAGCTGTTCAATGTGTGTGTCTGTTCTTTAGCGTCTATTACCTTGTTTGTTTTTTTTTTAAATCCATACATTTCCTCTTGATCTCTCTTCTTAAAATGTCCTTGTCTATAAATTTAATTATATATGTTATTAGGTAATTTATAATGCATTCTTTTAAAATGATTTTTCTCCCACCCTTCTGAAATGTCTTTTCTAACTTCTTCATATGGCAATTTTTAATTGGATATAAAGCATTGAGAAATCAACTTTATTGGATACTGGCTATTTATTAATTTCAAAATTATTCTTGTGCTTCATTTGAGATGAAATTATTTGGCCACATCTTTAATCCTTTGAGACTTGCTGTTAAGCTTTAGGACTCATGAACAAAGCAGGCAACAGTCTAAGACATGAGTTCTCAACCTGCGGGTCACGACTCTTTTGGAGGGACTCATATGTTAGATATCCTGCATATCGGATATTTACATTACAACTCATAACAGTAGCAAAATTACAATTATGAAGTAACAACCAAATAATTTTATGGGGGTTGGGGTCACCACAACATGGGAAACTGTATTAAAGGATCTCAGCGTTAGGAAGGTTGAGACCACTGATCTAGGACCACAAACATCCAATGCATACAGGTATGAACTCTTGTCCATAGCTGTGGAAACACAGCTCTGGGTGAGCTTTGAGAACTCTTTGCCTTTCCTGGATTATTCTTCTTCTGCCCCTTACGGTTGCCTCACTTGTACCTCCCAATCGACCTTCACTTCCAAGGTGCCATGGTACTTTGGGTCTTTCCTTCATGTAGATCCAATTGTGTGTTCAATCTGTGTACTCAGGTTGCCTCTTAACCCCCAATTCTGACCTGTCCCCAAGGAAACAAGTGTCTTTATAAGGCATTCTTCTTCACAGCAGCCTGGAGCCTCCAAGCTGGCAGTCGTCACAGGTCTGACTTTTCCCCTTGTATCTCATCCATGGCACTCATGTACTGCTCAGTGTCTGATCACTGTTCCAAGCACATTCCCAGGTTCTGTTTTGTCAATTGCTTCAAATGGGGAGGAAAAATCCTATCTCATCACTCTGGTTTGGATCGAAGCATGAATGTGTATTGATTTTCTTAGGTACATGTCTTTTTGATTTATTTTTCTAGTTGCTTTAGATATTACAACATAGATCTTTAGTTGTTGCTGTTAACTTTGGAGAAAAATTATACTTCTAAATGAATGTTAAAGAGCCTTGCAACTATATATTATCATTCTTGTGCTTCTTGGCATTCTTATTGTACACATTTTCTCTGTATGCCATATGCCATGATACATTACTATGAATATTTTACTTATTAAAGCATTTTAAAATAGTCTTATAACGGAACTTTTATTTTTTTCAGATACTTTGGGGGCTCTTTCTTCTTTTTAAAGAAATTTACTTATTTAATTTTATATGTATGTGTGTATGCCTGAATGTATGTATTGTATCACTTGTATATAGAAGCCCAAGGAGGTCAGAAGGGGCATATACAATCCCTTGAAAGTAGGGTTACAGATGGTTGTGAGCCACAGGGGGCCCTAGGAACCCACCCCAGGTCCTCTCCAACAGCACTAAGTGCTCTTAACTACTAAGCCAACTCTCCAGCCCAAGCTTTTTGTTCTTAACTTTGGCTCTAGAGTTTTATCTGGACTATTTTTTATCATTTTTAGGCAATTTCATCTGTTTTTATTTGCGTTTATTTTGGACATATGAATTTTTTGAAGCCTGCTTGTCTCCACTTCAGAGGATGCTCTCCTTGGGCATAAGCTGACAGCTTTTTCTCTTGTTTCAAGTTACTACCTGGCGTTTTGGGTGTGAAATCCTCCTGGTGAGAAGACAGCATCACTCTCGGTGGTGTTCTTTGCTGCTTTAATGGCATTTGACATTATTTACTTTCCTGTGATGTTCCATGGTTTCATTCTGTGTCCAGGTACAGATTGCTATATAACTAACGAGCTTAGGGTTGATTGTTTTGAATCTGAGCACCAATGTCCTTCACAAATTTTTTAAGTTCTAGATCATTTGGCTTTACAATATTTCTTCTGCATTATCCTTTATCTTCTGCTGCTGAAATTACAATACATATGCAATAAAGCTTATCCTATTGCCCAAAAGATTTTAATTGGTTCATTCTTTTTCTAATGTTTTATTAATTATTTGAGATGTATTTTGATCATATTTGTCCTATTTTTAATTCTTGGTTGAATCTCATTTTAGCTACTTTAAATTCATCTGTCTTCAAGGTCAATGGTTCTTTACTCTGTTTGGCCTGTTTTTTTTTTTTAACATTGTTTATGTTGTTCCTGTCAACACTAGGTGGCTTTTAAAACGATTCTTTACAATTTTATGTTGCTGCAGTTACATTAAGCAGGTTGTATGCTGTTTCTACTGGACCTGTTAGTCTTTTTATCATCAATACCTTTGAGACTCAGTCTGGCATTTAATCATCTGGGCTATTACCATTTCTGCCTTCACTGTGGTAGGCAGTAAACTTTCCTGGTTCGTGGCTTATCTTGTAATCTTTGATCATATGGCAGACATTTCATATGAAGCCATTGCCGCTTATCTCAAGAAGCAAACACACCTTTTTTTTTTTCTATGTGTTTTTACAGTGAAGGCCTTAGCCGATATCATTTGTTTTTCATATGAGCCTCAGCTTTGTTCCAGCCTTGGTATGACCTGCTTCATTCCTTGTGGATAGGTAATTTTGAGAGTGGCTTCAGACTCTGCCTTAAGCAGCTATGGAGATGCCACAATTCTGAGGAGCTTTTTAAGATTTATAACTGGGTAGAAAGATTCCAGGCTGTGTGCAAACTCTTCTTGCTTTGTAGCATGTCTGCCAGACTAATGAGTTCTGGCGAGGTTCTCTTTGCTCTTCAGCCCCTGTTTTCTGTGACTTATGGGTTTGCTCCTCCCTGCTCAAGCCTTCAGAAAATAGCTTCACTATATACTGTGAAGTCCAGTAATGCCCTGTGTTTGGTTTACATGTCATCTGTGTCCTCAGCTTGTGCTGCCTGAGAACTGGACATTAATCTCTTTCAGCTCTTTTATCATGTTCCTTCCCAATGGTGGAGACCCTTTTCTACACCCCCTGACATACTAGGTACCTTGTGGTACTACCAGTGCCCTTGACCTGCCTGGGTCTGTTGTTTTACTCTCTCTAAGCACTCAATGAAGGCCTGCTGCCAACATCTGCACAGCTTGTGACTAATCTGTCACATCTGCCCATATATTGAAATTCTGTTCACACTTCAGCCAGGTTGCCTTTATTGTAAACTAGATGTACTTTTTAAAACAGTTTCATTGTTTGAGTATTTCATACATTCACATGATGTGGTTTTTTTTTATCAAATCCTATTCATTCCCTTTTCTGTCCCTCCCCAATCTCCCACCATCACTTATCTCTCCAACTTTATATGTTCTTTAACAAAAAAAAAACACAAACAACAACACCAAAAACCTACCGAGTCTTCTCAGTACTCCCTGCATGCATGCAGGACCATCTACCAAAGCATGGATATCCCCTGAAGAACACTTACTCTTCGTCCTACAAAAACCATCACTTCCAATAGGGCCTCGGCTAGGGATGGAAGCTCGACAGTTCTTCCCCTGTGCAAGCGAGGATTTGGGCTGGCTTGTTCTTGTGCCAGACTTGTGTGTGCAGCACCCATGATTTCATTTCTGCAACATATCCGTTGTGTCTAGAAAATACCATTCCACATCAGACAGCCACAACCTCCAACCTTTACACTCTCAGAACTCAGTCAGGACAGCTAAGGGGCTTTTTGCTTTTCTACAGAAATGGTGTTATCTAGACTTTAACCAATTCAGCCGATGGTGTGGTATGTACCTATATCTGTATCTTAAGCTGTTATAGCTTCTTTTGGTTTTTGATTTGTAAGATGTGGACATTTCCTTGTGGGTTTATGCATTAATGGGGGAGTAGATGTCAGACATGTGTTTTTATTAATTCTCTGACTTAACCAACATGCCTGGCAATTTCAGCAGGTACAGTGTTGTGGAAAAATTTCAAAAGGAATTTATTCACAATAACTTTTATATTATTAGGAAGAAAAAATGCACCCCTAAGACCATCCCCAGGGAGTAGGAATATTGCTGCCCTGTGCAGAGGTACAATGCTTGCCTAGTACCTCTGGGTCCCAAGCCCAGTCTCCAGTACCAGAAGGTGACACAGAAAGACTGAAAGGGTGTACTAAATGACTTCATTTTAGACTTTTCCTTAATGCCAACATCAACCAGTTTTAGAATGGGCAGAGCGAGATCATTGGGGATTTCAGTCCTAATCCTCTTGCTTACATAAATGATACACATGTGCTGCCTTTAAGCTATATTTACTACCATACCTCAACTTCTGGTCAGTGTGTGGCAGGTGGCAAGCACAAAAGGAGGACTAGTTAAATAACTGTTTACTCATTGAACTCCTGAAGATAGGTAGGAAAGGGAAACATCTATTTAGTCTTCAAAACTGTTTCACACACTTTATCTACATTGCTTTATTTAATCCTTAAAACAGTTCTGCTGGGCATTATTACAACGCTTCGATGAATACGGAGCTAATGCTTCAAGCCTGTCAGCAGGCACTTGGCTCCACAAAAGCTTACCTAAACTCCAGTTTCTGGACCTTTCCCACTCTCCTGCCCTGTCTGTCATATGATAGAGCCTTGACCAACTGAAGAAAGTAAGGAGCAGCGGGTCTGGAACCTTACCATAAAATAACAAGATATCTTTATCAGCCCTCCGCAGCACATCAGGTCACATCAGGACTGAGCATATCCTTCTCCTCTGAGGCTAAGCAAGGTGGCCTTGCGAGGTGGAAGTGATCCAAAAGCAGGCAATAGAGTCCATGTTAGAAACAGCCTCCCCCTCCACTCGCCAGGCAACCCACATGAAGACCCAACATCAAAGTCGTGTACTTGTAGAAATATACAAAAAAAGCTGAGACTTGCGGTCCATCAGTTAAGAACACTCGCTACTCTTGTAAAAAGTGGGTTTTAGTTTCCAGCACCCACAAGATAGCTCATGCCCATCCATATGTCCAGTTTCAGGGGATTTGATATTGTCTGCTGGCCTATTCAGGCACTGCATAAACATGGTGTAATTATATACAAGCAGATAAAACACTCATACATGAAAATAGGACTAAATAAATCTTATGAAAAAAAGGAGAAGACTTTTAAAGTAATAAAATGCAAAAAAATAAAAAGAAAAGCTTTGAAGGCTAGAAAGACGGCTCATCAAATAAAAAGGTGACTGCCACCAAATCTGATAACCTGAATTCTGTCTCCAATACCCACATGGTAGAAGGAGAGAACTGATGAATGTGGCACCGTGCATACACAGCCACACTTAAGCCTGATAGTAATAATAAACATATAAACAGAATATTTTAATTAAATACTTTGAATGTTCCAAAAAGTTCACATGCCCATTGTAATCTTGTTATATTTGTTTTTAAGGTTTTATTTATTTATTAATTTTATGTATATAGGTGTTTTGCCTGTATATAATGTGTGTGTGTGGTGATTGTAGAGGCCAGACAAGAACATAAGATTCCCTGCGATAAGAGTTAAAGATGGTCATTTCAGTGCTGGGAATCAAACCTGGTTCTTCTGGAAGAGCAGCCAGTTTTCCTGAACCCCAAACCATCCCTCCAGCCCCTGTTTTGTTATATTGATAGAAGCTTCTAGTCTTATTAAGCCAATACAATAGTGATTTCTATTGGAAACAGTAAATAAAACCATAATTTCAAAATCTGGTAACTTTTCAAAACTTCTACATAGATAGATCATGTCATGTTGTCACTGAAGAGATGTTGAAAAGTGATTTATTGAAAAGTGATATCCAATAGTTTTAAATGTCATAAAACCCTCTGTTTTCTTCAGATAAATGTATTTGCCAATTATCCCAATATCTCTTTTCATTATTTTTTAAAGGTGTATGTACTTTTATTTTATGTGTATGTGTTTCATGACTGTGGGAACCCACAGAGTCCAGAAGACAGTATCAGGCCCTCTGGAGCTGTAATCACAGGCAGCTGTGAGCTGAGAGTTGAACCTTGGTCCTCTGCAAAAGCACTGGCACACTTACGCTGCTGAGCCATCTCTTCAACTCTCATATCACAATACCTTTTTAAAAATCAAGTTACACATTGAAAGTTTAATATCTCATTTTTCTTTCTTTTTTGTTTTGTTTTGTCTTCGTTTTTGTTTATGTTTTTGTGTTTCTTTTTTGTTTTTTGTTTTGTTGTTGGTTTTTTTGAGACAGGGTTTCTTTGTGTAGTTCTGGCTGTCCTCGACTCGCTTTGTAGACCAGGCTAGCCTCAAACTCACAGAGATCCGCTTGCCTCTGCCTCCCTCAGCGCTAGGATCACAGACATGTGCCACCATGCCTGGCTAATATCTCAGTTTTCTATCAAACATTTAAATTTGACTGAAGTGATTTCCATCAGAGTATTGCCATTCTGAGTAAATATTCACCCAGTTTCCAGGAATACCATAAAAATATGATCAAGAGGCAAAGAACCTAAATGTCTCAAAAAGGAAAGGGCAAAAGGGGCTGAGGTGGTTGAAAGAAAATGGCTCCCATATGCTTATAGGGCATGGCACTATTAGGAGGTATGACCTTATTGAAGTAGATGAGGCCTTATTGGAGGAAGCGTGTCACTGTGGAGGTGGGCTTTGACGTCTCAGAAGCTCAAGCCAGGCCTACTAGTTCACTGTCTCTTCATGCTGCCTGTGGATCCTAATAGAACTCTCAGTTCCCTCTCCAGAACTGTGTCTGTCTGCACACCACCTTGCTTCCTGCCATAATGATAATGGACTAAACCTGAACTGTAAGCCAGCCCCAATTAAACATTTTTCGTTATAAGGGTCGATGTGGTCATGGTGTCTCTTCACAGCAATAGAAACCCTAACTAAGACTTTAGAACCAGTCACATCCATTTGGGAACCCACACAAAGGAGGCCCAACAATAAAATCTCAAGAGGTCCTTGTTGTCTAACCAAGAGCACCTAAGCAGGAACAATATATGCAACACATCGTGAGAGCTGACAGACTCACTGTTTGGAAATATTTTTTTTCTATCAGATTGCTAGTGAGCTTTCTCCAGTTCTGCAATTCACCCCACTCTATCTTTGCCTTGACAACCAGTAACTCAAATTATACACAGAGCTCATGAGCATGCACATGGCCACATGTACATTCATGACAGGCTGCATGAATACATATGCAAAAACATGTACATATGCATAAGTATACACATGGCCAGTAAACCAACAAAAACACTTAATATCATTAACCTTTAAAGAAATGCACATCAAAAAACACAATTAGAACTACTTCACACCCACTATGATCATTATAATCTTGGAAAGTGTAAAAAGTGGTAAAATTTTAAGAAATTTGAATCTTTATGTACTGATCATGAGGACAGAAAATTATATAGCCACTTGAGAAGGTGGTTTAGTATTCTTCAATAAGTTGTCATGTGACTCAGCAACCCTATATTTAAACACAACGTTTCAAGAGAATTAAAAGCATATGTCCACACACAAAAAATGAATACATGAATATTCACAGCTTCATTATCATAACATCCAAAGGGTGGAAACAACTGATCACCAATCAAAGGCAGATTGTTTTTTTTTTTTTAAGTGCGTACTTATACGGTCAAATATCAGTGACTAAAGAAATAAAGTATGGAGTAAACCACAAATGAATTTCAGCATATTATTCTGGGAAAAATACAACAAAATACAAAAAGCCACATCCTCATATTGCATGGTTCCAGCTAATTGAAATGCCTGGAATAGACAAATTTTGGACAGAACATATATGAGTGATACTAGGCTGCTAAACAAAGGGGCAAAGTATGATGACTATTAATAGGTACAGGGTTTCTTTAGAGTGGTTCCAAAAATTTTTGGAAATTGTACTAGTAATGGTTTTTTTAAAAGCTTATGAATATGGTTAAAAAAAACACTGGGTAGGAGGGATTCATTTTAAAACAGTGAATGAATTTTTCAAAATATGAATTTTAATTTAATTTAACACACACACAATGGGAGTTCCTGAAAAAAGCTGATGCACTTTATTTCAGCCCTAGGCTTGTGTGATTTTTTTCCAAGTATTCAGTTCACTTTGTCAGTTATTGATACTAAATCATACTTTGCCATATAAATAAACCACATTTATGTATTCTACAGTCAATATGCCTTATGGCTGGCTTCCAACTTGGAAGTCTTACAAATAAGACTCTACACGTTCTTCTATGTGTGCTTGATTGAATACATGTCAGAATTTCTACGGGTGTTGCACCTAAAAGTAGAATTTGCGAATTTGCTGTTCAGATTCACTCCATTCTAGGTGTGTCCTTATAACAGATACTCTGCAAATGGTCAAAGAACCAAGACAATGATTTCACACTTTGGTACCCATGAAGCAGTGATGGGACGCTAAGGGGAGATGCTTGGCTCCAGAGGTCTGAGCTACGAAAAGATCTAGGCAAAAGTGACAGAGGGAGTTAAAGTGCACATGGGGATAGTGTGAGGCAACAGAGTGAAGGGGGACGAGAAACAGGGCCTTGATATTCAAAGGGAGGGTGGGAGAGAGCTGGCAGAGAGCAGGATGTGGAAAAGTTGGGCTTGCGTTACACTCTGTGGAAACTGATGGAATATTTAAAGAAACTGATTCTATCACAGTCCCTGAAATATACCTTGAGCAAATTTTTTTCCAGACGGAGCACTCACTGTGGCTTCATTATGAATTTCCATGGTCTTCCCACACCCCCACACATTTGGTACAAGAAAGTTAGGACCATAAGAGAGGATATGGCTTCTGGTACTATTTCTTTTAAAAATAACTCAAACATATCATTACAAGAGTTTACTGTGGCATGTGCTGGACGACAGCTTGACTTGCTGCCACGGGATGCAGCATCTTTGTGAAACAGGAAACCTTGAAATCTATCTCCCCAGAACTTTCAGCAAGCTCCTATCTAACCTTGTTGAATTTTTCTATAATGGTTTGTAAAATCCATTAGTTCTCGCATGTAAGGAGCACAGAAGGCAAGGCAGATGATCCCACAAGACTGACTTCTCCTCTGGGGGACTGCAATAATCAGACAAACTAGATAAAGAGATGTGTCGTGACTAGGGTTACCTTCACCATACCATGGGGTACTTATTCATGGTAAGGATCCCAGGATTATTGAAACGCAGTTCCTTTTTCCTTCAAGGGCCTGACATTTAAATGATAGAGGAGGCAAACACTCCGTGAGCTCCAGAGTGATGCAAAAATGGCATAAATACGAATGATGAAGACAAGCAACAGGCTGTGGCTATAAACATGAGCGAGCTTCCTCCCTCACTCTGAATGACAAATGCAAACTTCCTAAGAAAGGAAAATTATCTCGAATAGTGAATGGAACTCTACAAATACAAGGCATCTAAATAGAGAACATGAGAAAATGCCAGGTTGTCAAAGCATATACCATATACATATTCAAACAACCCATCCTTCCCATGCTTAGAGCAATGGTACATATGTATGTGTGCACCCAGCTATGGGTGCACATGTGGTTGAAGGTCAGAGGTCAACAGAAGGCACTGTTCCTCAGGACCCATCCATCTTATTTTCAAGGTTGGCTGGCCAGTGAGCACAGGACCCTCCTGTCTCAATCTCCCCCACACTGGTATTACAGACAAATGTCACCACACCCAGCTTTTTGTTGGTGTTGGGGATGGAACTCAGTCCTCACACTCATACATCAGATACTTTGATTCCTAAAGTATTGTCTCAGAATATCACTGGACCCCGTGTTAGAAATGTGAAGTTTCTGGGCCCCATCACTAACTCAGAAACACCGGGCATAGAGTAGATACCACTTTACCTACCTCTATACCTAGGTATGGGGTAGGAATATAGACTGTCCCAAGCCCTCAGCATGACTCTGATTACACTTTGGGTTTTTGAGAACCACTTCATGGAGAGCAACCCGAGACTAGAAAACATGGTGAGTCTGAATCATGGAAAGCAAAACGCAAACTCAGGGACTGGGGTTTTATGATGTAGGCATTAAGAAGCCATTGCATAATTTTCAGCTAAGGAGGAGCATGATCTCATGTACTTCAAAAGAAAACTCTAGGAGTCAATTGAAAAGCATTAGCAAAGGGAATAATAAGGTGCACAGAGAAAATATCTAAAAGCTAAAAGCCCATACTTGGAAATCTCTGCACAAGCTTTATGTGTCAGTTCAGGAATGTGAACATAAAAACCACCATCATCCTATGAGAGAATAACTTCAAATGAGCAAGCATCCAGTTTGGCCCTGAAATAGAAAATCCTAGACCATGACATTATCATCTTAGCAAAAAAGAAGGAGAAGGAGAAGAAGAAAAAGAAGAAGGCGGTATTCTAGAACTTAACCATTTTCCTGTATTACTTTTAAGCATCTTACATATATTATCTCATACAGTCTGTGCTCAGCTGTTACATGGCAGGATTAGAAACTTACCAAAGGCACACACTGGAGCAACCAAAGCGGAGCCTTTAGAGAGCTAAAATTCACGGAGACAGAAAAACATCAACTTTAACAAAACTTTTCTTCTTCTGATATACTGTGCCGCGGCTATTTGACCTCATTTCTTCCTTGGTGCTTACTTTCTTGGTGCCCACCCTATGATGGTACAGTCCCATTCACCCCCCACCCAATTCCTAATGCCTCCTTCAAAGGTAATTGTGAGCTCACTTTATTCATTATGCCAGCCCCACAACCAGTTTTCCCAAACTGTTCAAGCACTGAACCTTAACCTCCTCCTACACGTACGTGTACAACATTTCCTTCTTCAGTGAGTGACCTGGTGGATCCTAAGGACACAGATACATGGGACCTTGGAGATCAGTCCATTTAATGCCATCTCCACTTTCTAGGCATAGAAAGGAAACCAGAAAGGACAAATTTTACTCAAACTGTTCAAAGAACTTAAATCTGATTGCTTGTTCAGAAATCTTTCTACCTCACCGCCATCTGATTTGCAATCTCACCTTGCATCATTGTTTAGTAACATAAACTTCTAAAGCAGTAGCTGACACATAGTAAGCATGCAATAAATATTTCTGACTGAATAAATGAAATGTCATCAGTGAATCCCACTCCATTCCCTCTGGCTAAGTTTTCTCTTCTCATAGCCTTCCCAACTTGACTGGTCTCTCTCTCCCTCTCAGTTACAAAGAGGTGATCACGTTGTCAATTCTTTCATTTCATTCTTGATATTAAAAGAATTAATTCATTTTATTTCTACATATAAAAAAAAAAAAGTCTCGGGGCTGGAGAGTTAGCTCAGTGGTTAAAAGCAACTGCTGCTGTTGCCAAATACCTGGGGTGGGGTCTCCGCACCCACAGGGCAGCTCATGACTGCTTGTGCCTCCACTGTACTGCATTTAATACCCTCTCCAGGCTCCATAGACACTGCGTGCATATGGTACACCTAACATATATACACATGCAATAAAAATGAATTTTAAAAAGAGAGACTTCGGAGACTGTGGAATGATTTATATCATTCTTTTTAAGAAAAGCAATGTTATTTACAAGCCCCTAAAGCAAAATGTAACAATGTGAAAAACAAGTACTCTGGGATCTGCATTGAGAAATACTGTGTTTATCAGTCTGATTATTTGTAAATGGATGCTTCCAAAGGGCCTAAAACCTAAATTCCCTTCTGGGAGATTCAACATCTTTGCTGGAAGGAACTTCTGCACTTGTTTACACAGCTACACTGTTTGACCTATATCCATTATATTAACCTATTAGCTGTGAGGATGAAAAAAAATATTCTCACTTATCTGGTTTTTCTGGAAAAACGAAAGTTCTTCTCTAGTTTTTCTACTTAGAAAGCCTGGAAGCGGGCTTGGATATTACAGCATGATTAGAATCTAATAAGTAATGCATTACTTCTGCAGTGTTGTATGGCTTTATGAGACATAATCTTCATTCTGAATATTTATTGTTTTTTTAAATCATTTCTCCTCTTTGTTTTCCTTCTGGCCATTGAACTGAACAATATTAATAGATGATATTGTCTAGCATATCCTAGGCTACAGATCTATCCATCTGTGACTTCCTTTTACTTCATTCCCTTGATACCCTAATCAAGTCCAAATCCTTGAAGTTATTCTGGGCATGGCATGGCATCAAAAAGAAGGTGGAATACTGGGGTTCTCCCATTAGAGACTACTCCATTTATATTCATTCAGCACATGTTTACTGAGAGTCTAGCTGTCCTGTGTGTTTTTCTATTGCTGTGGTTAATGCTATAAACAAAGACCACTCGGGGAAGAAAAGGTTTGTTTGAGTTATGTATCTAATCTTTTCATTGACAGAAGTCAAGGTAGGAACTCTGATGAAGCAGGACTCTGGAGTCAAAAATGAAAAACAAGGGAAGAATGTTGTTTACCGGATTGTTCCCCATAATATTATTCAGTTGAATGGCCAGTAGGAAAGTCAAGAAAAGATAAACACCCAATATTCAGGGTGGGGATTCCTAGGTCTCATAAACCATCCATACGACACTGAAGAAATAATGTATTACTTATTAGATTCTAATAAATAAAGCTCAGCCTGCTTCATTGTACAACCCAGGACCACCTGCTCAGAGGTATCATTGCCCACAGTGGTCTGGGCTCTCCCACATTAATTAAGAAACTGTCCTATAGACTTGCTTTCATGCAGTCTGATAGAGGCACATTGTCAGTTGAGGTTCCCTCTTCCCAGATAACTCTAGCTTGAGAGAAGTTGACAAAGACACTAACACACTACGCTTAAGATAAAACCTAAAGATTAAAAAAGAAAAAAAAAAGATTAGACTTGAACTAGAGATAACTCAGCAGTTAAGGTCTCTTGCTGCTTTTGTGTAAAACACAGGTTCAGTTCCAAGCACTTCCATGGTGGTTCACAACCATCCATAACTCCAGCTCTAGGGTTCTGACACCCTCTTCTGAACTCTCCAGGAACCAGTCACTCAAGTGATGAACATATACATACAGTTAGGCAAAATATTCATATATATGAAAATAATAAAATAAATGACCATTAAGGTTTTTTAAAAGATTAGCCTTGTCCTCAAGTGGCTCTGCAGAAAAGCCTAAGTAGGAAAGTGCTTAGCCCTGAGCGTGCTTTGTAGAGAGGCCAGGAGGTCTGGAGAAGAGGTGCCTGAGATAAAATCAAGACACTGGAGAATTCTTCTCTCTGGGAGAAGAATTGTGCCTTAGCTAGAGTTCCTATTGCTGTGAAGAGACACATTGACTATGGCAACTCCTATAAAGGGAAACATTTAATTGCAGTTGGCTTACAGTATAAGAGGTTTAGTCCGTTATCATCATGGCAGGAACCATGGTAGCATGTAGGCAGACATGGTGCTGGAGAAGGAGCCTGGAGTTCTATATCTTAATCCCCAGGCAGCAAAAGGAGACTGTCCCACTGGGCATGGCTTGAGCATATATAAGACCTCAAAGCCTGTCTCCACAGTGACACACTTCCTCCAACAAGGTCACACCCCCTAATAGTGACACTCCTGATGGCTCTGTGGAGGCCAATTATATTCAAACTACCACAGATTGGAAAGACTTGTTGGATGAAGTGGCAATGACAAGAGAGTTGTTTACATACAAAGGGTAGAGAAAAGTTCAGACAAAGGAAAGTACATTGGAAAATCTCAGAGTCTGTTATAGCAAGTCTCCTTGGCCTGGAAAGGTGATACTATCTCAGGAGCTCCCAGCATCACACACTTGCCCTGTGTCACAGCACAAGGACCCACGATACTTAGGCGTTTGTTTGTTTGTTTGTTGAAAAACACATCATGGACCACAGCAGAAGTTAGCTGGTTATTTTATGAATGCCAAGAGCATATTTTCTCAAATGTAGCCCAAGGGCTATTTGCCTTAGAACCACATCAATTACTTTTTGTTTAATTGTCCCCATAGACCGCTAGACATCAATACTACTTTCTTTACTTTCTCGCTCAAATTGTGCCATTTTTGCCTATTGAGAAGTCTTTCCATTCATATCCTTCGTGTGTGTGTGTGTGTGTGTGTGTGTGTGAATGTGTGCATATTTACATGTGTGGGGTGTTTTCACATGTATGTTCATGCATGTGAAGGCCAGAAGTCAATGTCAGAGGTCATTCTCATTTACTTTTCTTTTTTTATTTTCATGTAATATTTTTTATTTTTATTTTTAATTTTTTTAATTACACTTTGTTCTCTTTGTATCCCCCCATAAGCCCCTCCCTTCTCCTCTCCCAATCCCACCTTCCTTCCCCATTCTACACAGATGCCCCTCCCCAAGTCCACTGATAGGGGAGGTCTTCTTTTCCTTCCTTTTGATCCTAGTCTATCAGCTCTCATCAGGAGTGGTTGCATTGTCTTCCTCTGTGGCCTGGTAAGGCTGCTCCCCCATCAGGGGAAGGTGATCAAAGAGCAGGCCAATCAGTTCATGTCAGATGCAGTCCCTGTTCCCATTACTATGGAACCCACTTGGATACTGAACTGCCATGGGCTACATCTGTGCAGCGGTTCTAGGTTTTCTCCATGAATGGTACTTGGTTGGAGTATCAGTCTCAGGTAAGACCCCTGTGATCAGATTTTTGGTTCTGTTGCTGTCCTTGTGGAGCTCCTGTCCTCTCCCTATCTTACGATTTCCTACATCTTTCATAAGATTCCATACACTCTGCCCAACAGTTGGCCATAAGTCTCAGCATCTGCTTTGATATTCTGCAGGGCAGAGCCTTTCAGGGGCCCTCTGTGACAGGCTCCTAGCTTGTTTCCTGTTTTCTTCTTCTGATGTCAATCTGCTTTGCTTTTCTGGCTGGGGATTGAGCTTGTTTGCCACAGTCCTCCCTCTTCATTAGTTTCTTTAGGTGTACAAATTTTAGTAGGTTTATCCTATTTTATATGTCAATATGAGTGAGTGTATACCATGTGTGTCTTTCTGCTTCTGGGGATAGCTCACTCAGGATGATCCTTTCCAGTTCCCACCATTTACCTGCAAATTTCATGATATCCTTGTTTTTTTATTGTTGAGTAATATTCCATTGTGTAGATGTACCACAATTTCTGTATCCATTCCTCAGTTGAGGGGCATCTGGGTTGTTTCCAGCTTCTGGCTATTACAAATAAAGCTGCTACAAACATGGTTGAGCAAATGTCCTTATTGTGTGCCTGAGCCTCTTTTGGATATATGCCTAGGAGTGGTATAGCTGGGTCTTCAGGAAGTGCTATTCCTGGTTGTCTGAGGAAGCGCCAGACTGATTTCCAGAGTGGTTGTACAAGTTTACATTCCCACCAGCAGTGGAGGAGGGTTCCCCTTTCTCCAAAACCTCTCCAGCATGTGTTATCACTTGAGTTTTTGATTTTGGCCATTCTGATGGGTGTAAGGTGAAATCTCAGGGTCGTTTTGATTTGCATTTCCCTGATGGCTAGTGACGTTGAACATTTCTTTAAGTGTTTCTCTGCCATTCCATATTCCTCTATCGAGAGTTCTCTGATTAGCTCTGTTCCCCATTGTTTTTTAATTGGATTACTTGATTTGTTGCTTTTCAACTTCTGTAGTTCTTTATATATACTGGATATTAGCCCTCTGTCAGATATAGGGTTGGTGAAGATCCTTTCCCAATCTGTAGGCAGTCGTTTTGTTTTGATGACAGTGTCCTTCGCTTTACAGAAGCTTTTCAGTTTCATGAGGTCCCATTTACTGATTGTTGCTCTTAGAGCCTGTGCTGTTGGTGTTCTGTTCAGGAAATTGTCTCCTGTACCAATAAATTCAAGGCTCTTCCCCA
>CM053755.1:24090098-24117818 GCA_028658305.1 Pachyuromys duprasi
GAACATTTCAAAATTATTTGTCAAAACATCTTATCTTGGGGTGAATAGCCTTAACAGTCCACAGAGGAAGACAATGCAGCCACTCCTAATGAGACCTGATAGACTAGGATCAGAAGGAAGGAGAGGAAGAACTCCCCTATCAGTGGACTTGGGGAGGGGCATGTGTGGAGAAAGGGGGTGGGGAGAAGGTGGTATTGGGAGAGGAGGAAGGAGGGGTTCATGGGGGATACAAAGTGAATAAAGTGTAATTAATAAAAATTAAAATAAAAAACCAAACATCTTATCTTACCAGGGTAGATGTCAGGGTAGGGTGTGGAACATGTCAAATTCTAGAAAATGGGTCAAACCTTGGCAGACCGTGAATTCAGACATGTCTTACCTGAGTGCCACAGGTAGCTAGAATTGCAGGCCTCATAAACTGTGTTACTTTTTCAAAGTGAATTTATAGCTTTGTCTGTTTTGTAACCTGTTACAAAGAAACAAAAATATAAAATACCAGATTGGGCTTTAATTTACAACTCATTTCACTGGAAACCTAAAGTTGATTAATGACATAGAAGGGTAATTTTTTTTCTTCCTTGGGATTAGATGTGATAATAAAGGAATAGCAATTAGTAAAAGGAGAAAAACAAAGACAGAAATTGCTTTTGTTTTTCTGACTGTTCAAAGAACTCAAAGTGTGGCCATCTGTCTGAGATGTTTGAAGATTCATTGTTGCTGCGCTGCACTTGAGTTACAGTTGGCTTTTGTCTTCTCTTGTTCCCATGACCTCTTTTTTTTTTTATGTTTCAAGACACAGTCTCACCATATATTCTTGACTGACCTTGAACACACAGAGATCAGTTTACTTCTGTCTCTAAGAGCTCTGGGATTCAAAGCATGTGCCACTATTCCTGGCCGGCCTTCCAGTGACATCTTTGGAAATGAGGTTTCAATCTCTCTCTTTCTTTATTTCACAAATGTGCACATCTTCTTAATTTGAACACAAATTTGGAATGTAAAAATTCTGGTTAGGGCTAGGTAGATTGAAAGACACATGTGGTCTTTTAATTCCAGCACTCCGACCTTGATCTCTGTGGGTTCAAGGTCAGCCGTGGCTACATAGCAAGCTCAGAGCTACAAGAGACTCTGTCCCAACAGACAAACAAATGAACCAACCAAAAGACTGAGTCTCCCCTTTACTCTTACATTGCCCTGAGATGTCGTATAAGTGTGATATGACGCATGTATTTTGTGATAGATCCCCTCATAAACCTGGATGAGTTTCTGGAATTGTGTTTTTGTCTTTTGCCTCTGGTTTGGTAGCTTTTGTCAACTGAATAAGGAGAATGTGTAAGTACCTTCAAAATGGGTTTATTTCAAAGTCTTGTTTTTTTCATCTGTAGCTGGAGTTCACAAAGCAAATCCCCAAGGCGAGGGCATACACCATGACTGGTTTTCCAGGAGCATTTCCACAAATCTTTGTAGCCTCGATGTGGCCGAGCTTCCTTTAAAGGAAAACACTGTTTTCTAAGATTTGCATCTTGGACACGTGAGCCATGCAGTGCGGATCTGCAAGCAGTGGGAAGTGTGAGCCCTCGGGGTGAAGGAGAAGAAGGGTCCTCTCTTCCCAGGACTTTCAATAGGAATGTGTACTGTTTACCTTCACACACTGATAATTGAAATTCTCATCACTGTCTTGCTGCCTGCAGAACATTTTCTGCTCCATCTTTTAAAATCCAACTAAGTCACACAGGCAAATCCTTTCTTTTAATCCTCTAAACGTAAATACTCAACTATCAGCAAGATAAGCTCTCTTTCAGGCAAAGCTATGATCCACTACTTAATTTTTGTGCTTTTAAAACAAATATGCATTTTTTAGGACTTCTCACTTTTTTTTTTTTTTTTAAGGAAAGGCTTACCTACTGTCTGGGTTTCTTTTTGGTAATCTAGTATTTGGGTTCCAACACAGAGAAAGCTAATCAGCCCTCAAGTAGGATGTGTGTGAGTAGTAGAGACTAGGGAATGCACAGAGTAATGAACACTATTCAGGCAAATTTACCTGATGGAGAGGTCTGCAAGCATTTGCTGCATTCATGTTTGTTTTTAAGAACAGCAACTGTAAAAGGACATCATTAAGCCAGCTGTTTGTATATGCAAGGTATTTATATATTCATACATTCATGCACAAACTGTTCTGCACTGGAAAAGTTAGCCTTCTAAGACATAAGAGTTTGTTAGGAAGGAGATAGGAAAATGGAGCGGGGCAGTTCTGGGGAAGTAAACAAAAAGTTCCTAACTTTATTTTGAGAAACTTTTGTGAGTTCTGAGGGCTGTTTTTTGTTTATTTCAATTTCCAACTGAATTTGAATTAGATTATCTTGAAATGTTGAATCCCAGTAGCTTTCCCTTTTGTATTTATTTTTAAAAATATTTTTGTTGCTTCGCTTTATCAAGTAGATCTACTTAGCTATGCCAAAGCAGCTCCCAAGTGTGGTGATCAAAAGACGAAAAGCACAACCTGTAAAATTTGCATTGTCCATTGACCGCCAGGTGAGGTCGCGGTGTCTCTGGAGGTGTTGTGTGAGACTGTGGGATCCTGAAGATGCCAAATTCGCAGAGAGAATATGATTAAAGTGATGTTCTGGTCTGTGGCTGGCAGGATCATTACTGCTGGCTTTCCAGCCAGAAGCTGGTATCAGAGCAGACTGTGAACCCTCGCCTGGGAGTGGACTCCATACTAAGGTTGAGGTATCCTGGTCTTTCTCTGCAACGTTTTCTCTGTCTGACAGAACTTAGCAAATAGAAGATTGGTGGTGCCTCTTCAAGCCCCAGCTGTTACGAGTGCTCAAAATAAAACACATTCAGTGATGTCAATGAGTGTATGAACACTACGGAATTAATGTAGAATTGTGCTGAATTTTAAATATGCGTTCACAGATCCAATTAATGAATTACTTTTGAGTAAAATTTTCCTTCCCATCCTGAAGTAAAGAAACATAAGGCACAGGAGATCAAGATGGGAGAAATAACTTAATTCTCTTTCCAAGTCATGGGCAGTTTGGTTAGAGCATTAGAATATCCATATTGGAACGGTGTAAGCTGGGTTTTATGACCCTGTTACATGCTGGATTGTGCAGTCATTTCTCTGCTTTTGGTTTCTTAAACTATATATAAGATGAAGCAGCAAAACTGTCTGTATTCTCAACAAATGTCAAAAGGACATAGCTATTTGGATAATACATGGATTATGTAGGTCACATATTTCCTTACCACAATTCCTTGGTTGTTATTCTACTAATGAACAAAGCAAGCTTAGAGTTTTCTCCAACTTGTCATATTTGAGGTGTGGCTTTCTTAGGACTAAGGAATATTCTCTCCTTTACTTTTACATTGACCTGGATGAAATATTGAAGTACTCACAACATCATGCATGCATTTCATTCTAGAAATCTTCTACAGGCCCTGCTGGGCTTCTGGAATTGAGATTTTATTTTCTTTTGTCTTTGGTTTCTTAACATTTGAGTACTGGATATAGAGAATGTATAAGTAGCTTCAAATGTATTCATTTTTAGTCATTATTTTTTCTTCATCCATAGACAGCTGGAGTTCACAAAGCATATACCTATACTGAGAGCGTCGACCATGGCTGGTTTTCCAGGAGCTCTTTCTTTCAAAAACCTCTGCAGCCTCGATGTGATCAAGTTTTCTTCAGAATGTGAGTTTTTGGTTCTAGAACTTGCATCCTGACACCCAAGCCATGCTGTGAAGATCCACAAGCAGTGGTATGTGGAGTCACATACAAACAATGCTGGGCAGTACTTGTGGGTGTATCCCATACCTTTTACTCATTCTTTTCTTATGTACAAACTTTGGTATATTTTAATTCATTAATTTATTACTTTACATCCAGATCACAGCTTCCCCTCCCTCCTTTCCTATCAGCCTCTCCCTCTTACCTCACCTCTCTGCCATCTTCCCAACCTCCCTTTCTCCTCAGAAAAGGCTCAGAAAAATGGAGGCCTCCCTGAATATTAACCTCCTTGGTATAGCAAGCTGCAATAGGACTAAGTACATATTCTCCTATTGTGTCTAGGCAAGGCTGCACACTTAGGGGCAAGATACAGGCTCTGCTCCCACATGAAGACTGAGCTACACAGCTATTACATGTGTGCAGAGGGCCTATGTCCATTCCATGTATGCTCTCTGTTTAGTGGTTCAGTCTCTGTGGGCCTCTATGGGCCCAGGTTAGTTGCTTCTGAATGTTTTCTTGTAGTGTCCTTGGATTCCCTGGCTCCTTCAATCTTTCGTAGCCCTCTTTCATAGAATTCCCCAAACTCTGCCTAATGTTTGGCTCTGGGTCTCTGCATGTGTTTCCATCAGTTGCTGGATAAAGTCTCTCAGATGACACCTGCTACGCACCTGTCTGGAAGTATAGCAGAATATCATTAGCAGTGTTAGAAGTGGGCTCTCTCTCTCATGGCATGGGTCTCCAGTTGGGCCAGTCATTGGTTGGTTGGTCATTACCCCAATATCTGCTCCATCTTTACCCCTGAAAATCTTGTTGACAGAAGAAATTGCGGGTGGGTTTAAGGTTTTGTGGCTGGATTGGTGTCCCAGGCTCTCCATAGGGGATCTTTTCTAGTTACTGGAGATCAGCTTTTCTGGTTCTGTAACCCTCATTGCTAGACATCTTGGGTAAGGTCACCCTCATAGATTCCTGGGAGTTTCCATTGTTCTAGGTTTCTAGCTCCTCGCAGAGATAATGCCCTCTCCAGCTATTCCAGTTCTCTCTCCCCATACTCTCTCTTTCTCTTTTTTGTTCTTTCTCTGTCTTCTCCCACAACCTTCATCCCTCTTGTTCCTCTCCCCAAACCCAACCTTGCCCACTTCCCTCTTTCCATCCATTCTTGATGTCTGTTCTCTTTCCTCTTCTCAGTTAGATTCAAGCATGTACCCTTGGCCATTTTTTTGTTAGCTTCTTTTGGTCGTGGATTGTAGCATAGTTATGTACTTTATGGCTAATATCTACTTCTAAGTTAGTACATATCATGCATGTCATTTCTTTTTTCCCTCCCTGTATTTCTTTAAGTTATTTATTCATTTCCTCTTTACAGGCTTCTATATCCTCATAAGATTGTGCTTAAGGTCGTTTTCTTGTGCTTCAGCTGTGTTAGGATATGCAGAGCTTGTTGTAGTAGGATAGCTGGGTTCTGGTGGTACAAATTACCTTGGCTGTTGTTGATTCTGTTTTGATGCTGGCCTTTAGCCATCTGGGTTTTGCAGTTATTATAGGTTTACATGCCGGTTTCTGAGTTTATATTTGTTGCATGGGTGTTTTTAGATGATTTCCCTTTGATTTCTGTTTCCTATCTGTCTTCTGCTTGAGTGGCCTGGTGATTAGCTAGTCTTCGGATCTAGTAGGGTGTCTCCCCTGGGTTTTTGTGGCTTCCATGGCCTCTTGGGTTTTGCCTTGCATCTGTGGTCTCTAGTACCAGCATGGCCTGTGGTCCATAGTATCAGTGTGGCCAGTGCTGGTGGGCCTCCAAGAAAACAGGACAGGTTATGGGCTGGAAAATGGAGTTCCCAGGGTTTTATTGCAGTTTAAGGTTGATGGATGTGTTTAGGAGAATATGGCAGGCTAGGGCTTGGGGAACAGTCTTACCTGGTTGTCCCTGGTGACTGCAGTCCCCCCCCACTCTTAGAATGCAGGCAGAGCTGTGAGGGTGAGAAATGGAGTGCAGGGAATGGGGAAGAGTTTACTGCTGTTAGGTGAGCTTTCAGGGGAGTTGGCTGGCAGAGGATTCGGGAGGAGGGGTTACCTAGTGTTCCTGGTGCCAACAAGTATCTAGGAAAGCAGGCATAGTTGTGGGTTGGGAAAAATTCATAATTTTTTTATCAGTGATTGCTGGGCAAAATAGACCAAACCAAACTTAAGAGCTTGAGGCCAAAACAATCATTTTGTTATATCTCTAGTGTCTCTGGGCCAGGACTTCTAGGGACTTTGGCTGGACCATCGCGACTCTGCACTTCCAATATGATAGTGACTAGAGTTTAAAACAACAAAAACAACAACCAAGGACTGGACAGTGCCCTGTTGAGTAGGTAATTCACTCAATTCAGGTCACTTAAGAATTTTCCCTTGAGTGTTTGTATGATCTGTTGCATGTCTGTGTGACCTGACTTGTACTTCTTGAAAGGGATTGACTCAGTTCAATTGAACTTCTTTCACAGAGTCAGGAATCTGTGATAGAGTTTTATATCTATCAAGACAGAACTTAGCTTGTTATTCAGCATCATTCCTGGAACATTGATTTTCTTTCTTTTTTTTTTTTTTTTTTTTGGTTACAGGAAAGTCACATGCCAAGATGGAAAGAGATGGAAATTAGACTTCATGTATTGATTAAAATTATGGATGATTCTGGAAGTATATGTGGGACTGAAGGTAATGGGGGAGCCACAATTAGGAAGGGCAATCTACCAGTCATTGTCACATATGGTAGGCCTCAGTGATAATAGCTATATTTTTTGGATGGTATGCAGGTATTCACCAGGCTGATGTTTTCAATGATAGTCACTTGAGTTTTCAAGAAAAACTTCCGTCTTTCAAAATGACCTTATAGCCCCAAGGTCACCTGTTGTTTCTAGCAAATCCTGACTCTGAAATTTGCCAGGAAACAGCTCAACTTGCAATCATCCCATACCATCTCTCATGTGAAACACAATATGATCCAGATCCCTGCTTTCCTTGTCTTCAAATACAATAAAGATAAATTAAAAATTTATAAAAACATTAATCTACGCATTCCATATTTTCTTCAGACTAGAAAGATTTTCCTTTACTTGGTTATTTTAACACTGTGGTCATTTTAATTTTCTTAGATAAGAGAGATAAACTAATACTTGTTATTAATCTGATGATTAGTTTATTTCCTTACAAGTGTTGGTTTTTCCCACTACATATATTTAATATGTTTCTTTGGTCAAAAAAAAGTTTTCATTCATTTTTGTTAAGGTTGATTTTCCTGTTAGTGCTAAGTTAAAAGGAATATGTGCTGTATGGAAATCGAGAATTCAGGGACTGGGCTGTAGCCCAGGCAGTAGAACGCTTGACTCATGTCTGCAGGAATGCCTGCATTCAGTTCCCAGCAATGCATAAAACTGGGCATGATGGAACTTGCTCATAACTTCAGCACACATCAGGTAGAAATGGGAGAATCAGAAGTTCAAGCTCGTCCTCAGCTTCATAGTAAGTTGGAGGCCAGCCTGAGAAACAGAAGACTCTATCTAAACAAAAAAGAAAACCGCTGACTTCTTTGAGTATATTTTTCTTTTCTATGAAATGGAAGATAAAGAGTCACTGTCTAAACATCTGAACATGTTCCTTAGTGAGTGTTAGTATTTTCCCCTTTTTCTTTTAGCAAGTAATTTCTGAAGGTGGTCTTTTATTTTTTTTATCCCATTGGAGACATTAATTTTTTTTCTCTTTACGAAACAATTTGGCTGGTGTGGTGGTGTACACCTTTAATTCCAGCACTCAGAGGCAGTGAGTTCAAGGCCAGCCAGGTCTACAGAGATAGTTCCACACATAGAAACTCTGCCTCTAAAAAAACAAAAACATCAGAGCATGAATGGTCCTTGGTTGGAGAATCAGTCTCAGAAAAGATCCCGGGGCCCAGATATTTTGGTTCTGTTGCTCTCCTTGTGGAGCTCCTGTCCTCTCCAGGTCTTACTAACTCCCCCTTCTTTCATATGATTCCCTGTACTCTGCCCAAAGTTTGGTTATGAGTCTCAGCATTTGCTTTGATACACTGCTAGGTAGAGTCTTTCAGAGGCCTTCTATGGTAGGCTCCTGTCCAGTTTCTTGTTTTGGGAGGAGCAGCCTTGCCAGGCCACAGAGGAGGACATTGCAGCCAGTCCTGATGAGACCTGATAAGCTAGGGTCAGATGGAAGGGGAGGAGGACCTCCCCTATCAGTGGACTTAGAGAGGGGCATGGAAGGAGATGACCCAGGGAGAGTGAGACTGGGAGGGAATAAGGGAGGATACAGCTGGGATACAAAGTAAGTTAAAAAAAAGAAAGAAAACAACAACAAAAATAAATAAAGAAAAAAAAAAAAGAAACCACACTGGCATTATTTTAATGGTTTTGGTCATTATCCACCAGCAGGCCATTGTTGGGACTGCTTTGTTTTGTCATGTTCCTCTAGCCGCATATTTAACTAAACCCAAGGTGTGAACTGCACTTGTAAGCTAAGGATTTAGTCAGGCTCTCTCAGATGGTAGACATGCAGCAGAATCACTATTTTCTGACTGTGTCAGATATTTATTTTAAATCTCAAGTCCTGGGTTTGATCAAAATACTCAGATCCAAAAATGTCCCCTGGAAAACTCATGTGAATTTCCAGGTGGTTAATTTAGGTTTTAAAAAATTCAATCAGTGCTCAGATAAACTTTTCCAAATGGAGGCAGGGCAACCATCATGTCACAGAAGCACTGAAGGTAAACATTTGAGACTGACAGAGCACATAGAATTCAACCATGCTGAAATTAGCAGTTTCTTTTACTTTTTGTTTGAGTGTGACACAGCTGGCTTGACCTTGGAATGTAAACATGAGAGGTCAAAAAGTTAAACTCTTGCTTTTTCAATCAGATTTTAGACATTGATTTCCACCTTAGCACAAGAAAGCTATTGATATTCTGCAGAGAGGAAATGATGTTAGATGGAATAAAATATTCAGTCAATGCTCTCTGCTTAGTCTGGTCACATTTGCTCATTTTCTATTGAGAGAACCATGCTGTGTCTTGTCAGACAAGGCCATCTTCTAGAAAAATACTTCCTGGGACACACAGTGCTGAGGTCTTTCTTCAGGGAATGTCTGTGACTCTATCTTCAGGTTATTTTTTCACTTTCATAAAACTTGTTACTGTTACGGTCTTAACTTTCCTTAAGACCATAAGAGAAGGAGTTTTTTGTTTTGGGATAGCTATAGGGAAATTATCTATTTTTGTTTTGTTTTCTCCATAAAAATATAAATGCTTCAGTAAGTGTTTTTTTCCGAAGATGTGGGAAGTTGCTTTCATCTACTCATTTTTTTTTTTAGAATGCCCTCCCTGCTCTTTCTCTGTGATTAGGAGAGATCAAGGAAATAGTCCAGTGTTTTATTGAGTTAGAGGTAGAGTTAGGCCTGAATGCTGGTTCTCCTTGATCATATCTTTATGTTTTATTTTTCATCCAGTAAGCTGAATGTCTCCTTTTTCAACCTTCAGTTTGAAAAAAAAGAAAAAGAAAAAAAAAGACACTTTTCAGTCTTTAAGTCTGTCTTTTGGGACATGAAATGTTACAGTTTGACATATGAACTATCACAAATATCAAACCTAGTCAGTAATTAAATTAGGTAGAAAATGCTGTATTTTCTAGGAACACCTAACACTTGTGCGTCTTAAATTTTCTTTGGGAAGATGAAAAATGCTCTGAAGATCTTAAGCCATCATAATAATGATGGGCATCTTTTCTTGCTTACATAATAGCAATAATTTTCAGTTTTTAATGTGAAAACCTATAGGTATATTAGGAGGTTCGAAAGACTTTCATTCCATGCAGATTATCAGCCATGTGACTTTCATTCTTTTGTATAGTACTTTCTCTCAGATTGAAAATCCCACCAGACAGGAAAGCCCCAATGAGACAGGAAGTAAACAACTCAAAATAGCTTCAGGAAGCCCCTGAAACTGACCAGAGTCACCAGGTCGGTCCCTCCTTCACCAATACAGACTGCTGAGAGTCACCACCAGACAAAGCAAGCTGCAAAGGAGATTCTCAGATGAAAACGCAAAGACTTTTTAACCTACCGAGACTAAAAGAGTAGCTGAGCTGTTTGAAGAGATGCAATGTGCTCCAGGTTTCTTTCTTTTATGAACTGTCATGCACGCTGGAATGGACTTTGGTAATGCGGCTGTCTTTGAGTCATTTCTGTTTCTGTAAGTAACCTCTCACCCATATTATTTTAAGTAGATCCGGAAAAAACTCATTGGTTCACCAAGTTGGACTTTCATGGTATCCATACTTGAGTTGCTTATCAGTTCTCTGGCTGGGGTGAATGGATGTCCATTCAAGTCTCCCCAGAAAAAGTCCTTCATACAACACTCTATCTCCTCCCTGGAGGACACATTGATAACATAAAATGTCTCCACTGCTCATGTGCACTGACTTTAGTTGTTGGCTAAAGTACATTCTTAGGTAGGTACTACTTTGTTTGAGACAGAAAAGGAATGAAAAAATTTGAAAGCTCTTGGTGTGATTGGTTGAGGGGGCTGGGGATAAGGTGTTGCTGTAAGTTCTAGATTCTCAAGGTCTGGAGACCTGGAGTTTTGATTTCCTAGGAAAAGACAAGAGAAGAGAGACCATAGGTGTCTTGGAAGATATTTGGGTCGGCGAAAGAGAAGGGCGAGACAGTACATTCCCTTTGTCTGCTGTGTTCTATCCCAGGAATCAAAATATTTGCTATCACCGGCTCACGTTGGTTCTTCTGTATTCAGTCTACTGATACAGATGGTAACCTCTTCTAGAAACACTGGCCTAGATATGTCCAGAAATACCAGGTTACCAGCTGTCTGGATGCCCTTTAACCTAGTCAAATTGACACATAAAATTAACTACTGCAAATACCAAGCCAACATAATAACTGCTTCTATTTCTGCTTTGCAGAGGAACATTTTAGCATCTCATATGAAGATCCAACATTTCTTCTTTGTTTATTTAAGTAGCTTTACCAATTGATTCAGCAGAGTACATCATGTCCAAGTTGGAGGCTTAGACATTACTTGGTGTTCTAATTGTAAATAAAAAATTCAGTTATGTTGACTTCAGGGAGGTAACACGGGGGAGAGGTCAAAGTACTGATTGCATTAGATCAGTGTTTTTTAAACCTTTTTAAAAGTTATCTTACTGCTGAGGACTTCTTTGTGTTTTTCAGACAATTTTTGTTTTGCTGCTTTTGTTTATTCATTCTTCCAACCTCCTCTATTTTGTTGTTTTATTTCTTGTTCCCTGCTTTCTTGTGGGTTAGCTGAACATGAATTACAATTTCATTTTTATTTATTTAAAATATTTTTAGTGTATTGCTTTATATGGTTCATTTAATGTTTGCCCTTGGTATTGCCTCCTTGCTCTACCCCCTCTCTGTCTGTCTGTCTCAATAATTAGAGTCTCTTAGCATCAACATTATACTTTTTCAATATAACAAGAAACCTCACTTTTACTTTTATATCTTTGTTATCCAGTTACCAAAATACCGTTGTTTTGAGTTTCAGAATGGAGTGGACACTTGTTCCTCCCAACCTCCATTCCATATTCATACTTTGATACCCTAATACCCAATATGGCTATGTTTAGGAATAATGACCATAAGATGTAAATAAGATTAAATTCCATCTTGAGAGTAGGACTCTAATCCAATAGGGTTAATGTTCTTATAAACACCAGAGATCACACCCTCTTCCCAATTCCCCCTTAGCAAGCTAGCAATAAGGGAACCACACAAAGACAGGCAATGGAGACAGGGACTTCCCTTCTCATGACAGGAAAAGAACCATCTGAAAATGTGATCTTGAACCTTCTAGTCACAGAACTGTGAAAGATAAATTCCTGCTTTTTATGTCACATGGCCTGTGGTATTTTTATGCTATCATGAGATAATTTATATAGATTATGTAATAATTTTTTGAACTGAATATGAACTGAATTTTGAACTGAATAGTCTACATGTTGAGCCATATTTTGGTCCTAGATATATTTTTAGAGACTGTTCAATCACTTTATTTTGGCTTAAATAACTTGTTTTAGGCATTCTTTAAGAGCAATCAGGTTAGGGACTGGGGAAGTGGTTCAATGGTTGTGAGCACTGGCTGCCATTGCACAGGATGCAGATTCAATCCTGAAGCCCTCCCAGCTGCAATTCCAAGAGATCTTAGATGTTATTCTGGCCTTTGAGGATATCAGATGTGAACCTGGTGTAGTTATATATGCAGAACATCCATGCACATGGAAGTAAGAGTCACTTGGGTAAGTAACAAATTCTGTTTTGTTTCATATGGAAATATCTTTATATCACTTTGATTCTTGGAGAACTGGTTTGCCAGTTGAAAATTTACAGCCAACCATCCACCCGTTTTAGTTTGTTAGTTTCTCTAAGCCTTTTATGTTTGTAGATTTGTGTCAGTACAATTTCACACAGAAATTCACCATTACTTCTACCAATATGGGCCTCTGCTCATATGAAATTGGATCATTAATTGTTACTCAGATTAGATTTGGCTGGGCTAAAGTTACTGTAAGCCATTTAATAAATAAATGATCTGGTTGAAATTAATCTGTTATATCTTTCTTTCTTTTTCTTTCTTTCTTTTTTCTATTTTCTTTTTCCCCTCTAAAATGAGAAATGCTGTCAGCATATAGACCCCTGTGTTGTTCAGTACCTTTCCTGTCACTAAACCTGTAATCATAGCCACACATCATTTTACTTGAGAACCAGTTTCCTGAGTCTATTTGGTGTGGCTGTCAGTCATAATGCAACCATTCTTCTTACCATAATTCACAAGGATTAAAATTTTCTCACCTTAGAAAATACACTGTAAGATGCCATAGTGTTTTTTTTTCACCTGTGTGTGTGGAGCAGAGCCTCATCTGTGAGGGCTTAATGACTGTTTGTGTCGTGTGCAAATAAATAATGACTCAACTCTCAATACCATTTCTTTACCAGTATAGCGAAGGTAACAGAACACTTAAGGTTTCTTGTGCAAGCCAAGAAGTGGTGCTGAGATGAAGAGCAGGGAACATTGCATTTACAACCTAATGACTATCTCTTTATTGCTGTTCCTACATTTTCATGCTTACTCTGGCTTCATCTAACTCACTGTGCATGTATTTATGCAGTAATCTTGATAGTTATCTTCTTAAGTTGCTGCGACCCTTTAACACATTTCCTCACATTGTGGTGACCCCTGACCATAAAATTATTTTTATTACTGCTTCGTAACTGTAATTTTGGTGCTGTAATAAATCATGTAAATATCTGTGTTTTCTGATGGTCTTAGGAAACTCCCATAAAAGGGATGTTTGACGCCCAAAAGGGGTTGTGACCTTCAGTTAAAGACCGCTGGTCTATATTTATCTTGATTTCCAACTTTGTAGTTGATGTGTAGTTAGCTGTGTTTTAATCTGTTTACTTTTTCCTTCAACCTACTCTCTCATTCCAATTCTGTATTAGACCCCAGGGTGACTAATCTTAAATTTCATTTTAGGTACATTTTCTGTGTTTATCATTTCTCAGAATAAAGATTTTGTTTTTCTTTCTATAACTGAAAGAATTATTTAATATATATATTATAATGAACGTAGGATACAATCTATCTATGAAATACATTTCAGTTACATTTTAAAATTAAGTATATTTAGTAAAGGAGATAAAAGTACCTTTAATTCTATTTCTAATTTCTGATTAATCTTAATTTCCCATGAGAGAAAGCCTGCTCAGGGAAAAAAGTTCCTGACCTCTTATGGAAGCATGGGCCTGTCATGATTTTTGTTCCACTAAGCTAAAGCCATATCGCTTGTCAGCAACAAGTCTGATGATAGTGATGTTAATTAATCTCCATATGTGTGGGCATCTGGTTTCAGAGTGTTTTACATGGCACAGTCAGTGCTAGCTCAGCGTTAGCATTTACTGACTGATGAATATTGAATACGCACATCTGGGCTGGCCCCAATGGAAATGCCCACTCTAGCCAGACATCTGGCTGTGCTGACAGACCTGACTTCTAAACTTTCAGTTTCCTAGCTACTAGACCTGAGTTCTGCCTTGCAGAACTTCACGAGAAAAGGGCAGGTGTGTGCAGGTACGAGCGTGCGTGTCTTTACTGCAGCCTGAAATGACAGCAGGAGACATCGACATAGAGTGTTGTGCTCTGTATACACTGTCTCCGCAGTTCTTGTCTGCTTTTACCACACCCTCTCCCTTTCCTTCCCTGGGCTAACTTATTTTAATGCTTGGTGTTCTATCCTCCACTGCATCACAGGCCAGGGGAGATATTCTTATGAAATGTGTCACTATTATAAGAACTTTCCCCAAATCTTCACATCTGAGCCCTGTGAATGAGCAGGCGTGTTTCTTGGAGAGCTGCTGTGTGTGATTCTCTGAATTGCTAACCTTCCTCACCACCATCCCAGTGCCTCCGACAGTATGTGCCCAGTGCTCACACATATTAATGAGAGGGGTTACTAGAATGTTTTCCTCCTCTTTAGATTAACTGATGAGCATTAAAGTTGGATAAAGTTTTCTAAAGTGCTCAGGGGGCATTTTGTAAGTACATGCAGAGTGGGTACATTTCTATCAATTAAACAACCATTTACTGAGCAACTGGCGCCAAATCTAATAAACTTTTGCTTTTCTTTAAAATTTTTAGATAAATAAGAAGGTATTCCTCATTCCCCAAACTCAAGTCTGTTCTCTGGAGATAGCTTAGAAAACTGAAATAAACCCACACCCCTTTATAGGGTGAGAAGAAAAGCTGAGATCCATGGTGTAGTGATATTATGCCACAGAACCTGCATGTGGATGGTGGTGTTTCATTTCTAAAATAAGTTAATTAATGGAGCCTCATAATATATGTCATGCTTTGAAGTAATACCGGTAGAAATTAAATTAGCCTTATGTTGAATGTTTATGGGTTTTGTTAGTTTGAGGGGGAAAAAGTTGACTGAGAAGAGAAACTGCTTATAGAGATGTTTCCACCAAATTTGGCCAACCAGACATCGTTATATCTCCTCAGTGTCTGGAAGACTGTGCGATGATTACACTTGCCTCCCCACCAGGAGACTCTGAATTACAGTCCCAAGAACCTACTCCAGGGCTCTCACGGCATTTCTCAGCATCAGGGAAGCATCCGCTCTTGAAGATTTTTAGTTAGTAGTTCTTTATATCTCGGTCACTGGTTGAGACATGATGATAAAATGATTGACCATTGAAACTATAACAGCTCAAACACAGGACTGATGTAACTTTAAATACGTTTATAATCATTTTAGTTAATTTTGATAATGGAGAGAGAAAGCATTGAACAAGAGTAGAGACTAGGGCCTTACTTCTAGAAGACAGGGTTCTTCTGAGCTGAAGTTTTACTGGATGGAATCCTTCCTCCACTATAACATAGTGTAGTTACAACAGGAAGGAGACAATAGTAGGTTCTAATTGTTTATTTACATGTGTAGGTTGTGTACCTTTAACAAGTCATTTTGCATAAGGCAAAGAAGCAAACTATATCTCAGTTTCTTCTTCAGTATAAGGGGGAGGCACTTGTACCTGCTTCACAAAGTTAAATGAAATAGCATATATGATGCTTTCTGCTGTAAGGCACATATCCTGTATCCCAAAGCACTACAGAAATCCATCAATTGATTTTTCCAGGACATGAAGGAGGCAGCAATATAATTCATGTGGAGAGATTGACTTGGATGATGCTTTTCTTATTTGAGGATCATGAAAATGTAGAACAGAAAACCTATATGCTAGATTTGAGAAAATAGCACAGTGGGTGCTACTGAAACAGTTGAGTCCCTTCTCTTTTGTGTTAAGAAAGTGTATAGGATGCAATTCCTCAAACAGTCAAGGAGACTGTAATTACTTGGTTTATTCAGGAGACATTTTATTTCTGCATGACTCTGCAGGATATAGTGTATAAAGGTCAAAGAAGCCTTTCCTGGGCTGCATGCATATATCACGTGTCCTTCATTTCTTTGCTTAAGATTGGAAATAAAATGAGATGACCCATAGTTTTGAGGAGCCAAAAATAAGAGTGGCACAGAAACTGAATTATGTTGACTATTGGAATAACATTTTTAGCACACGAAGAAAATTGCAAACTCAGGAAAGCTACTCGCATATGATCATTGTGAAATTTATTTCTATTTTTACCAAAACGGAGCATTGAGTTCTGTATGCGCTTTTGGTTGTTTTTGTTTGGGAGCCAGAGATGGGGGAATCAGACTTTGGTAGAAGAATGTGGCTGCGTGGCTGGGGAACAGTTTTTTCCCCTCAATATAGCTGTGCTATTTGACTTCATCCAGACCTGTTCTCTACAGCCAAGGAATCAGCTATGTCAGCGGCTGTCCAGGCTGGAGCTGGACGCATGGAGAACAAGGAGAAATTTGTACTTTTCAAGGAATGGAGATGTGTATAATCATAGTAAAATCTCTTCTATTTGATATAACAAGTATTAATATATATTATGTGAGTACTAAAATATTAACGTATCAAATAAATAAATACTAAAACATTTTCTCAGTGTAGTCTAGAAACTGGGTACTATGAGTTGCTCATTCACCCTCACACATTGACAGTATCTCTGAGACTTATTTAGGAGTCCTTGGCCTGCATTCTGAAATGTGTTTTGAGAATGCCAGCCATGCCCTAATAGTGTGGTTCTCACCCTATGGGTCGGGACCCCTTGGGATCAAATGATTCTTTCATAGGGGTCACTTATCAGATACCCTGCATGTCAGATATTTACCTTATGACTCAACCATAGCAAAATTACAGTTATGAAGTAACAATGAAAATAATCTTATGGTTGGGGGTCACCACAGCATGAGGAACTGTATTAAAGGGTCGCAGCATTAGGAAGGCTGAGACCCACTGGTCTAGAGACTTTTGCCCATCCGTACCCACCTCCTGCAGAGATCTCCCTGCACCTGTCTTCCTTGTAGTCAAATTCTTCTGTTCTCAAGTTTAGCCTTTCTGGTCACTTGAGATACTTTTTTCTTCTTTTATTGTTCTAAAGAACACAACTTTTTTTAAAAAATATTTTTTTAAAATTCTGTTTCTCGTTGACAAATAAACATCAGTAATTAGATGTTGCTATATTTTAGGCAGGCACTTGAGTTAATTACCTAATTGCATTTTCACCCCAGTCTTAGGATAAAGATATTATTATGGCTTTTTCAGCCGCACACTCTGAGATCAATTGAATAATGTAACAGCTGTGGTACTGTGTCAATGACTGGTGAGGCCTGAGGGAGCTGGTTAGGGAAGCTGGTTAGAGGTGATTTAGATCAAGTTCACTGGCTCATTTTTACAGAGAAGAAAAGCAGCTTCCAAGACAGAAAGTGGTTTGACGAGGGTCTCACAGGAGCATGGGTTACAGCTGGGGAACCAATGCATGACTTAACGTTAGCTCCTCTGTGACACCAGGCTCCCTCATGAAACAGAGTGAGGAAAGCGCAAGTACTGGGAGTCCCTGAATGGCTGGGCTTCGGACCATGCTACTGAGAGCGCTGTACTCTGGAAAGAAAAGGGGAAAGGTTGTGCTGTCCTATCTGGACCAGACAGCCTGTTTGTGCCTAGGCTGTCACAACTTCTGTTGGCATTGCTGGCTAACATCTCTCATAAGTAAGAAGCAATAAACTACATGGTAAGAAATAGGAGACATTTGTCCAAGCAAATTAAAGAGATATTAAAGCAGACACTTGTTGGCATAATAGGGAAATAAGTTTTCAGTGACTACTTTGCCTCTTACCTCTTATGGCATAGAATGATCTGTGCTCACCTTAACTTCAACCTCCCAAATGAAGACCCGTGTCTTGGGTTCTGGACATAGCATCCTGAAGCACTCCTATTGCTATCCAGCCTCAAGGAGTTCAGGACTCTCTATCAGTTCTTTAGTGAAAGGACATTGTGGTTTGCTCTCTGGGCCCTGATCAGCATGGTCATCTGCATTGACTACGTTCCCTCACACAGCCTGCTTGTTGATGGGAAGCTTGTGGAATTTTGAGATTATTTTTCTCTCTCAGATATTCAGACTTCAAGGATGAGAGATGACTTTGGCAGAGGCAAAGTGAGGATTGTAGAGGTAACACACACAGAAAGTAAGAGCTCCAACACAATTTGTGGAAAACATTTCATTTGCTGTTGCTCCCTCTGTGTCTCCATGGTCCCACCTGGATGGACCAGTTAGCATACACACTTCCAGTTAACTCAGGCTGCCATTGTGCTCAGTCTGTTGACTTCTGTTTTTCCGAGTTTTGTTTATACACACAACTTAATTTCCCAATTGTTTTCCTTGTATTAGTCAAAGGTGGCAGACTGTAAAAATAAGTATTAGTTTATTTGTAACTAACGAAAGTGTGTGATTAATTTCTAGTTCCACGGGACTGTGCACTGGCTTTTCAATGCATGAGATTTGCTGTGCGAGACTACAGATTGAACGTTGCCTTGTGAAGAGTCTGTGGTCACAGAGGTGGGATTGCTGGCTATCAAGAGACACTCATTCTATGTAAGCACTGTGAAGCCTCTTTGATGGTGGAAAAAAAATCAGTAGATCTTAGATTATAGAAGAGCTATCAATGTGTGAACATTTATACACGTGTTCAGGGCCATGTGAGAAACAAGAGGCAGACAGGAATAGACTGAAGAGAGGCAGGGAGGTATTTCAGGTTGACTTTTGAGACTCCTAATGCCATCAGATATGTGTAAATGATCTCACTACTGAAGATTATTTAACTCACACCCGTTCTTTCTCTTAGAGGGAAAAATGTATTTAGCACGCTCCCATAGAAACACAGATGAGTACATTTCAAATGGGTTACTCATCATGACTTTTTGGATTTAATGTTGCTTCTCCTTCAAAATCTGAATGTGCACCCTGATTTTCTTTTTCCTCTCACCATCTGTTACCATAAGCTCATAGACAAAATATAGCTATAAATCAGTTACTCAAATTTTACTCCTCTTGTCTCATGGGCTCTATTCATGAGTGTATAATTTTGTGCTCTCACAAATTCACAGTGTCTTGCATTCTCTGCATTTCTGCTAAATAAAGGGCAGACTAACCTCCTTTGGATCGTTACTACAAGCTTCAAACTTAGAAGATAATGACTTTGAACTTCTAAAATAACCAGCAATCTTTAACTATCATTGAATTTTTTTTTAAGTAGCACCTCTGTGCGGTAGAGAAAGATGAATTTCTTTATCAGAAAGAAATTTTGTGTGTGTGTGTGTGTGTGTGTGTGTGTGTGTGTGTGTGTGTGTGTGACAGAAACTGGACTTGTAGTAGAGGGTAATTCTGTACATGAACATTACTGACTGCTCACTGAAGAGTGCATGTGACTTCTGATTTGTCTTGTTAGCAGACATGTATCTTTGCTGTCAATCTCCATGTAATGCTTATAACCACATGTTTGTATTTTCCCATTCTTTTACACAGTTAACACAAACCTTGACACAGAACATGCTACCTCTGGACACTAAAATGCATGTGGGGAGAAAACAAATTCTCTCTGGCAGATAAGAACTGGGTATTGGGAATTTATTTCAATCTTATCACTGGGTAATTGGAGATAGCATCAGAACCCACACTTTCATAAGACTTTTACTGGGTTTTCATATGAGATCATATTCTTGGAATCTGTGAAGGACTGCACAGATTTGAGCTGAAGCTATGTGAAAACTGAACTAAATCATTTTGGCTAGAGGTAAGACAATAATACAATTGATGTTTTTGTCAAATTACTCCTTTAGTAATAAAAATTTTATCCAGGTACTTAAAGCCAAACAGCAGCAATTGAGGGTTTCTTGAGGTGTGTATTTTTCTGACTTTGAGGTTACTATTTGCTAAAGTTTGAGTATTAACAGGGTGTGGAGGTTCTATGTGGAAGTGATGGAACCCTTAGGAACTTACAGAAGGTTCTTAGGTGCTTGGACAGAACTCTAAAGTGGGGATTTTAGGACTTCGGTGTCTTGTTTCTTTTTCTTTCTTTCTTTCTTGGTTTGTGATATAAGTAGTTTGTCTCTGTCATATACCATAATATACTGCCTTGCTGTGTGCCTAAAGCAACAGAACTCTTAAAATGTGAGCACAAATGAAACTTTTTTCTTTGTAAGTTCATTATTTTAGTCATTGCATCACAGTAATGAACAACTGAATACCACTGTGTTGTCATGGAAAAATAGGGGGCTCTTCTTATAGGCTCTTAGCTGACAATCATTACTACAGGAACTTGTGTATATTGTGTTTATTTCTCACGAAGCCTCTTACAAAATTGCCACTAAGCAGGAATAGTGAAATTGCCAGAAGCTTGGGGTCATGAATTGTTCAGGCCATACAGTTGTCACAAAAGAGCAGTAGAATTTATAGTGCTAGGGATATACTCTTGAAGGTGCATGAAGTATTTGACCAGCTCCTAGTACTGAATGCTGGTGATAAATTATGGAGAAATGCTGGACTTGGTACATAAGAGCCAACAGACTTTTGTCTGGAAAGTCAAGAAAGTTGTCTTCTCTTAAGTGGCTTTCACCAGCAATGAAAAGCAATGTCTTCCCTTCATGGTTTTTATTCTCAATAATCACCCAGAACATTTTTGATATTTTTACTCCAAGTTAGTCTTAATGAAATTAAAGGTATTACATTTTCAAGGAAAAAGCTTCCATTTCTAAGGCAGCTAACTATTCTGGGACAGTGTCCATTTAAGTCTATCTTTCGTAACCTGCTACCACCGTTCATGGTAGACATGGGCTGCACACGGTCAACAGGGACAGCACAGCAAAGCAAAGCTGCATCCATAATCTGTGTTGGCAATGATTTCAAACTCATGTGTTTGAAAGCATCCATAAAATCTGCCCATTATGGGAAGTTTGCCCATAATTCATACTGTTGTTTGTTGACGTTTCCAGGAATACCAAACTCTTTTCCTGTATCACCTGTTTGACATGCTTTAGCTCATACTTCTTTTTGCTTTAACTGGGTTTTCTGGCAAAAGTAGCAGTCGTCCTATTGTTCTGTGAGAAATAATTTGGCCTTAATCCCTATTTTGAATTGCTTGTAAATTAGGTACCATACATGGACATCTCCAGCAACACAAAGATGTCATCAGCTCCTTGAGTTGGTTCTAAGCTGGTCTTGTCTCTGACACCTAGTTACTATGCTTCAGAGCTGACTGGCTCCGCCGATGACTACTGTGCATCTGGAAGACTCATTAAGCTTTGTGACAATGCAAGTCTTTGAAAAACAGACTGTGATCCACAGAAGATTCTGAAACATTTTAGTACCCTCATATGCATTACAGATTCCAGAGTACAGGCCTGCTCTGAAACATGTCTTCTGTAACCTTCCTAGCATGTGTACAACAGGAATAACACACCAGAGTTGAATTTCTGTGTATTTTTTTAAGAAATTGCTCATGCAAATGTGAAAATTAAGAATGAATGTAATCTCATTTTACTGCTCTAATACATTTAATAGAATTTGCATTTCATCATATATAAATGATATTCTCGGTGTGATGTGCAGCAAGGAAATGACACAGAGCAGTAACCAATTCATACATACACAGTTTTATGCCATGAAAATAAAATACAAAAACAGTTTTATTATGATTGTCCGGAGTTGTTGTTTTTTTACAATGAAATTTATTCCTCAAATGTATGCATTTAAAATGTGTAAGTATAGTATAATGGCTGAAGAAAATGATCAGCTTTTAAGAGCATTTTCTGCTCTTGTAGTAGACCCAGGTTTGATTCCCAGCACCCCACAGAGTGGATCACAGCTATGAATAACTCCAGTACTTAGGAATCTGGTGCCCTCTGCTGGTTTTCTAGGACATCAGGCACACACATGGTGCACAAAAATGTATATGAGGTAGACACTCATGTACATAAAGTAAAATACATTTTTTAAATTTATTAAATATTTAAAAGTGGGAATACTGTAATAGTGTCTTTGTTTCTACATGTGATTGTATGTGTGTATGTGTGAATATGCAATAGTATGTGAATAGAAGTCAGAGGACAGCTTGAAGGATTTGGTGCTCCTTTTCTACTATGTGACTCCCAGGCACCAGAGTGTAAAAGGCAAAGGAACAAAGACCCGCTGGGCAGCAGTTTGGAGGGTCCCAGTCTGGTGGTGAGTGCCACCAGGAGAGAGAGAGCCTTCTCCAAAACAGCTTTTCAAGTGCAACAGCCTTTTAGCTTGGAGCTCTCCAGCGACACAGCAACTCTTAGATGACATTCAGTGAAACAGCTTGTGTGTTTTTATCTAGGGTGAACAAGGGCTATATGAACCTTGGGGAGTGGGAAGGGATTTCAGGGTGGGTGTATATCATTGGCTGGGACTGAGATAATGGGGATCCTTTATTTACAAGGAGAGGAATTCCAGGTGCTACACTACATGTCTATTGTGGAGGTAGGGCTTGAGACTACATGCACCAGGACATGCAGGCACAGAACAGGGAAGGAGCAATCCTTTTCATGCTGGTCTCAAGATTGAGATTTTGAGGGGTTTGGATACATCTCAGCCTTGCTCTAGCTCCATACTGGTTTCCCTGGTAGCATGGTCGATGTGCCCCACAGAGAAGCATCTCTCTCCTATACTAATATTACCTACTCTAGATATGTTAGTTCAGTTAACCAACAAGCACCTACCATGTGCCAGGCATGTTACATGTTGGAATATATGAAAAGGGATTAAACAAGACACTGCCTTTGTCATAGAGACCACCACAACCTGGAGAGAGGGGAGAAGAAAACACGGTGTTTGAAAAAATCAGGTAATGAGTGTTTGGTAGGAAATTTTATTTTGATTACTGTAAATCTATTCTGATCCCCGACTCTCTCTGTGTGTAATAATTATAAAAATTAGAACATTCTGTTGAAGACTTTAGTTCACAAAGCCATCTTTCATCTATTTCATAGGGCCTATTGATGTTTTGTCAATAACAATTAACAGTGGATTTTACTAAAATATATCTAGATGACCCCATGAAGCACAAACTGAGATAATATGTCCCAAAATATTGAGACAAGGACTTATGATAAAGTTTTAGAGATCAGTGAAAATAAATATTTTCCAATTACAAGACCATTAATAACACAGTCGGCTGCTGTGAGATCTCTGCGCCCAGAACCATGTAAACTCATTTTGTACTGATTTTGGAGTAGTGTCATTACAGACTTGTGGGTTGGCTATATAGAAGAATTACTTACACTTATGGATTTTAATAGTTCATCTTGTACTTTGTGTTTGTATATAAGTCATAGGAACAACCAGAGTGTTGAGTCCTTGGCAATTTCTGTCCATGATAATATGAATGTTGACTTGCTCTCTAATAGCTCCTACAGGAAGATTACCTGCAACAATATCTTATAATCTATCCAACTGGTGAGTCACTGCAAATTTCAGAGTTAAGGAAAAAGACCTATACTTACTGAAGAATACACTGCATATTTCACTTAATTCTTCCAGTAGTTGTACGTAGTAAATGTGTTTCCATAGACATATATGATGGACGTGTTGTGAGCACACATGTCCTAATTTTACAAACTGTCAGTTGATCATAAGTTTACAAATGAGATAGCTTAAAGTAACTTTCTCCAAGTAACATTATTAATAACAGATTCCGTCTTAGCTACAATTTCAAATCTCATTTCCTTTCTATCCACACAAGAGGAAACGTAAAAACGAAAAGGTTGCATCTGCATAGCCAAAAATAATCACACAATTTGGCCAGATTCAAAAAGAAATGTATTTTACAGGGAATGGAGGAAAGACATTTCTGAGAATAGGAGCTTATTATCAGCTATACTTAGTTGCTTAATATACTCTGGTTTATAACTTGTGTAATTAGCTATATATACATACACAGAGGCATATATGAACTTACCCTCTCAATGTGCTCTCCTCTAAAATTTTTTATTCATAAAAAACATTTAAAGTCTGTGACATAGCCTAAAAATAATTTGGTCTACAACACTCTCTGCGGCTGAAGATGACTTTGAAGTTCTGTTTCTACACTGACCACCTTAGTGTTAGGTTTACAGATACTTGGCACCACACCCAATTTATATGGGGCAGAGATCAAACCCAGGGCTTCATGCATGTCAGAGAATGCCTCTAGCAACTAATCTTTATGTCCATCCCCAAGCCTTGTTTGTGACTGATGACCAAGAATTCTTGACACTTCAATAGAAAAGTCAGATTTTTGTTAGTTTGTACATTTTGCAATGGGAAGAATGCTACTGATGAAGACCCATGCTTTGAATTATCTAATTTCACGAACTAAAGTAACCCTATGGAAATGCATGTCTTCTGCACACACCAAAAGTACCACAGCTGTCTGCTGAAGGCATGTTGAACATCAACTGTGAGGGAGTAGAATGAGAATTAGCTTGATGATCCAGCATAGGGATTCCTGTGTCAACGCTGTGCTATTCTCAGGTACAGAGACAGTATTCTGACTCAGCTCTGATCAGCTCAGTTCTGACCCAAACAAATGGGACAGTAAGAGGATTACTAATTGCAGTTAGCTTCTTGCCCTTCCTGCTAGGCTATGATCAGTTGGTGTTACTGTTTCTTTTATGTCCAGTAACTTGCAGCATTGCCTTTTTTTCACCTGAAAGACACTAAACCATTTCATTACAGTCTGCTAAAAATGGATTAAATGTCACTGTTTGTCTCTTTGGGACCCGGGATGCAGGCAGAGGTGAGGGAGACAGGGTCACCAACCCAGTAAACAAACTCTGGAGACCTGCATTTAGTACAGATTACTTTACTATGCGGGAACAAGCATTTTTAAACAGCCTTTGGACCAATGGGGAGTCTACACGAGCTCTGGGTAGCCAACCATCCCACGGTCACTATAGGGAGGTGCCAGTTCCACCAGTAGGTGAGGGAACTTCCATGAAGATGGAAAAGCAGCCACTGCCCTGTTCCTGGCCCATTCTGAGGCTCTACTGGGATCCTCCTTTTGTGTCATAGGGTTTGCCAGTGGACATGGTCACTCATAATGTTGAGCAGTATAAAGCCTCTCTCACCATCCACTGGGCCCCACCTGGGGGCTACTGCACCCACACATTTCCAGTGACTCAAGAGCGATAATCCTTGCACTACATGCCGTATACCTCTTTCTGTAGGATTGAATTCCAGGTACTTGAGGGAAAAATGTGCTATAAAGCCTCATGCAAATAAACTTTGACCATCCTTCATTCCAATTGCTGACATTTTATATAGACTAACAGTGACTCTAAGGAACTGAAGGGTTGGCTGACTGCAACGACTAGAACACCCAGTCCGGACTTTGGATGTTGAAACCTCATAGGTTGCAACAGTTTCCTTGTAGTGATGCCAGGCCTGAAGTTGTTATCTATTTCTTTGCTTTCACCTATAGGCATCAGACTTGACTAATAAATATTGGAAATCTTTGTCTTTATCTCAAATTGGGACAAGGTCTCTCTATTAAAGTCTAGTGCCTGGCTAGATCCCAGGGGAGGACATTGTAGCCAGCCCTGAGGAGACAAGATGATCTGGGGTCGGATGGAAAGGGAGGAGGTCCTCAACCTGTCGGTGGACTTGGAGGGGGCAGGAAGAGATGAGGGAGGGATGGGGAGAGTAGGAGGGAATGAGGGAGGGGGCTACGCCTGGGATACAAAGTACCTAACCTGTGATTGATATAAAAATAAATAAATTACATTTAAAAAGAAAAAGTCTAGTGCCTCTTAGGGGCTTCACCCTTTCATTTGCATCACTGACCTTTGGAAGTACTCTTGCATTGCAGAAAGAATGTTTTCTACTGTTTCTGCAAGACAGATCAAGTGAAAGGAGCTAAATTTTCACTGTCACAGAACATTTAGATTTAGCATCAAGGAAACAAAAATAGGTAGTTCATGTTACAGTCTCTGTCTTGGATCCTCCTCTTAGTGTCCTGGATTTGGAAAGCAGCTAGTAGATCTGGCTCATGTGACATAGCCCTCAAAACCATTATTGCTGTCCATATTTGACGTCAGACCAGTGAACTGTGGCTAAAATGGCTTAGTCAAGTTCTTAGTCATCCAAGTTTCTGTTTGATGCTTTGGTGTACTTCCAGAGAAGCACACAGGACGGGTGAGAAGTCATTAAAGGAATATGGTCTTGAATTCCCAAGAGCCCTCAGCACGACCACTGGCATGTGGTAATTTTTCCAAAGAATTCTTTTCTCACGGCCATGCTGAAACAGAATTGTTTAATATTATTAATTTTCTAGAAATTATAGGCCACATAAAAGTGTATGGCATGAGTTAGAGTACCAAAAACAAACTGTGCTAAAACTATCTTCTAGAAAAAGCTCTAGACTCTATATTGTAGACTCTATATTGATAGCTCATCTTTATGTATCTTTTTATATAATTTAAAATTATTATGCCAGTATCAACAATAAAACTTCTTGCTTTTTCCTCCACACAAAGCAACTGATGCAAATATTTGGATACTTTTTACAGTCTTTGACTCATATTTAGGATAAACAGAGCTTTATACAGATGCCCATGACTTTGACCTGGAATGACTGTAAAACTAGCATTTATCAACCCACATAGTCTTCTAAATACTCACTGATGCCTTTGGCATGAATAAAATATTTAAAATTCAGTTACTATTGTTTGTTTTGCTTGTTTTGAAATATGAAACTATTTCATTTACATATATATATATATTGGACATAGTCATTTTTGGGTGTGTGATGTAGATTTAAACATGTGATGTCTTGCATATTACTGAATTACTTAAATTTTAGAAGGTTTTTAGGTTTATATGAATACCTGTAAAAGAATTTACTGGATTACATTAACTTGTGAGGGAATTAAAAAATTGTTACAACTGATATGAAAAAATTTGAATAGTAGACAAATAGATATGCAATCAAGAATGCTAATAATAATTTCCTACATCAGGCAAAATCAAATTCTATTTCTATAAAACAAGTATAAAATCAGTGTTCTCAAGGGTAAAATAAATTTTTACTAAAATCTTCAATATGGATAAGTATATTAAAGATTTTTAAAGGAACATAACAGATGAATATATTCATATGTATGTGTGTGTGATTTATATTAGAGAGAGACTTTCAGGATATGGTCCCAGAAGTTCAACGATGGCTGGGTCTTAACAGAAAGGCCAAGGGTCTGGTTATTGTTCAGTTTATGAGACTTAATGTCTTAGCAGTTTGCTGACGACCAGCCCCAACAGAAGACAGGGCTTGAAAAGGGTGGATATAGCAGGCAATTGTGAAGAAAATTACACATCCCTGACCTCAAGCTGTATTACAGAGCAATAGTAATAAAAACTGCATGGTATTGGCATAGAAACAGAATAGTGGATCAATGGAACCGAATAGAAGACCCAAAAATAAACCCACACACCTATGAAAACTTGATTTTTGACAAAGAAGCCAAAACCATTCAATGGAAAAAAGACAGCATCTTCAACAAATGGTGCTGGTCCAACTGGATTTCTATATGTAGAAAAACGAAAATAGATCCATATTTATCACCCTGCATAAAACTAAAGTCCAAGTGGATCAAAGACCTCAACATAAAACCAGATACACTAAACTGGTTAGAAGAAAAAGTAGGGAAGACCCTAGAACTCATTGGCACAGAAGACTACTTCCTGAATAGAACACCAACAGCACAGGCTCTAACATCAACAATAAATAAATGGGACCTCATGAAATTGAAAAGCTTCTGTAAAGCAAAGGACACTGTCATCAAAGCAAAACGACAGCCTACAGACTGGGAAAGAATCTTTATCCATCCTACATCTGACAGTAGGCTAATATCCAGTATATATAAAGAACTCAAGAAGTTTAAAAGCAACAAATCAAGTAATCCAATCAAAAAATGGGGCATGGAGCTAAAAAGAGAACTCTCTGTAAAGGATTGTAGAA
>CM053755.1:24118318-24137622 GCA_028658305.1 Pachyuromys duprasi
ATTAAAAGATACATAAAATATTGTAGTGGTTGTTTAGGCAAGATTATGCACAAACAATGCACAGGCCAGAGGGAAGTGATTTTCCAACTCAGACTTCCTCTGAAAGTGGTGAGACCTATGTTACATTAAATGGGGTTCTCCCAACTGTCCTAGAGTACTACAACAAGAAAATAAAACTGAAAAGCTGACAGAGGCCAGATGTATATGATACAAGGGGTTCAAGGGCCGTTCATGAATGTCAAGAGCTGAGGCTCATAGCAAGTGTGCGTAGGCTTCATTATTGATACCCAGTCTGATCATTGGATGGCAGGATGGCAGAGTTTAATGCACTTATAAATTTGAGCCTCCATCTCACCATTTGGTCACATTTTTTCATCACTTCCATGTAGCTTTGTCTTAGGGCAAGGGGTAAAGAAAGAATGTGTCTCTGTTTCCAACATGCCTGCATTTCCATTTCATTTCTGTGACCCGTGGACCCATTTTCAAACTGGAGATAATAATCACACTAACTGCATATAGTTATTTAAAGAGTAAGTTTAGCTAATATACACAAAACACAGAGAGCATTGAAAACAGTTCCAGACTCATGATGGTTTACTGCTGACTACGCCCATGGCTCTAAGAGATTCTGGTGACAAGCACAGAAGAATTCGACCCCTGCCCTCTGGTAGCATGTATTGGAGAAGGGTACCACCATGGCATACTGTGGGATATGTGGCTCAACTAGAGGAAACTTTTAGATTCGAGTTTAGATTAGACAGACACTTTGGAAATAAAGGGCTGAATCATTTTTTGGCCTGAGGCCTCAGTGGAAGTTATCCAGAAAAGGAGGGGATGCAACAAACAACATGAACAAGGCATGGGAAGCAGTAAAGGCAGAAGTACTTCCTCTCACACCATGTGCGGGGAGCGCCAGATGCAGAGGTGTCCTCACTCGGGAGGACCATCGCGTGGATCTTGGTAAAGAATGCCCACACCTCATAGGACAGGTGAGCTGAGGTGGGCATCCCCTCTCCAGACATGCAAGATGAAGTTTCTCATGCTGCCCCAAGTCAGAAACCTACACTGAATTTGACACTGCACTTGCTGTTACTATCCCACATCTCTCAATGGCCCCGAAGAGATTTATCTCTTTATGACATACATGAAATCTTAAAAGCATGGATAGCTGTGTGCAGGAGGTCCCTGCTGCATGGATTAATGTTCTGCACATGCCATGTGCTTGTGGCTGTGGTAGCTCACTGTTTCACAGAACAGCTCATGTGATCATCCATGACATGAACACACATCTCTCATCCCAGAATAAGACTCACTGGCAGCCCTCAATGATGCTTTTTGTGGCCTCATAAACCACAAAATTTCTTTTCATCGTGCCATTTTTGGCCCTAAGGTTTTGATTGGTGGATGGGGCCTAAAGTTGACCTGACATATGTGTGCAGTAAAAGCCAGATATCTTTGGGCACATATACCAGGAGGTAGCCAGGTAGCGTTACTACATCCTGTCTACATGTTTCTAAAGTTCTTTTTGAAAATAGCCTAGACCTCTGGGGCTTAGAACTCTGACTTTTAAGTATAACATAGTACTTCCTTATTGAGGCTTCCTGCACTGTCAGCACACCCCAGGGGGAGGGGACAGGGAATTTTTATATTTGTGCCTCTTTTTGTTGATCGTTGATAGGCCTTTCTTGTTTTATTTGTTTAAAACAGAAAATGCCTTTTCTCAGTTAACAAGAACATATACCTTTTTGACTCATTGGGATTTGTTAATTTCCTCACATTATACTATTGGTTTTAAAGGTACAAGCTTCCCAGAAATAAGGTGAATGTAAATTTGCAGTCCAGTGTCTTAAAACTGTTTCATGGATTCTCCCAGGAACACTCTTAACACTTTAGCCATTTCCCCCACCTAAATCACAAAAAAAATTTTGATTAAGGTTTATAAATCAGGAATGTCCTAAACCTTCTAAGGGAAAGATAAACCAAGTTTAAATGTTAGCATTAAAAACAAGCAAATAAACAGCACCTAGAGAGGCGGCTCAGTGGTTAAGAATACTTCTAGTCCTGCAGAGGACCTGGGTTTGGTTCCCAGCACCTACACTGTGGTTCATAACTATCTGTAACTCCAGTTTCAGGAGATCTAATATGTCCTCTGGCCTTTGTGAGCACCAGTCAACATCACATTTGTGAAGCAAAGACATCTGTGTAAACCAACAGCTGGGGTAAATGCTCTGTCATCTTCATGATGTGAATATACATATAGACAAATGGTTGGCACAGTCATTCTCAGCAGCTCAGAATGTCACTTCTGTTGTTCTTGGCTCTGGTCCAGGTGATGTACTATTGGACAAGGCTATTAGCAAAAACACTAATAAGAGATGACCATGTGCCCAGTTACCTTTGTTTTCTACAGTTAGCAAGATAAGAGGGTGGAAGGAAGGCTTGTCTAAGGCACAGTCGGGCTCAGTCTCTCTCTGCTTAAACGGATTTTTACCAAAGATTGACATAGTGACCTAGCAACTTAAAAATTTTTTCCTACCTCAGTTTGCTTCCCTGTGAAATGGATGCATACTAATTAGATTGAGATAATGAACTCAGAACAGCATATTCAATAAATGTTACTATCATTATCGAGATCACTTTAAATGAATTCTGTGTGTAAGAGGAGGGAGAGTACCTTCTTGCAATTGATGCTTCCCACATCATAAGTGATATAACTGAGGAACAAATAAGTGAAGTAACTTACTTAAAGATGGCACGCTAAAGTAGAGTTACACCATCTGCCAACACCTATTATAGAACTGGTTTCATTTTGTAATATATTCCTGATATTTGTTCAGAATGAGGAATAAAGGATGAACAAATTCATTTAGTGCCCATGTGCTTTATACTTAGCAAAATTTCGTTATAAAAAAAAACATCTAATCACTTTTTAAATTTGCCATCTGTTATTCTATATAAGTAAGTCAAAAATTAAATGAATTGTCTTAAATTATCACTATGGAATTTGTCAAAAGTATATTTTAATTAATCTTGCAGTGTGAAAGGCCTGCAGCAAGCTTTTGTGGCACTTCTACCAAGCCATCTGTCAACTGAAAAACTTCCCATTCAGCAGGGGCACATGCTCTCACCTGTGTGGGGTGGGATGATCCTGCACCAGCCTCATTAGTGGGCACTTATGCTGCCTGCTCAAACTCCAGCTCACAGAACCTGTACCAGCAATAAATCCTTGACAACCTCTTACAGTCTTTGTAGCCCAAGTAGCATTCTGCCAGGGACTGGCCTGCTTCATCACCAGAACTAAGCAAGAGCAGCTCTAGATAGGAGCCAACAGATCTGGTCTTTTATAAATGAATATTTATTGTATTAGTTGGGGTTTTTTGTTGTTGCAACAAAATACGTAACAGAAGCTGTTTGATTAAAAAAGAGAGAGAGAGAATTTATTTTGGCTCAGGCTTTGCCAGTACAGACCCCTGTCAGCTTTGACTCTTTAAACCTATTTTATTTGGGGTTCCTTATGTCTTCATCTTCCTACGTTACCCTAATCCCTTCCAACACCCCAATACCAGGTAGGAGAGAAAGAAGTTTAGTGGGGAGAGGGGGCAGAGTTCTCTTTAGCTACTCCTGCTGGTTAGAATCCTTAGTTTCCTAAACACCCTGACCACCCTTCCAACCCCCAACCGTAGGTAGGAGAGAAAAAAGGCTAGTAGGAACAGGGGATGTAGACGTCTTTAGAATAAGTTCTTTGGGGTGATTCTACTCTTTATCTTCAGGATATCCAGCAGTCCAGCAAACCAGAAAACTAGCAATTCAGCAATAGCAAAAGCAGCAACAAGGACCAGAAGGAGCATCTGGATTCAACAGAAGTGGCATGATTCAGCAGAAGCAGCAGGAAGAGTTCTTCTGAGCTTTTCTCTCTAGGAGTGAAGCTAAGTGAAGCAAAGCAATGTGAGGTGGAACATTCTCTCTCTTTCTGAGCGCCTATTTATATCTTCTCACAGTCTACACCAGGATGTTTTTTCAGCTGGCAAAAACCACACCTCCTGCATGAGGCAGTTTCCTGTTGAAGATTTTTATCAGCTGACAAAGATCATGACATCTCATGAGACTGCTATCAGCTATGGACAAAGCGTTCCCTAATCCCACACTTGGGACTATAACAGAGACATGTCAACACAACATAACCAAAACTTCCACTACATCCCCTTGTGCCTCAGAAAGTGTGAGCGTGGCTCCTGTGATGGCAGGAATGTGAATGGAAGGTCACGTTTCACTCAGTTAGAAAGCAGAGATGTGTATTCTTATGCTCATCCTCACTGTCTCTTTTTTCTTTGTACATTTTTAATTTACTCACTTTACATCCTGATCACAGCCCCTCCCTCCTCTCCTTCTAGCCCCACCCTCTTTCTTCCCCCTGTCTCCCATTCCTTACTCTTCAGAAAAGGGGACCTCCCCCACCAACCCACCCCAGCACATCTTCACATCAGGACTGAGTGCATCCTCTTCCACTGAGGCTGTGCAAGGTAGTCCTGCCAAGGTAGTCCTGCCAAAGAGAAGTTACTGAAAAGAGGCAACAGAGTCCATGTAAGAGACGGCCCCTGCTCCCCATACTACAGGACCCACATGAGGACTAAGCTACTCATTGGCTATATATGTGTAGGAGGCCTAGGTCCAGTCTATGCATGGTTCTTGGTTGGTGTGTCATTCTCTGTAGCCCCTGAGCCCTGGTTGGTCTTGTGGAGTCCCCTCCAACTCATTCAATCCTTCCCCTTACTTTTCTACAAGACTCCCTGAGCTCCACCTAATGTTTGGCTGTGAGTCTTAGTGTCTGTTTCCATATGCTATTGGGTGGAGTTTCTTAGAAGACAACTATGCGAGGCTCCCATCTGCAAGCATAGCAGAATATCATTAATAGTGTCAGAGGTTGTCTCTCTCCCATGAGGTGTAGCTCAGATTAGGCCAGGCATTAGTTTGACATTCTCTTAATCTCTGTTCTAACTTTATCCCTGCACCTTTTGTAGGCTGGGTATCCAGACCCAGAATGACACACATGGTCGGTACTCACTTATAAGTGGATATTGGCTGTATATTACAGGATAACGATACTACAATTCACAGACCCCAAGAAGCTAAGTAGCAAGGAGGGTACAATGGAGGATGCTTGAATCTCATTCAGAAGGGGAAATAGAATAGACGGGAGACATAGATGAAGAGATGGAACAGGGTAGGAGAGGGAGTGCAGAGGGAGATATGGGTGGGGATCAGATTTGGGGAGAGTATGGGTGAAAGGCCAAAGGGCTTGGAGAGAGAAGAGAAACAGAGGGTTGGTCGGGAATCCCCGAGGCAAGCTGGAGACCTATCACAGGGTGGACTCCTGGTAGGATATGAGGTGACTCTAGCCAAGACTCTTGGTAGAGGGGGTCATGGAGACTGAAGATGGATGGCACCTTCTAGCCAGATAGGGCTTCCAGTGAAGGGAGGGGAATGCCAAACTATCCACAAAATCTTTGACCCAAAATTTACCCAGCTCACTGCCTCAGTTTTCTTCACTCCAGCATCTCAGCCTATGCAAATAAGCTACCACATTATGGCTGGCGTTAATCTCACAGAGGTGAGGAGGAAGACCACAAACCAAGGCCAAATTAACTAAATTAAGCAATTAAATAAAGCCTTTCTAAAATTATATATGAGCTGTCTCCCCCTAAAGGCAGGGTTCAAGAGATCAGAATTGGATGTGGAGAAGATAAATCTTTTATAGCTCAGGGTATGCTATTTCCAAATGGGGGATTTTGTAGAGAAGTAGCAGGGATAGGGGTGCAGGGGTGCAGAAGCATAACAAGTTGGTCATAACAGCCTCCTAAACGTGGTTTTAGGTTGGTCAAAGCAAGGTAGTCATGACAAGATGGTTGTAAAGACAGATGGTCATGATAATCTTTTGAAACTGAGGCATGGTTGCCATTTTCTGGAACAAACATTTCAGAACCATTTGTAGTTAAGGTTACAGGTGGTGCACAACAAAATCCTTGAGAAATAGATTTAATCATAAACAGGAATGAATCTAGTTTGTCTTAACTATAAGATGGCTCTCAAGCCTATGATGGAGGAAGGCTGATATATCAGAGGGTCATCCTTCCTCAGTTAAAGACCTGTGGAAACCTATAGATATGCCCACAGGTATACAGCCTAAGTGCAGCTCAGGTTTCCTGTGGGTTCCCTAGTAAGGGGAGTGGGGTCTGTCTCTGACATGGACTCTATTGCCTGCTTTCTGATCACTTCCCCCTGGCATAACGGCCTTGCCTATTAGCTCGGGTGGGTTTCGAGGGGAGCTCCCTTCTCTGAGGAGTAGAAGCAGGGAGATGGGGTAAGAGGGAGGGAGGATAGGACTGGAAGGAGAGGAGGAAAAGGCCTGTGATCAACATGTAAAGTAAATAAATAATAAAATAATTTTTAAAAGATTTTGTATTGTCAGATTGACAGTTAATGGAACAATATCAGAAATCACATAGAGAAACATTTTACCTTGTGGGTGCATACCTGGGAATTTATATTTGTGAGTGTGTATGTATATGTGTGTGTGTGTGTGTGTACATGGATGCTGATACACAAGTTCATACGACTTAGTCATGGACTAGAACTAATTCAAAATTTAATTCTACTCTTTTGTTCCTAAAGGAACAATGTCTAAGGAAGTCAAGGAAGTAGGACTGCTTCAAAGACCCTAGATCTATGAGATTCAGAACCAAGAGAACTGAGTTATAGGCTTAGCTCCAAGAAGCTACAGCTGTGGGTCTACTTAAAGACTTGGGGGTTTAACTACAGCCTGAGTGTACATGAGATGGTTAATATGGAATTTCAAGATTTAAGTGTCTAAGGTTGGCATGGTGGCTCACACCTGTAATCTCAGCACTTTGGAGGTCAAGCTAGGAGGATCAGGAGTTCACAGTCATTCTCAGCTACATAGTAAGTTCAAGGCCAATTTGGGTTATGTGAGAACTTGTCTCCAAACAGCAGGAAGATTCAAGTGTCTGTATGATAGGTTTCAAATACATTGGAGTGGAATTAGTTAATCTTCCTCACTTACTATCTGTCCCTCTTGCAACGGTACTGTGCGTTTACATCGGTCTCAGCCTTGCATGCTAGATTATCTGATTGAGAAAATGGAAAAATAGGAAGGGCCTCTGATTATGGAGGGATGAGGGAAAAATACAGGAGGAGAAGAAGAGGGTAAAATGATAGTAAAGATACCTGAAAAACTCATAATCACATTATTGGCTATTTAACTAAAAATTATCATATGCATAAGTCTGTGTATAAATAAAGTTTTCTCATCTGGGCTGACCACGGTCTCTCCAAAAGCCAAAGACCATCTAACAATGGCAGGCATTAAAATCTCTCTTTTGATGTCATTGTTTTGAGTTGTTGTTCAGGGTTGTTAAAGGATCTCCCAAACATTGCAGGTATTGATTCTGTTCTCAGTTGTCACACCCCCTCACAATCCCTTGACATGGAAAGTAAATCCCAATTGCATGGGACACCATGTATTTCCAGTGAAGGGCCTTGAGCTATAATTTATTTTTCTAATCTTATGTGCTCAGAGCATATGAAGTTTGCCTTATGTCTCAGATGAGACTTTGGACTTTGTATTTTTTGAATTATACTAGAACTTTGGGACTACTTATATAGATTGATTTCATCTTGTCTATGAGAAGGACATGACTTTCAAGGAACCAGAGATATATGGTATGAACATGGTTTTTGTTTTTTTTTTTGTTATTTGTTTTTTGTTTTCTTTCTAAACCTCACATAGGAATTTACTTCCCACTATCGGGAACTAAGAAATAAATGATTTAAGAGCTGACTAAGACTGCTTAATGAATGAACATATCTCTCATGTAACGTATGGACTAACAGGCACATAGATTAGCTGAAGAGTGATCTTCTATAACAATTGCTAGGCATGGTCTCTCATAAGCTCCCCGTATCTCTTGCAATACTCTGTGCCAACAAAGGATACTGGGCACTGTCAGCAAGAAGGTTATTGCCCGTCATTGGACAAGAGTAATGACAGCACTATGATTTGAGGATTTCAGTGTCCTAACTCATAAGAAACTTATTTTGATTCCAACTTAAACAGTCTATGATATCCTAATAGCAACAACAACAAACCAGTATAAAAAAATTCTTTAAAGAAAAACAATGTTAGACATTTAAGGTTCCAGGTGTGACCATATTGTGGCCCATTTGCATGGAACCAAGGATAGCTGCTGCACATGAAATTTTACAGTTACTTAAAGTGTTGTGAGCTTCTTGTGCATGAACATAGGCATGTGCATATGTGTGTGTTTGCCTGTATGTGTTTGTGACTCATTTGTGAAATTCTTAATCATGAACTTCGCAAATGACAGTGTGGTATCACGGAGTCAGAAGTTTAGACAAGCCTAGAGCCTCACTTCCCTTGAGTTCTCACACAAAGAGCACTTTTCCTGGTTGCGCAATAGCATCTTCTGACTACATTGAAGTAGGCACATCACAGGCTGGGGACTTTGAAGGGCCCATGAGGGCTACTTTGGGCAGTGCCTGCATACCTATGAAGATACTGTCTCTCTGTTATCTGATACTTGTAAATGAGATCATGCTTAAACTTCACTATCACTACTGGCTGGCTTAAGTACCTCTTCTTACGCTGTCCCTTTTATCCATCTGTTAACTCTTGTAACTCTTTTGGACAGTGTCATACCTGTATACAGTGCCTGTGACTATATCATTCCCCACTATCCCTTCTTCTGTCATGTCCCTTGGACTTCAGAGGGAGTGACATTGATGTACTATTTAGTGCTGACCACTCAAGTTAATTATTCTCATCATTTTCCCCTGTTATTAATCTCCTCTTTGACTTTTGCCCACTGCTGAGAGAGGTTTCTCTGATCAAGGCTGAGAGCTGCACTAGCCTATGGTTATGAGCATTGATATTTTGCAAGGCAGTCTAATGGGTTGTGCGTTTGCTACAACATTAGAACTGTTTCCCCATAGGGCCTGTGACCTCCTTATTCAGACAAGTTTAATCAGCTCTATAGTGCCAGCATGTACTCTTTCCTTTAGTGTCAGCTTCTGAGAGCCAGCTTCAGATACAGTCAGGAAGTGGTTGGTTAACTCTAGAACATTCCTGTCACTGTTGTCCCAGTGGGTACATCTTGGTAGGCAGTTCAGTTTTGTAGCATACAGAGTCCACAGCAGGGTGAGCTGGTTGATGACTTACCCCCTCCATTAACCTGTGCTGCTGGGAGCAATTGCATGCCATATTGGCAGAAGAAAGCAAGTGAGCTTCCTGGAGGCAGGCCACTCGTGTCTGCATGGCTGATGAATGGGTGTGTCCCCGGTATAGGCAAGGCCCCAAGGAATTTGCCTCAAGGCTTTTTATTGTTGCTATATTGCCCTTCCATGCTTGTCTCATATGTCTGGCATGGCAGAGACCCTCACTGCTTACTGTGTCACTCTGTTGGGCAGATTTCCTGCAGATTATTTTGAAGATGTACCTTCACAGTGCTGTTTGATGATTTCATAACCCTTGGTGATGATTTTAAAGAGTTTCCGACTTGATACATGTAATTTAAAAACCCTCTTGCAGTGTAACAAAAACTGCTAGAAGCTCTGTGAACATCCATATCTCAAGCACTTGATTTACACTAATAGGGAAAACAAGATTGAAACAAATTAATAATCAAGGAAATACATTCATTCTAGGTTTGGTCCAAGGATAAGGTCCAGGTGTACACCATAATAAGAAAGACCATGTGAATTTAGAAACAAAGAATAAATGGTTAGCTATACAAGACAAGACAGAAAACTGTTTCTTAGAAAAATCTTCATATAAAAAACTTGCTTCGAACACATACATTTGAAATAAGATAAAATTCCTGCATTGAACTCATGATGAACATATAGATAAAACCATTGTTTTAAACTTAAACAAAATATCTAGTTAGATATTAGGGTCAATAGTCCTACTGTAACTCCCCTTTTACGTATCTATTTTTAAGTGATGTAATTTTTTTCCACACATAGAGAACCTTTGTATCAGAAAGTATAAAAACCCAAGACAGAATTAAACATTGGTTGAGACCACCAGTTTCATCCAAAAATGTGTGTCTAATTGTCTGTATATGTTGAATATGTGTATATATGTAAATTTATATATGTTTACATGAGTGTGGATAAATACTGCCTTTAGGAATGTCCTTGTGTCGTCTATTGATTGTATATGTGAATGTATATGTAAGGTTTGTAAATATCTGCCTGCTTTGTCTGCCAAGATGTATATTTTTGCACGTTTCTCAGTTATAAGTTTAGTAAGTGATAAGCAGTATGGAGTGCTTTATTGGCCTTCTTAATTAGGACTCTACCTTCCAGCAAGCCACTGCTCACTGCTAAGCCATTAAGTTAAAAGGAACTAAGGTTTTTCTTTTCACAACCCCTTGTGTTTATAGCAAGAACTGTCAGGGCTATGGCCCACTTGTATTTTGAGTTAAAGGAGCTACCTGGCTTGAGTAATTAAGACCCTCTGCTGTCTTTTTCTTTAGAGGCTCTCATGACCAGTGGTCCCTGGGAGTTAAACTGTATATAAAGTTAAACTGTACATATTAGAATTACCCCAAATAGCAAGGCTGGAGTCGAAGTTTAAGGGTTAAAGTATATATAGAGAGTAGCAAGGCTAACAGCCTAAAAGATTAAAGAGTTAGAGTGCAGAGAGAAACCAGGCATCAGCTGGGTCACCAGCGCTGTGACCCACCTTGGTTTACCCTGTGTTCTGGAGCTGGTCTCTAGCACCGCACCTTCCAGCACTAGGAACATTAGCCAGCAGGGAGGGAGCTCCCAGCTCTGTTCTCACTTGGTTTCTATGTGTCTTGTACCCAATGTTTTAGACAAGACTATCTTTTCTCTGGGTTCTTAATCACGCATATGGTATGACAGGAACAAATCTTAATCTGAGTCTCCACTGCTTACCCAAAGTGTTGGCTCCCAGAGTACACAGGTAAACTCATGAATTGGTTTCTGCAGTAATTAGGTATCTGGTATGGTACTAAATACAAAACAACAGCTAGAAATTATTTATTGACTGTTTCTAAAAATTGAATGTACCTAGACAGATAACATGTAGAAAATGTTTCTTTTGTTTCTAACACAGATAGAACTTGCTATTACTTGCTGATTTTGCAAACTTGAGTTTGCTTACATTCCCAATAGCAGCTTGAATTCAACAAAATAAATAGGAAACCAAATATAAAAGTGAGTCATCTATGTTTTATGCAACGCATGTTCTCACGTTAAACATCTTTGATAATTCACATGCATTCCTGCTCTCTTTAGAAATCGAGCATGGTTTATGGATTCAAATTAAAAGTCTTTTGCTGAAAGAAATCTATTTTTAATTTTCATTTTGATCATTTAAATATTTAAAGATGTTGCTTTTGATTTTTAACCTTCTTTCAGTCATTGTAGGCATGTCTGCATAGGAACTTTTGAGACAATTGACATTTTTATTAATAAGCTGCTGTGAAAATTCAGTTTTTAGTCTAGAAGTCATACTTTTTCACTTTCCAGTTTTGCTTTTGAAATTCATCAGATATATAAAAAATGCAGTGTTTTTGTGCTCATGAAAAGTCCCAGCTACTACTGGAGTAGATAAAACAAGAGCCAAATACCCTGATACTTAACATTTGATGATAGCATTGGTAGAGACCCTGCCTTAGCTTTTTGCTTCTGCTCAACCTGCCCCGTTATTACCTGACATTTCCCATTCTCAAAATTGTTAAACATAATCTGCTAAATGCTGGTATCAGTGGGTGGGATTGTTTAGGTGTCTTTCCTTCCATACTGGTGAGGGCTCCTGGGTCACTTGTTACAGGCTCAAAAGACCTGGGTTCCAAATTCACCTCTACCACCTATTAGTTTTTTTGAGATGAGCAGTTTGTTAAACAGCTGCCCCCAGACTCAATGTTCTTATCTAAAATATGATCTGTTCTGTAAGTCTGATGCATGCATCACAGACAATACATGCCCAGCTCACCAAAAAGTCCGTGTCAAATTCAGACCTGTGAAAGTGTTGGTTTGTGTGAGACTGGGTACTGTGAAACAAGGAGCTTCTAAGAGCATGTGGAGAAATAGTTTTAGTTTATCTTCCACATAATCCATTTTTTATTTTAAAATATAATGCCCAGATTGTATCTAACAGTACAGTTCTACAGACTCCCACAGATGATAGCAATTTTTATTGTGTATATGTATTTCATTGTATTAAAGGGGCTAACCCTGGCTTTCAACAGAGGATGTAATGCAAAGAGATGTTCTGGGCTGCAGGTATCAACATGGCCTTTTTTCTAGCCCTGGACAGCTAAAGCATACCATATGTTATTTCCATACCTTGACCAAGTCCAGCCTCAAGATAGAGAAGTTCAGGAACACGATTATTTCAGGGGTGCAGGGAAGGCCCTCTGATATCTTTAGTACTATTCCCCATTGCTTTTAATGCTACCCAGTCACTTTTAAAAAGAAGAGCAGGTTTTCATTTCTCCAGAAAGAGAAAGTGGTTCCATCTAATTCCATCTAATGAGGAATGCTGGCCCAATCCCAGCTTCTTCTTGGCATGTCCAGGGTTCTAAGAGGTTAGATCATTATTCACAGGTGTTTCTTCTACCACCTTGGTGTGTTACTTCTGTTGTTAATTGTCTTCATTAGTCTCTTTATTTTGTTAACTGACAAGTTCAGTTAACAAACCACTTATTAAATGGCCACTACATCAGGTGTTCCTTTAGGCATGACACATTCTTGACCTAATTCAGTCCCCATTGTATCTTCTTATAAATGAAGTATAAACTACAAGTTTACACCTGAGAAAAGTGAACATATAACTTTTTGAGGCCCATGGCTGGCTGAGATTTAAAACTATATGAGTCTACAAAGTCTTGTTTTCCTTGATATATATGATGATGCTTTCACTCTTAGGAAGTACTGAGGCTCTTTCTTATTCAGCATTCAACCCCAACTCATAAAGACACACTCTTAAAAATTATGCAGATGATTAAACATCTCAGAAAGTTTTACTGTATGATGTGAAAATTGCTAGAGCATAGGAGACTTCCGTTTTAACCATCCATATAGCTTGCAATTTATCATTGACAATATCCATAGAAAGATTGGAAATAAGGCATTATGAAAACAGTCCAGGAGCATAGTACAATAGAAAGAATACACTATTCACTGCAATAGAGAGATACATCAGTCCTATACATTATCTTTTCAGCCATGAGAAAACTGTATATCCCTCAAAGTGTCATGTTCCTTATTTATGAGGATGATAGAAATATTTTACATGACCATTACAAGAAATAGTTTGGATAGAAACCATAATGCCATCCAATCTGAAATACTAAGACTTTCATTGAATAATAGTTCTCATTATTGGAGACATAACTGCTGTATTCTCAACATAAATATGTATAGTGTATGTAGACAATGTTCAAATCCTAGCCAGAGTCTCCATATTTCCTCTAGACTATGAGAACCTTGGTGGAGGGATAGTAAAGGGTTGACCACCACAGTATAGTCATTAGCCCAGAATAAAATGAGAAAAATGAGAAATGTTGGTTGAACTGTGGGTAAAACAATTATACTGGGTTCATGGCCTAGGGCTATAGTAGGTTCTCTTATATTTTTAAATGTATAAAATAATAAATAAGGGTCAAGGTAATCCATAAAGTTCTTAATAGCGCAAGATAAAATCCTGGAGAGGAAAATCCTTGAGCAGAAACTCATGTGGCATTTTTGAGCATCTGTTGAATGCCATTAAAGGCAAGCAAGAGACAGAGTATCAGGTAGAACCAACGATATTCCCCTTGATTATCTTTTTAATGAGGAGAGAAAGTGTGATGACTTTTTTGGAGTGAATTTGAGGTCACCAACTATATTAACAGTGGGAAAAAAGCCCGAGCCATCTGATAGATGTATAATGAAATGCAGATTATATATGCTTCTAAAAGAAATGATCCAAGATGCTGAGAAGGGATATTCCAATTCATTAACCATCTCTAATGAGATGTGGAGAGGATGAATTGGTTGGTCAGCACTATTGAGCAGACACATCTTCCCTGACAGGTTTGGGATGGATTTTTGCTGACTTAGAAATGAATTAAGATCAGCAGAATATTCGTATTTATTGTCCTCCCTTTATCTTGTATGCTCCAGAAACTTATTACTTGTTTTTACTTTTTAATTTTCTTTTATGTGTCATTGTTATATTATTATTGCATATGTGTGTTGAGACCAGAGATTACATGAACAGTTTCATTCTTTATAATTCAATATAGTCAAAATTAGATAGAAATCACATAAGATGTATATAATAACTACTATATTGAATTATATTTTTGAGGTCTAAGTGGCTCTGAAAGCTCAGTAAATACAATGGTATGATCATGACATAATTATATACTAAGCTGACTGCCTACTTATGGATTAGTGTCTTTGGTTTGTTTTTTTTATTGGATTAAAAATGTAGCAACCAGGGAGGTGTTAGCTGGGGAAAACTAAGAAGCAAACACCTTCACTAACAGTTTTCTCATATTTCTCTTGCTCTTTAATGCTTTAGCATTAGTGATAGCAATGTGTGTGCTAAAGGTATTTAGTTTGACTTTTCTGAAAGAGAATTTCCTCCCCTGGTTTGAATCTTTGTGTATTCAAATCTTTCTTATGTTATTTTTCACATAGGACAATGCTTACTAGTGCAAACACTGAAATACTCAATGAGTGGCTGAATACCACTCCTCCAACTTACCCTAGACCTAGTGTTACTGACAACACGTGCCAATTCTTTCCTAGGAGATGTTGCTGAAATTTTTTATGGAACTGTTTTTTTTTCTGAGCTCTGTAACTTACATTTGTAACAAAATAACCCCACGATTAAAAGATACATATTTAGGGCTTGTGTGTTTGACTCAGCTTTAACCCAGGCGTTTCCAAGACAGTAGTAGCAATGCAGTTTTGTGGCTCTTGTTTTATTTAATCATGCACACATTTAAGCACTTAAAACTACTCAGAGGAGGTGCATATATAAAAAGAAATACATAAAATGGATTATACAAAAACATTTTGTTTAAAACGTACATGTGCATATAGAAAATAACTATATGAATATAGCACTTCTTCAGTCACTCTTGCACATCTTATATAATTTGATACTCAAGTCACACAAAGGATTTAGCAACATTAGTTTGACAGGTAAGTGCTGTGTCTATCACAGAACATCTATTCTTTTCTTTTTCTAGTATATTTGGTACCATAGTAATATACAACCATGCCTGGCCTAGCCTCTCACAGGAGAATGCATTGCTCATTTAACATAGTGAAATCACCTGTAGTAGCTGGTCCAGGCTCAAGGAAAGCAGTCTACATTTCAACTCAATCATCATTGTTCTGTGTCAGCTGTACAATGTTTCCCCCAAGGAAGCAAGGACATTTTAAACCAGATTTTGTTGGGGGTGTCTGTAAGTGGAAAGGAGAAAGCAATGGGAGATGCTGAACATTAACATCAAGGTTTCCCCTTAAAGAACTTTGAACAGGGCACTTGGAATATAAATGATTCAGCTGAGGTTAATGGCTTCAGGAACTGATCCCTTCTAGAGGTGGAGGTTCCCTTGGGAAAGGTCTGCTTTGTCCTTCCAAAATGTCAGTCTGAGTGGCTTCAGTTTGATCTTTTGGCACAGCCTTAAGTTTGTTGTGCATCCAGGAAATATCTACGGAAAGGCAGCATTTAGAGATATGTAAACATGTAGAGATATCTGGCAATTCTGATTTACTGATAAGATAGCCCTCCACATCTGGTTTATTAAAATAATGCTCATTTATACTTTATAGAAAGTATAGGATACAGTTCTCAGGTTAAGTACTGGATCAATCTTGTTGTAAACATTAATTCTCGTCACACAAGACAACAGCAGGCAGACTTTGGAAGGACAAAACAATTTATGCATTACTTGCTTGAATACCTTTCCTGTCTTCCAGAACTAATGTTCTGTATGACACATGCACCTCCTGAGCTCAAAGAAGGCTCCACAATCATCCCTGTCACGCGCGATTAGCTTTCCGCGAGCACTACGGCAAAGACTTCATTACTGTCAGTATATTTACATTTTCTGAATCTAGTGTCCACCATGTAGCTTCATGTCCTAATCAAGCATGATATATTGTAAAGAAGAAAGATCTTCAAACAGCCCAAATTGTAAAAATAACTGAATTCTAGGAAGTCATCAATCATGAGAAACCACATCAACTTCAAGGGCAGGCGACCCTCCCTCGTTCTTCCCAATATTTCTGCTTCTATTTATGACTCTGTTTAGCTTTCCTTTCTCTACTGTCTAGTGTCCTCTATCTTTTTTTGTTTCGTCTTCATTGTTTCTCCTCACAAATTACTTGCTTTGGAATTGACTTTGGGCATCTTTTCTCTACTTTCTCCTTCTCCCCCTCCTCTTTTCTCTTCTTCCTCCTCTTCTTGATTTTTTCTTCTTTTATATTATTTTTTTGGTGAGTGTGTATATGTGTGTGTGTTCTCATGTATACTCATGTATACACATATGTATGGAGCCAGCTGTTGGTGTCAGGTCTCTTCCTTGATCACTTTTTTCTTTACATTTATGAGAGAGGTTCTCTTAGTTGAATCCAGAGTTTACTGATTTAGCTATTCTACCTACCCTGCTTTGGAGATCTCATGATTTTTCCTTCCTGAATGCTGGGATTAAAGTCAAGGATGTCATGCCCACCCTGCACTTACATGGGTGCTGGGAATCTAGACCCTTGATCAAATGGCTTTGTATTCATGTCTTTTTATTTTCATCTCCTCCCATGCCCCTACCCAAGTCCATTGATAGGGGAAGTCCTCCTCCCCTTCCATCTGACCCTTGCCTATCAGATCATATCAGGACTGTCTGCATTGTCTTCTTCTGTGGCCTGGTAAGGCTGACCCCCATCAGGGGGAGGGGATTAAAAAGCCAGCCACTGAGAGTTCATGCCAGAGACAGTTCCTGTTCCCATTACTAGGGAAGCCACTTGGAGACTGAGCTGCCATGAGCTACATCTGTGCAAGGGTTCTAGGGGTTCTGGGTTATCTCCATGCATGGTCCTTGGTTGGAGTATCAGTCTCAGAACATATGCCTGTGCCCAGAATTTTTTGATTTGTTGCTCTCCTTGTGGAGCTCCTGTCCCTTCCAGGTCTTCCTATTTCCCCTTCTTTCATAAGAGTCCCTGCATTCTGCCCAAAGTTTGGCTATGAGTCTCAGCATCTCCTTTGACTTTCAGAGGCCCTCTGTGGTAGGCTCCTGTCCTGTTGCCTGTTTTCTTCTTTTTTTGATGTCTATCCCCTTTGTCTTTCTGTATGAGGATTGATCATCTTATGCAGGTTCCTCCTCCTTGCTTAGCTTCTTTAGGTGTGCAGATTTTAGTATGATCATCCTATATTATATGTCTAATATCTACTTATAAGTGAGTATATACCATGTGTGTCTTTCTGCTTCTGGGATAACTCACTCAGGATGATCTTTGCATTCATTTCTTGATGCAAGGGTTTCATATTTTCCACTCATCTGGTCATGGTGAGACGATGGAAGAGATGGTACAAATATGTTATGAGAACAGCCCCTTTCTGTCATTTACCGGAAGAAATACAGTGACCATTCCTCCAGAAAATCCAGAATGTTTTAACAGTAGGAAGTACAGAGCCATTCAACAAAGATTTGAATGCTTTTCGTTGTGTCTTTGACTGCTTAGAATTTTTTTTCATCTATGAGGAGAGCAATTAGAATATGTGAGGACTCTGATAAAGATTACAAATGTGAATTAGTTGCACAATGTTTTTAATTAAGGATGCTTTAAATAGTTTGAACAATATTATCATTGACAATAGCTACACAACTATGTGATTTTATAGTAATAATTGCATTGATAATGTATTTTGGTGTGCTAAGATCAAATCAAGGGTCTTGAGCACACTAGGCATGTGCTTTATAGCAGTGCTTCATCTCCAGCTCCAACAATGCTGTTGAAGTTACAGTTACAGTATTTGTAGTGGGAATAGTAAGAATCAGAATAGCTGAAAACATCCAGATAGTGTTCAGGAAGAGGAATTGTCCAGCTTTGTGCTGCTGAATCCCTGGCTGGAGGACCTGGCCAGAATTTCAGTTGTTGAGAGTAGAGTTTTCAAGAGACAGACATATAACTCAAGCATAATCAAAATGAGAGAAATAGAGAGAGGTAATGTATTTGTTTTATGACTGTACAGTCATGCATGGTGTGGCTTTTGTCTATTGTTGGATAATAAGCAATGCCATGGGTAGGTCTAGTCAGTAGAGTCGTTTCATCTTCTGGCTGAACTTCTTCTGGGAAGATTAGATTCCCGGGCAGACTTTCTGACATAGTAGAGGACATGGTCATTGGATATCCAGTTTGATGTTTATCATATTAGAGAAGAGTCCTAAGGAACCAAGCATGCCTTTTCCCCAGAACGACACCGAAACTCCTGTGGAAGAAAATGTTTCACATTTTCTGTAACGTTCCACAGATATGTCACTGGAGTTGGGGAGATGGAGGTGGGCATAGTCACACACTCTGGTATGAATACGTGTTGTTTTCCAGGTCTACAACTAGGTTCTGGGAAGTTTGTTCTACCCAAGTCACATATAGTTGAAAGAAAAGTAGGTGAGAGTCTCATTAACAGAAAACAAGTAGTAATCAGAATGGGCAGCTGACTGCCTTCCAAGCCTCCCAGTTGCCCTGGGTTTCAAGTGAGATGACACATATGCAGGTGAGTGAAGTGCCTCATGGGCAGATTTGCAATTGACACCCACCCCTACCTTCCACTCCTATGTAACATTTGTCTCCGACCTCCTTTCTGATAAAAAAAAAATTGCCCTGCCCATATGGACACACACTACTTGCTTACACATACAGCTGTTAATAGGTACTTGAGCGATCATAATTTGAGGCTGTAGTAAACGAGCTGCAATGAGTTTTAATGCACAAATATTTTCAAGGGTTTGTAACTTCATTTCTTTTGGGTAAATTCCTAGGAGTACAATGCCTACATCTTACAGGCAGTATATGTTTAATTTTTAAGAGCCTCAAAACTACTTTCCTAAGTGATTGTTGCAATTTTATACTCTGAGCATTGATGTGGGAAAACTTCATTCCATCAGTATTTCACGGCTGGCCTTCAATCTCAGTGACTTTAACTGATACACAGTAGAACCCTCATAGTGGTTTTAATT
>CM053755.1:24138122-24186809 GCA_028658305.1 Pachyuromys duprasi
CACAATTTCTGTATCCATTCCTCAAGTGAGGGACATCTGGGTTGTTTCCAGGTTCTGGCTATTACAAATAAAGCAGCTACAAACATAGTTGAGCAAATGTCCCTGTTGTGTACTTGAGCATCTTTTGGATATATGCCTAAGAGTAGAGATGTTATTCTTAATTTACATTGTCATTGACCTGTTTCTTGCCTCTAAGTGTGGCCCTCAGATGAAAGTTAAGGTATGTGTATATATTTGTGAGTAAAAAAATCACAAATATTCTCATCTGCTAGACAAGGGAAAACATAAAACATAAGTGACTTGCCCACAGAAATCTGCAAGATGGTAAGATTAGATCGCCATGTTCTGAGGTTGGACTAATTTTGAGATAGCAGTTTTCCTTTGTCTATTGTTCTATTAGTCACTGTTCATAAACATTAATTGTGAGTCTGTTATAGAAGATGAAGACCTTCAAAGGTTACCATGACCAAACATCTTCATCTGTTCTTAGACATTCTTCTGAATTATGCTGTGGAGATTTAGCTTTTCCAAATATTTCACATGCTCCTAATTTTGTACATGGCGAGCTCAGGAGCTTGTGACTAGTTCAGACTGATGATGAATGGAGCAGTGAGATTTGTGTCCCAGATGATACCATTGGAACCTACCCTGTCTCATATCCAATCTTCACATGTAAGAGTACTTATGTTCATATGCTAACATCATGTGCTACAGGATGAAAGAGGCTTAGCATATTACATGCTAATAAGACCCTGATTATTATATGGAGGAATGTTCTCATTAATTCACAGTGACATTTGTAAGCTCAAATTCTAAGTCAAATATGTTTAAGAGTTTATAACCAGGGTAACAATTGAATTAATCATTTCATCATTTTTTACAACAGCATTTCTGGACTGATACAAATATTGCTAGAAAGAATAGAACACATTGGGAATTTAAAAGATATAATATATAATACACTTATACAGAGATATATGTACACACGCACACACACATATATATTTCTTGAGAATTTTGTATAGTGTATTTTGAAAAAATTCACATCCTTCAACTTGCCTTACTCACCATTCAACCTTCCTACTTCTTCTCACTCAACTTTGAGATTGCTTCTTTCCTTATTGAGTCCAGTTTGTATTGCCCAGTTAGTCTTGGGACTTGCTCGTCCATATTCGTTGCTGCTCTATTTACAACTGTCACAAAATGGAAACAACCTAGATGTCCATCAACTGATGAGTAGATAATGAAAATTCACCATATACACTTACACAATGGATACTTATTCAATTGTTAAAAATTACATTATAAAATTTTATAGGTAAGTGGATGGAGCTATAGGCTGTAGCAGAAATCATAATATTAATGTCTTTTATCTAATGGGTATCTTTTAAAATTGCATCTTTTTAAAGCTGACAGAAGCAAGTTGAGGGAGGAAGGATTAGTCACACAGCTTAGAGGGCTCAGTCCTTTATGGTGGAATGGAAAGGCATGGCAGTGAAGGCTTGGAAGAGCCTGGAGAAGAGTAACAGACATCTGGGAAAAGACCATATCACAGCTGATGAGGAAGCAGAGAGAGGCAGGTACCAGGGGCACAGGGTTACCTCAAAAGACTCACCTAATCATCTCTTCACCAGCTGGACACCACCTCCGTAGGATTCCATAGCTTCCCCCAGATGGTGTGATCCACTGGGGAACATGTGTCCACAACATACACTTGTGTGGGGATTTCAATCTCTTCAGATAATCAGATTTATTTCCTACCATAACCAGAGATTGAAATTAACACATTCACACTATTGAGTTTCCAACCCTAGAGTAAACAGTTTTCTAGAAAACTTTTATCTAAAACGAATCTAAAAGCACATTTAAAAATTGGACAAAACTGTGTGTATTAAATTGATTCTATTATTAAAAATAATACCCACCCAAAATTCTTTGTGTCCACCAAAAGGCATTAAATTAGACTTTCAGTGATTGCAAAAGGTGTAGCTTGCCTTGGACAGTTGTGTAGAAGGAGACAAGGAAGTCTGTATCTGTCTTTCTGAATGATTGCTGCAGTTTAGATTTTAAAACTGAGTGAATTAAAATTAAAAAAGGATGTAAGGTGAATATATAAATTAAAATAAAAATGGAATGAAAAGTGTATAAGGAAGAACTGATACATTTTTACAAGTGGTAGTACAGTAACCTAAGAATACACTAACTGGGATTCCATAATGGATATATCCTAAGAGTATTATAATAACTTATTTAATAAACTGTTAATATAACTCAATAACTTAGATTAAGCAGTATTCAACTGAAGGTGGTTTAAAACATGGAGATGCTTATTGCAATAAGCCATCATTAGTCTTTTAAAAATTTTTATTTATTTATGCACTTTATATGCCGATCTTAGCTCCATCCCTCCTCTCCCTCCCTTATTCCTCAGATAAGGGAAGACCCTATTCCCACCCCAGCTCATCAAGTTGCATCAGGACTGAGCCAGTCTTCTTCTCTTGTGGGCTGGCAAGGCAGCCTCACCACAGAGAAGTCATCAAAAAGCAGGTAACAGAGTCAATGTCAGAGTCAGCCCTGGCCCCCCCTTTCTAGGGATCCCCACATGAACCCTGAGCTGCCCATCTGCTACATCAGTGTAGGCAGCCTAGGCCCAGTATCTGCATAGTCCTTGGCTGGTGCTTCAGTCTCCACAAGCCCCTCTGGGCCCTGATTAGTTGGCTCTGTTGGTTTTCTTTTGGAGCTACTGGCACCTCCATATCCTTCTGCCCTTCCTCTCACTTGCATACAAGACTCCCTATGCTTTAACCGATGTTTGGCATGAGTCTCAGTGTTTCCATCTGATGCTGGGTGGAGTCTCTCAGAGAACAGCTACGCTAGGCTCTTGTCTGTGAGAATAGCAGAATATCATTAATAGTGTCAGGGGTTGGCTCTCTCCCATGGCATGGTTGCATTGGTTGGACATTCCCTCAATCGCTGCTCTATCTTTATCCCTGCACATCTTGTAGGCAAAGTGTAGTTGTATTTTTAATTTTTTAAACATTTCTTAATATCTCTTTCTTCCTTCTCCAATCCAATTCCTTCCAACATCCCAATATCAGGTAGCAGAGAAGGAACTTTAGTGGGGAGAGGGGTCATTGTTCTCTTTGGATATTTTCTGCTGGTTAGGGTCATCAGTTTCCTTTTGGCAGGTCCACTCCTTGTTTTAGGACATATCCAACTTCTTTTGTCAACCGCAACCTGGAAAAGCAGGGGAAGCACCAGAAGCTTTCTTCTTTCTTGGAGTTTTCTTTCTCTGAGCTCTAGAATTTATTCACTCTCCAAAGTCCTCAGATTTAAACTTTCTGTAGCTAGCAAAGAGCCTCTCTCAGAACCCAAATGAGGTGAATAGTTTGCTGCTGTGGACCATCTGAATCAGACCCATATCCCACACCTGGAATTAAAATAAAAACATGTTTACATATCATAAACTAAAACCTTCACAGCAGCAGGGTAAATTGGGGTCAAAGCTTTTGTGGGTGGGTTGGTAATCCACCCCTTCCATTAGGAGTCCTGTCTAGATAGAGGATGTCCTCTTCAGTCTCCATGACCCCTGCTACTAGAAATGCTCAACGTTCTTAATCATCAGGGACATGCAAATAAAAATGACTCTGCAATTCCATCTTACACCCATTAGAATGGCTAAGATAAAAAACTCAAGTGCCAACACATGCTAAAGAAGATACGGAGAAAGGGAACCCTCCTCCATTGCTGGTGGAAGTGCAAAATTGTGCAACCACTTTGGAAATCAATCTGGAACTTTCTCAGAAAAATTGGGAATAGCTATACTTTCAAGACCTAGCCATACCACTCCTGGACATATATCCAAAAGCTGCTCTATTATAAAACAAAGACATTTTCTCAGCTATGTTCATAGAAGCTTTACTCATAAGAGCCAGAATCTGCATATAACCTACATGCCACTCAACTGAAGAATGGGTAAAGAAATCATGGTACATTTACACAATGGAATACTACTCAGCTATTCAATCATTAGTCTTTCTTTGGAACAAAAACAGGGTGGGAAATAATTTCTATGCAGGTGAGATTAGATTGAGGTGAATCAGGAGGAAACGGTGGAGATGAGAAAGGCGAACAAATCCTATTGATTGGAAATGAACTTAATCATACTTGGAGGCTCTTTGGTGTTGCAGATGTGTATGGCCTACAAAGTAAGCCAAGCTGAATAGGATAAACAACAGAAGGAGAAAGAAAATGAACTGTGACAGATGGATATTGATTATATCCAAAAACATATCAGTTTGGTAATAAATACAGTTACATGCATGGACACTGAAAATCATTGTGGCCACCATATATAATAGATTAAGAATCGTCTGAGAGTTCATAACAGATTAGTCCCAGGGTCGTTTATATGAATCCCACGTGCAGGTGCTGGCCACATTAAAATGCACAGGGTCTGATAAAGCTAGTCTCACCAAGACTGTGCAAATGTTGCATGACTGAATCTGAATAGCAGCCACTGTTAATTTAGTTTCTCTGAAAAGACCTTGTATTTTTTAAGTCTTACAACCACCCTGTGAGGTAGATTCTGTTTTACTAATCATACAGAAAAAGCAACTGATATTCCTGATGCATGTCCAAGGGTACACAAAGATAAACAAGAGTAGTAAAATTCTGCTCTCAATCCAGTGATTTGTCATGTGTATCTCAAGTATCTTGATGTCTCATTTAAAATAATCCTGATCCTCTAATATTCTTCTCCTTTTATTTTTTATTTTATTTAATTATTTTTATTTTTATTAATTACAGTTTATTCACTTTGTTTCCCCCCTGTACCTCCCTCCGTCCTCCCCTCCCAATCTCATCCTCCCTCTTCCCCACCCGTGTCCCTCTCCCAGTCCACTGAAAAGGGAGGTCTTCCTCCCTTTCCCTCTGATCCTAGTCTATCAGGTCTCATCAATTTAACCAGTAGAGCCTCATCACTATAGACTTTTCTTGAGAACTTGTACAGCTTCCTGCAGTCGAAGCCTGAAATGATCCCTGGTAGATGATGACATATCCCCATCAATCTAAATTCAATATAAACAAAACTGGTACTTGTTTTACAACGCACACTGTACTGACAGTCTAAGTAGTGGTGTTTATTTTCACAGCTGCAGTGATTGCAGTCCTTAAATCAAGGCAGTATTATTTGGTCTATAAATCAAAGATTGGATTTTAAATTACCGATCCACTGAGTAAGAAGTCAAGAAGAATAAACAGTACTTTACAAAGCTGTATTTTTTTTCAGTACAATTTTTTTCCTAGAGCACTGAACTTTTCCTTTCTTCCCTAACATCAGATTTGTATGAGAGGCAAGTCCTAAACTGGCAATGTGTAGGGGATGTGTTTAAGTCCCTGTTAGTAGCCTCAAAGGAATTTCTACAATTGGGTTGTCTGACTAAATACACAAATAAATGAATGATTGTTTCTTTAGCTGTGTTAGAAGTGTTTTTTGTTTGTTTGTTTGTTTTGTTTGTTTTAGTTTTATGAGGTCCCACTTGTCAAATGTTGACTTTAATTTTTTTGGCAATTAGAAATTTCTAGGCAAACTTAATTTCCAGGCAAATTCCTATATGGAAAATATTTTCCTACACCTATATCTTATAGGATACTGACTATATTTTCTTCTGGAAATTTCAGTGTCTTGGGTTTCAAATTGAGGACTTTGATCCAATTGTTGCTTTTAACGCATCATGATAGATACAGGTACATATATATATATATATACACATCCGTACATATATTTGTACAGTGGACATCCAGTTTCCTCTGAAGCATTTGTGGAAACTGCTATATATTCTTTAGTGTATATTTTTGGCATCTTTGTCAAATACCAGGTGGCTGTAGTTACACATGTTTGGGCCTTGTAATTTTGTTATAGTGCTCCACATGTCTGTTTTCATGCCAGGATCATATTGTTTTAATTGCCATAATACTATAATATACTGGAAATCTGAAATGGCGATTCTTAGAGCATTGTTCTTTTGTTCAAGGTTGCTTTAACTATCTGGAGTACTTTTGGTTTTATATGAATTTTAGGACATTCTTTTCTATTTCTATGAATAATGCGGTGGGTGTGATTACACTGAATCTGTAAATTTGTTTTTGTTAGAATTATAATTTTCACAATATTAATTCTACCAATTCATGAGCCTGTGAAGTCTTCTCATTTTTTAAATGTCTTCTTCCATCTCTTTATTCAGAAATTTAAAGTTTTTCTCTTACAGATATTTCAGTACTTTGATTGGATTTACTCCTATATATTTTATTTTCTTTGAGGACCAACCAGGTAAGTCTTTCCTCTTAACCACAAAACCTCTTGCACTTACCTAAATCTTCAGATAGAGCCTGAGGTTCATCCTCAGAAAAATCTTGAATTAGCTGTCTACATCACATCTATAATCAGAAGGCAGAGAACAATGAATATGCACTGTTACTCAGCTCCACTTCACTTATCCATTTCATGATCCTAACCGGGGAATGATTCACCATCAGGGAGTGCATCTCCTCACTTCCATTAACACAGTCAGGCTAATCCCTTAGAGCCCCATCTCTTAGGTGATTCTAGATTCTGTCAGGCTGACAACACCAGCCACCATCACAGGAGCCTTGGAGAATAGTGCTAGCTTCCTGAGTTTGTATTATGGAATTTAATGAGGAATAATAATGACATTGAAAAAATTGTTAGGCTTTTTTTTTCCTGAGGCAGAGAAAAAGAATGACATGTAGAGTTCATGAGTGACTCATAAGAACTTATTCCTGGAATCACCGAGTCAGTCAAGAGTATTGTAGTCTACCCCAAGCCAGAAACTGTTCCAGAAGAGGAGGATACCATGGTGAATGACAAGAACGATTCCTCTCTTCATGGGGCATACAGACTACAGTACATTTGGTAGGGAAGTCTGGCTATGTCTTGATGATCTAAAATAGGAATGCCCGTTGCCTTACACCTCTCTTTGTTGCAGGGTCTTCATAGACAATGCCAATGGGGACTATTTCTGGGAAAGTTGATTGTGCTGGATAGTTTAATGTCAACTTGACACAAGCTAAATTCATCTGAGAGGAAGGAATCCTAATTGAATAAATGCCTCATAAGTCTGGGCTGTAGGCAAACGTAAGACATATTCTTAATTAGTGATTGATGATAGAGGACCCAGGCTATTGTGGATTGTGACATCCCTGAGATGGTAGTCCTGGGTTCACAATAAGAAAGCAGGCAGAGCAAGCCACTAAGCAGCTCTGTATCAGCTCCTGCTTCTAGATTCTATCCTGCCTGAGCTCCTGTCCTCGCTGATTTTAATGATGAGCTGTTATATAGAACTGTGAGTGAAATAAACCCTTTCCTCCCCAAGCTGCTTTGGTTGTGGTATTTTATCACAACAATAGTAACCTTTACTAAGATAATAGGCAAGATAAAAAAATGACACCACCCTTGCCACCAGGAAGCCCATGTTCTATTTGATGAGGCAGTTATGGTTTCATCGAAATATAAGACACCCTTTCTGTGAATAGTGCCTACACACAGGAGGGAGCGGCCAGTTCTGCAAGTTCAGGGTAGAGGGCACATCTCAAAATTAGTTCAATAAAGGAGCCAATACCAGAGATGGCATGGTGTGAAGATGTTCTAACTTTGTTTACTTAACTACTCATACGAAATATAAGTAAATAAGCAAACTTCATTTTGACACTTTGTACATATGTCATTATACCAGATGCACATTGACTTTTCAGTACTTCTTCAGTACATGGTACAAATTTAAGGGTCCTTCTCACTTGTTTTTTTTTTTTTTCTAGAAGAATAGTGCTTTCCTTACATCCACATTGAAAAATAGGGCATCTGATTGGACAGACTTATAGCTGATAATGCAAATTACTTCTGTGTCTTTTGGAAAACCTTCTCTGGGTAAATGCAGTAGATTTTTATATCCAGTAAAAACGAACTCAGGGAAGGGGACAACCACCAAGCCAACACTGGTTGTCTTTCAAAACCCGAATACTTCTTTATTTATTTAGAAAAGAGTTCTGTGTGGGGCAGTTGAGCCATGGGATTGGGGAAACCGGCCTGGAGCAAGAGTAGGGTCTAGACCTCTTCAAACCGTGAAAATCTCATCTTGAGACTGGCAGAAGTAAGGGTTGCTCCTTCCCTGTTGTGGGCATGCATGCCCTGGTACACATAGCCTTCCTTGAAATGCCAACCTCTGCCACCCCTGAGCTAGTCATATGGCTGGTGACCAGTATTCTTAACCTCTGAATATCTCTCCAGCCCTGAGGTGGGATTTTCAAACGGGCCCATCTATATTTCCTGGAGACTTGTTGTTACCTATAGAAATTTCACGCAATGAGAATTGACTTCATTCTCAAATTTCTTTCTGATTTACTCTGTGCTTAGAAGTTAGAATAGCTACCCTTCATTAAGACCCTCGCTGCACTCAAGATTCCTTCTTCCTCCTGTGACGTGTAAAATTATCTGCAACATATATTTTTTAGTAACACTTGGAGTTAATCAGTTATATAATAGTTATTTTGCGAAAACATATTTATTGGTGATTTCTCTTTCTTTTACTTATTTATTTTGGGCAAACGCATTCATTTTATTGGAAAAGTTAATAAAAGAAAGGAAAGATATTCCAAGCCTGACTTTATTAAATCAAACTAATTTCGTGTTTCCACGTTCCTCTTTCATCTCCATGTTTCATTTCTTAGGATTCTTAGTATAACCAACCGTGGCTGGCTAGAGCTAGCTTTCCATATGATAAAGAGTGTGGTCTAAGACCCAAAGGGAAACTGGCATTTTGTAGAAGAAGAGAAGCTACCACACTCCTGGCATTGCTCGATATAACTGGATTTTGTTGTGGAAGGAAAGGAATGGGGCAGCAGTAAGGGATGTAGGGCATCTGAGAGCATGGAACATTCCTTCAAACAGGCATTAAACACTCTCTCTCACTTGATCTTGGCACCAGGAATTTAACTCATGGCTGTGTGCTTGTACATCAATGACTGACTAAGTAATTATTCATTATTCTCGAATTGATCCTAAATATTTTAATTTTTACAATGAATAGTAATTATAGGAGATCCTTTCTTCTGTTTTTCTGTTCTCCTTCACGTGTGTAACCACTTCCCCCTTCATCACCTTGATATTTGCAATTTCTGGCTAATCTCTTCCTACTGTATTATTATCTATTTCCTAAGTTTGTGTGTTTTGCTCAGTACATTTGCTAAATACTGGTAATTGCTTTGTTGAATTTTCTCTTTTTACATCTCTGAATATTGATTAGTCTCTCCAGTTGCCAGAAACAGAATTTAGGCCAGATGGTTCAAGCAAAAATATTCGTTAAAGGGTATTTGGAAGCTCACAAACCCTCCTGGAACGTTTGGGAATTCAGCTTGGATACTGTACAGCTAGGGGCAAAGCAACACTTGTGCCCTAAGAATGCCCAAGTCCCATAGGCTCAGTTTCCACAGGAATCCACAGCTACTACTGCCCTCACTTAATATCTGAAATGCTGAGGACCATTCACTAGGAGCCAGTATGGAGAGAAACATCGATAGCATGCATTCCAGCCTCTGCCAAGAGGTCAGTTTTTCCATCTGTGGATCCTATTGTCTGTTGATTAGTGTCTCAAATAGCAGGTGATGTTTTTGCCTTGTGGGTCCTTGTCATGGGCAAAACCTTCGACACATGTCTGTAAATAAGACTTTGCAATGTCGTAAACATAGAAATAAGGTGGATCTGATTTAAGTCATCCAGCATAGAGTTCATTATGACACAACACTTGACCATGAGTATTCTCATTTTCTCTGTGGAAAGAGCTTTTCTGATGAAAGTTCTTTGTCCCCAACATGCTTTCTCTGTTCCTCTCACTCCTTCACTGTTGTTTTGGTTATTGGCTCTTTACGGTTATTTTTCTTCATCAGTGGATTCTTTCCTGGTCCAGTGACTCAGAAGCGCTCCTTGGGTAAAGGAATAGCAAGACATACAAGATTTCATGCAACTGTGCTATGTGTATAACTTCATCAAACTTGTATTCCTTTTGACTTAGCAGACACTGTCATCTGTAGGACTTTAAAATATAAAATTCTTTTTCTTTCTTGTGCCCCTTGTGTGTTTCCTTTCCAGTCCTACCTTCCAGTTTCTTGACTTGTAAGCATGTGAGTACTGGTAGTGTCTTCTAGACCTGTATCTCAGCATCTCTCCTACCCAGAAAAGAACACTTTGCCTGCTCTCCGAGAATTGAAATCCTGGGTTTCACCTTTCTGCTCTTGGCACAGCCTTGCTCGAGACTCTGCTGTTTTTGGATGCTGCTGCTCAGCTTGTGGTTAAACATGGTCTGCAAGTGCCATTAAGTATGTGGCTTGCAGCTTTCTTCTCAATCTTGTGGGTTTTTATGACTTATGAGAAATAGAAGGGGAGGATGATTTCACATAAACATTTTCAAAACCTCGACCCTTCTAGCAACGATTTATGCCGTTCCCTGTCTGCACCTGTTATTGCTGTACCTCTTCGGAGATTTTGTAATCTTTGTCTGCTGGAATGGTCTAGGCTTTCATTCTATCCTGAGAACTTCTCTTGCCTGTACTGTGCACATGGAGTCCTGGAGGGAGATACTTACTGATGACTCAACTTTGCTTCTGCATTTCCATGCTCTCTAGGACCAGTCCTTAATCCACATGCCATCTGCTTTGTTGCTTTGGTGGTTGGAACGAGAAAACCACACCGGAGGTCCACATAATTGAATATTTGGTGGTGTTGTTTGAGGGAAGTTATGGGAACTTCAGGGTGTGTAGCCTTGGAGGAAGTCTGTCACTAAGTATGGGCTTTGGGAATTCATAGCACCACCTTTCTGTTCTCTCTCTCTCTGTCTCTCTCTCTCTCTGTCTCTTTCTCTCCTCTCCCCTCTCTTTTTCTCTCCCCCTCTCTGTTTTCTGTGTGTGCTTGAAGATGGCATATCTCAGTTTCCTATTCTGACCACCTGCTGCTATGCCACCCTTACTATTATGGGCTCTCACTCTGAAATTGGAAGTCCAAATAAACTATTTCTTTCTTAAATTTCTCTGGGTCATGGTATTATATCACAGAAAAACAACCAATACAGTCACTTAGGCATACACTGGGCATCTCATGGTCATCATGCCCAAATTTACATCCATTACCCTCACCATACTTCTAATAACACTTCTAATCATAGGTGTTTGGAGTCTGGGTATGATATTTTCAGGCTCTTGTCCAGTTATCCACAGAACTGAAAATAAGTGCTTATGTGGATTTGCAAATGAAGCAAGGTAACTGGTTTGGTTATTCCTCCTTCTCCTCTTCTTTCCCTCTGTCCTACTCTTTTTTCATACATAGTATAGGAGACTACTCAGAAAAGTTTCCTAGGAAAGATATTACTGAAGCTGAATCTTTAGGGCAGTGTGGGATTCAGACAACAGGTTTCAGAGAGATGACTGGTACAGGTAGAACAGAAAAAAAACAGAAGGAACACATTTGAGGTCCTTGGGAAGAAAGGATGAGTGAGTGAATAATCAAGTGCACAAAGCTTAGTAAGGTTAGGGATGCCTCAAAGCTGGCCTGGAATTAACAAGAAAGAATATGTAAGTAGTTCACTAATGCACAGGGGCACTAGTTACCTATGGAATGAGTTCTATACTGAGGTTCGTAGGAGAAGCCAATATGATTAAGTTTGCCTTCCAGGGAGGTCCCCATTTCTGCATGTAGGAAAACAGGTACATACAAAGTGTTCAATTGTGGTAGTGAGACAGTCCAAAGAAGGGACGTTGATGCCTGGATGACCTGTGGATATATGGTAGTTAATCATGTAAACTCTGCCCAATCACTGGGTCTTAATCCATATTCTGCCACTCACAGAGACAAGGGCAAAATGGTAACTACCAGTGCACTACACTCCTATCCAAATACTAATACAAAGACCTTTCATTTTTTTTGTACCAGAACATGAGAACTATGTCATCAATATTAATTATTATTATAATTTAGGATGTGTTGTTACATTCTAAATTAAATATTGTGTTAGCAAACCAAAATATGAAAGAATACAATAGAAGAAAAAAAAGAAAAATGAAGGAGAATAATAATAATACAAAGAAGGAGAGGACAAGGATGACCACCACCTACCCCCAGCCCCAAAGGACGTTATGCATGACTAAGAGAAAAAGTAAAAGAAGATTAGAAAATAAGCGAAAGACTAGAAAGTAAATAAACACAATGGAGACAAGGAACCTTGACACCACACACACGGTCCCATGCTCTGCCCCTGAGACTCTCAGTTTGAGAAGTGACTATTCTGAGCCCGAGACTGTTTTTATACCACCATGCTACCCTACTGTATGTGTCACCTTTCCCTGCAAACCGTGATCTCCTTGTAGACCTACTGCGGCAGCGTAGCTGAACATCCACAGCCCTGTGAACACTTTTCATCCGGGTGGATAAAATGTCTTTAGAGATCAGATAGAAAAAGCCATCTACTCCCAGGAAAGACAGGCTGAAATGGACCCATGGAAAGGGGCTTACAGGAGAGGACACTGTAGGTGTTCGCTAACCACACAGGGGGTACTTTGGAATGGAAATGAAGATGTAGTTCCAACAAATGTCAGCTTGTGGAGTATAATGACACAGGAACTCTGTAAAGTACTTTATATGAATGTTCTCATCAAATCTTTAGGTTTCATTGATTGTCATTTCCACAGACACAGGAATCTGAGAAGTGTCCCTAGTGTGGCCAAGGTCATTCAACCAGCCAAAAGTAAAAAAAGCTCTAACACAGAGTGTCCCAGCACATACTTATTCTGTGTCCCTGTCCTTTCTTCAACATTTTATCCAATCAAATGCTCAAAGCAGAGTATTTGGGAAGACACTGAGCCTGTTATAAAGAAATCAGGCTAAGAATCCTGGACTTCAATTTGGTTTTTAGGCCAGTGCTGTTTCTACTTTACAAGCTGCCTCCAGCAAAGAAAACAATATTTAAAAATCAATCAAAGACCCAAAACCAATAATGATTATACAAGCAAGGTGATTGATATTATTTACTCCAGCTAGATTAAAATGTTCCCTAGGAAAAAAATCCATAAAGACAACATGAAACATTATGTAAAGCTATGTGGAGCCTTCCAGATAATAAAATGGGTGCCATAAATTATTTCTGCCTCTGCAGAGATGGTAAATATTTGTTATCAATTTAACAAGTTTAGAAAACAGTGGAATTACAGGGGCCATTGCACCAGACAAAATCACCCCTGTCCTAGACTCTTAATGTCCTTTTAATGCCCTTCCTAAAGTGAATTCCTTCTAGAGGCCACTAAGCAAAACCTGGATTGAAGAATTGCAGAGGAATGTGAGGGAGGGAGAGCTACTCTCTCTAATACTGACAGAACTCCTAATGTGAAAATAAAACTGCAAGAATCAGACCCTGGGCACCAGGATTGCACCTGTCAAATTCCCGAGTGATGTACCAGTTATTCATCATTATGGAGCATGTGGTACCCTTCGCTCATTTTCATGCTTCATTTGCCTCACCACTCACATCCCAGATACCCAAGTCTTAGATCCCACTGAGGTATAGCTCCCTATATTTGCATAGGTCAAAGAACAAATATTTTAACCCCCCAGTAGATGCGACTTGCATTTTCTTTTGATAAAAAAATTATCAAAAAATATCTCCCCGCTACTCTCCAGGGCTAAGCACTAAGTCATCTTTTCTGAGCCTAGTTAGAAGATAGTAACAATGAGCTTCCCCCACCCCCTACAATGATTTTAAGACTTCAACGAGGCTGTGCTAGTTAGTTTTTGTCAGCCTGTCACAAAGTAGGCCATCTGGGAATAGAGAACCACAACTGAGGAAATTGTCTTCCTCATCTTGGACTGTAGGCAGATCTGTGGGGCATTTTTTGTGATTAATGATTGATGTGGGAGAGCACAACTCATTGTGAGTGTTGCCACCCCAAAGCTGATGGTCATGAGTTAATGTAAGAAAGGCTGGACCATCCAGGAAAGCAAGTCAGTAAGCAGGGTTCCTTTTTGGCCTTCTGCTGCAGTTGCCACGTCTAGATTCCTTCTTGAGTTGCTTCCCTAACTTTACTCAATGATGTACTCAATTATAAGCTGTAAGATCGCATAAAGCCTTTTCTCCTAAGTTGCTTTTGATGATAGTATTTATCACAGCAATGGAAAGAAAACTAATTCAAACACCTTTCTTTTTTGTCCCAGAACACGATAGAGATATAATCAAGGTTAACTATTATTAACCAGTGTTAACAGTAAGATGTGTGTACTATACTCTACAATCAGTATTGTTTTAGCAAACAAATATGAAAGAATGTGGCAGGGTTTTGTGAAAACCTCAGGAAATAATACTCCTGCAGACCTTTGTTCTGTTTTGTCCAAATCATGTGGAACGGCTCCTGTGAACTCATGTGCTGAAGGCTTTTTCCTGAGCTGATGATGCCATTAGAAGGTTCAAGAAATGTTAGGAAGTGATGGGCTTATCTGAAGAATATAGTTTATTGTGTTGTGTCCTTGAAAGACATGTTGGAGCCATGTTCTTTTCCTCTGACTTGTTTTTTGTGGTATCCATGAGCCCTCAGCAGCTTTTCTTCATCATATGCTCTTGCCATGATGCACTCACTGCCTTTCTACAAACTTAAAAGCACCTGGGCTCTGTGACTATGGACTGATGCTTCTGAAACTATGAGTTGAAAAAATTCTTCCCCCTTTTTTGGTTATTCATCTTGGATACTTTGTCATAGCAATACAAAACTGGTTAACACAGTATCCAAAAGGAAGAAAATCCTGGCATCACCACAAATTTTATCAGTCATCAACGAAGCAAGGGGGAACTTATGATATTTGTCAGTAACTGAAAAAAAATACTTTCCAAATCATTAAGTTTTATTGTTGAAAGTCACAGTGAAATGATCCAAACTCTGAAGCATGAGACATCATAAGACTCTCACAAAAAAATTAAAGTGTGTGCTTCTTTTTTGAAGAGTGATTCATGACCACGAAATGAGAATATGCCTCTTTGGCAGGTACAGCTAGCTTTCTGCTTTGAGAAGGGTTAGATTAGTCATTCCTAACTATTCAAGGGGGCTCCTGGTGAGTGTGTGTGTGTGTGTGTGTGTGTGGTGAGAACATGTCAGATGACAGACAACCTGCTCCAAACTCCATACAGGACTAACCCTGGCTGCCAGACAGTAGGACAAAGGACCATTCTGATACTTTTATTTCCCATGGTTCAAAGCTCTCCATTGAGGAAGTCAACAGAAGAGCTTGGGTGATGTTTGCAAGCCATATAGCCAGGGCATCTTTGAAGTGATAGAAAAGTTCAAGAAAATCGGTGTGATTTATTCGTTACTGAAGGTCCTTAATTAGAGAAATCTTACAAACAGTGTGTCTGAGGCCAGGTCTCTTGCCCATTCAAATTTAAGGTTTGCAATGAGAATCACTGATACATAATGAGAACCATCGGCTGGTTTCAACTTTGAAGTTTTTGCCTCATTCTTTTTTTATACTCTGGATTTTTCTTCCTTAAAGAGAAGTTTCCAAGCAAAGAGGCAGTCAGTATGAAAAGCAAGTGTGCCTCTGTTTCAGCTGACACAGCTGTAAGAGAAGATGGCAGTGGCAGTGGGGTAGATTTGGTCTCTCTCTCTCTCTCTCTCTCTCTCTCTCTCTCTCTCTCTCTCTCTCTCTCTCTCTCTCTCTCTCTGCTTGAGTGCCTCTGAAGATGGAAGTATTATAATATCACTTCAATAAGAGAGAGAAATGATCTGCTTTTTAGAATATTGAGCTGGAACCTGAGACCCTGGGGTGACTCCTTGAGCCTTTTCATTTTGTGCAAGGAACCCAAAGTCCACAGAAAGAAAGGACTGTGCCTGAGATCCCAGAACTGGCTGGGAAGTGCAGCCACCATCTACCATTTAGCTGCTATATCCACTTTCTGTAGTGGTCACCGTAACCCAATTGCATAATGGCAATAGACCCGTTTTTAACAAGAGGATAACCAGAGACATCAGAGGGGGAATAGTATAAGACCTGAAACCAAACTGTCTGGGTCTGGATCCTTCCTCTCTTTCTTACTGGCTGTTTGATTTCTGATATATTGCCCAAGCTCTAACTTGCCTCCTATTCTTTTTAGAAACAATGCTTCCCACTTGATGCTCTGAAGTTTTCTGTTAAGACAAACATCATCAGAAAATGTCGGATATTACTGTTGCCCAGTATCTGCCACTAACCCATTGAAGATGCGGAGCTTCACACTCACACTGTCCTTAATGTACCACTTGTCCTGCAGTTCCCATTGGTCAAGCAGGCATGTATCTCCCAACCCATTTTAGTAAGTGACTGACTTAGAAGGTAAAGCCCATACCCTGTTAGTATTTTTTTCTGCTTTCCCTCCTTTTATGAGGAATCCAGAAAGGCTGGGGAGGTGAGAATGGACCTTCCTGACAAAGGTTTACAGTGGGATATTTGGAGAAAGCGTAAGTGAGTGTCCAGCCTATGCATCATTTGGACACTTGGACACAGCCTTAGCAAGAGGTGCTACCAGCATATGTGAAGAGGTCCTCAACCCTTCAAGTTCAGCCCTTCACAGTTAATCTGGCTTAGGGAGCCTAACTCATCCTGGGAAAGTTTATAGGGGAATGTTTTATAAGTAAGGTTTTAAAAAGCCTTTATTTGCATGTATGAAATTTGCAAAGAATCAATAATAATAAGAGACCCATTTTATGTGTAGTACAATGTACTCTGCACGTGTAGCAGGAAAATGGATGCAATCATAGTAAAGTAACAGTTGTATTTATAAAACCCAAGCATTATTTTATATATGCAATTAACATGCATATGTGTCTGATATACTGAAGTGGTTTAAATGAGAAATGTCCTTAATAGGGTAATTTGTTTGAACACTTGGTCCCCAGTTGCTGCTGCTGTATGGGGATGGTGAAGGAACCTTTAGGAGATGAGACATTGCTGGTGGTGGGCTTTGCACTTTGTAGCCTGACCCCACTTCCTGTTCTCACTCTTTGCTTCATATGTATGGATGAAATGTGATCTCTCTGCTTCCTAATCACCAGCCAGGCCTCACGCTCCTGTCGCCATGCTTTCCCTGTCATGATCAACTAACTGCAACCTCTCTGGAGCTATAAGATAAGACTATTCTCCTCTAAGGTGATTTTGATCACATTATTTTATCACAGCAAGATAAAATAATTAATACAAACATGTCCTTGATCATTTGGTATCAGAAACTCTTCTAGTGCTTTATAATACCTTTCCTCTTGGTTCTTACATCATCCCTATAAAGCCATTGTTATCCTCATATTTAGTTTTCAGAGAATAACCTGAGTACCATTGGTGAAGCAATGCTCTCTCCTATTAATGGTAGTCAATTGGCAGTAAGCAAAGCACACAAGCACTAAGTCATCCCATATAGTGCTATACAGTCACAGAGAAGAGAAAGCTGAGGTCTGGAGCTCTGAAATCACAGCCCAGGGAAATGATGTCCACATAGAAAACTTAAAATCAACAAGAAACTTCTAGAAAAGAAGGGAGGACCTCTTAATACATAAAATGCAGACATTTGTGCAATATGGCAAAAAAGGTCATCTCAGAAGGAGGAGCACACCTCATAGTTTTAAAGGAATAGCACAGTGGGCAGAAGGAAGCTTCTAAAGGTTTTGAGGCATTTGTATTTGATACTGAGTATAATGGGAAACCATGGAAGGAGTTCAAGCGGGAAAACATGATAAACTTTGTGATTCAGAAACATCATTCTGGTTTAGTGCATAGGATGATTGGAAGCAGATGGAGACTGGAAAAGCTGAGGTAGAGGAGTGTAAGCTTAAGAGGCCCCCAGTGAGAAATCCCGAGGACATGTGCTCTGGTGGTAGAAACAGGAGAGTAGAAGTATGTGTAGAAGGTTTTTGTTTGTTTGTTTTTATTTTAGAAGGCAGGATTATTAGATCAGATAAGTAAACTCAAATAAAGTTGAAGCTTGGGCAAATTATCAGTAAATGGAGCAGCATCAACTGTTCAAGTGATAAGAATTTATCTTGTGTAATGGTTAATTGGCATTGTCAACTTGATGGAAGAAGAAAGATCCATGGCATTGACTGGGCACACTTTTGTGTGTGCCTGGGAAGGCATTTCCTGAAAGATTAACTTGGTAGAGGAAATCCATCTGGATGTATGTGGCACCACCTCATGTGTTGGGTTCCAGGATTAATAGAAAGAAAAATAGAGGCATCTGGCTGAGGACCAGCCTTCACACATCTCTCTGCTTTCCCATTGCTGATATAATGTGAGGTGTTTCATATTCTGTTGCTATGCCTCCTCCAGCACAACTGATTGCATCCCCTCAAACCATTAGCCCAAGTAAACAGTTTGTCCTGAATATTGATTTTTTTCAGGTATTTTCTCTAATCAATGGGAAAAGTAATTAATATACTTCCTGAGCAGTATGGAGATGTCCACAGTTCCATCATTCATCCTAAATCTTCTCTCTTGAGATCAGCGCTGAGCTGACTCAACTTTTGTTATGAATAACTTTTGTTATTATAAGCTTAACAGTCCCTTCTAGTAAAATGTCAGTATGTTCTATAACTCGCTTCATTTTATCTGAGAGGCAGTCATTTCCTTAAGGTCAGCTCTTTGTTATTTATTATACCCATTTAGTATTGGTTTCATAAAGCAAGTCCCAGAGGTAACCAAGTTTCCTCCATTTCCAACTTATTGAGTCCCACACCAGAATATATGTCTCCTGCACATACTCTCATCATTGTCTTGGTTTCATGGACAACATTTAGGGGGTCACAAAACCACCCATGCTCTATGACTAATGTTCCACATGTCCTTGAACAAGATGACCCTGTCCAGGGATTTTATTATTTAGCCTTGTAAGAGAGAAGAGAGGTATGGAAGTTGGATAGAGTCAAGGAAAATCTGGAAAGGTAGATAATTTCACAAGAGGTGTGAAGACTTAATGAGAGGACCATGTTTCCAATTCCCAAGGCTTGTTAAATTCCGTTAAGTTATTAAATATTGCTCTATGTTCTAACTGTAGATGGGCCACCTGACTGACACATAACTTACTAAAATGCAACCATTTTCTAAGCTCACATTATGTGTACCGCACATATGTCTAGCCTATATGTCCACATATATGCACATAAATTCACCCCCATACATATATACATGCTTACCTAATGAAACTCTGAGATGAAGGTAATATTTGAATCATTCTAATTCTTTGTTGTTGCCTAATACACAGCACACAGCCTGAAATCAACATTTTTTTTAATGAATCACGATGTGAAAGATTCCATTTTTAACATTCACTATAGAGGAATGGAATTATATTCCTGTGTGAAAGATTGTCCTTATTCTAAAAGAAACCACTTGATAAGCTCATGAAAAGCAAGTGCCATGCCATACATTAGTGATTTTGTTGCTACTGCAACCAGATGCTCTTTACGTAGTGTGCCTTTCCATCTTATCCTTTGTGTGACACCCAGCCCAGGAAGGACCTAAAATCAGTGCTCCATGAACTACAAATTGGTCCCTCTCCAACCAAAGTCTACAGTCTCCTACTTGTATCTTCATGCAAACAGTCTGACAGGCTCCATGTCAGATTTTTTTCCATCTCCCTATTTTGATAAGTAAAGGTTATGGGCCTTCAGCTGTCATTCATCCTGCGACAAGAGTCTGCCAGACTCCTTCCTGTCAATCACCTCCCACAGCCAGGGACATTTATCTGTCTGGATTTTTGAAAGGTTACAGAGACCAATAATAGGAAATGTCTGATTGCTTCAGTCCTGGTGAGTGTTGTGTCTGTTGTATTTGAGGCCATGGCAGAGTCGAACCCACAGAGGTCCTAAGCCATCTTAAGTTGCACAAGTAGATGGAAACTGAAATTTTATAGGCTTGTGTTTAAGGTAACATAGGCTTTTAAATGCCAAGGAAGATGTACTTAGTCATGAGCTCAGGGATTAGTGATTTCTGCCTCACCTTAACCTTTAGAGGTTTATAAAAAATGTATCTATAAGTATTCCCAACTTAATTCATAAAATGAGAGGCTTACCCTGGATTGCTGAACTCCTAGCCAGATTTGACATCCTTTTGTACATTTCTCAGAACCTGCAAGTATGGTCAGGAAGATAGAAACCCCTGTGTAGTCTCTGCACTAGTAGAGGTAGGCAGGTTGAAGACATGGGTGTGGCCAGATATTAGATGTGTAGACAGATATATATTGGGTGATGGATCTTTGGGAAAGTTCTGAGAGAGCCACTCTCAGAACACACAACTCTACACAGAAATGGTGGAATGAAAAACTGTTTCTTTACAACCCAAGTGCTGCAACAAACTGATCAAACAAAAGCTACTTGTGACAGTTTGCCACCCAGTGAGTGTGAAGGCAGCCACTGCTTTCTGAGCAAGCTGCCAAAGCTGTTCTATGCATAGTTCTGTGGAGAGTTGGTAATTCATATTCCCCCAAGCAAGCCTGGGGCCGTAGAAGGAGATGCTAAGCATCCAAGAAAGAGTTAATGTAGGGTCTCATGTAGCATAAGCTTCCTGCTTTGTAGCCAAGGATGAACTCTCTTCAACTGGTCTCTCTTCCTGTGTCTTCTGGGTGGGTGCCAGGATTTAAAGACAGGATCAGATCTTATATATATAAGCTATGGAATGAATGTTTGCATCTTCTAAAAAGTATAGGACAAAACCCTAGCTTTCAATGGATATATGTATCCTTTCTTTTGTGGATCTTATGGCTGGGTAGAATGTCTGCTGACTCTGGACAGTGCCACTCTGCGGACCTTAGGTAAGGTGGGCAGCTACTTTTCCCCTGCAGTGTCGCCTACTCAGTTCACTTGCTAATCTGTTTTTACCTGAGTTTCTTTTCTAATGTTTACAAACAGACATCAATTATATTTCTTTCATTTATTTTCCACTGTTGATTTATTATTTTTGTTCTTTTAAAAAATATTGGTAAGGCTGGGTGAAGGGGGGGGGATGTCACAACATTTATCCTAGCACTCAGGAAACAGAGGCACGTGGATCTGTGTGAGTTCAAAGCCAGCCTGGTCTATACAGTGAGTTCCAGGACAGCCAGGGCTGCTACACAGAGGAGGCTTTTCTAAAAAATAAAAATAAAAACAAAGTTTCATATTAAGATGGATCTATAATTCTTTACTTTTATTCTTCAGAGGAGTCAATTCTTTCCAAAGGGCTTATGAGACAAATCCAGGCATTTTTACTTCTCAGTTTTTGGAGGTGAGGCCTCATTCTCTGACCGCATCATTGGCTACCAACATGGCTATACTCTAATTAGGTAGGTTATTAGTGTTATATTCATAGCACTGCCCCATTCATTGAAGGCAGTGAGACTTGGGATTCACCTTTGTGCCCCTGATTCTTGCAAGACACCCAATACCAGTTAAGGATTTGAGATCTGTTGACTCCATTGCAGAACCAGATTGTCAAGCAGCTATTTCCTTGCTCCTCGGTCTCCTGAATGGCAGATTGTCTTCATTAATGTGCAGCATGCTGTAACTTAGAAAAATCTCTTAAAGTGCTTCATATCCCAGGTCTTAATTTTTCAGTAATAATGAGCCTGAATTCCTTAATGCCTAACCTTTTACCTGTACAATAACTGATCAATTACATAAGCAAGGAAGTCACTAGAATTCCTTATAATTTATTCTTAGTCCCAGAGATACAAAGCAATCATTTTTATAGATATAATGTTTAGTGTTTTATAAATATTTGCTTGATATGTATGTGCATTTTATAATTAATAAATATGCATGCAGTTATTGCTACAATATAAAGTTACTTAAAAAATGAGACCTAAATTTGAATAGGATTCAGAAGTCACAAGTAATAATACAGTTAGCTGCTCACTTCTCTCAGTTAACTTTTTTTTTTCCTGGAATTAGCAAAGCAATCAAGAACTCTCATATACACCTTATGTGTTATATGACTTTATGTCATAGTCATGACATGTTTGAAGTTTCCCTCCCAGCTTAACTTCTAGAGTGAGGGGAAGTGGAATTGCTGGAGAACTCTGGAGGACTACACAGTGATACCAGGCATTAAGGAACCTGGTCAAGATCTGCTTAACTTTGAACTAAGTCAAAGCCAAGCACACCTGCTGCTAAATCCTCCCCTTTTGACTAGATTCTCCTAAATGTGAATGGAAGAACTCAGCATGCTGGGATTTTAGGAGCAGTCCAGAGATCCCCTGGAATCACAGTTAGAAAGAGAGCATTTTAACAAAACATTCCTACTTGTCTAGTGGGAAAAGAAAGGATTTTCAAGCCAGGTAGGGAAATTACTCATTTAGTTTGAACTTTTCGCAATGAATACCTTTGAAGAATGTGCTTGCGTTTTGCGTCTCAATACTACTTTTAGAAAATGTTTTTAAAGGGAGGTATTTGTAAATGATCACATTAAACCAGAGTGCTGTGATTTCATTTTATACTACATACTTAATGGAAACGCTTTCTGTGCAAAGGGGAAGGCAGCACATATTCCTCTGTGATGTGCTTATATCTGAACTGCACCAGGGGCATCACTGTGGGCTCTTAAATATTGAAATACACAGTTGTGCGCTTACATGCAAGGAACAGCACAAACATTTGCATTTTAATGTGCACTATGGATCTCAATTAAAGATCTCTCGAGTCTGTTTAAAGAGTCTGTTTCCTTCCCTCATTACAACCTCTTTGGAAATACCAGCGTTACAGTAGTGATAACCTTGAAAGGGCTGTGAGTGGATAATCACAGTGACTTAATTACAGAAAATGCCAAGTTACTCAGAGCAACCCAGCATGTAACTGAGAGGGGACAAAGGATGTTTGGCACTGGAATTTGCTGCACTCATGGTAGGAGGGGAACAAGGACTTTGCCTTTTGTTTCGTTCTGTTTTTTCTTTCTTTCTTTTAATTTTGGAAATACTTGCCTTTTATGTGACAAAGTAATTAGACATTCCCAATTGGCTCCACATTGGAATGAAGTAGAACTTTTGGCAAGTATCTGTCATGTGCATTTTTATTATACTGAGACTCATCTGAAGGTGAGAGAGGGCAACACTGTTAAGATCAAAGTTGAAATAAGCATGAAAAGCAGAATAAAGATTTCTGAAGGCCTCGTCAACATCTCTGTGCTTAGGGAAACAGGCAGGCTGTGTAAAGAGCAGCAGCAAAACAGTAGAAGTGCTTTCTACCTTCAGAAGCTCATAGGAGTTAACAGGGGTGGTCCATGTTCACCACTGTCTTCTCTTTTTCAGCATCTACACTGGAGAGGTAGTATACTGGATGTGAGCAGTCACTCTAGTACAGGGCAGAATTAACAAAATTAACAGAATTAGCACAAATAGGACAGAATTCACCACTCTTCAGCTTCTTACTAGAATGACTAGTTGTTTCAAACCTGTGGGATGAAGCCCAGAAACCTCTATGAACTCCTCATCACAGAAAGAATAGAGTCTATGCTAAAAAACCAAAACAAACACATAAAAAAGCAAACAAAAACAATGAAGATATTTGTGCATTTTCAGAGAAAGACAAGACAAGACAAGACAAGAAAAGAAAAGAAAAGAAAAGAAAAGCTCAGCAGCAACAGAATTCCCTGGTTGCATAACTCCCAAGAACATTTTATGTTCCCTTTGATAAGTCAGTCAGTCGTGAAGAGAAAAAAAAAACAAAACAGATGAGTCAGGTGTGGTGACACACACCTTTAATCCCTGCATTCAGGAGGCAGAGGCAGGTGAATCTCTGTGAGTTTGAGGCCAGCCTGGTCTACAAAGAGACTCCAAGATAGCCAAGGCTCTATGTAATAGAGAAAAGAGAAACCCTGTCTGAAAACAACAACAAGAATGATGAATATTTAAGTATACACCCAATATCAAAAGCAGGAAGCTCTCATGACTTCTCAATCAAATGCAGAGAAAGGATAAGAATATTTTTCGTATACTGCTTTAAGACAAATGTGATACCGAGTGATAATTGCTCCATTCAAAGATAGTTGCACAGAAAATCGCCAGCATGTGAGTTATGCGTGATTCTAAAGGTGTATTGTATGTGTGTTTATAGTTATTTTAGGCTTGTGAATTATGAATATGTTACTGTATACACTTTTTGAGTGAGGAAGGGAACACTATGTATGCAGTAATCCACTAATTAAGACCATATCGAGCCCATACAAAGGTAGATAACAAGAAGACATTTGCAAATACAATTACTTTTGGATACAAAGTAAACAAATAGCATATGACATTAACACTCAAGAGAATTAAAACTTCTGGATCTTGGTGGAAGTAACTGACCACAAGCAAGATGTGTGTTCTCATTTGGTGAAGGAAGACAAACAGCACAGTTTTGGAAAGATTCTGGAGAAGAGGTAGGTCTGTGGTGAATAATTTCAGAAACTTACAGAGTCCCTAGACAATATACTACCAACCAATGCTTAGTTAAACTAGAGCTACAATTGGTCAAGCGGGAAACTCTTAATGTAAGGGAAGCAGGGGCAGTCTCTGACATGGACTCTCTTGCCGCTCTTTGACCACTCCTGCCTGGTGGCACTGCCAGGTCACAGAGGAAGAGGACACCAGCGGTTCTGATGAGAGTTGATAGGCTGGGGTCAGATGATTTGGGAGGAGGGCTCCCCCTTTCTGAGGAATAAGGGAGGGGAATGGGGGGAAGAGGGACGGAGGGTGGGACTGGAAGGAGATGTTGGAGGGGACTACAATAGGGATGTAAAGTGAATAAATTATTTAAAAAAATACAATTAAATTAAAAAAAAACTTTATGTCAGAATGTGGGCTTTGCCGCCCTCTGCTGTTGGCTGGAGAGAATGCCTCATCTAGGAATATGAAAAGGGCTCTGCTTGGCACTGTGCTTTCCTGGGGATGCAGCCATGTGCACAAAGATGAATTTCTGAAAACTTTCAGGGAAGTTAAAAGGATTTGCCATGGCGTTTTGCTTATTATGAGAGTGTATTTTCTACCTGAGCCCATAATATTTACTATTACGGCACGGTACCCTTGTGAGCAGGGTATAGACTGTGGTCTGCTTAGGTTTTACTGTTTTGCCTTTCTTTACTTTTTGTATGGGTTGAAAGCTACTGGCTCCCTATTAATTTCAACAGAGACCCAGCATTCTTTCAGCACCCTGCAGTCACAATACAGTCCTTTCAAGAAAACATTTGATCCAAATTGCCAGTTGTGCTAAGGCTGGAGAATTCTGATGGCAGGCAGTTTATCATCTGTCTATATTTTAAATATCTAATTTATCACTGTGCATGGCATAAAGTAAGGAAAGTATTCATCCATAACTATTATTGCGGTGATTTCAGGGTGTGGAAGACACTTTCCAGTTTCCATCACAATAACCATTTATTGCTCTTCCTTGGTAAAAGACAGCCCATTTTCTCAAGGTTATTTTTCTGTCAGTAAGGGTGGCCATATTGCATAATTCTAGTTAACGAGTGTAAGTCTTCTGGCCAGGCTACTCTCTTTTCCTGAGAAAAAGGAAGACATGAAAATAAAAATTTTTTTCCCTCTCACTTCCCTGCCTCATCTGAAATTTTGTTACAACGACTAGACATTAAGAGGATCACTTAAAAGTCCATGTGGTAAAGTGGATGAAGCAGAAGGACAAAGAAAACCCCAGGGAGAGAGAGGCGTTGTTTCTTGCCCTGTGATATCCAGGTACGCAAAACATCCCTCCCAAGGAAAAGAACGTTTTAATCCTATCAAATATGTTGTAAAGAGCCCTTCCTTTAAGCCAACTATTAATTCTACAAGATGACAAGGAAACCCAGAATTAAGTGAGCTAAGTGAATGCATTTTTAGATTCTGTTTCAGGAGAATCTGTCAAACATGCTGCCATGTTTATGGTTAGGCTTGGTTCAGGAGGGAAGGGGGGAAAATCCAAAGACAGGCCAATCTAGTGAGCCAGAAGGACATACACTGCATTATTTTCCCTGTTGCTCTGATAAAATACCTGAGAAAACAACTTAAGGGAGGGTGGAGGGAGAGAGGGAGGAGAGGGAGGGGTTGTTTGGGCTCACAGCCATCACCATAAGGAAGTGATTGCAGAAACAGGATGAGTGAATGGGTCCCATTGCCGCTGCAGTCAGGGAGCAGAGAGATGAACACAACACAGGGCTTCCTGCTTTCGTTCCGGTCAGGGATCCACTCTGTAAGAGTCCTGCCACTCTTCAGCGTTTCTGGAAACACTCTCACTGACACGCCCAGAGGCTTATTCTTATAAGGAATTTAAATTCAGTCAAGTCGACGGTGGCTATCACACCTGCTTCATGGAGACCCCGATGACTACATTTTTGTGGCAAAGGAAACAATAAACTTACTTACGACATGGGGAGGACTAGTGAAAAAATTACCTTCATACACTATTACTATCATTGAAGGGAATTTTTATCTTTGCTTTTGATTTGTAGTCAGAAACTAGCCTTCTGAAGCACAAAATCTCTGATCCTTGGTTGGTACTGCTCCAGGAAACCCCAGCAAGCACTTCAACCCAAGCCTTGAACAAGTCCCAAAGGTGACATTACACAGAGTATAAACTTGTGATCGAAAGGAAAGAGCGCAATGTGTCATAACTAAGAGGACCGCAAAAACAGAACTCCAAACTGATAAGAAAACTAATCTCAAAGTAACTAGGAAGAAAGAAACCAAAGAAGTAGAGAACGGAAGTATAAAGGGAGGGAATCACAAAAGCAGCAGCCACTTAAAAAAAATATTAACGGTCTCTGAGCTCAAGGCCAACCTGGTCTACAGAATGAATTCTAGGACAGCCAGGGCTACATAAAGAAATTAATTTCCCATCTTGAGAAATTAACACACACACACGGAATTAATTGATTGAGTGGTCAGGAAAACATAAAGGAGGCATCTCTATAAACCCTGATGGTCTGTCCAGATATTAATACTATATATAAGTATCTGCCAATCTAGCCATATGGGCAAATTCCTCAATGGGTACAGGTTTTAAAACTCACATAAGAATAACTATAGGAATTGATTAGATATATTTATTTTTAAACTTGATTTATCAATGTTCTGTTATAGACAAATATTTTTAGTTTCCTTTATCACTATACATGGCCTGATAAAATACTAAATACATATTCAGTGAATACTTTGGGCACATTTCTTTGTGCATTTTGTCAAGTTATCTGACATCCTGAAAATGTCAAGAAGATTCTTATGACATGTTTTGACATATATTGTCAAATGCTTCTCTGAGAAATTGTACCAATTCATACTTTTTCAACACCTACCAGAAACAGCTATTTTTTATGTTTTTCATTTTCCCACATGACGATCAATTATATCTCATGTTTAGTCACATTTCCTGCCTTGATAGTGGGTATGGGGGGGGCGTAGCTTTTTTTTTTCTCACTCTACTGTTTAATTGGTTTTGTTGTTGTTGTTTTTGCTTTTGTTTTTTGTGAATTTCACATCATGCACCACAAACCTACTCATTTCCTTGTCCCTCTATATCTACCTTCTGGCCTTGAAATCGTTCCATAAAAGACAAAAACAGCAAAACAAAACAACAACCAAACCAAAACCAAAATACATCTCACTGTGGGAGCTGCAGTGTGTCCCTCAATACAACATTTTGCCCAAACAGCTTTACTTGAAAATGTTCATAGCGACGAGTCATTAGTACCTTCTGCTACACTATCAATACTGGATCCTCACTGGAACTCCTCTCGGGTGTCCTGTGTCATGATGATCCTGCAGCTTTGGATCTGCAGGACCAGCTCCTTCATGAGATCCAGCAGGACAGAAATGGGGTAGATGTTGGGGTGGGCCAACTCAAAGCCCTGATCTGTACCTGAGTGATAACTGAGCTGGTCAGCCCGCTGGTTCTCCTTCACTTATGCCATGGGGACCAGCTCTCCTGTGCCCACCCCAGGACCAGCTCTGCATACATTTGCCTTTTATACTTCTTAGAATTGGTTAGATCTTTCCCCACTTTTCAGCTGAATTTTTGTTGTGTTCTAAATGCTCTTAGATTAGAACTGAATCACTGGCCATTTCCATTGCAAGTGCTTTCCCTTTATCTGAGTTAATCCACTGCTGATTTATCAGCATTTGTTCATGAGAAGATAAAGCAAACAAAACAACAACAACAAAAACACCAAAAAAAAAAAAAAAAAACCTGGTCAAGTGAGACAGGGACTCCAAAGTAAGCAGTTTTGAGAACATCCTTGCTGGAGGCCAGGAATGTCAAGAGAGGGGTCTGATTCCTGTTCCACTTGGACACTTGACTGAGAGAGGGAGGAGATAACTGGACGGGCCAACTGCGTCCATTAGCTCATTCCCCCTCCCACTTCATTCAAGCTGTTGCCATAGGTAAGTTTTTTAAAAAAGGTCCTAGATGAGCAACTCAGTAGAGCCTTTTTCTGGAACTCTTCTTATTATATAGGAGCTTCTCTCTCTCTCTCTCTCTCTCTCTCTCTCTCTCTCTCTCTCTCTCCCTCTCCCTCTGTGTGTGTGTGTGTATGTATGTGTCTTTCTGTCTGTCTGTCTCTCTCCTCACTTAAGAGCCCACCTATGAATCTACAATAAACTTCTCTATGAAACTCACTCCCTGTGGTACATTTTACCCTTTGAATTTGAGGGATCAGAACCCAAAGGCACCAGCATCTGCATCTATCCTCCAACAGCTGATAGGGGTTGTGAGGGCTAAAGTTACATTTTAAGTTGAAATTACTGCGTTTAAGAGACCTAACCTGTAAGCCCACTTGCCAAAGGACAGATAAATTCCTGGAATGCTGGGGCTGTTCATGTAAGACACCAGCAAGCCACACATGTTCACTTTTGTAAACAAGGTTGGTTGCTCCAACTGCACAGGTTATGCTTGAACACATGTAGGTGGGAGGTAGGTAGGCAGGAAGTGCTTCAGGATGCACACTTGTCCCAGCTGGATGAAGGTGGGAAGTGTGTAGTATTGTGGGTTTTGCCTTTGAAGAACCCGACTAACATAACTTGCGGCCATACTCTGGGTATCCTGGCCAGTACCCACTCATCATCCTGGCCAGTATTTAAAGCTTGCTTCAAATTTGGACCAAAAACTGTGGTAGTGGCCTTTTTCTAGCTTGGTAGGATTAACATGACCTGGAGTCCAGAGAGTCATCTATCCAATCGACGACTGTATTTGCCATGTTGCAATTATTTCCCCCCCCGCCCCCCCCACAGGAGTCCTCTAAGCTTTGTGGAGCAATGCATGCAAATCCTCCATCTAACTTAAGAACCAGTGGAGACTTTGCCCATTCCAAAATATGTAAACAACAAGCTATGAAGAACTAATGTATGTATTTTTATCCATACCATGCATGGATATCCTACCTCAGTACTTCGGAATGAGACTGTATTTGATGATAGAGCCTTTAAAGAGGCCAGGGGAAGCCTTAAGGTAATATTACCTGTGTCCTAAGAAATATTTTGTGTACAGAAAGGGTCAAACAAAGGAAAAAGACTGTGGAGTGCACAAGAAGCGTGGAGTCAGGGTGTGATCTCAGAAGTCAGAACAGGCAATATCTTGATCTCAGATTTCTAGTTTCTGGAACATAGAAATTAAGCAATTTCTGTTATTTAAGATCTCAAAACTGTACAAAGTCTTGAGACCAGGGGAACGTGATCCTTCCTTCCCTTTAGCCACTTGAATCCAGGAGAGGCTGTTTTCTTAAAGGAACACAAGAAGATGACCTACTGAAATTAAGCCAATTTCTTTCTTGTAAAGACAATTGCAGGTAACCTTGGAGTGTGTATTTCTCAGAGGTTTGCAATTTGCAAAGTCCTGTAAAGTATGTCAGTTTGTGCTGTGCCCATTGTGTTGTCCAGACTGTGGGCCTCAGCTAAGGTGGTGCTCTGGCAGGAGGCCACCCTAGTGGGATGGACTCAGCTCACCAACTGCACATACTGTGTATTTGGAGACATCTGTGTGTAGCATGCTTGACCAGGCCTTGGGTAGATGTTCCCTGTGTCGGCAACACCTGCAGACTTGGTACCTCTGCGCTCCAAACAGAGCTTATGGGTCTGCAGAGGTTCCTTTTGGGGATCATAGAAAAATTCTGAAGGGATGGAGAGTTTTCTCCTTTCCTTTAAGGCCACATTCTCAGTCTTAAGCGACTGAAGTGTTACTATGCCGTCACAGGCACACACTCATCTTTTCTCCTTGCTGCTGTATTGGCCTTGCTGCTGCCTTAGTGCATAGGGAGGTAAAGCGGTCAGACAGAGGGCAGAAGCTAACTGGAGACTGACAGGGTACTGACCCCAGGTTTTCTTCCCAGTGTTTGAGACACTGCTGTAGTTGTATGTTCATCTGATTTCCCAGAAGCCCTCAATACACTAGAGTTGGGCTCACGTGTTAAGCCCTCAACCGAGGTCTGGTGTGGGGACATATGATCTTGTAGTAGTTCCCCGATCCACTATGGCACATCACAGTTGAATACTTAAGTGGTCTCTTTTTGACCTTTACCAAGCTTCTGAGCTCCCTCAGGGCTAGGAAACTTCAGCAGCTTTGGCTTGAGCCTCACAGAAAACAGAAGGATGCAGTATATTCCAGACTGTGTGTGGCACAGCTTTGTATAGACAATCCCTGCACTGCAGAATGTGTCCACAGACAGCATCTGGCCTTTGTAAATGCCCTACCCCATTTCCTTAGCTTCTGCTGGGGGATTGGTCACAGAAGTGGTCAGGGAGCATCAAGACTTGGGTTTTCTATGTGGTATCACACAAGAAGTAATAATCTTGAATACTCTCAAATTATAAGCATTTGCTGTTCTAGAGTGAGCAGAGTGATGATGATCTGTGTGCAAAGACTTGGATTTAAAAAGAAAAAGTACCAGGTTCCTGAAATTCAATAAAATATACTATATTTTATATAGTATAAATAAATAGTATGCTGTTTTAAAATGTATTCTTTGATTGTCTCCTACATGTACACGGTTATTCTGACCGCATTCGCTTCTGCTATCCGCCCTTTGACGCCTCCAGAATCCCTTTCCCACCCTACTCTCAACTTCATGTTTGTTCGTTCTTTTTAAACTAAACACTGAGTCTAATTAGTACTACCTTAATTAGTGCTGCCTGTCTGTGAGGCATGGTTGGGGGGGGCGCTTCACTGGAACACCTACCAGGTGCCACACCCCTCAAGAGAACTGACTCATCCCCACCATCTCCGTGGGCAGCACTGTCCCCACCCATCCCGGAATGCACCATGGCTCAATTTGGGCAGGCAACCCCAGTTGCTATGAATGCTGATTTCTTCACAGTCATCCTAACATTTAGTTCACACCTTTAACCCCAGCGCTCTGGGGACAGAGACAGGTGGATCTCCGAGTCTGAGGCCAGCCATGTCTATGTAGCGATTTCCAGAACAGCCAGGTCTACACAGAGAGACCGTGTCTGAAAAAAAAAAAAAAAACCAAAGGGGCTGTTAATCATCAATTTTTTTTTCTTCATTAATGAATGGGCTTGTGCCGAGTGCTGCAATGGAGAAGGGTGTCCGGATAGTTTTGTACATAAATAGTATTCAAGAAAGAGCAGAAAGCAAAGCTGTGAGATCAGCTGCCATATATGCAGACATCCACAAAGGAAAGACCACACACCCTGGGACCCCGAATTGTGGGGAGCAGGTAGTATGAAGGGACTGGACGAGCGGGAGGAACAAAGCCAAACCCGGAAAGCTCAGGGAGATTGCTGATAAACAATTGGACTGCTGGGCCAGTGAGCCCAGGAAGAGAAGGGAAGGGCAATTTGTATACTGCAATACAGTTCTCAGCGAGGAGTCCTCAGTGGAACGTACATGCAGTGGCTGAATCTGGCCACGAGGTGGTAGCGTTTGCTAGTGTAGTTAATGCCCTCAAGCATCTTTAGGAGCCTGGTACCCTTTGGAATCCTGTTGGAATTCGTGGAAGGTCCAATGAAGTGAGAAGTGAAACTTCCCAAGGAGTCAGTTCAGCCACAAAATAACCACAACAGCTGACTGTAACATTCCCATACTGTTTAGTAGTGGATTTGCTCATGGATCTGCCACACTCAGCGATCTGACTCCCTCCCTCATGGTTGAGGGAATATTCTTATCCTCCCTATATTGCAAGTCTACCACACCCAACTGTTGCTTCACAAATCTAAAAGGAGATACACATGTGTCCTAATGTCTCTCTGGGAAGATTAAAATAAACAATCTCTGACAAATTTGTAGTCTCACCTAGTCTTATGCTTTGCTCTTTGCTATAGCTTTAGAGTGTGACTTTTGGAACAATGGCCTGACTCTCAGGCCATTTCAAACATGTAGCAGTTACAAAGGTTAAAGCAGAATGGGACCCAGTAAGCACTGGCACACAATGAGAATATACCAAGCTGTGTGTGTGTGTGTGTGTGTGTGTGTGTGTGCGAGCGCGCGCACGCTTCTGTGTGTTTCAATTAATTATTGCTTGCTGTTTGAGACAAGCATTTTCTTAGCCAGTTATCTTTGAAAAAGCAAATAGACATAGTTTGGTGTAGCAGACACCTCAGGCTGCACCTCTGGACTCTCCTCCATTTCTTTTTACTATCTACTAGTTATTCACTGGAAAAGTTAGCTTCCCCTGTTCTTCTGGGCCAGCCTGGGCTCTTATGCAAACCCTAAGTTACTCCAGCTCAGCTTTCCAATAAGTAAGTAAGTAAGTAAGTAATAAATAAATAAATAAATAAATAAAATAAATAAATAAAGGAGGAAAGAATGTGACACTAAATTCCAGTGTTAGAATCAGAAATAATGTCTTCCTTTCACTTGAAATTTTGCTCTGAAGTGTGTAACTTTCCTTTTGGAATTAAAGCATAAGAAATGGCAAGAACCTAAAAGAGTTGATGTGCATAAAATATACTTACTATGCACCCCTTGTCTTTGAACAACTTAAATGGAGCATGCGAGGTGCTTGTAAGATTAATTATAAAGAATCCAGAAATAATTGGGGTTTTGGAAATAGGCTAAAATAACAAACTGCCAAGACAGTAATGACATTCAAGACCTGCAAATTGTGCGTAGTTCATGCTTCCTGTGAGAACTACGAGGGATGGATTTTCAAACTGATGCTTTTTTTCAGCTTAGATATGTTCTGAATATAGTAGTATTCTGTTCCATAATAAAACTGTGTGACCGACGAGATCACCCATAGCGCTATACTCCTGGTATTACCTACTGCCGCTGCAGCCTCACACGAGCTAGCCTCTCTTCAAAAGTCAGCAGTCAGGTCTGTTTTCTTACCTACCCCACTCTGTGTGAGCTTCACTAGGCAGATGTGCTAAAGATATCCGAATCCCGTGGAGCCATGACTACCATGGCACCCTTTGGCCTGTAATGTCTTCTATTGGGGCATCTAGGCATGGCTCTGTCCCTAGGATGTATTAAGATATATCTAGATGCAGGCTGGTTTTATGACTGGAAATGAACTGGCCATCCAAGGGTTAGAGGCCAGCACACTGCTGAACATTCTGGGAGGATAGGATGTCCATCAATAGAGGCACCATGTGTGGCCAGAAGCATCTGATTAGTCTGACAGCAAGCCTAAGAAAAGACCGTGAAGGTACTTTCAAGCCACTGAAAGGCGGAGATTCACTCTTTCTGCTTTTGTTGTTTCCTCTCAGTTCTCCATCCACAGTAACCTTCGGTGTCCCATTTCAATTCCGCAGCCTCCGAGCGGAAATGCTTTCAAGGAGCTAACACACAAGCAGGTATGTGAGTGGCTTCTTGGTGAACGTGAAATCATTTTAAAATACAATCCCTAAGGAATATCAAAACACCAGAGAATTTAGCTAAGCTTACTGCCACTGTTGTCTAGTTTTTGTGATAACAAAATGGGGTTTGGAGAGTCCCTGCTGGTTTTTTGTTTTGGTTTGTTTTCCTCAGTCTGAACTTTCAAATGTTTCTGAAAGATCTGCAGGATATTCAAAGTAGATGATATCATTCTGATCATATCACAGCAAACTAATAAGCTGCCTCCCACCAGGATGCATGCTTGATTTTATATCCTGTTTTACTCTAGGGAGAGTGGTGTTCGAAAGATGAGCGCATTTTAAAAAATTAAACTGTATGTCTTAAAATCTATCTATCTATCTATCTATCTATCTATCTATCTATCTATCTATCTATCTATCTATCATGTGTATGAGGGCTTACCTGGTGGGTGTATGTGCATCATGTTCATGCCTGGTACTGCGAACGCCAAAAATGGGCACTGGATGCCCTAGAGCTGGAGTTCTTGGTGTTGTGAGCCTCTGTGTGGGTATTAGGTATTGAGCCTGGGTGCTTTGCAAGAGCAGCCAATGTTCTTAGCAACTGAGCCTGCGTAAGTGTATACTTAAAACATATTGAAATGAGTATGGATGCATATCTAGCTGCAAGAGAGGACTCCTGCTTGTCCTTCTCCCAGTTGGGGTACTTTCTGTAACATTAATGTAAAACCATGGCCAGTCACCCCAAAGACATGTTGATTAGGCCCAAGGTTGTAAAGAGAGCTACCTTTATTCTGTTTCCGTGTATTTATTTATTCTGTGTGTATTGTTTGTAAATGCTCCACTAGCCATGTGTGGATGTTAAGGGCATCCTGTGTGAGTTCACTCTTTCCATGTACCTTTTGGCTTTGAGTTTCTGGCCAGGATGGTCAGGCTTGGTGGTGGCTAGCACATTTACTCACTGAGTCAGCCCCTGCTTTGTGAATAGCCTTGATCTCAGAAGCCCCCCCCCCCCGTAGGATGCATTAAATTATGTGTACATTAAGACTGACGTCTGATGCCTCTAAGGCTTTAACTTATGGACGATGACTATTCAGAGTGCTAGGTGTTTGTCATAGGGTCAGAAGGAATGGGACCTTAGGAAGAGAAGTTACTTTTCCTATCACAGGATACTGTGAAGAGTTGGTATTTTGAAAGTGAATGACAGAGGACACCAATCTATGACTTGGAGAGATTTTCATACCCAATTCTGCTTCTTCCCTGTACAGGGAAACCACTGTATAGTAGTCAGGCTTGCAGAAAGGTGGGCTTATTTCATGGGTCTATTTTGGAATGGTTCACTTTACAGTCCACCTTAATTGTACCAAAAATATGGTCTTTTGGCAAAAGCTGTACTTCATTTTTCCCCTAAAATCAACTAGTAATTAATATTGAGCACAAAACGAAGCTTCGCAAATTGTATTGCCCTAAATCAAATTTCACTTCTCATCTGATTATAGATCTAGATTATAAATCAAGAATCAAATCTATGTCAGTAAAACCAAGCAAATGTGTGTACACCCATGAGACTCACATGTCTGAAACAAAAGCCTGCAAAACAAACCTGCATAAACCAAACCTCTAAATCAAAGATTTTTGATTTTTGATTTTTCTTGTTCTATCGGGTGAGAGAGAAATCAACTCTTCAAACCCATCTATACAGATAATTGTTCGGCTTTTCGTGGAGTCTGGAGTATTTATATAAACAAGGAGAACAGAATACTGTAAAGACTGCACCGGTGAAACACTTGGCACGCAGCTCCACAGTTGAATCAATAACATTTGAGAAAACACTACAAGCACTCAGTTGTTCTCTGCCAAGAGAAAACAGGGCATGAAACTCCCTGTCTAAAAAAGATGATCATCAGAGCTGCCCAGTGGCAGAGAAGAGAAACATCTCTTTCAGGAAGCTGCTATTCCTAAAAGCTTTGACAGTGCATATCACAAGAGCCACTTTAGGATTTGCTCTGCTCTTGGAGCACACCTGGCTCTAAGGCTGGTGTCTCAGCCACCCCTGAGGAAGTTTGGGTACTTGGAATGCTAATGTTCCGTCTATAATGCAATTTGCCTTTGTTTTATATGGTTGTTTTTGGGCTTACTGCCCTGTGTTTTCACCAGCCAGGGGCTCACCTCAGCTGGCTTCCTGGTTAAATGCTGACTGCCACATGCATAGAAGATGTTCTTTTGCTTTGCTTACTGTGTTCACCAACAACATATCTTAGCTTATTTTCTTCAACTGGACCTTAAAGAAAAGACACTGATATTTCCACATAATGCACAGTAGGGAGAAGAGCTCTTAAGCAATGCTTTCCACACTACACGTGATTTCTGATTTTAAACTGCTTTATGTGCAGAAAAAATAGTTTTTCTAATTTTATATAATAATTTTGATGTGTCAATCAAGATACAAACAGATACAAATGTCACATACAGCACCTCGGAGGACGAAAGGTTGTTTAGAACAACAATGCCTAGGAAAGAGTTGACTATTTTGCTCTTCAGTTCAGTCCTAGCTAGGTCATGGGAAGAAAGTCTAGATTGAGGAATTGCCTAAATCAGATTGTCCTGTAGAAATACCCATGGGGGATTACCTTTATTATTAATTGATGCTAGAGAGCCCAACCTAGCTAGGCAGGTTGTCCTGGGCTCTCCATGAAAGCTATCTAAGCTTAAGCCTGTGAAGGAGCCATCAAGCAACATTCCTCCATAGTTTCTTCTTCAAGGTCCTGTTTGAGTTGCTGCCCTGTCTTCCATCTATGATGCATTGTGACCTGGAAGCGTAAGCCAAATAAATCTCCCTTCTAGGTTTCTTTTGGTCAGAGAGTTTTATCACAGTAACAGAAAGGAAAGTCGGGAGGTTCACTGATATTTACACTTAGATGCAAATGGCACATATCCCTCAACGTGACTGAGAATCACATACAGCTTGGTGAAGATTCTTCTTCATTAGTGACTCTTGTGGAGGCAAAAACATTCAAGAAACATTGCGGAAAACCTTCCTGAACAGTCTGCCATTGTACCTACTCTAAACTCTTCTAAAATATTACAGTATCTCTCTGGAGATGCTTGTTTACCTCACTCACTCATTCAACAAGGAGTTAATGAATGACTTCCCCAGTAATTTATTATCCTAGGAATTAGAAATAAACTAAGTAACAAAACAGATGAGGGCGTACCAAGTCAATCTGTTTTCCTGTTTGAATTGCTGTAGGCGTGTCTGATTTTGTGAATCCATAAGATTTTTACTGAGTATTCTTGGGACACCTTCTCACACCCAGTGTCTAACAGGTTCTTGAATTTGGTGAAGTTTTATCTTGAAGTTGTGCTAAGAACACATCCTGAACAGAAGGGAGACTCTTTATCATTCAGAAAAGGAAATGGATGGCACTAACTTCATTTACATTAGGATAATTATTATATAAAACAATGACTTGTATGATCATAGTCTGGAAAGAATTATGTGTTTTGATTGGTCAGTGTCTCCTAAGCGGTAGCCAGTAGCATCCTTTTGCCTGGAAACTGATTAGAAGCACAAGCTAGCAGCTTAACCTCACACCACCTGAATCAGAAAATCTGGAGAAGGGGCTCATCTCCCATGCTTCAACAAGGTCTTCAGAGGAGATGATTCTCTAGAGCAGTGGTTCTATGCCGTACCTTTTAATACAATTCTCATGCTATGGTGACCCCGACCATAATATTTGTGTTGTTGCTAATTCATAATTATAATTTCATTGATCATAATGTAAATATTTTTTGGAGATAGAGGTTTGCCAAAGGGATTGAGACCCACATGTTGAGATCTGCTGTTCTTGAGACTGAGAACTTTATATGTGCAAAAATTCAAAATTCTTCTACTTAAACTCTTATGGTATGGGTATAAACTCAATTGTTTATTTATTTTTACAAACATCCAAGTAACAGAGATGAGAGAGACCTACTTATCAGCAGAGGCAGACTTGCTCAGGCAAAGTAGAATCAGTGGGTACGTTGGGGGTGTGAATGCCTTTGACTCAGAGTGCTGCTCTTGGTGACTCACAACCTTGACCCAGAAGTGCAGGCATCTCTGTTCATGTGTTATGTTGTTGGACCTGTGAGCCCAGCCTTCTCTTAGAACGATCAAGGCTGAAACAAGGAAACCTGATCCCCTGCCCACTTGCTGATGGAATTAGAGCACATAAGAGAGGGCCCTTGAAAGAATTAATCAGCTAAGTCAGGTTTTACAACTTCCACGTGCTGGGCAGTAGGTCTGCTGCTGTTGGATTAGCAATGGATGGACATAGTCCCTCAGCCCTGGAAATCACAGACAAGTCAGAATTCCTTCTGAGAACAATAGCTCCATACTTTGTGCAGGGGATGCTGAATGACCATTCAAAGAAAAAGACATTCTAGTGACCCGGCATCATCAGCAATAACTTCCCCGAGAAAGCAATATGATGGGTAAGAATAAACCATGTAATTTGGTGTGAAGGTAGGAAAATCAATGGCAAGTTTGGGAGCATCCTGCCTGCATAGTTTCATCCTCAGAGGGGAGGTTGGAATTGCTGGAGCCAGATGGAAATATACTTGGATCACATGCCAGCATCAAGAAAGAGCCACTGTTTTCTTTCTTTCTTTCTTTCTTTCTTTCTTTCTTTCTTTCTTTCTTTCTTTCTTTCTTTCTTTCTTTCTTTCTTTCTTTCTTTCTTTCCCTTTTTTTCCAGCAGAGTGGTGGGTTAAGATGAAGGTGGAGGTTTAATATGTTGAGCTACAAAATTTGTCTTTATTTTCCTCCTACATTACCTTGGGCTAAGCTAGACTTCCTAAAGCAGTCATGAGTCACTCAGGCTGTAAAATGGGTCCATTTGTCAGAAAAAGGGGAAAGGTGACAACAGCTAGGAAAATGCAGAACAGCAGGCATCCCAGCCAGAATCTGGCCCCAGCATGAGAATGCGCACGTGGACCGCCTGGGGATGAAAAATGTTTTCCTCTGACCAATCCATCATCATCATCATCATCCATGGAGACAGTTCGTTCTTCTAGGATACAGTGCTTTTAAGGAGAGAAGCTGGACTCTAGGAGGACAGAATGCCTGGCCCCCAGCCTCAGGGTGATTGATGGCTTTGAGCCTTTGGCCCCCATCATGACTATGTAGTATGGCTGGGAGACCTGGAGAGCAGGGAGCCTGCATTTCTCAGCCAGCAGCGAAGAGGCAAAAACAGGGGAATTTGCTGTCTCATTTCTCAAGAGCTCTGGGACAGTGGAGTGAGCTTCCTCACCTTCCTAATGTTCCTATTCCCCATACAGGGGGCGTGCATTGGATGATCCCTCATTGGTGAATAGAACGGTGAGCTAGCAGTTGCCACTTCTGCTGTGCTTAAAACGGAACTTAAAAAGAGCCAGAAGTGTCCTTGGATATCATATTGTCAAAATGCTTCATAGTCTTCACGGACACTGGGGACAAGAACCTGTACGCTATCCCTAGGAAATTAATGGAAATTGTATATTGTACCTTGTTTCCTGTGACACATGAAGTTCTCATGGTTTCTATGACTGTCGTATTAAAGCATATTGCCCCTTCCTGTATCTTCCCAACTCCCACCTCACAGAGTAGCAATTTTGTTTTACTTCTTGGTCTGCTCTAATCAAGCTTTCTGCATTCCACTTATCACCATCTGGTATACCAGTTGATGCTTTTATGTTCTATTGTCCATGCCAGATCGTAAGAAAGTGATCCCCACTAATGCTGAGCCTTGGCACATGCTGATCAGTGTTCTATCTCTGCCACTTATAGTATGTTTGATATATAGCAAACCTTCAATGCACGTTTGCTTAGTGTACAAAGAAATTAAATTTATTTTCTAGAATGTAAGCCATTCTCTGACAATCTTGGTAAAGGATGATTAATTTAATCCATGTGTTGATTGCACTATGATACTGATTCCTAGGGCCATGAGGCTCTCTGGCCAAGAGCCTTTCAGCTATAGGCTTGGGAGTAGAACTGTGTCCAGCCAGAGCAAATCCACATATTACAGGATATTTGCTTTGTTTCCATGTCTCTTCCACTTAGTCTAGATAGAATTGAGGACAGACATCCATCTCTCATTGAATCCCTAGCTCATAGTACAGGATTAAGGCAGTTGTAAATATATTCCTGTTGCTACTGCCTAGAGGATAGCCACTGGATATGTCACACACACACACACACACACACACACACACACACACACACACACATCCATTTAGCACTTTAAATGCAACTAGTGTAGGACAGCAATGGAATTATTACTTTCACTTCACGGTAATTAATTTTAAATTTAAGTTTGAAGGTGGCCAATGGCTAGTGCTCTAAATGATGTGGCTCTAGATTTGAGATCTGTTTATACAGTGGATAACTACAATCTATTATCAAAAATATTTCCATAGTTATGTAGGTAAAGATTCAGTCATTGTTGGAATAACTGAAAGACCTCAGAATTAGTAAACAGTGAGAATTTTTGATTGATTATTGAAAAAAAATACCTTTTACCACTTCCAGGCATATCCTGTGATATATGTATTTCCCCTTCAAATAATCAAAGCACTTGCACTTCAATAATGTGCCATAATGAGGGAGGGATTGTTAAAGACCTCATGGATTTTTCTGAATTATGATTCACATGAATGATGAGTGTAGTAACTATATAACACCATATAATCATGTCCTTGTGTACATGTACATACGCACACACATACATACATACGAGAGGGGGGAGGGAGAGAGAGAGAATCAATTAGTCTTTTGTTAAACAATTTATTATGTATTCTTTCCATTTTTGTGTATTCTTTGTTTAGGTTAAATGACATAAAAGGAGGGACGGATACAAAAGTTAGCTTTTAGCTATCTGGCAACTGGTTTTGACAGTGGTGTCTCTTTGATGGAATTGTCATAGAAAGGGTTTTTGTGTAGAGTTCTTAAATGCTGGCTGTACATTAGAATCCTTATCTCATCTCCTCTAGATTAGAGAGGTTCTTCATCCCTTATCTGCTTGAATTAGAGAGGGGATAAGTTGGAGTATGGGCAGTCTTGTAATGGCTTTTTTTCAGAAATTCTAAGTACTACCACAAAAGGAAGGGCTAGACCTAGGATAACGATTTCATGAAAATTAGAGGCCACTTCTGTTCCTCTCATTGGCCTGACATTAGTTTGCCATCACACACACATTATGTAAGAAGCCATAGTGACATCCTGGTGATCACTCTCTAAAATGTAACACTGGGTGCTATCTTCAGACTTGATACTTATCCCTGCATCACTTCCACTGCCTCATATCCACATCATCTCATGCTTGGATTCCTGTAGCTATCTGCCAATGTCTTTCCTTCTTTTCAGTCTTCTTTCCTTCAAAATCACATTCAACTTCCCACAGAGGAACCTTCTGGAGTATAGATCTCATCACAGAGCTTCTGTTTAAAGACTTCAATGTGAAAAAAGAAATCTTGAAAAGTCAAACACCAACTAATGGCATCCAGGGCCTTTCTTTTTCTTTCTTCCTCTTTTTTTAACCCCATATAATTCTCTAGCCTCATGTTCTTCAGATTTTGGGGGTGCAGCAATCTTGGCACAAACTTGGGTTTTTAAGGTGGAAGTAATGGGAGGTAAAAGCTAGGTCTTTGACAGCTGACTTTCCTGGGTTGTGAATCAAGAACACACATATGTTTCCTATCACTCCAATGGAATTCAACATTTGTCCTCTCTCCAAACAAGTATGGAAACTATCTATTTGAGGCCCATCATTTCTTTCAGCTTCTAGAAATCAGACTTTTTATTTTAAGGGCTTTTGAGGATTAAAAGAGATACATGCCCATCACAGTTTATATCCAAGTCCTGGCTACAAGAATGATCTAGTCCATGATAGATAATAAAATATAATTTTGTGCATTATGTACAGATTATTTTATGCATTATATGTTGATTATATTGAAAAATCTTGGTCTCCATCATTAAGTTAATGAAGGAGAATTCTACTTTTTTATTTTTAATTATTATCTTTTATTACAGTTTATTCAATTTGTATAATCAGTTTCCTTTTTTATTATTATTTTATTTTATTTTTATATTAATCACAGATTATGTACTTTGTATCCTAGCCGTAGCCCCCTCCCTCATTCTCTCCTTATCCTCCCATCCTCATCTCCTCCCTGCCCCTTTCTAAGTCCACTGATAGGGGAGGACCTCCTCCCCTTCCATCTAACTCTAGCTTATCAGGTCTCTTCAGGACTGGCTGCAATGTCCTCTTCTGTGGTCTAGCAAGGCTGTTCCTCCCTCGGAGGGAGGGGGAAGGTCGAAGAGCCAGCTATTAAGTTCATGTCAGAAATAGTCCCTGTTCCCCTTACTAGGGTACCCAATTGGATACTGAGCTACCATGAGCTATATCCGAGCAGGGGTTCTAAGTTATATCCATACATGGTCCTTGGTTGGGGAAACAGTCTCATAAAAGACCCCTGTGCCCTGATGTTTGATCCTTGTGGAACTCCTGTCCTCTCCAGGTCTTACTAACTCCAATGAAGGAGAATTCTGAGAAGAATGGGCCAATGAGACGGGAGCTTCTTTTAACAGGTGATTTCAGGCAAATGACCTCTCTTCTTAGATTTCAGTTTCCTGACTGGTGAAATAGAGATACTGAACCAGAATGAGCTTGTGGTCCATACTAGCCCCTTTAAGGTCATCAGTTTATTCAGCACTTCCTTTTGTGTCACCCTTATATGTCTCCAGGAATTCTATGTGATGAGCACAAAAATGTTTTCAGAAGGATGAACATAGAGTCTTCTGTGACAAAATTTATATTCTGCCAAAGAGTTAGGTTGTCAGATGACCATACCTTCAGATAAACATTAGAGACTTCAACTGAAAAGCCATCACAATATCTGAGCCTGGTCATCTCATGAAGTATAGGAAATGTAGGAAACAAAGTGAGATTGGCTCTGAAGAAGATGAAGAGGTCAGAGCAGGATCATATCAATTAGGATATTTATGGCAGGTGCAAAGGTACATTCTCAGTGTGGTTGTGAGTCTCTAAAGGGCTTTAAGATTAGGCTAGGCAGATATTTAAATTTTAAGATACCACTCTTGGGATAATATGGAGTATGAGTTATTAGGAGGTGAGGGCACCCAGAAAGCTACCACAGTGGTCCAGGAGTCAACATGAACAAGTAAAGGACGGGCTTACAAAGTATGTACAGTGTCAAGTGAAAGAAAAGGATAAAGTAGGTGTGACAAAAATCATTTTCATGATAAGCACTGTAATAGAATGTGTGATGGTTACTTTTAATTGTCATCTTGGTTGTATTAGGAAGCACAGAGAGTATCAATGAGGTACATCTTGAGGTTTAGCTGAGAGAATGAGACACTAAGACACACCCTGGATTTAGGTAGCACTATCCTATGGTCAAAAGAAAGGACAAAGAAGAAAGTCTGCTGTGCACTGTCATATCTCTTTCTCTCCTTCCTTATTGATGCCATGGATCACACTGCTCTTGCCACCATGCCTTCCCAACCATGATGGACTTCATTCCTCTTAAGTGTGAGCCAGACTAAATCCTTCCTCTATTAGGCTGCCTTTTGCCAGGTGTTTGGTCATAGTGATGGGAAAACTTTCTTTTTAATTATCCATAAGGATAAATGTCAAGTTAGCAATTTTAAGATTTATTGCTGGAAATATAAATATAAACATAGAAGGTTCTGTGTTTGGAGGGTTCTGTGAATGGCAGACTAGATGAGATTCCTTAGAACTCAGATACAACCATAGGCTGGAAAACATTACACATGAGGGAAGAGACGTGGCCATTTCCCACTGAAGCATCTATTCTTTAAAGCTTTGGTGGAGAAGACTGATCCAGTATATGTTTATAGCATGAGGCAAGAAACAAGATAGGAGAAACACTGGCAAATTATGATCCACTAAAGGAAAGGTGAGGATTTCACAGAAAAAGTTCCTTTGTTTTGGATTCTCCTGAAATAATGTAAGGCAAAATTTATGTAGGACCTATTGGACCTGACAACGTAGAGGGCATTGGTGACTTTGGAACAGTAGCCAAGATGCAATTCCAGCATAAAAGATAAGGAACAGAAAGTGAGACGAAGAAAAGGTGGAGAAAACAATATTTTCATGACATGGAACACATGTGAGGTGTTAGATGATGGACTGGAAATGAAAGATAGTTGAGAGGGTTTTATTTCAAGGTGGACATATGAAATCATGCTTGTAAGCTGATGAAAACCATGCCATAGATATGAAAAGGTGATGCAACAGGACAGAGAATAGGGCTTTTTTTTTTTTGTATTCCAAGAAAGTGGTGTGTACAGACTTGGAGGAGTCAGAGGGCATGGCCAGCAGAATTGGCAGCCAAGGTGGATAGCCTGTGGATATCTTTGGACTCTTTCTTATTTCACATGGCTCAAATGTAGAGGACAAATGTCAGTCTTCACTGTTCTTCCTCACTAGTGCCTTTTACCTAACCTACACAGAGGTCCCTCTCTAGAAGCGAAATCTAGCATCATGAATGCCTGACAAAGCTTTTTTTAAACTCCAAATTTGCTCTTGCAGGGCTCATGATGGTCAAGGATAGCTGTGATTTCCTCCTTCTGCAATTGTCTCTTCCATTTCCTTCGTGTTACATATCCTCTTTTACCCAGCACTCCAACACCAGACCTTCCTAGACCAGGCACACTGAAGGCAGAACTACTTTTTGTTGTTTTGTTTTTCGTCACACTAAGTTCTATCTAGCATTGGTCTATTTCTCTACATTGCTTCCCTACCTGGAGGATGCTTTCACTCCAATATCTGTAAACCATGTAGCCATTTTCTTTTTGTTCTTTGGGACTCAATTTAGGAACTCCATTTTCCTAGGAAGCTTTTCCTTGATAATGTATCTCACATTCTCTCTATTCCCCTCTACCACTGTGGTCTTATGAGACTTGTTCCTACACTTGCCTAAACTTTTATCTACTGTATTGCCATCTCCTCCACTGTACTGATAACGGATTCATGCTGTGTTTCTTACTAACCACCTAACGCGATTCCCAGCAAACAGTAGTAGCTCAATATATGCTTGGGTAATAAATGAAGAAAAAAATGAGCAAATGATCCATTTTTCTGAATTAGTCCTTTTCATTCTCCATCTTTTTTTCTTTTTCTTTCTTTCTTTCTTTCTTTTTTTTTTTTTTTTTTTTTTGCTGTTGTTGCTTAACCAAATCTACCCAGAAAACTCTTACTCTTGTTATTCTTACTAAAACCCAGAAGATTTGTGGTGCTCTGACATGGGGCTGCTGAGGTAAACAGGTTCCTAAATCAAGTAGTGCCTTGTTACAAACTAATTACTTTTGCTTCATTTGGTCTGATATCCTTTGTACTCAAAGGCTTTCTTGTTGCATGCTGACTTCCAGTGCTCTCAAGCTACTATTACAGAAGTTTCGATGTGTATTCCAGAAGGTCAAGGGTGTTCAACGTGTCAGTACATAACTCCTTACCCCCACCAGTCAATCCCATGAGAATATTCTATTTTACAAAGCATTTTTTTTCAAAAAAACAAACCTATACTTCTGGACCAATTCATCTGCAATTTGCTGTACCTCATAGGGCTCAAAGCCCCCGCGTGTCTAAACTACTAGGAACGATTTCTGGACACGTCAATAAAAGTTCCCTAATGAACAACAGCTGTGAAGAACATGTCTTTAAATAAATTGATTCCAAATTTCTTCCCATGTTTCTGCGATTTTTCTTTTTAAATGGGCACTGCTGACTTTAGGCTTGGCTATCTAAGAGAGTGGAAGGAAAAAATTATACATTGTTCAGAAAATATTTTGTTGTCCTGTATTTCATCACCATTTTTTTTATCTGAAGAGGTTAATGTGCATTTGCACTGATTTGCTTCACTTCTGTTTGTCACAGCTTTGGGGAGTGAAAGAAGATGAATTATCCTGAGAAAATTTGTGTGAAATAAGGAAAGTTGCAGAATAGGGCAGATAGGGAGACAGGATTAGAATCCAGGCCCTATAATCTCAAGGGTTATATTCAGGGCAAAACCTACCATGTCTCATAAAATTAAACCCAGACTATTTCTCTCTCAAGTAGAGAACACTCAGAACATGAGTGCTTACTCCCTGCTTGGACACCATTAATTTCGTGCCTAACTTGTGTTAATTGCGTCTGTTTTACCATTTGCGTTCAATTATATAATCAAATTATATCTGCTTTTTCCCCACAATGATTAAAAGGCACCAATTTGCTTAACACTCCACACAAACTTTTATATCAGAATTACTATACTCCTGAAATCTTAATTAAGCCTTCAGACACATTTAAACTTTACAAGGAATGAACTTGAACCGGTCATCAGAAATTGGAAGACGCTCGTGATGGATGTGGCTTCCGTGCTGCGATTTAACGGAACTTCAGATGATCATGTTTTGTTTTGCCGTTTCCCCCCCCCCCCCTTTTCGGGGAGCCTAGAAAAAAATCTGGCTACGCAGCCACACGATTTTCCCTCTCTGATCTACTTCTCTGGACATCTGCGTTTCCTGTGGATCGTGTTTAATCAGCAATATTGACGCAGTAAATATTTCACCTTCTTGCTACCCTCTTTCATTGTAACTGATTGAAAAGGGAGATCATGGCAGACTCCTATCTCCAAAAGCCTCCCTCTTGTCTCCTGGTGCCCACCGTCTCTCTTGCCCTTTGAAGAAGCAATGTGTAACACCGTTTAGTTGGAGCGGAGGCAAGTTCAGGGTGGTGGGAAGCAAGATGGAGAGTGGGAAGCGTTATGAATTAGGACCCAGAAATTGTTGAACAGAACAAAATGAAAAGCTGTTCCCAATTTGAAAAGTGAGTTGACGTCTGTTACTCTGGTATGCAGTAAAACATGTTTTCCATCTAGGACATAATAAAAGCTACAAGCATTTTACACTGTGCATTAGGAGCTGCATCTTTAATGGAACATCTTTTCATATAGAGCACGTACCGAGTTCGCTGTTTGATGATACCTTTGAACATTTTATCACTGCAGTAGATGAAATATCTCACAGTCATGGCAAATCCCAGATGAATAGGCAAAACACCTCTGTGGAAATGACTCTGAGGGGTTTATTGATATTTCATTTCTCATCTGTTTCTGTACACACAGTGTGGGGGACTGGAATGCATGCACAGCTTTAATGGAGGCCTTTGCTTTCATGATACACAGAAGGTGCACACACACACACACACACACACACACACAAAACCAGGGTTAAAGAGGATGAGAACTTTGGGGTAAGTGTAGAACAGTGGAAGGAAGCAAGGTCATCAGTGTGGATGGAGACAAAGATCTATGTATTAAGCACTGGGTGGAAGGAAAGGGGCCTTGGAAAAGCCTATCCTCACAGAACTGCCAGGCTCCTGAAAGAACAAATAACACAGCTTGCTACATAGACAGCACACCCTAGAGGCATACAAACCTAGTGCTCCCCTCCCCCAGTGAAGATGTAAATTTTAAGCATCTGTTGAGTGGCCTAGGAAAAATGTTTGTCTAAGAATCCTTCCCCCCCCCCTTCTCTTCTGTTATTTCTTTTAAAAATTCTTCTGTAAGATAATGATTTCCTCCCTTGACACTTAAATGTTGTCTTCCCACCCGCATCCCTCAGCAAGCTTCTGCCTCCTCTGCCCTATATTTTTCATGTGTGGTTACAGCTCCAATGTACTGATGGCTGCAAGTCTCTATTTTCCGAAGCCACCAGCTCTATCTACGCTATGTTTATCTGGCTCTATGTATGAGTGCTCTGTGCTTTGGACTCAGAATATTCTACATTGAACTAGTTCTCAAACCCATTAGCTTTACTCCAATGAGCTTCCATCCATCAGTTTAGGAGTCTAGAGACCAAACCTAAAATCTAAAGTGTTTTGTTTTGTTTTTCTTATCTCATATATTACATTGCCACTGCAGTTTTCCCTCCCTGTTCTCCCCCAGCCTTTTCCCCTACCTCCCTTCTTCCCCAGATCCACTACACCCTCTGCCTCCCCTTAGAAAAGACCAGGCCTCCCAGGAACATCAAGCAACCATGTCATAATTACAGTAAGACCGGGTACATACCAACGTATCAAAGTTGGGTGAGGCAACCCAGTAGGAGGAAAAGGGTCCCACAAGTAAGCAGAAGAGCAAAAGATATCCCCCTGCTTCCACTGTTGGGATTCCCACAAAACCACCAAGCTACTCAGCTGTAACTTACATGCAAAGGACCTATGTCAGACCCCTACAGACTTCTCTGATCGCTGATTGAAACTAGAGGTGAATTTTTTGTTGTTTTGTTTTGTTTGTTTGCTTGTTTTTTTGTATTATCTTGGTTCATTCTCGTATTACCTAGTCTGCTGTGGCTGCCTGAACTTTCCCATTCTGCTTACAAATTCCACATAGCAGCTTCTATGCCTAATTCCTGACACATGGAGAGCACTCAAGTGTCATTGACTCTACTGGGACTAGACCACAGTGCTAGCAGCCAGTGCTGGTACTTTCGATAACTTTATAACCAAAGATATATATGTAACTATATAATATATTGCTTCAGTGTTTCTTTTCTAATGGAACTTTTGAGTAAATATTTTTCTTCTTGGTCCCTTGCCTATTTGATGGATCACTGTAGCAGACTAACTATAATTAATATATAATTATGTATAGATAGATTTTGTTATATCATTTAAATAATTCAAAATAAAATTAATTGGAATAATCATTACAAGCAATAATTTGATTCATAACACTATTTCTTTTTCTATAATAAGACCAAGTAGCTCAGAACTAAAGTTTTTTTTAATGTTATTTATTTATTTTTATATCAATCACAGGTTAGGTA